>OZ020489.1:40378509-40978509 GCA_963971405.1 Psococerastis gibbosa | reverse complement strand
TTAGGGTTGCCATTTTCCAAGCTTAGGGGTCAGTGCTATGATGGGGCTTCTCAAATGCGAGGGGAATTCAATGGATTGCAAAAACTTGTTGCTGATTTACAACCACAAGCGATGTATGTACATTGTGCCGCTCATAATGTTAATTTAGCTGTAGAAGATAGCTTAAAGCACCTCCCTTGTATGAGAGACATTATGAATTTAGCCAAAGACCTAATCAATACTATCAGAGAATCACCAAAGCGTATGGAAATGTTTAAAAATATCCCAGATCCAGGTAATGCCAAACCTATCAAAACTCTACGTCCCCTATGTCCTACAAGATGGACGATGAGAGCTTCAAGTATCAACAAAATTTTAAAGCATTATGAAAAAATCGCAATTTTTTTCGAAGAGTTTTCCGAAAATGATACGTCAGACGCAGCTGCGAAGTGCTCGGGATATCTCCACCAAATGGAGTCATTTAAAACATTTTTTCATCTTTTGTTGTACAGCAAAATAATGACTCCACTTGAAGAAGTTAACGCACAAATACAATCGCCCCATATCGGCGCGGCAGAAATTAAGGCGAAGATTGATTTTCTCATAGCCATTATGACGGCAAGGCGTGAGGAGTATAAGAAATTCTGGGATCAGTGCCTGGAGGAGACAGAAAGGATGAAGTTCGTCGGCAATCCCGAACTCCCTAGGCAACGGCGTATTCCAAAAAAATTGGAAAGTTGTGGTGGTGCAGGACAAGGACACGAATTTACAGGAGCAGAGAATTACTTCAAGCAGATGTACATAGAGGTATGCGACACAGTTTTGATGTGCTTAAGGAGGCGCTTTGAGACATCCTCCCTTAATACTGTTGTTGCTGTGGAAGAAGAGCTTGCATCTTTTGTGGCCCAAGGCATTTCCTCGTTGGAAAATGCACAAAAGTTTTTTTGTAATGACATAGACATTGGAAGACTCTCCCTACATCTGTCAATGCTACATGATATTTCTAAGCAACGGAAGATCTCACTCACCACGATGCGTGACGTAAGAAAATTTCTCGTAGAAGAAGGAAGTATAAAAGATCTAGTTGAGGAAGTGACAAAGAGCATTAAAATCCTCCGGACCATTCCAGTGACGACAGCAACCGCTGAACGGTCGTTCAGCTCACTTCGACGTCTGAAAACGTATCTTCGGTCCACTATGGGGCAGGCTAGGCTGAATCATCTAGCTGTCTTAAATGCGCACCAATTGGAACTAGATGCATTAGACTTAAGACCCATTGTAAATGACTTTATAAAAAAAAATCAAGTGAGGAAAGCAACGTTCGCTTTATTTTAAATTCGTTTATAGTCTATTTACATATAGGCCTACTGTATTTGCAATGCAGCACAATTTGCAAATAATGTGTTAAGAGGATATAGCACGTAGACACGTCGTCACCACAAATTCCAACACATTTTACTTTTTGATTCCTTTTATATGAAAGATATCAAAACCCTGTTGCTACCGTGTATGTATTATTGCTCAAGGCATAGTAGTGTAATGAAATTTTTAATTTTCGATCAATACAATAGTTTTTTATATAAAGAGAGACTCGTCAGAACTTCAGCGAATTTCTGACGAGTCTCACTTTATATAAAAAACTATAGATCTAAAATTAAAAATTTCATAACACTACGATGCCTTGAGGAATAATACATACACGGTAGCAACAGGGTTTTGATATCTTTCATATAAAAGGAATAAAAAAATAAAATGTGTTGGAATTTGTGGTGACCACGTGTCTACGTACTATATCCTCTTAATGTATTTATGTATTCATTTAAAAAATGTAATCGCATTGCCTTTCAACTACAGTTACAAAATGTTACCGTATTCATATTTCATAGTCATTAAAGAAATTGAAAAATGACATGTACTTAACTACTTATACTTTGGACAATATACAGTACTGTAATGCACAGTAATTAAGCCATTGTACGTTGACTGTGTTTTTCTTAATAATTCCCGGCTATATTTAAGTTATACTATATAATATAAAGGTTTTACCGTGCCACGGTGCCTTACCACTATTTTGCACAAGTCGGCGCGCATGAGTGCCACTGCACTAAGATCCCTCGATAAGCGGAAGCTTGAGCGTGATAATGTGAATTAATAACAAATTGTTTTTTCTCAATATATGCACCTTGTCCGGGGTTACTGGTCAAGGAAAAAAGTGAAGTGAAGAAGTGAATTATTATTATTATATTGATCCAATTTCGATACAGAGTGTACACTACAATAAAATTATATACCGCAAGGCTTCAGTCAGCCCGTCCTGCCACCATGCCGTTTACAGATTAACTAACACCTGATCTTCAGCTATCTTAGTGGTGGGTTTCTTAATTTTTCCCTTAGATTTAGACAAATTGTTTATCATTTTTAATATATTTCATGGAGAAAGAATTAAGAAACTCACCAAAAAGCCGAAGCTCAATTAATTGTTTGAACCATTGGATTGGCTACATTTTTGAATTACCCCCGCCTTTACAATTTATTACAAATTACCAATTACCAACATTCATTTAAAAAAAAAAACTAATGCATCAATGCGTAACAATAGCTGATAAGTTAGAAGCTTTTATTCTTGACACGTGATATCTTTGGGTTTATTCAGAATAATTTAATCTTATTCCCAGATATTTTGTAAACGGCATGGTGGAGCTGGTGTTAATGTAAATAACGTGGTACCTCAACGCATTAAAAATTATTTCATTATTTATTTCATTATTTACGAAACCAAAACCACACAGGTCTGAGGTCTAGCCATTCGATCTCAATGGTTCTCACGATTACAGTCCAACCCAGGACCCCGGAAACCAGCGGAGATCACAAAAACCGAAAAAAGGACAAGCAAGATGAATGGGGATTTACTTTTCAAAAAAAGGGGACATGACGAGGTCAAGAGTTGAATCCAAGCTTGCTGTTGGGGCGAACCCGGAGGGATGCTTTGCCCCCCCCCCCACAGCCCTCCCCCAATTATATTGGGGTTTCGAAACTTTCGCGGTTACAGAACTGTGGGGAGTCAACTATTATACTGTCCATTGAAAGTTGGCAAGGTTCGGCAGAGGTTGTTGCGCCTGAGTGAGAAGGTATACGGTCCAGAAGTTGTTGACATTGCCCCAGAGAGAAATTATAGTTGTTAAAGGGTTAAAGCAAGGAGTAAATCCACTACCCTTATCGGGTTTCGGGTCTAAGGGTGGATTCTAACATGCCTGCTATAACGTTATAGTTTACGTCTTTATGTACGCAATAGCCAATATATTCTTCACTATAACAAATGTTCGATTCGACAAACTGTCCTTTAAACTCCTAGCATGCCCCTCATTTCGAGGTCAATCCGTGCTTCATTATTTTTATGGTTGTATATCCAAATATTGTGTATCGTGCAAAGGTTATCCAAACTTAATTTACCTTTTTCCGATTAATCGGTTTACGCTCATTGCTTACTTGTCTCATTATCAGGTAGGCCCGGATTTAATAGTAGGACCATTCGCCTCCATACCGTAGCCGAGTTGCTGCTGACGGTTAAGAAAAGGAAACTAACATACTTCGGCCAAGTGATGAGGAACGAAAGGTTTTCAGAGCAGCAGTTTCCAGTGTACAAATTGTCATGATGATCGCCAATCTTCCATAGCAGAGGCATTTAAAGAAGAAGAACCGTAGTTACACATACCTTGTACTAACTGATCAATGCAATGGATGGAGTCCTACAAATCATCATCCAAATCTTCATTAATAATCAGCTGCAGCTGCAGCTGCAGAGCCTCCTCCGTTTCCTCCGGTCTCTCCACTTCTGATAATTCAACAGTTCTTCAGCTACCAGTCCCACCCTTCAAAGATCGTCCTCAATTGGTTTCTGTGTCTCTTTCTTGGTCTTTTTCCTCTTCATGCTCCCCCAATGTCTTCATATGAGACTCCTCTACTCCCTCCTGTCTCTCCACATCTGATCATTCAACAGTTCTTCAGCCACCAATCCCACCCTTCAGAGATCGTCCTCAATTGGTTTCTGTGTCTCTTTCTTAGTCCTTTTCCTCTTCATGTTCCCCCAATGTCTTCATATGAGATTCCTCCACTCCCTCCTGTCTCTCCACTTCTGATCATTCAACAGTCTGGTACCAGTCCCAACCTTCAGAGATCGCCCTAAATTGGATTCTGTGTCTCTTCCTTGGTCTTCTCCCTCTTCATGTTCTCCCAAGCGTCTTCACCCGGCCACTTCCTCGCGCGACGGCTGTTATCCATTGGCTATACGTATCCGAATCTTCGCCATCTCCTTCTGTCTATCTATCTTCTCCACAAGTTGCTTCTTCCACCAAACTCTCTTTTCATCACTACCTTCAAATAACCCTGTACTATTCAGTGAATGTGAATAGTATTCACATAACACACAACACAACACCTACGCTATGTTCATTGTGATTACACCCAGCTATGTCGCAGCATCTGTTGTTGTTTTGTCAGCGAAAAAAAAAATTCGGATGAAGACGTGAGTGAAAAGCGTTAGCGGAATTTTCACTTGGTTAACCTCCGCCCCCCTCCCTCCCCGCCCTCCTTAGTTTTCGCTTAGCAGTCGCAAGCTGCTCAACTCAGCACACGTAGCCGGCTCTATTAAAATTCAGCAGCAGTATCACCTTCCATAATTCAAAAAGAGAGGAGCCGAAAGCCGGGAGTTGGGGGAAGACGGAAAAAGTTGGTAGACGACTGATGAGGAATTGTGTATATACCTCTCAACAGCTGGCGGGCGAGTCTGAAATTTCAGGTTTAAGACAATGGCATCACGCAATCAGCCCAATTCAGAAAGAGAAGTACTTCCTTCAAGAGTAAAAAAGTAGAAGTAAGGAGTAATTAAAATCACTTTCACTCATAAGCAATCGCTTCCGGACTACTATTTTTTCCTTATTGTTCACACTTTAAATAATAAGGATTTTTTTTAAACGACATATTACTCACACAATCATACCCTCCCATAGATTTAGCCAGCAAGTTAGGAATAGCTATCTCCCCCCCCCCTCCCGCTCCCAGTCCTATATACACCAAGGTTTCCTCTCTTCCTAGTCACATTTGCATCTTCTCTTCGAGTTGAACAAGTCTTGTGGCGTTCCCTCTGTAAATGGCAGTTCTCGTGCGCACAGGGTTCAGTACTTACACTATTGTTTACTAAGACAAGGTTAATTTTTTCACGATTTTACTAATTCTAGTTGTTATAGCAAGTTTTAATAAAACACTAAGTTTGTGTTTGTATATTTAAATGAAATGCCACGAAGTCACGAGTATTTTAATTTTAGGTACCTATTTCAACTCTCTTTTCTATGTTCTAGCATTGAATATCTAACATTTTATAGGGGTCTTTACAGTGTTCGTGTTATCAAGTTATACCTAGTTAAGTGTGTTATATCAAGTTAAGTTAACACACCGATAACCCGATAACCAAGCGTGCTATCCTAAACGCACTTAGTTAAGTGTGCTCGATAGCTCGATAGCTCAGGTTTGACCGCCGGCATCTTTGTTTTTGTTGATTGATTTGAAACACGTTTTTAAAATTTTGTAATATTTACATTTATTCCTATAATCTATTGTCTCAAGCAATTACCGTAAATACTTAAAATTACAATAACCAAAATGAACAAAAAATATAAACAAATGTGGCACCAGAATAAAGTTCTGCCACTTTCTTTAAAACCGTGCCACGAACGTCTGACTACTACCACGTTCTTTACCCTGTTAAATGTTCTTGATATAGCATGATAACTCACTCCCCAGGTCCACTCACGATTGTGTGTTAACTTGGATAGCACATCTAACTCGATAACTCGATAACACCAACACTGTGAAGACCCCTACTATGACATGTATATGCATTCCAGTTACCCACAACGTATCTCTCAAACACGCGATGGTATTTTGGTTGACCTACGAAACTAGATGCAATACCATAGGGCTCCTGATTAGTCCAACTGGATCAGAACAACGAAAATAGTACAGATGGCGCCTAACCACAAGCTAAGTATGGCCGTGAAAAGTAGGGAGTAATGTCAAAGGAAATGGCAAAGATGGTTACAAGAAATGTAACCGAGTTGTAGGGTTGCAACATTAAAAAAAAAATGGAAATTGAAAAATTCAACAGGCAGGGCAACAGAATCGCAGGTGTAATTGTGGGAATTATTTCTTATTTATTTCTTCCTCCCGAAAATAATATAACTCACACATATTATATGTAAATTAGTAAAGTTTATAAACGTGGCATTAATCTGTCATTAGAATTAACTTAAGTGAGCAGGAAACTTGGATTTAACTGGAGAATTGAAGAGACATACTGTATAATAAATTAGGCCAGTGAGTTGTAAACGATTATAATCGAGTTACCCTCCGCCCCCCTTCTCCCTTACCATCCCCCGACCAAGCTTTCCTAATGAAATTTCCAGAGACACTTCCTGCTTCCGCCAACTGTAAGCCGATTTTTCCCCATCTTTCCTCCTGACATTTGTATGCTGATTCCTTTCAGGGTAATTTTTGTTTGTTTCCGTGACGCAAACAGTAGGTGTTCAGCAAGATATAGTAATATCAGCAACTACCCCGCATATTCCACTGCTACACAGGAAGTTAAAAGAAGCAACAGTCATGGTCCTGAATACTGATCCCATAAGCCAGCCCAGAATGACATTAGACACGATATGTTTGCCATTAGCTAGGGAAAAAGTGAAGTTCATGTAGAAGTTTCAAACTAGTATACTCTGGCTAGGGCTGTGGTCGAGTAGATAGAGAGGTTGCATTTCAATCGGGAGAACGGTAGTTCGTAATCTCAAGAGGAACGGATTTACTCAATAATTCGGGGCTACGATTTAGCAGATTTTTATATCCAGCTTTGAACAAAACAACAACGAGAATGACGTCAGCGGCCGGAATTGAAGATGCGTTAGCAGCGAGCCAAACAGGAGCCAGGAAGCAAGCTGAGTTGACAGCGAGCCAATCAATGACTATCATACCTTTACCTCCTACACTTCTTCTTCTTATAATAATGTCCAGTAGGGCTTTTTTTGAACCTAGATCTACTCATAGAATAGACCAGGATACCTTTCCCTTCTACCCCTCATCTTATTATAAATATTGGTGCCCCTTCCCCGCCCAAATAGTTGCTACTGAGCCCCTGAGATACAATCTTAAACGTCTAGGGGCGGACTCTGCAATTCTGCATTCTGATGGCCTTTGGCCTGTTCGACAACACTCCTCCAGTCATCTCGGTTTTGAACAGCGCTCCACCATCTACGCACTCCCAACCAGCGAAGGTTTCCAAATCATCCTTCCAGCGTTTTCAAGGACGTCCTCGATCTCCTTCCGTTTAATCACAGCTTCGAAGCGAGAACAAATCCCGTCGTGTCGGCAAAGCGCACTCTGATTGGTCGAAAGAACGAAAGAAGACGCGCCAATTGGCCAAAGTAGTTGAAAACCCCAATCTTTCCTAAGCTCCCCCAAAGCTCCGACCAAAGTGTGTTTCAAAATTCCTTCAGGGACAACAATATGAATCGAACGTCATTTCCCAGGGGTAGACAGCTAAGACAATGTGTGTATGACATAAAAGCTCCAGTAAATTGGAATGCAGACAAAGGTATATACTGTATGTACACATTTCCGTCTGACCCACTTTCTCTCTATTTTCCCAGCAATAATTTATAAGGTTTAACAGTCCGTCTCCGACTTAATGTCTCGGAGACAAGAGAATCCCTTTCGCGCTGCTTGGTCCGTAATTATTGTGTTAAATGGTAAAAAATATCAAATAAATGAAATTATTATAGCCAAGATCAGGCGCGGATATAGAATCCGACTAAGGAGGGGGCTAAGATTAAATTTCGATTTTTTTTTATTTTTAAATAGGGCTGAAATATTGGGATTTTACGCATTTTCAGAGCAATACGGGTTCTATATTATAGGTAATTAATACAATCGAGCACAAGGGGAGCTCGGGGTTCTCCCCCGGGAGAAAATTTGTGAGAAATAGGACTGAAATAGTGGGGTTTTACACATTTTGAGGACCCTAATGGGTCTAAAGGTAATATACGTGTGTACCAGTGTACCTACAGCCTCCTGTCATAATTGTGCGCCATTATTAGCCAATCAGAGCGCTAGTTACATGTCTTTTAGACTACTGAGATGGGTAGGCTCCCTGAAGTGATACAATACGACTTGTAACAGCGACTTAGAAGGCAATATCGAGGCAACTCCCAAGCAGAAGGTTGAGGAGAAGAAGAAGAGGGGAGAGAGAGAGAGAAGTGAGGAGGCTGCAGGATGTTATTAGGGTAAGTGTATAGTATATTTAGTGTATATCATACTGTATATAATTAATTGGTGAAATAAACCCTGACAAGGTATCGATTTAAATTATTCTGACGTAGTATCGCGACTGGGCATAAAACATAAAAGAGATGTGACTTAATATTAGCAAATACACGCATATCATATAATTTTTTATTAACTATTTATCAATTTCTATTAATAAATCTTCTCTTTTTTGCAATAGTATAGCTATCCATTTCATGCACACATGTTATTGTTATTGAATTGAATTTAGTCTAGTATGGTATGTTCCCTCCCCAAGCACATTCTTAGGAACATTTGGGGTTGGGAATTGTTGATTTGTATCCTGTACTTTGAGTTAGAATTAAATACATTTGATGATTTGATTAATTAATTAATTGCTTCACAATCGAAATTTTCTGTTATATTTGATTTTGTACACTTATAAGGGGTGTGGGTGTCCCCTCCGAACAGTTCCCTTGCGGCAAAGAGGCGACTGGACTCCCCACCCTATGTAACACCCTAAACCCAAGCTCCAGAAGTTTTGGAGTTAATGAAAGCGCTATAAATATGGTAAAAAAGGGGGAAGATTACTCCCAAGTTTAACAAACATTTTATGGAAATCATCACCATGAAAAACCTCTTACAAAAGTCCAGAAGCTTTTAAATTCAAAATAATGAAAGGCTCGAGTTTTATTAAAATTTATTCAACCAATAATTGTTCTGTAACTCAATTAACAAGTAAAATTTTTTTATTTAAAATGTAAATGTAAATCCGAGGTTCATTACCGCATTCCGTTTAAAATGAATTAACATCTGCGAAGATCTGCCTTGCAGAAAAAATGCGGTCAATATATCACGATGCTTTCAGTATTTCAAAATTTGCTCTAAGTGATAGTTTTGATCACTGTAAAATAACGCTGAGGAATATTCACAATTCTGTAGTCGACGCGCGAGTTCTTCTCGAGTTGTAATCCAGGGGTTGGTTTGCAGCGAATGTTGTATTCTCCTCCTCCACTCTAGTCTGTTTTGTGCGGTCCTATACAGTCCTTTATAGGTGCCGCAACCTAGGTCCTTCATGACATCCTCAAGGTACTCCTTCCTCTGACGTCCCCTTGAGTTGGTGCCTTCAACCATACCCTCAATGATGTTCTTGAGGAGCACGAGTTAAAGAAAGTTTCACCCTGAATTGGGACGTGGTTTTTCAATGCATACTTACTCCTTGGCGCTACGGCCCGTGAAGGGCCATGGCCTGCTCTCCTATTTGTATGTTAGTATAATTGCTTTCATATCGATATTACAGTACACAGAAAACTTTGTAATGATCGAAATGTACGATTCCGAGATTTCAACGGAATTTTGAGACCCGAAAGCGCCAAAAGTGTTTTTACGATATGTCTGTTTTTCGATTTGTGGACAAATAACTCGATCAATTTTCATGATATTTGGCATATACAGTAGGTTCACAAAAATCATGTATCGAAACCATTTTTTCCAATTTGAGAAAACTTATAATTAGGGTAGGACGGGTTA
The DNA here is from genome assembly GCA_963971405.1 of Psococerastis gibbosa. Lineage (NCBI taxonomy): Eukaryota > Metazoa > Arthropoda > Insecta > Psocodea > Psocidae > Psococerastis > Psococerastis gibbosa. Next base: position 40,968,672 of record OZ020489.1, on the reverse strand, counting down.
TCCTGCAAAAAAAAATCAACAATACAATGGCTCCAACTGTGTTTCCTTTATGTATTGAAGTTAGTCGTTACTAACCAAACTTCCGCCTATTCCAAGCAAAAACTTATCACTTTGACTTCAGTTGTACGAAAAAATAAAATAAAAAACAACAACTAAAAAACTTTTCCGGCAACATAGGAAGGCAAATGGAAATGGTTTCTCTACTAGAATATAAAAGCAGGCTATGAGCATCTCTCGCGCGCGCGCGCGCGATATATGCCGAGGATTTTCCCAAAAGCGCCATTTCCCTTTTTGAAATAAAAATGAAGCGCCAGATAAACGGCAGGGGCTTCCCCGAACGTGTAAAAAGGGGTTTCCCCTGTATTGTAAATGTGTTTTGGACCCCGTGAGGAAGAAATCTGCTATTAAATTACCATAACTACGCGGGGGAAAGGGGGAATAAAGAATGTGATGGCCTCATTCTTTCTATGACAATTAGGATTAGAAGGATTTTACTGGCATGAACTTACCGTTCATTCTAAGGGCCGCTCCCATCATCCTTTGAAAAGTTGCGGCAGGGCACCACAATGCACTCGTAGACAGAGGTGCCGTTCAGTATTCCTTATAAGAGACTTCCTAAGCGCTTGAGATACCCTCCACAATGGTTAAGTGCATTAGTGTAAACTTCTACTCCTTGTTCTTCCTCTAGTTCTTCGGCGCTAAAGCTCGGAAGGAGCTTCGAGCTCTCGCATTACCTTTCACCAGACATCCCGGTCTTGTGCCTTCCTCTGCTAAGCTAAGGTAAGGAAAACTGGAAGGCACAGCACAGTTAGCAGTGCCCCGGGGAGAAGGGCAGCTGACTGACAGGGTGGACTTCCTGATTATAGCGGATTCCGAACCACTTGGGGAATATTGTAAAGTCACACGATTAATTCGAAGGTAACCAGGACTCGATACGCACATAAACTGACTAGTAGTCTCCGCGCGTTATCAAGTCCCCCTTCTAACGTTGTGCACTCTACCAAGTTTACTGCAGTTTTGAACAGGCTCTGTTGTGGTGGATTCAACTTGGTATGACCGTTGGCTGTGTGTGTATGTGGGGATGTGACCAGATATATTTTTTTTTATTTATCTGAATGGGGAACATAACCCAAAACCATGACATACCTACATAACAATTCTTTATTAAATGCAAACTAAATAATCCCACACAAAAATTAATTAACTACGCTATTTGATTAATTCACAGGTAATTCGTATTCCATATACAACTATCATATTCAATTTCACAATTTCTAATGAAAATTCATAATATGGGGGCTTGTATTCCCGATAATAACAAAATGTGGAAATTTCAAATTTTCCAGAGAGAATAATATTAATGAGGAAAGTAATAGACCTATTCAATTTATTATAAATTAATATTAGAGTAACGCGGCACAGTTCCGTTTTGCAACCAAAATAATTTGAAACATCATTGTTTTCGCCGGTCCCAGTACTTCTGAAACTATTGTTACAATACATCATAATACAATTGCTTTGTTGTGTCACACATTGGTACGTAATTTCTAACTCGTAGTATTTTCAACATATTCCCTCAGTTTATAATTTATAATTATAGTAAACCACCTCACTTTACGGAAAGGGAAAGAATTACTTTCATCCTATGGCGATTATTTTTAATTTTAAAATGAGAATAAAAATTTTAAAATCTAATTTTAGAATGGAGAGTGGTATTTAAAATTGATTTTTTACATTAAAACTAAACGGCATAGTAGAAAGTAAGTAAGTAAGTAAGAAGTACTGTGTTACCATAATCTAAAGGCCTAATTTGGTATTTAGTTACTCCATTGTAAGTGAATCCAAGTCTATCGTGTTCGCAATTACGCCATTGTGAAAATATACCTCACTGCGAATACACAATAACACTTGGCTGCAAAATCTGCGTTGGTCGCCATGATGGCCGGTGCAACACTAAATAGAAAATCCTGACTACTCCCCTGAATAAGACCACCCCATTGATTGACTCCGTGGTATTTAGTAACTCGATCATTTCTGATTCCACGTCTACCATGTTCGCAATTACGCCATATTAAAAATATATGTACCTCACTGCGAATACACATTAACACGACACAATTGTCTGCAAAATCTGCGTTGGTCGCCATGATGGCCGGTGCAACACTAAATAGAAAATCCTGACTACTCCCCTGAATGAGACCACCCCATTGATGGACTCCGTGGTATTTAGTAACTACAATACCATCATTTGCGAATTTACGTCTATCATGTTGGCAATTACGTCATATTGAAAATATACCTCACTGCGAATACACATTAACACGATATGCTTGTCTGCAAAAGATTCGTTTGTCACCATGATAGTCCAACGACCTAAAATATAAAATCATGCCTACTCCCCTGAGGAAGACCACCCCATTGATTGACTCCGTGATTTTTAGTAACTCTATCATTTTTGATTCCACGTCTATCACTTTCGCAATTACGCCACATTGATTATCCATCTCACTGCGAATATACTACAATTAACACGCCATACTCGACTGCAAAAGATGCATTTGTCGCCATAGTTCAACCCAAAACAGACAATCATGACTACTCCACCATTGACTGACTCCGTGGTATTTAGTAACTCGATCATTTCTGATTCCACATCTATCATTTTCGCAATTACGCCAAATTGAATATCTTCGCGAATACACATTCCCGCGACATACTTGTCGGCAAAAGCTGCGTTTGTCGCCACAAAGCAGTAATTCTGTGATATTGCTAATTAAATACCGCGGGGAAGCTTTCAGATATAATGTGACTGGCAATGTCTGGATGACTTCCCGTCAACTAGACAATCTGGAATTATCCAGAGCTGGAGCATTAATTGAGTTAAATATCTATGAATTTGTGATCAATTTGAATTCCGTATGACACGGCTAATTCAATTTGACTGCTTTGCTAATGGCCAGCAAATGGAGCGAGCTTGCTTTTATTTCTATTTTGCGAACGCCCCATTTTAGAGGTACTCACTTGCGTGTGGAAAAGAGGGAAAACTGAGGTTAAATGATAAAAATAGATCTATCCTGATAAAGCAGAAAGAGGATAGCAAACTTTTTTTTCATGCTTTTCGATTATACCTGAGCTTATAGTCTAGAAAAAAAAGGTCAAACTATTACAATTTTCTTATCAAATCAGTAAACATCTGAGTTGACTCTTACGCGAACTTTTTTTTTTTTCCTTCGTGGGGTCTACTCGTTTGAGTTCCTATAAGCGTCGACCTAGAAGGTCTTTTGCTTCCACGTTTGCCGTCTACGCCCATCTTATAACACCAGTCTTTTTGATGAATTCTAGTGCTTTTGTGATGGGATTAGATCGGATGGTTTCCTCTTCAGACCTAAGGTGGCCAAGAGCTTGATATCGAGTTTGTCCCAGCGCTTCACATTCAAAGAGAATGTGTTCAGCTGTTTCTTCTTCAACTTCACACAGTCTGCATCTATACTGTCGTTTTTCACGCCAACCCTATGCATGTGTTTGTTGAAGTGGCCGTGGCCCGTAAGCGTGCCAACCACCCTTCTAGCTTGCTCTCTACTTAAAGAGAGAAGCTGATCGGTGAGCTTTTTACTAGGACCCGGATACGCGAACTTGGTTAAGTCTTGTTTACGCCTATTACATTGTGTCAATCGGAGGGTATGGTGGCAACTCTGGTGGTGCAGGCGTGTCTAGAAAAAGCCACTCTACTGTCCTTCGGCGGATTAAACATTAATTAACGTGGATATACAAACGAATGGTTGAGAGATCTTGTCCCTCATGCCGAGGTCTTGAGGCGAATGGATACAGAAGCGAGCCGCTGCTGACCGTTAAGAAACGGAAACTAACATACTTCAGCGATGTGATGGAGGAACAAAAAATATCGCCTTGTGCATGTAGTAGGGAAGAACATCCTCTTTGGAAAACCTGAGGCAGTAGTTTGGCGAAGAGCACGAAGTCCCTATTCAGAGCTACAGTCTCCAAGGTACAAATTGCTATGATAAGGCGGGGATTCCACCGACCTCGTTAGTGTTTGTAAGCGTGATATTGACGTGGTAGCAGACATTAAAGACAGTCGTTATAATGTCTGCTAACACGTCAATATCACGCTGACAAACACAGACGAGGTCGGTGGAATCCCCGCCTTACAATAATAATAATCTTCTTCTGGCGCTACAGCCCTTGATGACCTGATCGACAACAATCATCCAGTCATCTCGGTTTTGTACAATAATACGTCTTATATTTACGGAACGAGACTTAAGACTGGAAAGCCTTTTTCTGTCTAATGCGCCCATTCCACTGACCGGCTAGGGCTATTTACAAAAACAGTGACGTGGTAGCAGACATTCAAGACTTAGGCATGGCTTCCACCGACCTCGCATTGCAGAATTGACGGAAATGTTTATTTTCCTCTATGCCATAGTTAAAATTGATCAATGATCATACAGTAAAATCACAAACAAGCAAACTAAAATTAAAAAATGGCGTCATGGGATATGTTAAGTACAAACATTTTAATAGATTTCTATAAAAAGAAAAATTCTAATTTCCGTCAATGTCATTTGCATTCTGCAATGCGAGGTCGGTGGAAACTCCGCCTAAGTCTAGAATGTCTGCTACCACGTCACCGTTTTTGTAAATAGCCCTAGCCGGTCGGTGGAATGGGCGCCTTAAGACTGGAAAGCCGTTTTCTATCTAACCCACGTCCAAGAACAATACAATTTCCAAAACACATAGTCAACAATATAATATAGATAAATCCCAATCTTCGCTAGGAGGGGCAGTTAAAGAAGAAGAATGAAATTACAAATTCGATTGACAATAGAGACTAATTGCTGCTCATTGCTGCAGAGACATAAAAGGAATTTTTCAGGGCTCTGATGCGCCCAACATGACACAACAGTTGAATGTAGTCGTCTTTGGAGCGGGTTAGTTTTAATACCGTTTTTAACTGGTTTAAATAATTGCCCAGGTGAGTTAATATTTCCCATTGTAAACCCAAAAATTATCATCCCATTTCGTATTTTATCTTTAATTATGGGATCATTAGGTGGGTTAGATCAAACATATATAGCTGCAGCTTACATATCTTAAAGCCTGAGGTGTGGGGGACATTTAAACAAAACGGGGACACTCACACCAACAACACGAGACAACGGGGAGACCTTGTAAGGCCAGCGCCACGCACAGCCAAGTGTGAGCGACTGGATCCTATACTACAAGGTTTCGCCTACTCCCGATTGAACTGAGAGCGGCGTGAAATGCTTTTAACTTCCCTAAATTGCTTAGAAGCCATCCCTTAGAGAAAGCTTTCTACACTGTCACTGAGGCACTAGCACAATGACAGAAGTCAGAACTACCTGATTTTGACGATACTCTGACGATTTTATCGTATGCTTTACATGTATTGTATAATTTAAAGGAAATATATATTGTATTGTAAACCTCATTAAAAAAAAAATTATAGCATATTCCATGCCTGCTTATCCATATCGGGTATCACCAAAAGCAAGAATTCATAGACAAAGAAATTTTATCGCCTGCATAATTAAAACTCGAGTCTCTCCAAAGCCTTCCTCATTTAATTCCCCGGCACATAGATGAGTCTCACATTTCATTGCTGAACCTGCGAAAATTCCGACAGCCCCCAACCCTCAAATTTACATAAATTTAATTAAAATTCTTTCCTTTCAGCACCGAAATCTGAATAGATCAATTTAAAACCCCGAGGAAAGCTGTTCTAATAAGTTGGTTCGTTTGTCGGTATTGTCACCTTCCAAGATTTTCTATGCGAAATCTCCATATTTTATCTTTAAAAATGCATTGAAATCATTGGAATGGAATGTGCAAGAGCGATTGCTGAGTCCGCTATTGGTCCTGTGGGTACAATTAAGTTTATAAATAAATAAATTTTATTTTTACTTTACTTTATCCGAGACTGAGTAAGCGGAGTTGCAGAGAGTATCAGGGCTCTACTTAATGCACTTTAAGGTTTTGGTTAACAAAAGTCAAGCCAAATTATTACTATTTTTTCTTCTTCCTCTTCCCTCTTAGACCTTCCTTAGTGGCGAGAGCGCAGCGTGAGGGGGTCGCCCGGGACCCATTTCTTACACTCCACCCGGTCCGGACGCTAACGCTGAGCTCGGCCATTATTTTTCCTCTTGCTCCGACGCATTGTTCAATTCTTTCTTTAATTTTTTTAAAATTTAAAAATTCCGAGATACCGTCAATGACTTCCTAAACACCACCGTTTTACTATAAAATTTAACTTTATACTACAAAATTCCTATAATAACCGAAATATAGGGTATAGACGGGTGGTGTCAAAGGTCTCCATTATTACTTTTAAAGACTCTATTGCGTGTATAAAGAACCGGTCCGAGTTTACTCGAACATGCTTTCCAATTTTTCAAAATTAGTAGATAGAGAAAATGAGTAATTTCATGGTAAATAATTTTCCTATGGTTAAATTTCCGATATCTCGGGGGGGGGGGGGGGGGGGAGTTGTTCACCTGACGTCATTGGAGGTGAGGTAAATTCTAGATAGGTCAGACCAACACATTACCACACAGCAATACTGGCAGGGCACGCAATGCATTTGAGCGTGAATTTTCTATCATTTTTTCAAAAAAACATTTTTTTTTTACAAAGTTTAATACTTTTCTGGGAATGCAACCTGTCGGGTTTCGTTACTCAATTTAACACCTAAAACATACCTGAAGGTAGAAATCATCGATAGAAAGATTTCGCAGAAAAATTATTTTTTAGTAATTTTACATTAAAATTTAGTTATTTTTATTTTTTTACCCCCGAAGCAACCTATCAAGGGGCACGCGACCCCCCGCATTTCGTTAACATTAATAACGACTACAATATATGTGAATTTAAAAGAAATCGTTGGAGCCGTTTTTGAGAAATAATTTTTTTAGACGTTTTTTTGGAGTTTTTTTGAGAATAAAACCCCCCAAATTATGTTAGCCCCAAATAAAAAATTTTTTTCCGAGGTATGATTTTTGTGAACCTACATGCCCAATTTCATCAAAATTAACCGAGTAGTTTGCCCGGAAATCGACGCAGAGACAGACCGACAGACAGACAGACAGACAGATAGAGTGACAGACGGACATTTCGTAAAAACCACTTTTTTGGGTTCCTGGGACCTCAAAACATGTAATTCCGTTGAAATCTCGGAATCGGAAATTTAGACCATCACAAAGCTTTCCTTATACTACGTATAAATTGGAAAGCAAAAAGCCAATTCTTTGGCGTTGGCTAATAACTAATAAGTACCATAGTTTCGAAATAGAAAGAATTCTCCCAATTGGGCAAGCCATACAGCCTCTAACACAACTATGGCACGGGGGGGGGGGGGGGGCTACAATAAATTCTCTAGCATTGACCAAAACGTACGATAATTTTGATACAATATAAGGAATTCTCTCAATTAAGAGTGGGCCGGAAGGCCCAAAATTCGCCCACATGGAAAATAAAGGCAATTTTCTTTCTTTCTTCTTTCTATTGTACATACACAAGAATCGCAATTATAATAAAAAAGGATGGTAATAGAAGTTAGGCACTAAGGGCTACAATAAAATCTTTGGCAATGACTAAGAAGTACGATGGTCCAGACACCGAAAGAACGCTCCTAATTAGCCCAACCATACAGCTTTTATTGTACTTTTATATATAAAAAAAAAACCGCTATAACCCCTCCAGGGGCTGGTAATGCAACTAAAGCACTCTAGGCTACAATAAATTCGAAAGGCTACCTTTTCCCCTGGAAGTAAATTACCTTCATCAGTGCTGGATAACCACTTCAAACGATGGAAAGGGGGGGTAGCAGAGGGGAGAGAAAAAGAAATAAAAATTTGAAGATGAAGGCATCAACGTATTTTTTCCATTGTTTTTTTTTTCGTTCGCACGTGCGTGCCCAACTTTCATCGAAATAGGCCACCTGTGTAAAATTCTCAAACTTTTTTTTTTCTAGAGCGAAATGGACAATCCGTTTTTATTTTAGCTCAAAAGCAAATTGAAGCACCTAGAGGCCAATGGGCGAAAAGTGGCAAAAATAAACATTTGAGATAATTGAAGCTAAAGTTGGTAAATCAAATGAAAATGTACAGATATACCCCTTTTCCATTACTTCTAGCATTGTCAAAATGACAGATCCCAATGATCCTGCAGGTTTCTACGATAAAGAGCGGCTAGAGCAATAGCATGGTGCACTTAGCTCCAAAACGCTAAGTATGCGTCTTGCACGCCTTGGCTTCTAGACGCTTCTGGATCGAATATTGTTCCAATAGACAATTTTAAAAAAATAAGGACTTTTTTGTTCTATTACTAAGCCAACCTAGCGGAGTTAGGGCTATAAAGCCCTCTCTTACACTCAACTAGAAAGGCCCGGGACCGCCTGCTTTACATGCCCTCCGAAGCATGGCCAGAAAATGTAGGAAGTGGACTCGAACCAACAACCTTTCGGGTGAAAGTCAGAGTTCGTACCACTACTCCACATGTCCTGACTGAATTTTAAACAATATGGGAACAACATTCGAAATTTCAAGAGAAATACTGATCGTCAATGAGGTGGGATAATTATATAAGTTAAAATCGAAGTCAAATATAATACGATTGTTGTTAAAGAAAACATAGTTGGCGAATAATTTTGCCCGCATGTGGAAAATAAACACAATTGTCTTTTCTTTCTTTCTATACCTTTGCTACAATAAGTGCTCAAAATCCATCCGGGAATGGCTGATGAGACGGGAAGAGGTGGAATCCTTATTTGAAATTACCGTTCGTTATATAAGATTTGTTGTTAATATGAAGTTGCCTCGATACCAGGTGGTCTACAAACTACCAAATTTTATCCACTTATGCCATGCCTCGAAACCAGGAGGTCTACCAACTACCAAATTTTAATTACTTATGCCATGCCTCGATACCAGGTGGTCTACCAACTACCAAATTTTATCCACTTATGCCATGTTTCGAAACCGGTTGGTCTACCAACTACCAAATTTTATCTACTTATGCCATGCCTCGAAACCAGGAGGTCTACCAACTACCAAATTTGAATTACTTATGCCATGCCTCGATACCAGGTGGTCTACCAACTTCCAAATTTTATCCACTTATGCCATGCCTCGAAACCAACTACCAAATTTCATCCATTTATACCACGCCTCGAAACCAGGTGGTCCAGACGATAACCCATCAGTAATCTTTCAACTCGTCTACGATCGATCTTCTACGACTACTACAATACTAACCATATGGATGACAGAATGTCTACAAGTCTTCCATAATTAATCATTATACTCGCTATTACGAAGAAAATTCCTCATTTAAGTCTCGTATAGAAGAAAAGGTTCTTTGTCTTTTATGCTTTGAGCCACTTCCGCGTCCTACTTAGAAAGTAATTATTGTCTGAGTTTGAGTTTCAAAATTAGTTGTCGACTTATCAGGTAACTTGCAGCCAATCCCGTTCTTAAGGCTCGGTCTCACCACCGCTTGAAAAGTATCAGTAAGGAATACGTACTATATGGGGCATATTCTGAGACACGAAGGGCTCCTCAACAACATCATTGAGGGTATAGTTGAAGGCACCAACTCAAGAGGACGACAAACGAAGGAGTACCTAGAGAATGTCATGAAGGACCTAGGGTGCGACACCTATAAAAGACTGAAAAAGACCGCACAAAACAGACAAGAGTGGAGGAGAAGAATACAACATTCGCTGCAAACCAATCCCTAGATTGCCACTCAAGAAGACAGTCATCTTCCAATGTGTTTGACGTTCAAGAGATGGTGGGAACCGCCGTAATAAGTGGAAATTTTCAAATTAGGGAAATTCCATACGTTTCTTGGCCTCATGGGTTTAATTGTAAGAGTAGGCCGAAAAGCCCAAAACTCCCACCTGATTTTCTTCTCTCTAGCTTTTTTATTAATATTTTTCTGTGATTACAGTGATAAATGAAATTAATAATATTGAAGTCTTTATTGGAACAAAATATAGATGCAGTGAGATTAGGGCGTATGACCCTCTCTTTCACCTAGCTGTACATATCAACGATAGTTTAATTGAAATATTTGTCTACAATTAACCACATTCATACCCCCTCTGCTTCCAAGGGAAGGGGAATGCCGATCAACAATTCAGCTGCACTAGCATTGAGGTAGAAAACCGAACTGAGACACTGGAGAGATTGGCCCAACTCTACTATGCAGCACGGCGTCAAGCGGCCTACCAGCCAAGGACGGGCGCTGGCTGAAGAAGAAGAAGACATTCATACCGAATGTCAGTCATACCTTCTAAACAAGATAACAGTCACATTTTCTCACACATTCAGACGCTGCCTCCCCTTGATCAACCGGTGAAATTAGTGTATTTACACTGTTTGTATTAGAAACTGTTTAGGGGCCCTTCGCTGGCTTAGCCTAACGGGCCCTATGTGTTCACGAATGTATGATGAAGGAAAATGTTAATTTACTTTACTTTAGATCGAAAATTCGCAGTTCTATAGACTACTTGACAATTTTTGCAAACCTATTTTAATGCATAAGTAGATTTATTTTATACCCCTATTATTTTTTCACTAAAAAACAGTTAATTATGTTAATTGTAACAGTGAGCCGAAAGGCCCAAAATTCGCCCATATGGAAAATAAAGGCAATTTTCTTTCTTATTAAGTAGGGGAAAAAATAATTTTCCCCATCAATTAAAGCTTAATGGCTAAAAAGCGGATTATGTGACTGCAGAATGTGACGACATTTGTAAGCCATATGTAATGGGTTCCTTACCTTCACCGGTAGGGAGAAAACGCGGCTGTGGGGCATGTTGGTGACCACAACATCCCTAATAGAGCAGTGTTAAAGAGCGAGGCTCCTCTACCCGTCCTCGAACCTGAACCCTCATTGGGTTATCGTTTTTTCCGTAACTTAGATAATTTAGTGCTTCCCTGTTATTCTGATATTCGGAGATATTCTGCCTTATGCTTAACTTATGTGGTTTTCCGCAAAGCCCAATCATAATCAATACAACAACAACAAAATTCATGAGCTGTTATGGCGGGGATTCCACCGACCGGCTAGGGCTAAATACAAAAACGGTGACGTGGTAGCAGACATTCAAGACTTGGGCGGAGTTTCCACCGACCTCGCATTGCAGAAAGCAAATGACATTGACGGAAATGTTTGTTTTCCTCTATGCCATAGTTAAAATTGATCAATGAGCATACAGTAAAATCACAAACAAACAAACTAAAATTAAAAAATGGCGTCATGGGATATGATAAGTACAAACATTTTAATAGATTTCTATAAAAAGATGTCATTTGCATTCTGCAATGCGAGGTCGGTGGAAACGCCACATAAGTCTTGAGTCGGCTACCACGTCACCGTTTTTGTAAATAGCCCTAGCCGGTCGGTGGAATGGGCGCCAAACTGCCAAAGGCTCGGCCCTCCATTCCGATGGCTGTTAACCTCTTGTAACGAGAACTGAATTTTCCCTATAGACCCTTTAGTCACGGGTTTTTGTACTCGCTTCCAACGAAGGCTCGAGGCTTTCTTTTAATTATACACAAGTATTCGTTTTCTTTTTGAACGCAGCAGCCATTTTTAATTACCCTTTTCAGGATTTCTGCAGTTTTAATTGAGTTATACAAAGGCTCCTTTTCAGTATTTTTCCTTCTTTTTGCAACTGGTTTGTCCTTTTTATGCCTTGCAGCATACTTTTTAAATGGTTGCTCTCATTTATTTAATTTTGCCACTGAGCTCTCTTCAAGTGAGGGTTCTAACATACAATATTTAATTTAATAATAAATAAAAAATAATAATAATAATACAATTCCGAATTAAATTATCTTACCGTGACATTACTAATAAAAAATTCGTTTTTTAATTCAATGCTAACAAAAGAAAAAAAAAGCGACAAAACAAAAAATATTTTGAATTGGAAAACCATTCAAGATTTTAAAATTAAAAAAAAAAAAAATGGCCAACAACACACCACTGGATTTGAAGGATTAAATCCTTTTCATTTTGGAATGGGGAAAATACTCTTTTTCTGTCGGAAAAGCTCGGAAGAAAAATTCGGAACAATAAAAAACCCATAAACAATAAAAATTAGTTATAACTGGGAAGCTTTCCAAGGCTTTTCTTTCAGCTTTTCCAATACTTATATAAAGTATACATTTTGAAGGCAGTAACAATTTGGCATGCCGTACTTTTCTTTTCTTTTTTTTGGGTACGTTTTTTAGGCCCATTTGACCCCTTACTAAAATGCTGAGTAGTTCTTGTTATCATTGAATTTTTTTTAATGATAGGCCAAGATTTTGCGGGGATTCAACATTTTTAGCTTACTCTTTTCTTTACTCAGGTATTATTATAAATTTATAATTATTATTGGAGGGCAACGCCAAGTGGAGACATCTGGCGGCTAATCCTTTAACCACCGAGAAGACACCAAAGACTTCCACGGCCTTTGGGTATGCACCGACTATGACGTCAGGTTGGCAGAATACTGGACCTAGAAACTAGGAATCTCTACCTCGGACACGAAAAGAAAGAAAGAAAGAAAGGCGATTGAAGGGCTATCTAGAGACGTCTGCCTACTTATATGGGCCCAACGAATCTTGAAATGAAATGAAATGAAATGATATATTGGGCCATTATAATCGCATACAGAACAATACAGTGTAGAGATACAGTATGTGCTCGGCACCGTTAAAATTACAATTAGAAATACCATATACATAAAATAAATACATGTAAGTCTAAACTATAAAATTTAGGATATTTAAGAGTCAATATTTTTGTATAAACAATGAGAGAAAAGTCCATATCATCACATTGGGTTTATTTGTCGTATAAAGGATTATCCTAAAAATAATTTTAGTTTGACAAACGACCATATCGTATTTCAGACCAAACTGGAATTGTTTGCTAATTCATTTCTGGGCGTTGACAAACTTGTTCAATCCTTCATATCAATCCACACCAAGTACAAGCGCCATTGGGCAAGCTGATACATGCTTACCATTGACATTGTGACAGGCGTTAACTCGGTTTATCCTAATATTTTTGTCTTGTTTCCCAACGCCTGCTTTCACCATTTTAAGCTTTTAAGCAACCCTGTCAACCTGGCGGGGTGAGTGAGTCTGTTTAGAGGCGCTATGTTCCCACAAGCCATGCCAATGGCAATAACCGCAATGGTGACAGTAAATTGATTGAAGAAAAGCTAAACATATTTTTGCTTTCCAATTTTTACGTAGTATAAGGAAAGCTGTGTGATGGTCGAAATTTTCGATTCCGAGATTTCAACGGATTTACACGTTTTGAGGTCCCAGGAACCAAAAAAGTGGTTTTTACGAAATGTCTGTCGCTCTGTCTGTCTGTCTGTTCATCGAGTTCCAGGCAAACTACTCAGTCGATTTTAATGAAATTTGGCATGTAAGTTTACAAAAATCATAAATCGAGACCATTTTTTTATTTTGGGCTAACTCAATTTTTGGGGGGTTTTATCTCAAAAAACTCCAAAAAAAAAGCATAAAAAAATTATTTCTCAAAAACTGCTCCAACGCTTTCTCTTAAATTCACATATATTGTAGTCGTTATTAATGTTAATAAAATGCGGGGGGTTGCTTGCCCCTTGATAGTTTGCTTCTGGGGGTAAAAAAATAAAAATAACTCATTTTTAATTAAAAATGACTAAAAAGTAATTTTTCTGCGAAACCTTTCTATCGATGATTTCTACCTTCAGGTATGTTTTAGGTGTTAAATTGAGTAACGAAACCGGACAGGTTGCTTTCCCAAAAATTATTTGTTTTGCGCAAAATTTTTTTGTTGAAAGAATGATAGAAAATTCACGCTCTAATGCATTGCATACCCTGTCATAATTACTGTGTGGTAATGTGTTGGTCTGACCTATCTATAATTTACCTCACCTCCAGTGACGTCAGGTGGACACCCCCCCCCCCACCCCCGAGATATCCGAAATTTAACCATAGGAAAATTATTTACCATGAAATTACTCATTTTCTCTATCTACTTATTGATGAATTGGAAAGCATGTTCGAGTAAACTCGGACCGGTTCTATTAGTATGCTATGAAACCTTTGCCCCCCCCCATCTGGACGCATAATAAAGGCACTTACCAAAATGCGTACTATCCGTAAGTATTGGTAGGGTAGTAAACTTACCTAAAAACAAAAATATTCACAATAATAATTTATCATCCTTTATTAAATGTAAGCTATAGAAAGAAACCTTATGAATATCATAGCATTGGATTGAAATCAGGTTATGGGTTGGCATTGGAAAGTAATGCAGTGATACAGCAGTGGCGGAGCGTATGATAATTATTGCGAGTGTAATGCTAGCAAATATTCATATAAGTTCAAAAAACGAAACACGCATCATTTTATATAGCATGTTCTATCTTCTTTAAAAAACTCAACATTTTAAAACAAATAAGAAAACATTTGAATTCTAACTTGACGAGATTCTTAATTTTCTTAGACTGCGTTGATAACATCATGCTCATACAATCTTATTTGCTCGCGGCTTCCTATAGATTTCAACAAAGCTCTTAATACATTCTAAGGATTTGTTGAGTGTAATGCGGCATTGCCTACCTTACATGCAAGCTCCGCCACTGCCTTACAGAGGGCTGCTACGGCTCAGCTGGAGGAACCACGTGACGCGAGAGTAAGCGCATGTATTTTTTCGTCTTTTTGTAAAAGGTTCCTCGCGTACAAACAATTTAATGAATGTATCCGATTAACATATTCATTATCCTCACTAAGTCACCTAATAGGTACTTGTGTCGAGTTACGACACGTCTCCGATCGCAAGGTGTGTCGAGACTCCCACAAGTACAACCACGCCACCTTCCCACCGAAGATGTATATACTATCAAACAATAAAAAAACCTCAGCAGCAAAAATTATTATTTTTAACAGAAAACAGTGACAGCAAACTAATAAAAAGATGTTGCTAATGAGTGAAAAGTTTGCAAACGGTTTTTAATTTAATCTTTTCCAATACTTTGAGGACTTTGCTTGCCGTAGCAATTAGAAGATAACTCAGCAAAGAAATTTTTCAATGACCTTTTTCTGCTTTTTCACATTTTTCCTCTCGTTATGGTTTCTACCTGTTTCCACGCCATTGACTTCGAAGCCACGTCATTATAAATATATATGCACGATGCATTCACCAACGCCATACAGCAAAAATGAACAATAAAGGCCTGTATCCACAGCGCGAGGCAGCTCGCTGCGAATGCCTCGCGCCATCTGCCTCAGGGTGAGGCATACGCTCTTCAGCTATTTTGTAACCAGGAATGCTCACTGCGAGCACGCGAACCATCCGCATTCTTTAGTGAAGGCAGTTTTGTAACACTTCACTAATTGTCTAATCATGTGATGATTATCCATGATGATAGTTTTGTTGTAGAGGTTTGTTAGTATGCAATGGAAATTAATAATTAATAGATTAATAATTGTGTATTGACCAGAAGTTTGACAAATTACATTTGAGATAAAATAAATAAATTTCCGACAATACATCATTTACGGCGATGAGCGTAAGCCCATATAGCTCAAAACCTTAACGTAATTTAGTCTATACAGTATCCTAATTCTAATTTTTATTTTTTGGATCATTCAGATATTATAAAAAAAATTATTTTGCCCTACTCGAACCTCGTTGTAACGCAGTGTTGTGTCGTGACGCACAGCTCGGAGTGAGGCACCTTTGAGCACTGCTCTTTTGCCGATAAGTACACGGCTCGCCTCGAATTGTGCAACGCGTGCGGCTCATAGCGAGCTGTGGTACAGTATGGACCAGTGTGGTGTGAGTGTTTACTGTTAAGGCGGCTCTACCACTTGTGTCAATTTTTTCTTCAATTTTTATAATGTCATTGACGGAAAATCATCAATGATGCATTTATACTTTTACACCTCACTTGTCTTCAATTATTGACCATTTTTGTTTTCAATTTTTTCCAATTTTGTAAGTTTCCGCCGGCGGGTCTTTCTTTTAATTTCATAATCTACAAGACATTTTTTGATTTAAATTATGAAATAATTCGTTTGTTCTCAAGAAATTAACTACAATTATTTATTATACACAAACGAAGTTATTGTTTAATTTTAGTTTGTTATTGTTTGCAAAGCGTGATTTTACTCTATGACTATTGATCAATTTTAACATGCGGAAGTTAAAATGGACAATGACATAGAGTAAAGAAAAAATCTCATCAATTATTGAAGAAAAATTGACAAGTAGAATAGCCGCCTTACCCACGTCCAAAAAACAGCACATTTTCCAAAATACATAGTCAACAAAACAAAGAACTCTTAAATTAAACAATCTATTCGAAATGTGCTTATAAAAAGACATTTAAAGGATCTTATCCTAAACGTGTTAACAGGATATGCTACATAGAAAATGAGCACCCCCAAATTTGTTGTTTTTATGGACTTTTTATTTTTTATTTAATTAACAAAGCAAGTCATTAATGATTTGGCTCATGGAAGTTGTAGAAGACTACTTTGTGCATCATATAATCGGGTAATTTTACTTTTCGGTTTTGTAGTTCCTCCAAAAATCCCAGAATACGCATAATTTTAGTCCGTTCTGGTATTTATGAAAGAAATAAGGTACCAAAAATTTAATATTTCCTATTACATGATGCGTGAAGCAGTCTTCTACAACTTCCATGAGCCACAAATTTTTAATGACTTGCTTTGTTAATTAAATAAAAAATAAAAAGTCAATAAAAACAACAAAATTTGGGGTGCTCATTTTCTACGTAGCATGTCCTCTTAAAAAAAAGACTAAAATAATCTTATTCTAAACGTGTTTATAATTTGACATAAACACCGGCAACAGGCGATAATGGACAAGCTGAAAAAAGCTTACCAATGACGCAATGAAACAGGCGAAAGCATGACTTAACCAATACAGTAATAATACAAGTACAGATACGAGTCGGATCGCCACTGTACAGAGCAAACCAATGTTCTGCAACAATATTTCCTCAACCGTATCCAACCTTCAACTTAAAAAAAAAAAAAATACAGGTTGAAAATGTACAGTTAATTCAAAATAACCCGGGAAACCTTTCAAGAGATCAACCGAGCGAAAAGAAAAACGCAAGGGGAAACGTGCAGGTTATAATGAAGGAAATTATAGACAGTGATTCAATTATATTTGCGTAATTGCATCTCTTCCGCCAGAAATACTTTAAGGTTTCATAATTTTATTTCTATCCGCCGTGCAGTCATTTAAAATTGGCGAAATTCTTCACTTTTATTATTTCTCTCTCGAGACTTCTCTCCTCCTGATATAATCGCTTCCAGAACCGTCAGCTAACGTTATATTGCCTAAATTATTCCGGTTCATTTATCAAGTTGTTGCTTTTTTTTTAGTTCGCCTGAGACATTTTCAGTGGCGGCCAACTGAGCCAGTGCCTCACCTAATTTTCCAAATAATTCGACTAAAAAAGTGTATTTTGAATTAGGAAATGTAGGCTAATAAAATTCTAGAAGAGACAATTAAAACTTAAAAAAATATCGCTAAAAAGAACCATGAGCTGAACTAGCTCCAAAAATTCACATCAACTAGCTATAACGATGCACCAGACTCCACCACAACAGGCACCATTTCCGACAGCCTCTCCATTGCTAGAAGACAGGCACGAATTCGAGCTGTATAAAGCTCAAACAGCGTGAAGATGCATACTCAAAACATTCGCTGCACCCAGCTCAATGATGAGCTGATGAGACACGCGCTAGACCCTGCCTCTAAGCGAGTTTAACACACACAGCTCTGCCAATTTTTATTTTCTTTTATTTATTTATTTAGTACATTGAAGATGGCAGCTGCAGAGCTTGATGAAACGTCTGATGTGCGGTCTTCAGACATTCTTACAACGTGTCTGAGCCATCTTTTATAAGGAGCGCGATCTATTCTATTTAATTATCTTTATTTATAATATTAAATATTTTTTTTAAATTTCTGGTTTCCCTGATTACAGTAGGTTATTATTCCCATTATAAATATAAAAAAAATCGTCATGAGTAACTTTATAAGGGTGATAACATATAACAAAGTAATATTTCACCAATTTTTAATTAATCTTCCAGCGCGCTATAAACCGCATTGCCCTTCCACCCTCCCATATGTTGGTTGTCATGTAAAATTTTATAAATATTACCTTATTTATTTATTTATTTTATTTTTTATTTTTTATTTATTTATTTATTTTATTTTATTATTTATTATTATTTATTATTTTATATTTTATTATTTATTTTATTTTATTTATTTATTTATTTATTAATATTATATATATTAATATAATATAATATTTTTACATTCTTTAAAAACTTAATAATTTATTGAATGTATCCTACAGACAATTTCTGTAATGTATTCATCGGTTGTGTCATATTTTTAAGTTGTACTACAGGGAATACCAGAACCCTTTTTTGACGGAAAATTTTCCCCCGTCAAGGGAGAGAGAAGGCAGCGGTAGGTCATCGGAAACTCTTGCGTCTCATGCAAATTTCTTCTCCAGTTTACTTTCATTTTTTTTTTTTTTTTTTTTGCTGAGGTTAGAAAAGTAAGGCGTGGAGTCATTGTGTGAAATTTGAAACCAAAATCTTTTTTTTATTGTCTCTCTTTTGGCTGTTTATTTTTACGTAGCTTTATTCTTCATGCGGACTACTAATGTAAAGGCTATTGTTTAAATATTCATGGCTTGTGGAAATAGTGTTTTTTTTTTTTTTTTAAAACTGTTGCAATGATCAGTGAACTAACAAGGCTGTTAATCTGAGCAGTGGCTAGGGACCTTGGTACCCTGGCGAAGCAGATGGAGACGGACAGATTCCTTTATTTAATTTTATTTATACTTTATTTATTAATTTACTTAACGCGTTAATATGAAGACTAAACATCTATATAGGAGAGATAGGACATTCCTTTTTTATTTTAATTTCTTTCACCAGCTGTGGCAGCTGTTATATCCGACCAATCACGCCTTAGTAACATCCAAAAAACATCAAACTCCGTCTTGGCTGCAAGGCGTGCTCTGATTCGGCCAAATAAGACGTGGCATCTGGCACCATTAATAAAAAATAACCTTGACAACCAAAAATAGAGGATATAGAAACCTCTGGACTTGGCGGGATACGAACCCACGACCTACGCCTATCTGGGGCGTCGTCATAACCGTTGGACCACAAGCCCTACAAGTGCAGTCACTTCTAAATCCTCGACTTGTATGCCCTTATTGACAAGATTCATAATAAAATCATAATAAATCATGACATTTTCAAGTTGCACCCCCCCCCCCAGTTTCTTCCGAGGTGTTCCCGTATAAAATACGAGTTCATATCATGTTTTGCCCGCTATCGCCTATGGTACTCAGTGTTTTTTCACCAAACCGTTTCCTGCAATGACGGCTCTCCCAGCGGATTTGCCCCGCCGTAATCCATGAGGTAACCATTGCACCGAAGAAACCCATTTCTGCACCCTCCAGCAGCTCCTACCCCCTATTGTCGGTAGATTTAATCACAGCCCCCCAAAGGGTCAAGGTCACTGGCCTGGAACTGCCGCGTACCCGCAGATTATCACCCCATTGTTTCGCTGCCGGTGCTGACTGCGGGAGCTGGGAAGGGGGTGTGCCGCGGAGGGGAGGGGGAGTCTACCCTCTTATTTCGAGTACAAAGACTAACTAATTAGGAGCAGCCAGTGGGTGTCTAAAGCAGGCAAGTTTCAAATTAGGGCTTTTGTGTACCCGCAGCGAGAACGGCCGAATAATGGGCGACTTTGTGAAAAGAGCAGAATATTTTATGCCTCATAATAATATAATAATGTCCTCTGCAGGACGTTTTTATGGACCATAGATCCCTTGTCCAATGCCCACGACCCCATGGATTTCGGACATTATTTGCATTGAGTATTTGCATTGAGCCACGAATATTCTATAAAATCTGCATAATGCACTTTATCACATTTATCTATGTAACAATATTTCATTATGCCAAACCGGAGGGGGTCACGTGACTGGCCTGATGGAAATGTCTTTGCAGGGGGTTCGTAATATATGTTTTAAGCCGCAGGGGTATAGTAAAAATCGATAGAAGTGTATAGTATACGCGTAGACATGCTTACACTATTGACTGAACCAAAAATTACAATTACATTAGGTCTAAAATTTGTGCATGAAGCAATTAAAAACATACCTTTTAGAACATTTTTACGTGCCCCACAGGGAAGAAAAACCTCCAACTTTTGTAGCGTCAGAAATAGGTAAAACTGCAATTATTTGAAGTATTACAAGTCAAATACGGAACAAGTACATGACGCGGGGCTTTGTTTATAAAATGGATATTCAACCATCTCGTGGCTGGAGACCGCTATCAATATGGCTGCTAGTGTAGCCTGCCTAAGTACAGAGTTTTCGACCGGGTCCAGGTATCTGTTTTGCTATGCTGCAATGTGTAAGACTTCGATATTTTTTGCGTTGGTACTTATCTCTGATAGTTGGCTTATGGATAAAGGGTGCCTCGTAAGGCATATTAGGGCTCCCGCCACTCCAGTTCCATTATATTTCTATGTATTCAGCACTCAAGGTCACAACTCTCCGGCGTGGCCTTAAAACCCAGTAAATACTAAGTACAATAATGGGACACGCGATAAATGGAAATATGAAATTTCCAAAAGTCAGTAACACTGAAGTAACATAATTAAAGTAATTGAAGTAAGGTCCGTAATAATAAATCACGTAACTTCGATTATTGTACTGTATTGTTAACTCTTTGAAGGTTCTCTCTCTAATCCCCCGTACCATGCAAGGTACCTCTACATATCACCTCCTCTCTCCTACTTTCAGTTCATACACACTCTTAACGGTAAATACAGTAACGCTTACACAACAATACTCAATGCTATACCATACTATACCACATCTCCCCCTTTTTTTTTTTTTTTTTTTTTTTCATACAATAAAACCTAAAAATTCATAGTAAAGTTAACTATAAACAGCTAAATCCCAATAAAACGTTAAACCCCAAATTACAATCATGTTAATAAGAATTGTAATTTTATCAAATAGTATATGTAACAATACGATAATGTTAAATTTTAATTCTATTCTTATGTACTACAATATTTTTCTTGTTTATTTCTAATGTTACATTATTTTTTAAATTATCAACTTCCAACACTAAATAAGGACCATCAAAAATATTGTCTAATTTACTTCCTCCTTCTTTTTTCAAAAACACTAAATCACCCGGAAAAAATTTCCGAAACTCTCGAGTGGAATTTACTTTTGCGCAACGAGTGATTTTCGTGCCTAACAAAGTTTTTCGAGCATGCTCTTGTGCAATTTGCAACTTGTATCTAAGGTTTTGGACGTAAGAGTCTATATTGTATACCGGATCGATCTCTCCTTCGTATTGTAACACAGAAGGTGTTGTAGGTAAATGCCCAAAGACTAACTCATAGGGACTGTACCCCAAACTACTATGTACAGTACTATTATAAGAAAAAGTAAAAAATCTAGCTAACACATCCCATTCATACCCCGAACATGGCAAGTAACTTCTCAAGAAGGCACCCAACGGCTTGTGGGAGTTTTCTAATGCTCCAAGGCTTTCATGGTGATACGCTGTACTATTTAGTTTATCTATTTGTAACAGTTTGCACACTGCTGACAAAACGCTATTACAAAATTCTGTGCCCATATCTGAGTCTAATTTCCTACAAATGCCGTAACGTAGAAAAATTTCCTCAACCAACACCTTTGCGATTGTGTCTGCCTTTTTATCGGGGATGGGAAAAGCTTCGGAGTATTTTGAAAGTTCACATTGTACAGTAAATACATAACGGTTGCCGAGGGACGTCTCCTGCATTGGGCCGTATAGGTCCAGAAATATTTTTTCAAAACTCTTCGTAGTAGTAGTAACTACTAGAGGGGATCTAGGGAGAGGGGAGTATTTACATTTTTTGCAAATGTCACAGGCCGTAACAAAGGCCTTAATATCCTTGTATAAAGTTGGCCAACTATACTTTAACTTCATTGTATTATACATTCGACTTATTCCGATATGACCTCCCGTAGGTAGGCAATGAGCTTCCCATAACAAAATTTTTTGATGCTCCACGCTCTCTATTCGTTTTACTCCATTGGCAATAATATTAATCCTCAGTTTAATTGCCTTATTTCTTCCCTTTTTCAATACTTGTGAATTCACTGCAGTTACGATTTTTCCTATTATCTCCTTGGCCAGGGTTATTTTTTCATTTATCAATCGTAATTCATTTTTTAGTATAACTGCACAATTTATATCATGTTTAACACAAACATTTCGTAAGCCTATGCTAACGTGCTCAATGTCATCATTACATAGCTTAGAATTTTTCTCTTTCGGTAATCTTATTCCTAATACCTTATCTTTAGGGCAAAAATAGACACAATAGTCATTTGAACGTGGACCTTGTAGCTCAGTATGTGCAGTTTGACACCTACATGGCAACGTTTTCTCACCGGTGAAAAAGCGAAGCTCAGGTAAATCTGCAGGTTTACGCAAAAGTTCTGAAACGTCAGGCTGATCAGGCCTAGGTAACAAAACAGGCTTACCCACAGTGGTGGCATGGCCATCTGTAGCTAACTTGGACTGTTGGCGCGTAATAGCACCAACCCACGAATTTTTTAAGCTCTCAGAGGAAATTGACCCCATAGTATCATGCTTAATACGGCTAAGTGCATCTGCCACTGCATTTTTTGAACCTTTAACATATTCAACAGTAAAATCGTATTCTTGTAACGCAAGACGGTATTTAGTCAATCGACTAGAATCCGTAGGAAACGAAAATAAATATTTCAAGGGCTGATGATCACATTTAACTATAAAACGATTTCCAGCCAGGTATGGTCGGAAAAATTTTGTGGCCCATACTATACATAACAATTCTCCATGTATGGCGGGGTACCGAGACTCCGCAGGTTTCAACCCTCTGCTAGCATAAGCAACTGGGTGACCATTATTATTCATTAAAATGGCGCCTAACGAAACGCCACTAAAATCAGTCTGTAAAATAAATGGCTTTGTAAAATCTGGAAACTCCAAAACTGGCTCAGAGGTAAGAGCGAGTTTTAGTTGTTCATATGAACCCTGACACTGTGCATTCCATACAAACGCCACATTCTTCTTTAACAAGTCATTTAAGGGTTTAACAATTTTCGCAAAATTATGTACAAACCGTCTGTAATAATTACAAAACGACACAAAGCGTAATACTTCATCAGCATTTTTCGGTTTAGAGTAGTTCAAAACCACTTGTATTTTGGCCAAAGATGGTCTGAGTCCATCTTTACTTATCTCATGGCCCAAAAACTCAAGTTTATCCTTTTGAAATGTGCATTTCTTAGGATTAAGGGACAATCGTACCTTACGTAATCGCTCAAATAGTTTTTCCAAAACAGCATTATGAGCCTCTTCATCCTCCCCAAAACATATTATATCATCTAGATAATAATACACCCCTTCCATCCCTGCTATTGCTAGTGACATAAGTCGAGAAAAGATGGAGGGTGAGGTTTTCAACCCCTGAGGAAGGCGAGTCAACTCCCAGTGGCCTTCATCAGTACTAAAAGCAGTAATATGCCGGCTTTCCTCACGTAACTCACATTGAGAGTAGCCATTTTTTAAATCTAGGCAAGAGAAGATTCGAGCTTTCCCTAGCCTATCCAAAATATCAACAATGTTGGGGAGGGGAAACCTATCGTCCGCTAAGGACTCATTTACTTTACGGAAATCAATAATATTTCGAAAAGAGCCATCCTTCTTCTTAAGTAACAAAAATGGTGAATTATAAGGGCTTATGCTTGGTTGAGCAATATTTTGGTCAACCATCTCTTGAATCTGTCTTTTCACTTCACTTTTTTGACAGTGTGGAGTGCGGTATGGCCTACAGAAAATAGGCGCAGCTCCTTCTTTTATGTACAGCTTAGGTTTACAAAGATTAGTGGTGGTCAATATGTCTCCCTCTAAATGGAATATATCGGCGTATTTATGACACACCTGTGTTATTCTTTTCCTAGAATCGCCTGATAAGTGGCCTAATTGTAGTTCTGAATCAAGCCTGTTTATGCGACTTGTATGAGTCAGCTGCCGTGCTGTTTGTGCCCTCATGTGACCTGATTTTGTCAACGTCGAGTTGATTGATTGAACTTCTAACTGCGAGGCACGAAACGTTTGTTTGGCATTTGTTGTATTTGCCACATAACAGTACATGAAACCATTTTTGGGCTTTGTTATACAACCAAACGTGAAAACTCCAGGTTTCACTTCCCCAGTAGGCACGTAAATGCAATCTTTACAAGGTAGAGGATAACGCACTTTGCAGAGCTTAGCACAATTCGGCTCTACCGTGTGTGTTTCGGCAATAACACCGTTCACTAACGGTACCCAAACCTCACGGTTTCATTTTCAGCGTTAGCCTGTTATCACAAAATGAAATGCTAGTACGATATTTTCTTAAAAAATCAGTACCTACTATACCATCAACACCTATTTTACAATGGGAGGGTAAAACATAAAATTTATGCAAAATGGGGGGGCAATACTTATTTATATACAGGGAAAAAACGACAGAGCCTAGAACCTTAGTAACACCTCCAATACCTTTTATTATAAACGTCTCTTCAGTATTAATTCGATATGACTGTGGTAGCCTATCTTCTGACCAAGTCGAAATGCTTGCTCCAGTATCTATCATGGGGAGGTAATTAGTATACTGTTCATCCCATACATTTATAAAGACAGGAGATGTTAAGGCATCTGCGTCCGATAAATATATGTGTTTTACCCGATCTAATAGTTTTTTGGAGTTTCTGTGCCTTCTTCCAAAGAAGAGTCTCGAAACTTTGTCTGTTGCTTAGAAACAGCGTCTGGCTGTACAACATACTGATGGCCGAGATTTCCCCTCGGGGGATAAGAGCCATTTCCACGAAACCCACGATTTCCACGGTAACCGCCTCGACCTCGAGATTGGTGGGCTCGTGGCTGTTGTGACACTTTGTCGGAATAGCCGTGGTCATTACCCTTATAACTTTTCCTCTCACCACGATATTCAACTTGATCTGTATATCCAGACCTATTCCCGCGATGGTTATTCTGGCCGAAATAATCTCGGGGAGAAAATGCGCCAAAATTAGAATTACCACGACCCCTGAATTTACCACGGGGGTGGTACGAAAAGACTTGGGCACTAGGTGCACCACTAGCCATGGCAGATGTGGAAATCGCCAATGCATCTTCCAACGTTGTAGGCCTAGCAGCCTCAACCACTAATTTTAATTCTGAGTGGACACCCCTGCGAAAAGAGACTAATGCCTGGTCCTTGTAATTTTGTAAAATAGCTGCTTTCGCTCCAGCCTCCGTAATATTACGGTTTTTTATGGCAATTGTCGCTAATTTTGAGGCCATTAGATCAAGTTCCTCACAAAAGCAACTGAGAGTACGTTTCCCTTGCGTAAGGGTAGCCAATCTTCCCGTCAGACTCTCAAAGGTTTCGGTTAGCCCGCACCGCGCAGTTAATGCCGTTCTTAAATCGTCAAAAGTGCTGATAGAGGAAATTTCTCCTAATCGAGTTTTTACTTTGCCTTGAACCTTATTAAGGGCTAAAAAACGAACCAAAGCAGTCTTGCCCGCAGCGTCCAAACAGTCATGATAAGATTCAGCAATGTCCAGGAAATCCCTGAGAGCAGTAGAGTCCCCGTCCGCTGTGAGGCATGGCAATTTGAGTGCCGTCTCGAATTTGAAAGTTGCCATGGTCGACGCTGAACTGGTGGCTGTGGTCACAGGAGGGTTTTGTGTATTTGGTATTTCAGGCTTCCCAAATTGATCTAAAAGGAGTAAAAGTTCCGTACGATTAGTTTTAAACTCTTTAATAAGCTCCAGACACTTACCCTCTTCAGAAACAGAAAGACCTTCTGCCGACAAGTCATTTAAAATGGCAGTAAGCCTATTTACTTCCAATCGCTTAGCGCGAATCGTTTCCCGCTCATACGGTCGGTTGACACACTTTTTAGCATTGCTCAAGAGTTTTTTCAATTCTTCTACGCACTGTTGAGCAGTCTCCACACAACCCATAGAACCCAATTAATTAACCTACTATATAGTAGTGTATGGTGCATACAGTAACATGGTGCATGAAGTAACATAATTAAACAACATAAAACCCTTTTGAAACATAAATTATACAATCATTAAAAAAACTTATCTTATCTTAGACGATGTTAGAGATGATACGGTTGGGACGAGTGGATACCGCTACTTGCTTCTCGATGAATCTCTTCGCCTGCTTTTTCGTCAAATGAACGCACGTACAACAACAGATGAGGAGTACCGCTATTATGACCCCACCCGCCATGGAGAGCCCAAAATGTTCAAATTGCGTAATGGGTACAGTCGCCGTATTTTGTCCGTTTTGGGCCAGGATCACTTCTTCTTGTTTGTTGTTGGTGGTGCCTATTTTGTAAATGGTTGGTAATTGATTGTTATAATTATTTACAGACCCGAGATGTCACGGTCGCCATGAAGTAACATAATTAAAGTAATTGAAGTAAGGTCCGTAATAATAAATCACGTAACTTCGATTATTGTACTGTATTGTTAACTCTTTGAAGGTTCTCTCTCTAATCCCCCGTACCATGCAAGGTACCTCTACATATCACCTCCTCTCTCCTACTTTCAGTTCATACACACTCTTAACGGTAAATACAGTAACACTTACACAACAATACTCAATGCTATACCATACTATACCACAACACTGAATATCTCAAAAGCCCTGTAAGATCATAACAAAGAAATAGAGGGGAAATGTTGCAAGAGGACCGGAAATGAAACCAGAATACAGAACGGGAAACACTAACAACAACACAAGAAAATATAACTGTACCCAAACCGGTATTTTTACCCTACTAAAAAATAATAGGGTTTAATTAAATTGCAGAAAACATTTACGAAAAAAAAATATAGTCAAAGGGGTTGAGTTCTGTAATCGATACGACAATACGCAAGCTAGAAACCGAAATAAATGTAAAAGCTACGGTATTCCCAGTTTGAAAAGCGCGGGAGAAAAGGGACCGGATGTGGATGAAAACAAGAAACGGATACGGTCCTCGGGGTGTCGTCTGCTCCATCACCTCTCCGTCTTGGAGTTGGGGAAAAGTCCGTAAAAGATGGCTATCGAGGGAAAGTTTTCTCGTTCCGTAAATTAGTTTTGGCGGGTATTTTTGTTTGGTTGCGTCTCACCAGCCTCACTGCCACATGACAGAAGGAAAATATGATTTTTACGTTTTATCAGTAGAAACGTCATTTGTGACGCCGAAGAGTTGAGGAACGACTAGCAGTTGTATTAGTAGTGACGTCAATATGACGTCTTTCAAGGTCACCCAGTATGCCAGCGTTTTGTTTCCTGTAAGCCACATTTAAAACATCCAAATTTATTAATATTTACACCTTTTTGCTTTCCAATTTATACGTAGTATTAGGAAAGCTTTGTGATGGTCGAAATTTTCGATTCCGAGATTTCAACGGATTTACACGTTTTCAGGTCTTCTGGTTTTTACGAAATGTCTGTCTGTCTGTGCATCGATTTCCGGGCAAACTACTCAGTCAATTTTAATGAAATTTGGCATGTAGGTTTACAAAAATCATAAATCGAGACCATTTTTTTATTTTGGGCTAACTCAATTTTTGGGGGTTTTATCTCAAAAAACTCCAAAAAAAAGTTAAAAAAAAGTATTTCTCAAAAACGGCTCCAACGCTTTCTCTTAAATTCACATATATTGTAGTCGTTATTAATGTTAATAAAATTCGGGGGGTCACTTGCCCCTTGATAGTTTGCTTCTGGGGGTAAAAAAATAAAAATAACTCATTTTTAATGAAAAATGACTAAAAAGTAATTTTTCTGCGAAACCTTTCTATCGATGATTTCTACCTTCAGGCATGTTTTAGGTGTTAAATTGAGTAACGAAACCGGACAGTTGACTTTCCCAAAAACATATTTGCTTTTGCGCAAAATTTTTTTTTGAAAAAATGATAGAAACTTCACGCTGAAATGCATTGCCTGCCCTGCCATCATTACTGTGTTGTAATGTGTTTTAAATATATTGAGGTTACCTCACCTCCAGTGTCGTCAGGTGGACGCCCCCCCCCCCCCCCGAGATATCCGAAATTTAACCGTAGGAAAATTATTTACCATGAAATTATTCATTTTCTCTCCCTACTAATTGATAAATTGGAAAGCATGTTCGAGTAAACTCGGACCGGTTCTTTTCACTTGCAGCCAGTGTAGATTGACACCGAGGACGCATACCAGTTTGCCAATGGCCCAAAATTCTTACGGAAACAATATAAATTAGGCGCCCATTCCACCGACCGGCTAGGGCTATTTACAAAAACGGGGATGTGGTAGCAGACATTCAAGACTTAGGCGGGGGGTCCACCGACCTCGCATTGCAGAATTGACGGAAATGTTTATTTTCCTCTATGCCATAGTTAAAATTGATCAATGATCATACAGTAAAATCACAAACAAACAAACTAAAATTAAATATTGGCGTCATGGGATATGTTAAGTACAAACATTTTAATAGATTTCCATAAAAAGAAAAATTCTAATTTCCGTCAATGTCATTTGCATTCTGCAATGCGAGGTCGGTGGAGACGTCCCCTAAGTCTTGAATGTCTGCTACCACGTCACCGTTGTTGGAAATAGCCCTAGCCGGTCGGTGCAATGGGCGCCTTATGTCCGAAATCCGGGGTCGTTAGCATTGGACAAGGGACCAATGGGCCACTATAAGTAAGCCTGGGTCCATAAAAAAGTCCTTCAAGACATTATTATTAAGAATGGGCCGAAAGGGAAATAAAGACAATTTTCTTTCTAAATAAATAAACCACACTGATTATCTAAAACTGTTAACTACCTAGACAGATAAAATCAATATCGGTAATATTGCAATAAAAGACCAATGAACCGTAATAAGACAAAAGTCAACTATAATTGGTCAGCAGTCGGTCAAGGAAGAATTTCTATCTTGTGAAACAACTTTTTTCCGCCAGATTTTTTTTTTATTAAGTTTAGCTTCGTACTTTCTTTTCGGCGAAATCGAGTTTATTTTGAATGCCTCAGCTATTTTCTTTCGATTTCCTCTCTCCAACCCCAGACGCCAAGATTAGTTTCCTTTTCAAAGATACCTTTTCCGGGCTCAACTCTCAAGAAATCGACGTAGACCCGGAGGAACATCTTCTATTTTCCCCGCTTTTCCTTAAGCCTATTGCACACTGTTAAGGACAAAACATAGCAGCAAGGTCAGTCATACAATTAATCACAACCATTTACTTAACGAATTCGAAGCAAATGGAGGTTATGCATCAAGTAGTAAAAGGGGGTTCTGTACTTAATGTTCTGCAGTCTGATCGAGGCGTTTATTTTACCGGGGTTAAATAAATACCCTAGGATTATAACTGTAAACAAACAAATTTTGAATAGCACTTTCCATTATAAAATTATCTTGTTTACCAGTGGATTAAATAAATACCGGTATTATAAACGCCCCGATCAGGCTGCAGAAGGACCTTTTTATCAACCTCGGCTAAACTTATTGTTCCATTGCCCAATGCCAACGACCTTATGAACTTCGGACAATATTTACATTGTTTCCGTAAGAAATTTGGGCCATTGGCAAACTGGTATGCGGCCTCGATGTCAACCTACACCGGCTACAAGCGATAACGGACAAGCTGTGACTTAACCAAGTACAGATACGAGTCGGTTCAGTACTTAGGTTATAGAGCGAATAGTAATAGTTTTGAATTTCCTTATCTTTAGTGACTATCTCCAAAGCCATCTGCACAGAATGGGACTCGTCGACTCACCTACCTGCCCCCTCTGTAATGAGGCTGAGGGCACGGCTGACCACCTGCCAAACTGCAGAGCTATGGACACAAACAGCAACAACAATGAAGACTCCTTGCGACAACGGTCAAGGCTCTACTGGGCGATACGGCGCCAAATGGCAAAATTGCCACGGACGGGCGTTGGATGACCTGACCTGAGTCACCTGACCTGACCCTTTAGTCTTGAAGCGAATAATGAATAGGTTCAGATAATTGAAAAAAAACGACTGTGTGTCCTGGCCAACGATACTAACATATAATAGACTGCGCCAAGCCCCATAAACTAAGTGTTGTCGAAAGTGGGCAATCATGGGGGGGAAATCTGACCAATTTGTGCGGTTGGGAACAATAAAAAAGAAAATATCGGAAAATGAAAAACAAATAAACAATTCAACAGGAAGGGCGGACAACAGAATCGCATGTGAAGAAGTTCTGCGCACGTGACCTTGAGTCACAACTACGGGAATCGATGACACGCCTGATTTGGATGGCATTCTTAACAGTTTGATTTTGACTGTATTTGGCTTAAATAGCGAGAACCACCCACTTCCGCGCAGTCACAACTGCGGAAGCGTTGATTGACTGAGCGACGGATGACCATCCTGCTGGCCTGTTGCTGACAAAGTCCATTAAAGACCTCCAAATCAATAAATAAATAAATATCGACTTTTTTTGTTACATTACGAAGCCAAGCTAGCGGAGCTAGGGCTATAAGCCCTCTCTTACACTAAACTAGGAAAGCCCGGGACCGCCTGCTTTACATGCCCTCCGAAGCATGGCCAGAAAATATAGCTAGTTGCCCCCGAGGTTAGCTTAGCTACCGGGGGCCGAACCCGTTCTAACCTAAGACATGAAACCTCCCAAAGCATTGGAAAGAAATCAGCACCCTATGTAATCTGTTGGAGGAAACTTGCGTTCAGCACTCGCCCCCCCCCCCCCACACTTCCTATTGTAGCAGCTCAGCAGGTATAGCTGATGAACCGTATACGTTTTATTCTCACAGCAGCGCAATAATTCGCCCTAAGTGCTACTTTGTCTTAATCCCTCCGCAGCCCCCTCCCCCCGAAGAAGGTCATGGCTCATTGGAGCCCTGTAAATTCTTTCCTTTTTCTTAATGGTCTTGTCGAAGAGGGATTGAGGTAAGGTTTTTACCACTGGCACGTTCTTTTGCTTAGAAAAAAGTGCTTTTGGAGGGAATATTGCTATTTAAAGTGCTTTCGAATCTTGATTCCCATCATCACTTGAATAAAAGTCTCGGTAATAAATACTGAATGGCGCTACTGTTCAGCATTACATTGCTGTATTATAAGGAATATACAGTATAACACTGACATTAAATAAAGGGGCCAGAAGCCAATGTGTACAAGTATTGTCAGGCTGATTTCGTGAAAAACGCATTTGAAGTTTAAACGTCTGTATCCTTTTAACGGCGGACAATATTTTCCACCTATTTAATACTGAAACTAGGCATGATATAGATAAAGAAAGAAAGAAAGAAAATTGTCTTTATTTTCCATATGGGCGAATTTTGGGCCTTTCGGCTTAAAATAAAAAGTAAAAGCGACCATTTGCACACCAGTTATACAACAAACATACATACTCATAAAATAATCGTGACATGCTCTCTTAAACTTATTCAAACTTTTTTTCATTTCTGATTGGATCCGGTAGGGAGTTCCAAAGCGTCACCGCCTGCACCGAAACGGAAGAAGGTAAGGCCTGGGATGTATGGATTGGAAATGATGATTTATTTTTTCTCTTGTATTCCGTGCATGGAAAGGGGATAAAGGACGGAAAATGGGGTGTAAGGTAGGGAGGTGTATGCGTCTCAAGTACGTTATGCAAAGTACGGAGGATATGCGCATTTCTTCTTTCGTTCATTTTTAACCAATTTAATTTTTTAACGTATTTTGTAATATGTCCATCCCTCCGCACTCCCACTACGTACCTTTAGATATGCCGTTTAGTTACTCACATAGTTTATCTCTCGGAGATTGTCATGGCGCACTTATCTCAAAAAGTAAGAAAATGTCACTTGTAGACATTGGCTTCTAACACCTTCAAATTAACTTCGATGGCCAGGTGGTAGCGTGCTTGTACTTGTGCAAGTCTCTACACGCCATGCGATCGGAGACGTGTCGTAACTCGACACAAGTACCTATTAGGTAACTTAGTAGTGAGGCGACTGAAGAGGTCAATCGGATACATTCATTGAATTGTTTGAATGCGATTAACCTTTTTATTATTAAAAAAAAAAAAAAAACTACTTTTCTCTTAGAAAAAAACTTAACTTGGCGAGATTCGAACCTACAACCCTACAACCTACGCCTATCAGGGGCGTCGTCTTAACCGCTGGACCACAAGCCTCGACAAGTGCAGTTCTCTTTAAATCCTCTGCTTAAATGCTCGTATTGACAAGATTCGTATTATTATCTAAACTGTTCGGTTAGGTTAGATAGTTGTGTAGCTGAGCTAACCTGTCTAGCAATACGAACTTTTACGATACTTTTGGACCACCCCTTGTTAACAGGCCAGTATAGAGCGGGGCAGTCATTTTTCACACTGCTAACTTATAGAAGGGCTCCTATCACTTGCTCGCAGCTACTTCACTCGGAAGTAATGGCTCTGTCAATTTCATCTGGAACTTCCTGTTGGCTTCCCCAGCAGTATCATCGCCCCCTCCCCATCTTTTAAGCGGTTATTTATGGCTCAAGTTGTTGTAGAAAAATGGCCAAGTCACCTCCCCCCCTGCCCTGCCCTACAAAATCCTACGCACTTATCTACCCGCATTTAAAAGAATTTCTCTCAGTTTTTATCTCTTTCTTCGGTTAAAGGGTAGGACAAAGATTTGTATTTTTGTTTTTCATTGGCTACTGTTTTTTTTTTAATTAAAACTAAACCACCCATTTGGGATGTGGTGCTATTGTTGCATGCTACATGTTACCAATGAAGAGGTTCAAATCAGAATAAGAGAAAGCAAAGCTCTGGTTGCATCCATATGTACAAGAGCTCGCTGGATTGGACATTTCCTACGACAGGAGAACTTTATAACCTGCATCATAGAAGGAACTATAGACGGCGTCAAACGACCTGGGCGCCGGAGAAAAGAATATCTGCAGCAAGTGATGGAGGATGTAGGGGCCAATACATCTAGTAGTAGTAGTGTCGTTGGACATACGTAGTCCCAGGCCACGGTGTGGGCCCATAGTACAGGCGACCTCCTGATTATAGTGGATTCCGAACCCCTTGGGAAACACAGTGCACACTACCAAGTCATCTTTGAACCTGCTCTGGTCCGCTAGATTCAATTTGGTAAGGCGGCCGGCTTGGGGCCAATACATACGTGGGGATGTAAAGGGTGTGCCAGGATCGAGGGGAGTGGAGGCATCGATGCCACATGTTGCTGCCAACCAGCCAGCCAGCCGGCTGTAACTTGAAGAAGAAGAAGCCACCCATTTAAAAATAAATCCGACGACTATCAGTTGATCTGTCATGCGAAAGGAAAATAAATTGGCCGTCACCAGACGGCGAAACTTTCAGTCATATACTAGAGTCCTGTTGGAAATGTGAGTTTCTTATAATAATTCAGCTTTTATAAGACGACCTGTGGTCCTGTAAGTTG
This sequence comes from Psococerastis gibbosa, assembly GCA_963971405.1. Taxonomy (NCBI): domain Eukaryota; kingdom Metazoa; phylum Arthropoda; class Insecta; order Psocodea; family Psocidae; genus Psococerastis; species Psococerastis gibbosa. Next base: position 40,935,042 of record OZ020489.1, on the reverse strand, counting down.
GCAACTAGGTCTTCTTATATAATTGGAAAATAAAAAAGTTTTTAGTTTTCCTAGACACACCGCCAGTACAGCATTATATTGAGCTCTATAATTAAGGAGCCTCTAAAGGAAGTCGTTAGAGCCTATTTTCAGAACAAAATTCTAGATACCTTAACTCCTGCCCCCCCCCTGAGAAAAGCGAAGCCTTTCTTCTTACATTAACGAAGGATTTTTACACGTATTTTTACCAAGTTTGAACAAAAACACAAAAGTTGCCAAAACTCAAAATATTTAGTTTTCTTAGACATACCGCCAACGCAGCTTATATACTCCTATTGAGGTCTATAATTGAGGAACGTTTTAAAGAAAGTGAGCCCATTTTCAGAACGCAAAGCCACAAGGTAGAAAACCCATCGGCAGACCGAGGGTTGTCCCTGACGAAAGAATCGAACAACTCACTGGAGTAAGAGGAAAAACTATGGCCGAACACAAGACGTTACCTATCGGGTCGAGTATAAGAAATGGGTCCGGGGCTCATGCTGCACATGTGGCACTAAGAGGGAAGAGGAAGAAGAAGAAGAAGATATAATTATGTTTATCTTAAGGCTGAACCGGAGGGGGTCACGTGACTGGTCTGGAAATGACTTTGCAGGGGGTTCCTAATACACGTTTTAAACCGCAGGGGCATAGTAATAATCGATAGGGGGGACAATTATACGCGTAGACATGCTTACGCCATGCAACTGTACAAAAATTACTATTGCTATAGGTCTCAAATTCGTGCATGAAGCATTTAAAAACATACCTCTTAGAACATTTTTATGTGCCCCACAGGGAAGAGAACCTCCAACTTTTGTAATTACATGCTTACCATTGCAAATATGAACACTTAATTTGACAGTAAAGCGCCAGGAATAGGTAAAACTGCAATTATTTTAAATAATAAAATGTGAAACACAGAACAGTTACGCGACGCGGGGCTTTGTTTATAAAATGGATATTCAACCATTCCGTGGCTTGAGTCCGTTATCAATATGGCTGCTACGTGTAGCCTGCATAAGATAAGTACGCAATACGGCGGGGAAATAGCCTGCACAAGCTAACTACTAAATTACAGAGTTCTTGACCGGGTCCAGGTATCCGCTTTGCTATGCTGCAGTGTGGAAGACTTCGATATTTTTTGCGTTGGTACTTGTCTCTAATAGTTGGCTTATGGTTAACGGGTGCCTCGTAAGGCATATTATGGCTCCCGCCGCTCCAGTTTTATTATATTTCTATGTATTCAACACTGAATGTTCAAGGTCAAAAGTCTCCGGTTTGACCTAAGGCGCCCATTCCATTGACCGGCTAGGGCAATTTCCAAAAACGGTGACGTGGTAGCAGACATTCAAGACTTAGGTGACGTCTCCACCGACCTCGCATTGTAGAATGCAAATGCAAATTTTTCTTTTTATAGAAATCTATTAAAATGTTTGTACTTAAAATATCCCATGACGCCATTTTTTAATTTTAGTTTCTTTGTTTGTGATTTTACTGTATGATAATTGATCAATTTTAACTATGGCATAGAGGAAAATAAATATTTCCGTCAATTCTGCAATGCGAGGTCGGTGGAAACGCCACCTAAATCTTGAATGTCTGCTACCACGTCACCGTTTTTGGAAATAGCCCTAGCCGGTCAATGGAATGGGCACCTTAACAGAACCACCATGTCGTGACGTATTGAGAAACAATACCCATTATTATCCGCTTACACTTCAGTAAGTCAATTTTAAATTTACATTCATTATGATTTAATTTGGGTAATTTACACTTATTCTCTGATAAATTACTCATTTCCGTTTGTGCTAGAGTACGTGCTAAGTAAATGGGGACTAGTGGGTAAAGTAAATTTCCCAATTTTAAGAGGTTCTGAAGAAAAAAAATACCAAGTACCAACCAAAAAAGTAAAACCCCACAAGGTTATACTCCGTGGTAGAAGGTTTCATTTTAATATTTCCGCTTAGAGCGATTTTAAATTAATGTGCACTTACTACGATATTACATTCTCCCGCAACTTGTTATAAAGTTGTTTTTTTCAAAATCGTTTTTCAATTTTGTCTCGCTAGTTTAGCTCGGGGTTAGCTGTCGCGACTGTGTAAGATTGCTTCGTAAAATATTAAATTCTTCTGAATGTACAGGGTGTCCCACGAATGTTAAATAAAAGAGTGGAAGCATCGTTGGCCCATAATAATAAATTCTTCTTCGGCCGGTACTCCCCTGCGCCGAAGAAATATATATTTAAATAAGTAATTAATTATACAATTGTAATACAAAAATTCTGTGAGCCCCCATGTTAATAAACTTTTCGGGGGCTCGCACAGTAAACGCTATAGATGCAACATGTTTTCTATTTCACTTCTGTGTTAGCAAAGAATTTAGTTTTAATTTCAAATCAGTTTTATACCATTTCAAATTATAAATTGATGTAAAAAGTAATTGTAGTTAAGTGCCAACGGCCTTATCATGTTGAATCCATTAGAGCAGAGCATGTTTCAAACTGTGGCAAATTTGGTAGTATATGTGCATAGCGTTGGCAGGGGAACATGGTGGGACATGATAACGCACTGAGACTATACCAGTCAGCCTACATGCGTGTCGAGTCCTGGTCACCTCCGATTTAATCGTGTGACTTTATCATGTCCCCCAAGTGGCTTGGAACCCACTACAATCAGGAAGTCCACCCTGTCAGCCAAGTCTTATTTACCAAATACTGCTACAATATGCATATATAATGTGTATTGCCTTGGAAATACATTCATTCATACATCATTCATCCATTCATATATCCTTCAATATCTTGCTCATTGACTTCCAATAAGAAACAGAAGCGCTTAATGAGTTCCAAAGGATCATAAGCATATATAGAAAGGCGGGGGATGCTTTGAGCAATGAATTGTGATAGGATGTCAGCAGCAGGTTCCCTAGAGCCTGAATCCCGCTGGTTTCTAACTGAGAACCTCTTTTGTCGTACGCATTAAGCCGCGCTCCTGTCATCGTCGTCGTCAAACACTGTTATATCTCATTTCCATACAGTCTTTGCGTTTTCCATCCCATTTCCTGTCGGTTTGATCTTCATTTCACCGCAAATACACACTTTCCACTTTTCCCTTTCACCATAATCTATTCCGATTCGTAGCTTCTAACGGTGTTTTTTTTTGAGTCTCTTGGGTTTAAAATTATTTTTGTTTTTGCTGTGAATTAACTACTTTGGATTTATTTTTTAATAGCTGTTTTTATGTACATTAATTATGATGTATTTGTCTATTTTTTTTGTCGCTATCGAAGGGAGCAGAATTGGGGGGGGGGGGTCATTTTATATACGCATCGCCTGGACTCTGCACTTGGTTAAGTCATGCTTCCTTCCACCTGTTACACTGCGCCAATGGTAAGTTTGTCACATCTTGTCCATTATCGCTTGTAGCCGGTGTAGGTTGACATCTAAGGCGTATACCATATTATGTGTTATGTATTGTATTTTGTGAATATATGCTCCTTGTCCAGGGAATACTGGGCAAGGAAAAGAAAGAAAGAAAGAAAGATTATCATTATACACGCATCGAATAATCTTAGAATTTCGGTAAATGCCCAAGTTTGAACATTTACGTCTCGGCGTTGCAAGGCTTAACACTCACATAAAAACGAATATTATTTTCGGCCAAGAATGATAAAAATTTGTTATTCTTCTTCTTCCTCTGGCTCCAAAGCTCTTCATGGCCATGCACTGCCCAACACCACTTGTCCGGTCATATCGGTTTTGTACGACAATCCTCCGTCTAGCGACTCCCAACACGCGGAGGTCAGTATCTGGTTCATCCTTCCAGCGGTGTCGCGTACGTCCTCGTAGTCTTATTCACGTCCTGCTTGCTTTGTTCATATTGCTCCACATGCAATCCTCTGACATTCTCACGACGTGTCCCAGCCATTTTAGATGCTGGGCTTTCACCAACAAACTTCTCCATTGAAACGTTTAGAAGTTCACTTTCAAATCGACCACGGCCCATCAGCCCGGATTCCACTGTTTCGTCATAACAGAAAACAACTGAACATCCTATATTATTGTTTGGATTGACTATTGACTATTATTGTAACAATAACTACAGTTGATCTGGACTCATCACGGGCCACGGCCTACCGGGTCCACGGTATTTTTGTACCTATCACAAATGTATTGCATATCAAATCAAATCAAATCAAAATGTGTATTAGAAAATACAAATACACAATACTGTAGGGCCAGATGGCCCATAACAGACTAAAAAATAAATAAATAAATAATTTCAAAACAAAATATTAAACCCTTGAAAAAACGACTAACATTAACTTACGTGCTAATAACAGGTCCACAGAAAAAATTCCTTCTAATCCATAATTTGAAACAAAGATTCCACCTCTTCCCGTCCAATCAGCCATTCCCGAATAAATTTTGAAAATTTATTTGTGATCAGAAATCCAGGCCGTAATTTTAGTTGATTAAATGTCTTTGGTGGTAGGTATTGGTAGGCCTTTGTAAAAATTGTTGTATATGCCCTAGGTACTGTGTTGTTTCTAACGCCTGTTTTGAGCATTTCTGCTTTAAGCAACCCTGTCAGCCTGGCGGGGGGAGTGAGTCTGTTTGTTAACTTGAGGCACCCAAAGGGCAGACTCTATCACCTCGGGGAAAGGGGAGTTGACTAACAGGGTGGACCTCCTGATTATAGTGGATTCCGAACCACTTGGGGAACATGGTAAAGTCACACGATTAGATCGGAGGTGACCAATTTATTGGAGGTGACTCGACTTATACTACCTAAGCGCGTTATCATGTCCCACCAGGTTCCCCTGCCAACGCTGTGCACACTACCAAGTTGCCGCAATTTGAAACATGCTCTGCTCTAATGGAATCAACATGGTAAGGCCGTTGGCTCTAGGTACTGTGAAGTGCTCAATTTGTCTGGTATTTACTGGCCTCGGTCTCTCTACCATATCGCCACTGATGGAATAAAATAGTTATATATATATATATTTATTGATTGATTGATTGATTGATTGATCTGGCTGACCAAATAGCACCCGATGATAAATTCGACACCAAGAATATATTCGCGACTGATATAAAACATTCCATCCATATTGCCCTAAAACTGATGGAATTGTCGAAGGCTGCCAATATCCACCCAATATTTGATCGAATCTACTTGGTTAAATCCGCTCCAGTGAATCCTTTGATCCGCCCCCGTCACAGAGGCAAAAATGGCGACACAGTGTAAAACGCTGGTAAAGAAGTTTTACACTTGTGCGAGCATCGAAATTTCACACCGAAAATTTTCACGCTCAAGTTGCTCTTGAGAGGAATTTAAGGGAATGAATGAATAGTTGTGCGAGGGTGGGACGGTCTTTAAATTTAAAGACTGTAGGCGTTCAGGATGGAAGAAAGAGGGAAAAGGGCGTGGCCTGGTTTTGGAAGATTTTCGGGTATATATCTGTAAAAGATTTACAATACAGCGTTGCTGTTATATGGCCCCAAAACTACAAAAATTAATGGACTATCTGACATCCCAGCTATAGTCTGAATTACTTAAATTACACCGTCCGGAGGTCTCTTATTCTCACAAATAGAAAATATACGAAACTTTCTCTCTCTTATGCAGTCCGTTTAAGATGATGCATAAGCTTACCATGTAAGATAACTACCGGTTTTTTTTTTCTCTCCAAAACTGACCACGTCATATGATATCGATGGTGGAGACAAGATATTTATCCATTAAACTATTTTAAAGTTGATTGATTTAAGATCTTACATACGCTAGCTCTCCGCATGCAAGAAAAATACAACACAAATAGAATACATTCTATTTAGTGTACGCTGAAAATATTTCGGAGGGGGGGGGGTCCAGACCCCCTGGTGGTTACGGCCTTGGACTGTCCTGTTCGCCTTGCAGTTACGACGGCATTTGTTATTGTTTGGAAGTATACAAGACATGCATGACATAGCAGCAAGGTGGTACAAGAAATTAGAAAAATATCCCTGGCGCCAAAGCCCATCTCTCCTCCTATAGAACTCTATTCGCGTAAGCGAGATATCTTGTAGTTCAATGGTTATCTCAATTTGGTAATTTTCAATTAGCCTACCATGTAAATTTAAGATAATACTTCATTTAATTAATATTATATCACTTAATTAATATTATATTCCATTTTACAGCATTAATTAAAAAATTGCCTAGGGTACGAGTCGTTGAACAACAGATGAGACATCTATCTAAGAATACTACCTGGTTTTGGTCTACAAAACTGACCACGTCATTTGATGTCGATGGTAGAGAAAAGTTATTCAACTGTTTTAAAGCTTTCGCTCTTTGCACAAAATGAATTATTAAAATTACAACTACACACAAAAGAACCGGTCCGAGTTTAGTCGAACATGCTTTCCAATTTATCAATTAGTAGATAGAGAAAACGAGTAATTTCATGGTAAATAATTTTCCTATTGTTAAATTTCGGTTCGGACATCTCAGGCCGCGGGGGGGGGGGGGGGGGGGGGGGTGACTGGAGTGGGGGTCACTGGAGGTGAAGTAAATTCTAGATAGGTCAGACATTACACATTACATTACATTACCACACAGCAATAATGGCAGGGCACGCAATGCATTTGACCGTGAATTTTAATTTTTTCAATTTTTTTTTGCACAAAACCAAATAGTTTTTTGGGAAAGCAACCTGTCCGGTTCCGTTACTCAATTTAACACCTAAAACATGCCTGATGGTAGAAATAATCGATGGAAAGGTTTCACAGAAAAAATATTTTTTAGTCATTTTTCATTCAAATTTAGTTATTTTTATTTTTTTACCCCCAGAAGCAAACTATCAAGGGGCAAGCTACCCCCCGCATTTTGTTAGCATTAATAACGACTACAATATATGTATGTGAATTTTAAAGAAATCGTTGGAGCCGTTATTGAGAAATAATTTTTTTAGACGTTTTTTTTTAGTTTTATAAGAAGAAACCCCCCCCCCCCCCAAATTGAGTTAGCCCAAAATAAAAAAAAATTGTGTCGAGGTATGATTTTTGTGAACCTACATGCCAAATTTCATCAAAATCAACCGAGTAGTTTGCCCGGAAATCGACGCACAGAGACAGACATACAGACAGAGCGACAGACAGACATTTCGTAAAAACCACTTTTTTTGGTTCTTGGGACCTCAAAACGTGTAAATCCGTTGAAATCTCGAAATCGAAAATTTGGACCATCACAAAGCTCTCCTTATACTACGTATAAATTGGAAAGCAATAACACAGGGCACAGTAAAGCACAAAAATCATTGGCACAACGAACATTGGTACATTTTAAATTTGTAAATAGTCACCCAAATTAAAGTCAAGATGCCAAGCCCAGCACAAAATCCTGTCCCCTAATGACTGTAAGTAACACAAGGAAAGAATTCCTTCTTTAACTATGAGTTTACAAAAATACCCTCTGATGGTACGAATTACAAAATTTATTTAATAAATAAAATAAAGTCATCCAGAAAATATCGATTGTACAGCTACTACCAATCCCTTCACATCCTGTAGAAGAAGTGTTCCTCTGCATTTTGAATGTTACTAATCCTGGCCACGATTCCACACTCTCATTGTTATGGAACTCAAATAGTATTAAATAAATCAAGATGGCGGTACACTACCAATTACTACTGGCACAAAACTGCTACACTGCTAAACTCACCTACAAACTACTCAGCGTCAATGACAAAAAAGCGTCGATAGAAAAACATAGCACCCAAGTCTTCCTCCACGTCCCACTATCGTTTGTAAAGTCTTGGTAAGGCGGCTATTCCACGGACCTCGTTTTTCATAATGCAAGTGCATGACGTGGTAGCAGACATCATTAATAAGTCTCTATCATATTATAACTTAATTTATAATAGATAAGTTAAGTATCTACATTATAGTCTCCTTAAAATATGGCAGAGACTTACTTATTAATGATGTCTGCTACCACGTCATTGACTTGCATTATGAAAAACGAGGTCGGTAGAATAGCCGCCTAAGTGAAACTAAATACCGCGACCTTATGGCGAGTCCCACTATCGCTTGAAAAGTCACGGTGGGCAAGGAATACTGCAGGTCATTCCCTTCCCCCAATGCATGGCGGTGCCATACAGTATTCTCTGAAGCTTTTCAAGCGACCCGCCTAAAGTTCTATATAGGAGAGATGGGATCGCCACTCACCGCGTCTCCTTTGACGAGTCACTGAAAAAACGTAGATGGCGCCGGGATTCAAAAATTCATTTTAGCGCGCTCAAATGTCCCATCTCTCCTAAATGGAGCTTTAGACCCGCTCTTAATCAGAAGAAACCGGAAGCGGAATTTCCCATCTGTCGGATAATCCACAGAAGCTTCATCAATTTAAATAAGACCACGTGACATACAGCGACATATCCTGATAAATCGTCCGGATTTAAATTTGGCGCCTAAACCCACAAAATTAGGAGAGAGAGAGAGAGAGAGCCAGGTAAAACGAATATTTCTGCTTTAAATTAGCAATCGAGTCGCGGCTGTCAGAACATTGAAACAAATGTTTTCTGCCTTTAATTAAAACCGTGGATTAACTTGAAATTTCCAAGGTTTAATTATTCCAAATTGTACCCACAAGTATCTGTCTTGGGGCGGTTAAACCCCAAAGGGCGCCGATTTACAGGGGAACTCCGGCACCTGGTGGACCTTTTGTATGAAAGAATAGAACCATTCATTTCAGTTTTTTACTCTACCTATGCAATACTTATTACTATGCATCGCAGTATTATATGGAGTACATGACACTGACTTTTTAAATAAACTTTGGTTGAAGAGGTAACCACCACGTTATAACAGAAATGAGAGGATAGGTAAAAACTGGACTTGGCGGGATTCGAACCCACGATCTACGCCTAACCGGGGCGTTGCCTTAACCGCTCGACCACAAGCCCGCACAAGCACAGTTGATGAATATCCTCTCGCGGTTAAGACGACGCCCCGGTTAGGCGTAGATCGTGGGTTCGAATCCCGCCAAGTCCAGTTTTTATCTATCCTCTAATTTCAACTATACATATATTCTGTACGCTCGTTATGGACTGCCTCAATTAATTAATGTATTAAATAAATAAAGCAATAAATAAATATTGACGATTTGTTCTATTACTAAGCCAAACTAAGGCTATAAAGCCTTCTCATACACAACAAGGAAAGCCCCCCCCCCCCACCTGGTTTACATGCCCTCCGAAGTATAGCCAGAAAATGTAGCAAGTGCGGGACTCGAACCAACCACCACTACTCTACACGCTCCGAAATTATGTATTAACTTATAATAATGAAATATCAAAAACTTCCGTATTACTGGGAAACATATACATTATTCATCAATCACTAAATTGACTCCCGACGACAAAAAAGATTTAACAAAGCTGACTATGGGCTCCGCCCTAATTGTTCAATGACCATGAGGCCCATGCCTCCAATGACTATTAACACAGTAGGCAATGTAAGTTAACCCTTCGTTAAATAGTGTTACACCATTGCCAACCTTTACCAATAGATGACAAAAAGGTAGTGGTCACATGCTGCCTTGCCCTCTAATACTGCTTTAGATGTATTAGAATACCAGGAGTTGAGGTCTAACGCTGGTTTTAAGGGAAATAACGATTACCAATGGCTGGGACACGTCGTAGAATGTCAGAGGGCCGCATGCCGAACAAAATGTACAAAGCAAACATGACGGGAAGAAGGCGACAGGGACGTTCACGAAACAGCTGGAAGGACGAAATAGAAACCGACCTCCGCGAGTTGGGAGTCCGTAGATATGAGTGCCGTAGAAAACCGAGATGATTGGAGAAGTGTTGTTGAGCAGGCCAAAGCTCACCAAGGGCTGTAGAACCAGAAGAAAAATTTCCTAAATTAGAAAAACTAAAGAAATACATAAGAAACATGTCAAAGTACCACCAAATCAATGTAGATACTAATAAATAAACCAAAAACGTTATCGAAAGAAATAAATCTACGTTTACCTAATTAGCAGTTCCATATGATGTTCAAAATATACAAGTATTTAAAGAATAATTTTTACCTTAACAGAAAACAATCATGAAATCCTTGACATGACGTTACTTACCTAAAAGAAAAGACAGTTTATTAAAATTACTTCATGCTTTGTATACACTCGTAATTATACAATTATTTATAATTATATTCTGAGAGCGTTGCATCTTTCACCCATCCATAGAAATTGGAAGTCTAGACTTCCGCGCCGGTTCCACTTCTTTGGCGGGAAAAATAATGACGAGACGAGGAATAAGGAAGGCTAGACAGGAGGGGGGCTCTTAGATGGGAAAACGGGGTTGGCAACTAATAAGTAATAGACTGCCCCCCTCCCCCTGGGAAATCAATCTCTCGCTATAAACACCGCAATTTCTTTTGATGACGGCGCTAAGATTAAAATGAGCTTCCTAATCACTAGACGAGTTTCCCTATTAAACAACTTTATTGCTCTTTCTCCCCCCCCCCCCCCCACCTATCTTCACCCTCCAGACTTACGACTCAAAGTGAAAATACACAAGAAAAAAAGAACTACCACGGTTCCACTTCTTCAAGTTAAATGTCAAGTCATGCTTCCACCTGTTACACAGAACCAATGGTAAGCTTGACACAGCTTGTCCGTTATCGCTTGTATCCGGTGTAGGTTGACATCGTGGACGTGTATACCAGTTTCCAAATGGCCCAAAATTCTAACGGAAACAATATAAATAATGTCCAAAATCCATGGGGTCGTTGGCATTGGACAAGGGACCACTATAAGTAGACCTAAGTTCACAAAAACGTCCTTCAGGACTATTATTATTGTTATTATTATAATATTATTGTATTATTATGTAAGTTATTGTATTTTGTAAATATATGCTCCTTGTCCAGGGGATACTGGACAGGGAAAAGAAAGAAGATTATTATTATTATTATTATTATTATTATTATTATTATTATTATTATTATTATTATTATTTACACAATGATGAAAGCTCAACAAGATGCGAATGCAGCGATTTCATAGATATAGTTGAGGAGCATAAATATCTTGGTGTTTGGATTGATGGAAATTTTAACTGGCAGACACAAATTGACTCAGTGTGTAAAAAGCTATGATCGGCAAGTGGAGTACTACATAAATTGAAATATGGAGTTCCTTTGAAAGCTAGAAAGATGGTGTACCATGCATTAGTGGAATCAGTTATCAGTTATGGGATCACATCATGGGGACGTGATAATAACACTTACATACAAAAAATACAAAAAATACAAGATAGAATTATAACTAATATGTATTCGGAAAAATTTAACAAAAAATACAATGATACATTTTCGAAATATCAACATGCTGAATTATTAACGTGCAATAAAATCTTAAAATTTAAAATTATAAAACAAAATTATTTCGACGATAAATATAAAACAGCGGACAAAACTAGATATACGAGGCAACAACAAAGGTTACAGATACCAATTACATACAATAAATATGGGGACAGGGAAAATAATGTGCTAATAAAAAAATTGTTCAACGAAATTCCCCAAGCTATAAAAAATGAAGAAAAAATTGGGAAAGCAAAACAAGTAATAAAAAAATGGTTGCTAGAGACTCAATAGGCAAGACCTATTGAACCCACAATACCCTTAAAAAGTTGCAACATTTAGTGAAGAAGACGCCACCCCCGACAAGCGGAAGCTTTGGGGTGGTCGTGAATTGTAATTAGTCTATTTTTATTTTGAATTAATATAATCCCCTAGCTGGTGGAGTAACCAGTTAGAAAAAAAAAAAAAAAAAAAAAAAAATTATTATTATGAATTATGATAAATATGATAAAGGGAAGTATAATACAAGAAACCCAAAAGATGGCTGGTCAATGGGAGTTAATAATAATAATAAAAACTGACATTAAAATAACAAGTTAAAATAAAAATAAAAATAAAATAAACATTATAAATAAATAACAAAAATAAATGATTAGCAGCACTGTATGAGTCTTTTGTCCCAAATAAGCGCTAGCTTGGGGATGCGGGATGGTATTATTATGTATTGTATTTTTGTAATATATGCTCCTTGTCCAGGGAATACTGGACAGGGAAAAGAAAGAAAAGAAAGAAGAAATAAATAAGCGCTAGCTTGGGGATGCGGGATGTTATTATTATATAACTTATTATTATATAACTTATTATTATAATATTATGGTATTATTATGTAAGTTATTGTATTTTGTAAATATATGCTCCTTGTCCAGGGAATACTGGACAGGGAAAAGAAAGAAAAGAAGAAGAAGATTATTATTATTATTATTATTATTATTATTATTATTATTACAATATAACTCTATACATTTAAAGTAATTAAATATAACTTCTTTGACAAGAATTTTAACATAGAAACAGAAAACAATTCACATCACAATACTCGAAATCCAAGAAACGTCAATTTGAAACCAGCCTACAACAAATACGGGAATAGATTAAATAGTATAACGAAAATTTTTAATGAATTGCCCATACAACTTAAAAAATTAACTAAAATAGGAGAGATAAAAACGAAAATTAAAAAATGGCTTTTGAATTAAAATACTTCGCTTTAAAACTTACTTTACTTTTTACTTTAATTATTTTACTTTACTAAAATTACTCTTTACGTTAACTTACAATTTTAAATGGTATGAATTAAACTGATTTGAAATTAAAACTAAGTTTTTTTTTGCTAACACAGACGTGAAATAGAAAACATGTTGCATCATCTACAGCGTTTACTGTGCGAGCCCCCGACAAGTTGATTAACTTGGGGGCCCACAGGTTATTTGTATTATAAGGGTATAATTGTTAATTTATAAATATATTCCTTCGGCGCAGGGGAGTACCGGCCGGAGAAGAAGAAAAAAAATATATATATATATATATCGAGCGCAATAATTTAAATGTTAAAAAAAAAAAAAATGATTAAGCATTGCTAAGCAGCACTGTATGAGTCTTTTGTCCCAAATAAGCGCTAGCTTGGGGATGCGGGATGGTATTATTATGTATTGTATTTTTGTTGTATATGCTCCTTGTCCAGGGAATACTGGACAAGGAAAAGAAAGAAAGAAGAAGATATGGCTCGTGGTCCCGCGGTAGATCGTGGGTTCGAATCACGCCATGTCCAGTTTACTAAATCCTCTAATTTCGGTTATAAACTAAGTTAGTATAATGTCAGTATTATATAGCCGATAATACTGGATTATTATTATTTTTTAAATAAATTCTGGTTAGGCGCCACATATTCTATATTACTAGCGAGGGGGTGAACAGCACTGAGTGGTAAGCGATTGGTTTGGTAGAATTCAACGTCGCATCAGGCCGTTAATAGCTAGATGATGATCTGGTCTTGCCCCCCCCCCCCCAAATAATATTATGTATATATACGCCACTACCGCAGCATTTTCTTACAGCCAATAACCTCTAGTCTGGTGACTCAGAGTAAAAGACGTGAGAACACCAAAAATGGCAGTTTCTTAAGGACAAGGAGACAGAGTGACTTATGAAGCGTCTTCAGCAGCCCGAGGTAAGGAGGGGAGGGGGCGTCGTAAGACAGTGGTGATGTTATCAGTGATTTAGGGGCACTCACCCAAAAATATTGCCTCTCCTCCCCCTACTCCCCGGGCTCTATCCCGCGTCAACCGGTCCTTTTGTACTGCGCCTATTACGAGAATTTATTACGGGATCCCGTTTCACAGCTGATTCATTAAAACTGATGGTTCTTAGAGAACCTTCACATTCAGGTGTAACAAATGCTTAGGGAGCGTTCAAAGTCATTACTATAACGCTAGAAAACACGGAGGACTTAGGTCGCTTGAGGGCCAGTTGAAGACCCTCCTTTTCGAGTACTCAGTTAATATAATAATAATAATTTCTTTATTTTTCTGAATACACATTTTTTCCATAATCAAGCCTAAAGGCGCCCTACCTAATTTACCCTACATACACGTATACCAAATACTATCTCAGTTATTATTAGTCGCAGAGTAAGATGTGACAGAAAGCCTGTATTTTTATCTACGATAATGGTAATTAACACTTTGCCGGAAAATCAACGATTTCCAGATGGCGGTCAGTCCAAGTGAAAATAATGTAATTTTTTAACAAACGCGTAATCTTAAAAAGAGGGAAAGCTAGTTCGACGCTTGTGCGTAATATGTTTTAGGGCACATTTGCAACATGTTATCAGTTATAAGGAATTAAACAAAGGGGCGAAGCGGGGTCTGTGCTTTCATGAAATATGCTTATACAATACATGATCTGCCCGGGCCTAAGGGGATTTTTGTACTCGTGCTACGCCTGCCATTCTATCGTATTTCAATACTTCCATCCAGGACATGATTTCCCCACTGGGTTAACTGGGCTACAGCCCAGTGCGGCAGATATTGGGGGGGGGGGGGAATCCTCGCCGTAGTACCAGAATTATAACTCCATTAATAACAAAATTTGTCGTCGGCGGGGTCGACCCAAAGTTCGTTCTCAATTACTGAAAATAAAAATAACAAAAAAATCCCAGACTTGTTTGGAGGGGAGGGGGGGGGGGTGCGCCCAATTATTCTGAGTAGTCCAGGCGCGGCAAATTCCTAAATCAGGCTTTGTTTCCATAATATATTGCAGTATTAAATGGTATATATAACACAGACATTAAATTAACTTTGGTTGAAGAGTTAACCTCCCCGTTATAACCGAAATTAGAGGATGTACAATATAAAAACCGGTCTTGGCGGGATTCGAACCTACGATCTACGTCCAACCGGGGCATCTTAACCGCTGGACAACAAGCCCAGTTTTTCTATATCCTCTAATTTTGCTTGTTTCCATCACTAAGCCGCACAAATCCTTGAGAATTATCTTCTTCCATACACTGCCTTTACCGGCTGCACAATAATCTCTCCCCTTTCTAAGACGGCTCTCTCAGAAAGTGAAAATTTAATAACAGTGCTCACACACAAACCCACATCCCTTTCATTTCTTTACAAGTGAAAAGCTACAGAGACAATGAATGAGGTATACGGCAAAGCAAAAGGAAATGAGGATCAGAAACTCAATGAGCTTTTCCTCAACTCTATGGGAAAGAAAAAGTGGTATGACTGCCTTCTTCAATACACTTAATTAAATTTACTGACAACCTTTTCAAATTCCCTTAGCATTCTTCAGCCCCTGCGCCCCTCGCCCCCCTACTGCGTCCTTCTATCTTTCCCCTCATTAAAATCTTGTTTCTCGTGTGCCTGATTTCGCTGATTCCACGAAATTTTTTGTCTTTTTGCCCCTCCCCGCCCTTCTTTTCCAATCTTGGCAAGTTGCGCGAAGCATCTTCTTTCGTTTGCCCCATTTCCTCCCCCCTTCTCTTTTTTTGTTTTTCCCGCCTTCTTTGAGTGTTCTACTGCGAGTGAAAGGGTTGCGTTTCTTTTGGCTCGTCCTCTGTTCCCCCCCCCCCCTCTTTCTCTCTCTACCACATTTCTTCTTTGCTTTTAACAAATTCTCGTTATAACTTTATCGATTCCAATGAAACTAATCTTGTCTTTCTCTGGTGGCGGTGTATGCTGTGTATGTATTATGGTAAACCGGTTTATACTTTGTCCAAGTTTTTCGATTAAATGGAGCTTGGGAGTTTTGCAATTTTATACTTTTAGCAGCTTGGATTACTGTAAAGTATCAGGTTCATTGATGGTTATTTTTTGAAATAAGTTACCTTTTTACATTTCACCATGCAAGGTAAATTGGCGTAGGAACTTAAAACTCTGCTTTTCATAAAAGTTTCTAACTAACCTTCCTACAAGCCGGGATTACTTAAGAGTTTCAGCTTTATTGATGGGAATTGTTTTTTTTTAGAGTTACCGTACTCAGTTTTCCGCATATGCAACGTAGTTTTCTTTCTTTGTAAACTTCCGTCCGTTAACGCCAAAAGTATTTTATGATGTTCAAAATTCGAGAATCTTCAATAAAATCCAAGATGGCGGGCGTCAAATTTTTCGAAACTCGATGGGATTTTACATTTTTTAAAGTAGGTCTTTGAAATTCTGAACTTTTTCCACCTTGTATCGCATTATTAACGCCAATTATAGCAAATCAGATACCCCCCTTCAAAGTAACTGAGCTTTTGAGTAATGTTATAATGGTCTGTTTCCATAGCTAGTCAAATATATTATTTTTTTATTTTTTCTTCTTCGGCCGGTACTCCCCTGCGCCGAAGGAATATATATTTATAAATTAACAATTATACCCTTGTAATTGAAATAACCTGTGGGCCCGCAAGCAGAGGCGGACGCAGCGACCGGCACAGCGAGCAATGCCCCCCCCCCCCCCTTTGGAAGGCAGTTATATTCTGTGCCTCTTAAATCTAAGTGTTACTGCACTCAAAATGCGGATAACCCCACTATTTCAGCCCTATTTTTAAAACATTTTCTCGCGGGGGAGACCCCCGGACCCCCCTTCCTGTCCTCCGCCCCCGAACTAAGGTCATTAATTTAAAAACTGCGTGCGTCCATGAGAACGGTTTTCCCTATTTTATACACTTTTATGAAAATGGGTGGAGGGGCGCCAAATTATACACCGCCCCCTTCGATAACCTATCGTTACGCCACTGACAAGTGCCTCCCCCTTTTATGAGGTCTGGGACCCCAAGTTAATCAACTTGTCGGGGACTCGTACAGTAAACGCCATAGATGATGCAACATGTTTTCTATTTCACGTCTGTGTTAGCAAAAAACTAAAATAATAATAATAACGGACCCTTGTCCAATGCCAACGACCCCATGGATTTCGGACATTATTTATATTTTTTCCGTAAGAATTTTGGGCCATTGGCAAACTAGTAAACGTCCTCGATGTCGACCTGCACCGGCTACAAGCGATAATGGACAAGCTGTGACAAGCTTACCATTGACGCAGTGTAACAGTTGGAAGCATGACTTAACCGAGTATAGATACGAGTCTGTGTCCAACATAGTACTAGATTTCTATGTAGAAGAGATGCGACATTTCAATCCTGGGGTCACCCGCTATACGTATTTTCAATGACTGGCATATGTCAAACTTCAGAGGAGCTAGATTAGATTAGATTAGATTAGTAATGGGGCGATGCTGCTACTTGAGCTTGGCTCACTTTGACCTTAAAGATCTATTGTGAATCCCCGTACTTTTAGTCCTGGTCAGTCAGCAGGTCCCGTAAAAACCTGCACAACTGCCCAGAGGCCAACTGGCAAGCCTCCCTTGGTGATAGAAACCAAGAGGACGTTGCTAGCAGCCGTCTGTTCTTTACTGCCGGAAACGAGCAGCTGATATGCTCAGCAGTCTCAGCCTTTTCTTTGCAGAATCGGCAGGTGTCATTCAAGACTTTACCCATGTTCTTTAAATGGTAGTTCACGTGGCAGTGTCCTGTGAGTGCACCTGTAAGTACCTTAAGTTCAGGCTTGCTGAGGTTCAGTGCTTTGGCGGTATAGCTCTTAGAGTGAGTGAGGAATATTTTGGATTGTCTGTGGCCTGTGACAGACTTCCAGTATGCTTCCTTTCTCTTTTCTTCCCATAGGCCAATCTCTAGGGTTTGGCGGTTTCTCGGGAAGGCGCAGAAGGGTTCAGGCCCAATGAAGGGTAGCGCGCTCCCTTCTTAGAGGAGCTAATAAGGGATATGACATTATTAACAGCACCACGACTGATATTTCGCGATATTTTCTCACTTATAAGACTTTCCCCTCCCTCTGTCCCTTAAGACGCCATCATTCAATACAGATAATATCTTACCCCAAGAAAGCGTTTCATTCAGTGTTTAAAAAGGGAAGATTTTTTCAAATGAAGTATACAGAAAATTATTCGAAACGGAAGACGCAAAATCTGAATGGATATAAAAGAGAGCAGTTTGTCTTGTTACACAAAAAGGTACAAGTTATCTGAATCCGTCTACTCATTTCCTAGCAATAATTTAGGGCTCAGCGCATCTTAACTAATGATTTCCCTTTACTTTTTTCACCTTTCTTCTTTTCAAGAGTCCATTTATAATTCCCCACAATATCTCATCAGCAGCCACAGCACCAACTGAAACACTGAATTTACACGGCAAAATATAATTACAAAGTGTTTCACAGCCGGAGTAAGGTGACGAATCATTAGAATCCGGGATGATAGACCGTGGTAGTTCTGAAAGCGTACTTTCAAACGTTTCGTCAACATCTGCGCTCGACATCTTCAGTGGAACAGATACAATCTTAGAAGTCTGCTGCTGAGCCTCCGAGATACAATCTTAGAAGTTTACACTACGCAGTTCCACTGAAGATGTCGAACATTTGGAAGTACGCTTTCAGAACGACCACGGCCTATCATCCCGGATTCTACTGATTCGTCACGTTACACGGGAAAGTTTTGAAACCATTTCAGGGCCATGCCCCCACCCCTAGAAATGACTCGGTAAGGGCTGCACCAACACCGCTTACGTTCGTTTACTCCTCTGTATATAAAAAAAAAACAAGCTGAAGAAAACAGAAGATCCATTTCGCATAAGCAGTGTAGGAGTGCATGGATGGTTCATAAGTACAAAAAAATCTATCACTGTGAGACTCCTAGCATTAAATGTTGCTGAGCGACTAACTAAGCCACTAGCATATTTCTCAACCTGCCGGGCCATTAGATAAAATATCCTCCCCCCCCCCCCCAACAAGCCCAGCCCAGTTAGCAATATTTTACCCCCAAACGAGTTTCAGTTCCTTCCTCCAATTTAAGTTATATACGGCGCATAAAACAACTATATTTTGGGCCCATATTTAGTTTTGAAGCACTGTTTATTCTTATTTTGTGACACTAATGATTTATGAAACGGGAAATTCAGTGGTTACAAAACTGTGTATTTATAAAATCGTATAATCTATGAACAGACTAATTGGATTGAATTGTATAGTAGGCAAAAGTCAAAGTACTGTAACGGGAAGAAAAAGATTGGGGTTTTCAATTTCGTCTATTAGGCCAGTAGTTAATTTACTTACATCTGACAGATTTTAACCTAATGAAAATGCAATAGCAGCAAGGCCACAAGGAAGAAGACCCATCGGCAGACCGAGGGCAACCCTTGAGGAAGGCATTGAACAACTCGCCGGAGCAAGAGGGAAAACAATGGCCGAGCTCAAGCCGTTAGCGTAAGACCGGGGCAAGTTCAGGAAATGGGTTCGGGGTGACCCTCCCACACTGTGCACGCGGCACTAAGGGGAAAGAAGAAGAAGAAGAAAATGCAATAGCAGTATTAGTGCCTGGCTAAGCATAGGTTCTAGTCCGAAAATTTTTGGATTTTAGGGAGAGATGTCACAAAATAAACTAAAGTAAATTTTTTTACTGCTCTTTCTTCTTTCAGGGGGGCAGATACTGGGGTAATTTATTACCATGGAAGAATAAAGCAGATGTTAATTGCTTGAAAGGGAACATTTCTTCATAATTTGTCTCCTGGAATTTTGGGGTCATATTTAGGGTAAACCTCTATTGCACGCTTGCGCTCGCAGTTGTATAGGGGTAGTGAAAAGACAGGTGGAGCGGACTCCTTTATCGGGTCAGTGGTCACTCAGTGCTGCATGAACGTGTACTATTTGAGATTACATGAGGACATGTAGAGCAGTGGTACGGACTCTCACTTTCACCCGAAAGGTTGTTGGTTCGAGTCCAACACTTCCTACATTTTCTGGCCAAGCTTCGGAGGGCATGTAAAGCAGGCGGTCCCGGGCCTTCGTAGTTGAGATTAAGAGAGAGATTAACAGCCCTAACTCCACTAGGTTGGCTTAGTAATAGAGAAAAAGTCCTTATTTATTTATTTATTATTTATTTAGATTTTTTGACTTGCATTAAAGTCAATCTTATACCCGAAATAAAAAGAAGAGAAACGTTATGGCACGACATGGGCGTATATATATCCATAAATATTAACGTACACAAAGTTCCCTAAAGGTTTACTGTTTTAGGCGGGCCAACCTGGTTGTCCAGTGCGCCGATTAATTGTAAGAAAGACAATTTTCTTTCTTTCTTTCCCAACAGCAGTACTTATGCCACACCACCATATTTAAACTAAACATTTATAAAACCAAATAAGAGAACCGGTCCGAGTTTACTCGAACATGCTTTCCAATTTATCAAGTAGTAGCTAGAGAAAATAATGAGTAATTTCATGGTAAATAATTTTCCTATAGTTAAATTTCGGGCATCTCGGGGGTTAGGGGGGGGATACCTCAATATATTTAAAAATCCTTAAAACTCCATTTTATTGTACGCTGCAAGTGCTGCAACCATTTGGGGAAAATTTTCCACACAGTAATAATGGCAGGGCACGCAATGCATTTGAGCGTGAATTTTCTATCACTTTCTCAAAGAAATAATTATTTAGCACAAAACAAAATACGTCTTACTTGGGAATGCAACCTTTCGGGTTTTGTTAATCAATTTAACACCTAAAACATACCTGAAGGTAGAAATCACCGACAAAATTACAAATACTCGAAAGAGTCCCCCATCTTTTTCTAAAAAAAAGTTTACCTGGTTTCCCGGTTTTAGCATTGTTGTGGCCACAGTATTGGATAAGGTTATGTTAATGCCATGGTTGTGAAAAATGAAAAATTTTGCAACTTCATTGCCAGCCAAGTTGACCCTATTAAACAAATAAAAACAAAAAACTTAGTGTTTTAGCAAAACTTGTTATAACAACTATAACTAGAATTAGTAAAACTCAAATAATCGTTAAAAATTTAACTTTGTCTAAGAAACCCACTGGCGTTAGTATTAAACCCTGAGCGCTTTCGGCAAGAACTGCTATCTACAGAGGGGAGCCCACTAGCACAGTTACACCTTATCAGAGCCAACGGCCTTACCATGTTGATCCCACTAGAGCAGAGCATGTTTCAAACTGCGGCAACTTGGTAGTGTGCACAGCGTTGGCAGGGGAACAAAGTGGGACATGATAACTCGTTTAGGCAGTATAAGTCGAGTCCTGGTCACCTCCGATTTAATCGTGTGACTTTACCATGTTCCCCAAGTGGTTCGGAATCCACTATAATCAGGAGGTGCATCCTGTACGTCAACTCTCCTTTCCCCGAGGTGAAAGAGTCTGCCCTTAGGGTGCCTCAAGTTAACAAACAGACTCATTCCCCCCGCCAGGCTGACAGGGTTGCTTAAAACAGAAATGCTGAAAGCAGGCATTGGAAACAACGACAACAACAACAACAACAACAACAACAACAACAACAACAACAACAACACCTTATCAGAGATTTGAGACGTGCTCACCTCGAGGAGAAGATGCAAATGTAATTAGGGAGAGAAAAACTTAGTTTATACAGGACTGGGAGCGGGAGGAGGGGGCGTGGCTAGTTCCCTATTTCAAACTTGCTGGCTAAATCTATTTTTAAACGATTATTTGGGTTTTACTAATTGTAGCTATAACAGTTTTAACAAGTTGGGCTAAAACACTAAGTTTTTGTTTTTATTTGTTTATTAAAATTAAATGCCACGAAGTCACGAGTAATTTATTTTTTTCTAAGATGAGCCTAAGTGAGATTAACAAAAATATTAACATTACTTATTTAAAACAGAACAAAAAAGAACTCATAAATTTTACGATGAAGTAAAAGCCCCACATCAAGAGCCTACTTACAAATTTTGCAAAAACCACAAACCGACCTAATTAAAATTTCAAATTCCTCATTAAGGGTGAAAATCAGCTTAAAACAACAACTGCAGCTTCTGAAAATGGCAACCCCCGGCTCAAAAAAAAAACTTTTCTATAAATACTTTGAAAGCACACAACGAGGTTAGAGACGAATTTTCCCTTTTGTAAAAACGGCTACAAAAAAGGGTCAAAAGCTTTTCAGCCCGAAATTTTTACTCTGCTGAACAACACTATATGTACGCCATCTGCTGCTGATACACATCTTATTTAAAGCAGGTGGATTCCGTTGAAACTTTTTTTTTGTTGTTGTTGGGCGAGATGAAGTAAAGTTAGCGCATGGGGGGAAGTAGATTTCAAACTTGGGTAAAAGGTTTTATAATCTTCGCAACAGGAACTGAGTTTTGTAATGAACAGTCTGGGATTGCCGGGAACGGCGAGTTCAAAATGAAGTCCTTTTAAGGTTCAGAGGGGAATAGTATAAAAGAAGATTTTAATGTTGTGTTGGAAGGCCCTTAGCCTAACAAGATATGGTTAGTAGTAGGTATGGTTTTTGTTTATTTGGATACAAAATTTAATGAGGAATTAACCGTTTTCTTGAAGAGAAACTATACAAAGGAGAAGACGTGTAAAGTAGTGGTGTTACGGCCATAAATAGCGTAACATAGGAACATTAATTATATTAATTATTACATAGAAATATGGAAGTATATAGTGGAGTGATCCTGGGAACGACCCTGGGTAGCAGTGTGAGCCACCAGCCACCCAGAGCCTATATGTTTAGCTTATAAGATAGTGTAGTTTTTGTGAATTGTGATTTGTACCCTGTTTGTTAGTTTGTAGTTTTAATTTTTCTGTCATTATATCGTGAGTCGTAGATCTATACACACGCACCGTATTTTCCTTGATAGCGGTAGCCTCCCCATGAGGCTAGGCTGCCACAGCCTCTTCAACAAGAGTGGTACAGACCCCAAAGTTCACCCGAAAGGTTGTTTACTCAAGTCCCACACTTACTACATTTTCTGGCCATGCTTCGGAGGGCATGTAAAGCAGGCGGTCCTGGGCCTTTGAGTTCAGTGTAAGAGAGGGCTTTATAACTTTATAACTCCGCTGGTTGGCTTAGGAACTTTTCTTCTACTTTATGGCTTTATGATCGATATTTTACAAGAGATTTGACTTTATTCAAGAAACATAAAAAGTGGAGGGCTCCATATTCGCATATGGCTTAACAAGAGTTCCATATTAGAGAGATTGGGCATTCTCTTTTATTTTTTTAATATTAATATATAATATTTTTAATTATATAGTATTTTTTAATGTCTGCGACCACTCGCCACGTCTCCTATGAATAGCCATTGAGAAAACATGGCGCCAGATTTGAAAAATAATAATTTTGGCGCGCTCGAATGTCCCACCCTGCCATATCAAACTCTAGACTTAACCATGGAGCTGCAGCTAAAACCTAAAGGCTAAATAACACGCTTTGAATTCAGAGATCCGCCTCTGCAACCACTCGTCACGTCTCCTGTGACCAGCCATTGAAAAAAAATGGCGCCAGAATTCAAAAAATAATTTTTCGAATGTCCGATCTCTCCCATGGATAGATCTATGCCATTGAATATATAACACTATATACACTATAACACTATATACACTATATAATACTGTTATATATTCAATGTCTATGCTTAACCATAGACCTGCTGGAACCTACCTAGCACGCTTTGAATTCAGAGATCCGCCTCTGCATCACATAACGCATTGAAAATAGATCCATTACATCCCGCCATGACAACAGCTGATATGAAATAATAGACAGCTCCCCACATCGCAGCTTGTCTCGCTCATCGCTTAACCACTCGCAATATAACTGCCGCCTTGTACTGCCAGATGGCCGATATACCGAACATAGCAATTCCCATGTTTCATGCTAATTTAATAGGGGGTGGCGGGGCGGCAGAGTGGGGTGTCTACTATCAGCAAAACAATGTGCTCGCAAACTGCCGTTCAGTGGCGGGTCCCACAACTGATGGTAAAGCCATGGTAAATGATACTGCACGCCACTGCTGTGTTTTAACCAATTCCGATCCACGGGGGCGACTTATCAATATTTTATTAACTATGGTGGGACCGGCCCTTAGTATCGGAAAGACCAGGTATCGAATAAAAAACAGACAAAAAGTCAGGGGCCGGGGCAGCGATTTTCTCCGAAAATTATCTAGGGAATAATTAACTAATGAAAATCGAAATGCAGCAGTCCGAGCAAGAGGTACCAACCAGGGTAGATGGCCCTCCGCAGCTCAGTCAATCAACAATTCCGCAGTTTGCAGTAAACCCATTCAAGTGGTTAAAAACGAAGCGTCGTAAATTACGTACAGTTAATACAGTTCAAATAAATTTTGAATTTTCGCGCCAAAGCCATTTGTGAGAGTGCGTTGTAGGTTAAATTGGTTTTCTCAGTCAAAACTAAGATATTAATGAAACCACCCAACTCAAGCATAATTCCCGTCGTTGTCCCGCAGGGTCAAGTGCGCACAACTTTTGTTGAATTATTAATAAATAAATAAATAAAAATAAGGGCTTTTTGTTTTATTACTAAGCCAACCTAGCGGAGTTAGGGCTATAAAGCCCTCCCTTACACTCAACTAGGAAGGCCCGGGACCGCCCGCTTTACATGCCCTCCGAAGCATGGCCAGAAAATTTAGTAAGTGTGGGACGCGAACCAACAACCTTTCGGGTGAAAGTCAGAGTTCGTACCACTACTCTACATGTCCTGACTTAATTTGTTCTTATTATTCCGATTATTTCTTTTTTTTACGTTTGTAAGTTGTAACCCCACAACTTGGTCACATTTCCTCCCACGTTTGCCCTCTATGGGGCATACTTAACTTATGGTTAGGAGCAATCTATTCAATTTTATTATCGTTGGCACTAACTTATCACCGGGGGTTCAAAATGTAAACAAATTAATTTTAGAATGAAAGGGAGAAATGAGAAATATATCAAAAATGTAAATAGGTTAGCTGGTAAAGTAGCCCTTCGGGGCTAAAGCTCACCTAATATAAAGCCGTTTTTCATTTCAGCATTTTCATTTCATTTCAAAGTCAGCTCCCGCAATTTTTTCAAATCACAATCAGCCCTACTTTTGCGATCCCTGCCATACGAATAAATACAAACTTTCACATTTGCATAGTATACCGGGGTATGAATTACATAACTACAGCATTCGAACAGCTTATGGAAGTACAATAATGAAATAAATCAAGTGCGCTTCGTCTAGGTACTTAAAGTGCTGACAGCCATAGTGCTCTACAACAATATCTTTGAACATTTTAACTCCACAAATTAACCCAATTAAAAATCTCCAACTAGTGTAGTTACATCACCATGGGCAACAAACCCTAGGTTTATTCAACTTACGAAATTTTCCATTGTTATAAAAAACTATGGAGGAGACTTTGCAGAAACTAAGCGCATTTCCTCCATCATTTTTCCGTCTAGGGCTTGAAGGTTGAAAACAGAAAGCGGATTACCATAATAGCCTTAAGTACATCGGGAGAGACTTGCCCCAAAGATTGCTTCCCAAGCTTGGTTTCCTTAGAAAGAGGTAAAAACGTAAATATACTTTAGTTAAGTTGTGAGATAATAACTTATTTATCTCATTTAAAAAAAAATATTCTGTTAAGGAGATTAGCTGGAACCTGTAGGCATGTATCAGAAAATAATTATAATACCCGGCAGAAGAAGAAAATTCTAGTTAAAAAGACTGAGGCAGTGGTTTGGCAAGATCACGACTTCCCTTTTCAGAGCAGCAGTGTTTCTATAGTGCCCAGTGAGGAAGAAGAAGAGGCAGCTAAAGTAAGTAAAAAACGGTATTTGATGCCAAGTTAGACCTATTTCAATTAAAACATGAAAACTATTCTTGCTTGTTTTCAGTTACGTAACCACTCACCCCGCTTCAAATTACCCGTCTGAAGCCCGGTCATGGCCATTTGGTATTATTACAAATAATACCGGGGTTAATATAATACCATGCCACGCGATGGTATTAATTCAATTGTTTAAAATAAATGAATAGAAAATTTCAGATTTTTTTAAATTTTTGATGCTGGTAATCGTCGCAAGAGTGCTAAGCGCGGAAAATTCAAATTTTGTCTATTTAAACAATTTAATGATCTCCGACAGCGTCGCGTCAGTTCAGTTCCTCAGAATTGCTAACATCACAATTTAAAAAATTCTAAAATTTACTGTTCATTTATTTTAAACAATTGAACTAATACCATCACGTGACATGGTATTATAATAACCCCGGTATTATAATAAGACCAAATCTCCATGTTCGGGCTGCTGATGGTATTATCCGTGAACTAGTTGACTAGAATATTAGAGACTCCGGGCCGGCCGCCATACCATGTTGAATCCAGCGGACCATAGCAGGTTCAAAGATGGAGATAACTTGGTCGTGTGCACAGTGCCGGTAGGGAAACATGGTAGGACTTGTCCTGGTCACCTCCGAACTAATCGTGTGACTTGACTGTGTTTCCCAAGTGGTTCGGAATCCACTATAATCAGTAGGTCGACTGTCCTATGGGCCCACACCGCGGCCTGGGACTGTGTCCAACCAGTCTACTACTATAGACACCGACATTACACCCATTTTCCGTTTTGCATCAATAAAATATTGCACAAATGGGGCAGCATAGAGAAACCAAAACCGCCTTAATTAAAATGGTTTCAGCAATGTAAAGTGGTTTTAACAGACCACAATGCATTAGGCTGATTACCAACGAGCATTGGGAATCATTACCATGAAATATTCAAATTGCAGAATACTAAATTATGAATATACTGTACGCTTCAGGAGCGAGCCTATGATCTGCTTAGTCAGCGCTGTTCACAATGCGCTGTTACCTTTAACAAGCCGGATTAATATTTTTACCACGCATTTTGAAGCTTAGGGGCGCTTGTCGTGACTATTTTATGGGTATGTATAAATGGTGTGTAAATGGTCTGTTTTAGTTTTAGTTTTTTAGTTCAATTTTTTAATATTTAACTTTTTTTAAATTTAGTTCACTTCATATATTTTTTGTTCTTTTGTTAAACATTGCATAATTTATTATGGGACAATTGTAAGAGTGGGCCGAAAGACCCAAAATTCGCCCATATGGAAAATAAAGAATTTTCTTACTTTCTTTTGATGCGATGGAAATTGGGAGAATATGAAATATTGACCCTTTATTTAGTCTTGAAATTAAAATTGAAAAACGACTTTATTGAAAGAAAAAAAAAGGCGAACAATAAGACTATAAAGTCTTATTATCATGCTTTAACTGTGTTAACATATTTTAACCGAAATTACAGAATCAAGAAAAATCTGGAATCGGCGCAAGGCATAGAATCCCGAGTTAGCCCAAAATAAAAAAATGGTCCCGAGGTATGATTTTTGTGAACCTACATGCCGAATTTAATCAAAATCGACCGAGTAGTTTGCCCGGAAATCGACGAACAGACAGACAGACAGACAGACAGAAAGACAGACATTTCGTAAAAAACACTTCTATGGGTTCCTGGGACCTTAAAACGTGTAAATCCGTTGAAATCTCGGAATCGAAAATTTCGAAATTGGACAGCAAAAATTAAACAAACTGATAATTTATCACACTAGCACGGCTTAAGCAGTAGCGTCATTACTTTCAATAATTTTTCTAGGGGGGGGGGAGACGAAGAAAGGGATGACTATTTTGTACTATTTTACAATTCAAGCCAAAATGCTTTTTAGCTCATACAACTTCCCACTTCTTCATGGCGTTGCCCACTAAATTATTCTAGCCAATGGACTACAGTAATTCCATTATGTTTAAGATGTAATTTTTTTTTAGTGCTTGGGGTTCCAAATCCTCTTTCAAGCACCTCAAATGACGCCCAGGCTTAAGGGAGAGGAAAATAAATGGTTTTGTACGAAAACAAGTGGGTTTCTTCAACAAAGTTAATGTCTTAACAATTATTTAGGAGACCAATGGGGAAGAAGATGGAAAGATTTGCTGCAAACCAATTGATAGCTTGGGACTAGGGGAGAAGAATGGGGCACCTCCATGGTACAGGTACAATGCGTAGCGGTGCACCAGTATTTCTCACAAACACATTGCTAAGGCGGCTATTCCACTTGTCATTTTTTCTTCAATTGTGCATTAAAAAATGATGAGATTTCTGTTTTAATGAGACTATTATGTAGAATTGTAGATACTTAACTTACTTATTATAAATTAATTTATAATATGGTAGAGACCTATTATTGATGTCTCTACCATATTATAACTTAATTTATAATAGGTAAGTTAAGTATCTACATAATAGTCTCATTGAAACAAAATTCTCCTCATTTTTTAATGCACAAATGAAGAAAAATTGACAAGTGTAATAACCGCCTAAGCGTGGTGGGACCGGACCTTAATGCAACACCGCTCACCTTAATTAAAACCATTCCATAAACGATGTTGCACATAAAATATTAGTAAGTTAAACGGCAACGTATTTTATGGGGAGATTTAAACACTGCACCCCGCATTAACTTGCATAATCTCTGACACTGCCAACCGATTACGAGCTTTCCCACGTCAAAAGATTTATCCATCCGAGAATTACTAATTTTCCATTTATTTTCGACATTTCCAAAGTAGTCTAATTCAGGACCTCTGAAACGAAATGAAATACGTCTTTTTTTTATGCTACTCTTCCAGCAAGCCAACTTTTAATTTGCATTACAATACAGTTCAAAAAATATATTTTCCTTCCAAACGAAAGAAAGAAGAAAAAAAACAGGCACTCACTCATTCTCTTTCACACATTATTTCCCAGAAATTGACGGCAACTGCAAACACCCCCAAATTATTCTCTGTTCTAGTTTCTTCTGGCAAGGAATTCCTCTACAGACCTACATGACGTTTAATGATTTACTCCCTGTAGGGCTGCTCTTCCAGCTAACCAATTTTTAATTTGCATTACAATACAGTTGAAAAGTAAATTTTCCTGCAAAACAAACAAAAGAAAAAAAAAACAGGCACTCACTCATTCCCTCTCACACATTATCGCCAGAAATTGACGGCAGCCGCAAACATCTGTCTTTCTTCTGGCAAGGAATTCCTCAGCAGGCCTACCATGGCCGTTAAAGAATAACTTACCCATTTCAATACAGGTGTTAAATTTGCCCTCACCCCGTTGACTAAATTTCCTTGTGTTTACATCCATATATATCGCTAAAAAAAAAAAATGGCTGGAAAGCGAAATTTTACGAAAAAGTATGCTCGCTATAATTCTTTCTTTAATTAATTATAAGGAAGTTCTGAACTTAATAGTTGTTTTCATGTTCCTTCCATAGCACATATACTGTACGTATTGGATTTAGCACGTTAATTTTACTATTTTACTAATTTACTAATTTTATTAAGTTTCGCTAGGTGTCGCTTAGCACGTTTCTTTCATTTCAAATTTTCATTTTTTTTTTCTTCGCAACGACGGATTATTTCTTATTTATTTTGCATTGGTATCGTAGGTTTCAAAGATATGAAGTATTTTTAGAGATATATTTTGGTATCATAAGTATTATGGCATAAAAAATAGTAATAACTCATAATAATGATTTCGGCGGTAAGCCCGCTTCTACGCTCCAAGTATTCTATGCCACCAGTACGCCTTGCACGCTTCCAATCAATAAAAAATCTTGTCTTGGCTGCAAGGCGTGCTCTGATTGATAGAAGATGAGGCAGGTAGTCGAAGGGATACAAAAACATCCTCGGGCAGAACGATTGTCTCTTCTCGGCCTGACGAAAGAAGCTCAAATGCAAAGTACGTAGAGGCTTCACAAAAGCGGTCCTTAGAAGTTATGTTGCGTGACATCGAAATACGATAGCCCACAAGTTGGAGGCCACATGAAAATTCTTCGCACAACAATCCTTTTGCGCCCTGTCTCATAACCATCGAGGCTTCGTAAAGTTTATCTAAAAAAAAACTCCATGTAAACGTAGACCAAGTACCCAGCAATCCAACATAGTAATAATTCTTCTTTTTAAAGGCCTCTTCAATCGAAAATTGGCAATCATCATGGCGATTCAGACCTTGGAGACTACTGCTTTCAAAAGGGAAGTCGTGCTCTTGCCAAACCACTGCCTCGGGTTTTTCAACCACGATGTTCTTCTGTTGGGAGCCCTCTGTCCATCTATCTTCCCTTGGATGATTACATGCAGAAGGCGATACTGTTCGTTCCTCATCACATGGCTGAAGTATGTTAGTTTCCGTCTCTTAACAGTCAGCAACAACTCGGCTTCTCTATCCATTCGCCTCAGGATCTCAGCATGAGGAACACTATCTCTCCAGGATATGCGCAGCATCGTCTGCATACCCACATTTAAAATGCACTGATTCTGTTCTCCATAGGCAGAGCATGTGTCAAAATTTTTCTTTTTTTAATTTAAAAAAATTCTAGTTGTAGTTCTAGCAACGTTTGGAAGTTCACTTTCATTTTGACTACGGCCCATCAGCCCGGATTCTACTGGTTATTCATTATAGTTCTAGAGTTCTATATAGGAGAGATCACCTGTATTTCAAATGACTGGTCATAGGTCATTGTCTTCAAAGTAGCTGAGCTTCGGAGTAATGTCTTATGGTCTCAGACGTGAAGACGCAAAAACCTCTAGTCTATACCTCCTCGTGCGGTGAAAATAGAAGCGCGTAATGGCGACTGAACAGATAGGGGACCGAGTTTGAGCCGGGAAAAGCGAAAAACACAGCCTTTTCTGTGCAGGACACTCTTTGGTCCTGGGGTTGGGAAACAAGTCCCAAAGGCAGAGGAACTCAATGAGTAGTCAACGGCATAAGGATGCAGAAGGCAGCGGGAAACCAGTGCATTACAATTCCCTAGTATAGTCATCATGGCTACAACTGCCACGATTGTCGCCAATACACGATAGCGGAGGCATTAGAAGAAGAAAAGGTCATAGGAGACGTGGCAGGCGACCCCAGAAGTTCCAAAAATATTTTTGGCGAGAAACGGAATAAATAGAACAGCACATCGAGTCACCAAAATTTTTCCAAGTTCGTGTCAATTTCAGAGACTAATGGACAGTCCTAATACCACTGGAATTTTTTTTTCTTATTTTGTAGCATATTAGGAAATTAGGCTATTCCTGGAAAGTTTTCTATAAATAACTAGCGGAGGATTCGAACCAACGACCAATCAAGTAAAACCCAAAGTACCTTGAGTAACCCTGTTTTTTTCAGCGTTTCACCCATTTGCGACTGTCATAAGCGCAAAAATAAACCTACTTTCAAATGGCAGGGTAAAAGGGACAAAATAGCGTGAGAATAAAATCAAACGAGCAGTGGAATAGGGTCATAAGGATTCCAGTAACAGTCCCATTGGGGAAGAGGTTCCCTATTTGTTTGAGATGGACATTACAAGCTATAACACTAAAATGGCCTAAGGACGTGCGAGACGACAATCTTTATGCTGACTCAGCTAAATATTATGGGTGATAGCTTCCAGAAGCCCATATTAAAGGAGGGGGGAGGGCACAATCGGATATTTTTCAGGGCTCATTTTAGAAAATAGAGAAGTAGGATGAAATTTAGACTTTTGGCAACTTTTGTGTTTGCTCATGGCATTCTTATGAGAGTTGAATTTTTATAAGAAGACCTTACTGTCAACGGTAACATTTACGAACGAAAGTTTTGCCATCTGGTGTCGGCCATTTTATTGAATATTCATTAAAAAAAATATAAAAAAAATAAAAATATATAAAAAATATATAGTTTTTAACTGAATCCGACTGTGAACTTTGCCCCATATAATATTATTATACTAGGTGCTTCACACTCCCCGTCCCCGTCCACACCTCTTAATTCAGTTATTATGTGAGTTGCCTATTAGCAAAAGCAATCCTCTCAATTTTTTTCAGTTTTGAGATATTCGCGCCATTTTTATTTTATTTTTCAATACTCTATCCGATGAATCAGATGAATTGAGACGCAAAAGCAATTCTAATACTGTTAAAATTAGCTTTAAAAACTGTAATGTTATACCTAAGGTCAGACCAACACATTACCACACAGCAATACTGGCAGGGCACGCAATGCATTTGAGCTTGAATTTTCTATCATTTTTTCAAAAAAACATTTTTTTTTTTACTAAACCAAATGCTTTTCTGGGAAGGCAACCTGTCCGGTTTCGTTACTCAATTTAACACCTAAAACATGCCTGAAGGTAGAAATCATCGATAGAAAGGTTTCGCAGAAAAATTATTTTTTAGTCATTTTTCATTAAAATTTAGTTATTTTTATTTTTTTACCCCCAGAAGCAACCTATCAAGGGGCAAGCGACCCCACGAATTTCCTTAATATTAATAACGACCACAATTTATGTGAATTTAAAAGAAATCGTTGGAGCCGTTTTTGAGAAATAATTTTTTTTAGACGTTTTTTTGGAGTTTTTTGAGAATAAAACCCCCCCAAATAAAAAAAATTGTCCCGAGGTATGATTTTTGTAAACCTACATGCAAAATTTCATCAAAATCGACCGAGTAGTTTGCCCGGAAATCGACCCACAGACAGACATACAGACAGACAGAGTGACAGACAGACATTTCGTAAAAACCACTTTTTTGGGTTCCTGGGACCTCAAAACGTGTAAATCCGTTGAAATCTCGGAATCGAAAATTTCGACCATCACAAAGCTTTCCTTATACTACGTATAAATTGGAAAGCAATAATCCCCTTAGTAACTTTGTAAAACTTCCTGTCACTCCTTGTGAAAAAATTACTTGGTTAAGTACCAAGTAATTTTTTTACACTGCGTTAATATCCAGGTAACATACTTAAATAGGGATAACTCGATAACACCGACATTGTGAAGACCCTTATTATTGTAAAAACAAAAAAATTCTCGACAAAAAAATCAACAACCAAAGGCCAATTTTTAAGTACACCCAATAATCACAAATAAAAACCCTGACAAAAGGTTTACAGAGACTCAGAATCAGAGAATCCTCTTTGGACCAAAAAAGCCCTCTAAAAAAAAGAACAGATCTAACAATCATAACAAAGAAATGGAATTCCCATGCAAAATCGATTCGAAATATACGAACTTTTAAGCCCCCCAACCCCGCAAAATCCAATTGAAAATATGAATGCTATGACAACCGATTTCGATTTACGCGGGCTTGAGATTATAACTATGAAAAGAGCTTTCGAATTTCGAAAGCTTGGTTAGCTGTTTCGATAATCAAACTGCCTCATATGAGGGCAGGATTTGCTGATTGAAGAATTGCAAGAATATTATCCGGAAATAATGCCGCCAAATCTTGTATACGCTTTCAGTTCATGGCTCTTTTATTCGATGGTTTCAGTTGGAGAACGAGACTGGACACATAAGCCCTAATCTCGCTGTATCTAAATGTATTAATTTTCAATAAAGACTTTATTGTCACTATTATTATATGTTGCATCATCCACAGCGTCTACTGTGGGAGCCCCCGACAAGTTTATTAACTTGGGCGCCCACAGGATTTGGTTATTACAATGGTATAGTATAATTGATAACATATCTTTGCTTACCAATTTATACGTACCTAGTATAAGGAAAGCTTTGTGATGATCAAAATTTTCGATTTCGAGATTTCAACGGATTTACACGTTTTTACGAAATGTCTGACTGTCGCTCTGTCTGTTCATCGACTTCCGGGCAATCTACTTGGTCGATTTTGATAAAATTTAGAATGTCGGTTCACAAAAATCATACCTCGGAACAATTTTTATTCATTTTGGGGTAACTCAATTTTGGGGGATTTTATGCTCAAAAAACACCAAAAAAAAAACTAAAAAAATTATTTCTCAAAAGGCTCCAACGATTTCTTTTAAATTAACATACAGTATATTGTAACCGTTATTATATTTAACAGAATACGGTGGGTCGTTTGCCCCTTGTTAGTTTTATTCTGGGGGTAAAAAAAAGTCAATTTTAATGAAAAACTACTAAAAAAATAATTTTTCTGCGAAACCTTTCTATCGATGATTTCTACCTTCAGGTATGTTTTTAGTGTTAAATAGAGTAATCAAACTGAACAGGTTGCTTTCCAAAAAAAGTTTTTGGTATCCCCCGAGGGATCCGAAATTTAACCATAGGGAATTTATTTACTATGAAATAACTCATTATCACTATCTACTAATTGATACATTGGAAAGCATGTTCGAGTAAACTCGGACCGGTTCTTAAATATATTCCTTGGGCGTAGGGGAGGGAGTACCGACCGAACAAGAAGAAGAGAAGAAGACTAATTCTGCACATAGATAGGAGAGGTGGGACGTTCAATCCTATTAAAAATATTTTTTTAATCATGGAGGCCACCTGCTACCATTTTTCAATGCCGAGTTATAGGAGACGTGACAGGTGGCACCCGAAATTTAAAAAAAAAAAAAAATAGTTTAGGCGGGAACCGATCAAGCGAATGTCCCGTCTCTCATACATAGAACTCTATTACAGACCTCCTACGACGCAACGTGCCTAGTTTCATTAACATCAGGGTCTAGGGCTGAACATTGTACTTACCTTGAGATAAAAGTAACTAATTAAATTATTCTGCACACTTCCCACACCGACCATACAGGCGAATTTTTATTTATAACTTACATACGAGTTTTTTTACCGTAAAAATTAATATAAAAAAAAATTAAGGCAGAAAAAGGTACGTACTTACGCTAGAATGCCCATAAAAGAAATGAATTTGTCAAAAGCTTACCTGTAAAAACAAAGGAACCAGTTAGTGCGATATGATTACACCTGTATTCTTATCGTAGGTGCATTATGGCGGGAAAATACTTTCAGATTTCAGAGTCTCACATGAATAATAATAATAATAATACGTATTTTTTTTTTTTTATAAATCATTATAATTAATAAATATTTTTAGGTTAGAAATTTCATTGGGTTAGAATATACACCGCCAAATTCTTTAAATTTCCTGTCCTAACCATTTACTACTCAAAATTAGATTTATATTAATTATAATAGGGTATCTAATCCTAGTTTATTTTATTAATTTCCTTAAATTATTAAAATTTAATAAATAAAAATAAAAATTTAAATTTCACTTAAAATTATTTAAATTAAATAAACAAAATCAAAAAATTAAAATTTTAATAATATTAAATAGAAATGAATGTGTAACCGCAGCTGCTGGCAGAGTGGTTTTTATTTTTCCTTTCAAAATCCAATTCTATCTAGTATCAAGCCATTTCATTTCGGGGGGGGGGGGGGATTGTACCCCCATGAACCCCTCCTTGGCTACGGCCTTGGGTCCGGCCCTGTAGTAAGCAACGCTAACTCGGACAGTTGGACATGAAAGCCTGAACTTTCCATTCAAGAAATATTTCACGGAAATTTCAATCTCGCACGCTCTCAAGCGATATAAAAAGTTAATTTTGAAAGTCTGTTAAAGGCATGAAAGGTTACAAGGAACAGGCATTCGTCAAGGGCACTTGTCATTCAGAATTTTGAAAGGAAACCTCCCCCCTCCTGAATATCTTGTTGCTTTTGGAATCTGAGAACATTCAAATTGACAACAGATTAAATCACAAGTACCCAGCTTAACCCTTTGTCGGGAAATCGTGGAAATGAGAGGTATAACAATAAGATGACTGAAGTGCTTTTAAGCAATGTCATGTGGAAGGGACATTCACGACTTTCAATATAGGTGAAGCTAACTTTATGCGCCTGCTATATTCGGAAGCTAAAAGCATACATACTGTTCGCCCAGAAAAGTTTGCAAATGTCCATGAAAATATCCCTTAATGCTTTACCAAGTCGGGAACAAGCCCCGCCTCTCCATGTAAATTCCCTATGCTGCATTTTCAAATCAGATAGAACTACTTTGCATGTGTTTGTATACACAAAACTTACGGGGTTCCATTCCAAATTTAATGCATTAAGGTCACAAGTGGACATTGCTTATTTTTTTAGCTAAAATTGTCGATCTGTTGCACTTTTTACGAATTCACGACTCCAATGTCAAAATTTAAATTAAAATTTTCTGAATGTTAGTTAATTGTCTTCAACTACTGTAGCAACGTTAGTGGGACGGTTTTAGGATCATCAGAGAACAAAATCAAAGCAATATTTATTGTTATAAATATTATTAGCGATGCGTTTCTTGAATTTGAGAAATTTATAAAATTTTCATCTTACCATACTGTGTTATAGAATGGATCAACTTTAAAGTAGACAGTTAATATCGAAGTTAAGGACATTCAGACCACAGAAAAGAGTGTTAAGTCTTACCAAAGGAAGCAGGCCTAGTAAGAGGAAGCAACTGAAGCAACATTTCCGCATGAACCGTTTAGTAAGGCAAGCAAATTCACTAGGAGGCATGAATGATGATCTTAAACCTTTGCGAACTATTTAAGGAAGTTGAAAGTTATATTTAAGATATGTATTATATATATACCTAGTTCTGCCATATGTTCTGTCCCTTAACTTTGAGGAGGCATTCTAGGAAGCAGATAAGCGAGACAACCAAACTGCTGATCACATCACATTTTCTACTCATTCAAGAGCCTATATTAGCGTAATTGCGGTCAGTTGAACAATCGGCAGCTATGGAGTGGGGTAACGAACAAACGCGTATCACGGTGATTGGCTTACATAAGTGCGGCAAGAGCCGAACTGAAATTTTCAAGTTGCTGAAACCGCTTAAAATTACTCAAAAGTTTGTTTATCGCACTATATCCCGTTATAATGATACTTCAAGCTTTCAAGACCGAGCTAAAACTGGGAGACCACGAACAACTAGAACCAGCAGCGTCATCAAAGCCGTTCAAGAACGAATTTGGCGAAATCCACTGCGGAAGCAAAGAATCATGGCTCGGGAATTGAAAATAAGCACCCGTTCGATGTCCCGACTTATTCGCGATGACCTGAAGTTGAAGGCATTCCGTCGGTCAAGGGGTCAGCTACTTACACCGGCTTTGAGAGAAATACGACGGATAAGAGCAAAAGCCCTTTTTCAGTGGCACGCTCAAAATGGCCACAAAAATATATTATTTTCAGATGAAAAAATTTTCACCGTAGAAGAGCGTTACAACAAACAAAACGACAAAGTTTATGCTCACTCATTCGAAGAAGCTAAAAATATAGTTCCAAGAGTTCAGAGGGGCCACCATCCTGCCTCAGTCATGGTTTGGTGGGCAGTGTCCTATGAAGGAGTGACAAAGGTTCATTTTTGTACAAAAAGGGTCAAAACTGGGGCAAAAAATTATCAAGAAGATATTCTGATGAAAGTAGTAAAACCCCTTAACACTACTTTGTTTGACGGAAAACATTGGATATTACAGCAGGATTCTGCTCCGACACACAAGGCCAATTCTACCCAA
Source organism: Psococerastis gibbosa (assembly GCA_963971405.1). NCBI lineage: Eukaryota > Metazoa > Arthropoda > Insecta > Psocodea > Psocidae > Psococerastis > Psococerastis gibbosa. The sequence goes on along the minus strand of OZ020489.1, from coordinate 40,897,924 downwards.
GAGTGGCTGCGGCGCAATATACCAGGGTTTATCGAAGCCAAGGACTGGCCATCTGGGAGCCCAGATGTGAATCCTCTCGACTACAAACTATGGGACATTTTGGAAGACATGGCATGCTCTAAACGCCACAACAATTTGGAGAGTTTGAAACAATCTATTGTTCGGGCAGCGGAGGATTTAGCAATAGAAGTGGTGCGTGCGGCAATTGATGACTGGCCGCGCCGATTAAAAGCCTGTGTGAAAGCTAAAGGAGGTCATTTTGAATAAAATTATGCTTTTTGTATTCCTAAAACTCGATGGAATGAAATAAAAATTAATTCGATCTTATACATTCTTTTGTTTCGTAAAAAATTATGATTGCGTTTGGGACAGAACATATGGCAGGACTAGGTATATATACAGAGTCTAGGACTCCGTCGAGGTATAAAATCAACACAAATATAACGGAAAGAAGACGTCAAAAATACTACAATAATCTCGACGAATGTGATGAAAGTATGATAAGGAACCCCATAATTATGTATACTCGTCCTAGGATGATTGCTGACTGTTAAGCTTGGACACCCTGCGACAAGAAATATTAGAGCTTGATGGTCGTTACCAAACGCCCAAGGAAAGCCTCCGCGTATTTATCACTAGGCGTCTTCATTTCAGGTAAAATAAAAAACACAACCAGTCGGTTGAGGAGACTATTATAAATACACGCATCAGAAGTGCAGCAGAAACAAATAAGTCACAATTTAAATGCTGTGCAGATTTAAGATGTTTGACAAAATACGTCTTGGTCGAGTCGCCACGCACGCTTTCTTGGCGTTATAGGTATTTACAAGGAATCCGAAACGCCACGTCAGAAGGAAATCGCATTGTATACCTTGACGAGACCCTTATTGGTGTGATACACAGAAACTCTATTCTGTGGCTTGAACGCTCTTAAGTTAACTTTCTACTTTAAAGTTGATCCATTTTATAACACAGTATGGTAAGATGAAAATTTTATAAATTTCTCAAATTCAAGAAACGCATCACTAATAATATTTATAACAATAAATATTGCTTTGATTTTGTTCTCTGATGATCCTAAAACCGTCCCACTAACGTTGCTACAGTAGTTGAAGACAATTAACTAACATTCAGAAAATTTTAATTTAAATTTTGACATTGGAGTCGTGAATTCGTAAAAAGTGCAACAGATCGACAATTTTAGCTAAAAAAATAAGCAATGTCCACTTGTGACCTTAATGCATTAAATTTGGAATGGAACCCCGTAAGTTTTGTGTATACAAACACATGCAAAGTAGTTCTATCTGATTTGAAAATGCACCATAGGGAATTTACATGGAGAGGCGTGGCTTGTCCCCGACTTGGTAAAGCATTAAGGGATATTTTCATGGACATTTGCAAACTTTTCTGGTCGAACAGTACACTACAATAAAAGTACACCTAAGAATACCCACCGCAAACACTTTCAGAAAGACCAAACATTGAATTACGCACTCCATGGTGTCACCAGCAAGGCAAAACGTGCCTGTGAGATGCCGTGCTCCCTTACCTCTTGCAACTCCTACAGTGGATATCGCCGGCGAGAGACTAGCAGATACCAACTGTTGCCATTACGGAAGTTAACGGAAGTTAGGACCACTTCAGAGCCCGATGCTACTTCACTACATTCACAACCATAAGGCAAAGCGTAAGTTAACCTGCTATATTCGGAAGCTAAAAGCATGCAGCTACATACAATAGAATAAAAATATACCTAAGAATACTCACCGCAAAAGCCTTCAGAAAGACCAAACACTGAATTATGCCCTCCATGGTGTCACCAGCAAGGCAAAACGTGCCTGTGAGATGCCGTGATCCCTTACCACTTGCAACTCCGATAGTGGATATCGCCGGCGAGAGACTAGCAGATACCAACTGTTGCCATTACGGAAGTTAACGGAAGTTAGGGCCACATCAGAGCCCGATGCTACTTCACTACATTCACAACCATAAGGCAAAGAGTAAGTAAACCTGCTATATTCAGAAGCTAAAGGCATGCAGCTACATACACTAGAATAGAAATATACCTAAGAATACTCACCGCAAAAGCCTTCAGAAAGACCAAACACTGAATTATGCCCTCCATGGTGTCACCAGCAAGGCAAAACGTGCCTGTGAGATGCCGTGCTCCCTTACCACCAGCAACGCCTACAGTGGATATCGCAGACGAGAGACTAGCAGATACCAAGGCTCCTCGCGATCCTGTTGCCACCGCCGAAGTTAGGGCTAATTCAGAGCCCGATGCTACTTCTCTACATTCACAACCATAAGGCAAAGTGCAAGTAAACCTGCTGTATTCGGAAGCTAAAAGCATGCTGCTACATACACTAGAATAAAAATATACCTAAGAATACTCACCGCAAAAGCCTTCAGAAAGACCAAACACTGAATTATGCCCTCCATGGTGTCACCAGCAAGGCAAAACGTGCCTGTGAGATGCCGTGCTCCCTTACCACCAGCAACGCCTACAGTGGATATCGCAGACGAGAGACTAGCAGATACCAAGGCTCCTCGCGATCCTGTTGCCACCGCCGAAGTTAGGGCCACTTCAGAGCCGGCGGCCAGGAATCTCGCAGCGTTTCGTTCGATACTGCCATTCTTCTTCTTGTACACTTCGATGCCCACCATCGCGGTACTTGGTCTGCTTGATTCAGCCGTCTTGACACGTTGACGATATTTTACTCATTGTTGATTACAGAGTGTTTGTTTTGTTTTCGACATCCCCATCAAGGGCATGAAGCTGGGAGTCTTTACACTGATAAAATAAAATTTTTATAACAATAACACACCGGTATTGAATTGCCTTATTCTGGTTTTAAAAGAAAACCATTTTTTCACTTTAGCTTTTAGTGGTCAACAAACCTATCTCCCAAACGGCCAGGACCTAGAGGGAATTTTACCCTTCATGGGTTACACCCTTCTATGCTCAGTCCTATTTTCCTTACCACAGCGTAGACGCTCAACAACTGCCTCACACAATTATTTACTCCCGCCAGACAAGTCAGTGTTTGTGTTCGGACAGACTTTTGACAATGCCTATCATGCGCACTGAGATACTGTAATGTTTACTCTGAGTGTAAGAGCTTATTATACTTTTGATATTATATGTTCATATTATAAATTAATATTATTTATATTACTACATATTAGTAGTAGTAGTGTTCGTCGGGTTATTAACGACTTAGGCCTCATTTGGGCCCATAGAGCGACCCCGACTTGACTGTCCTATGCCAGCCCATAGGACAGTGGACCTCCTGATTATAGTGGATTCCGAACCACTTGGGAAACACAGTGAAGTCACACGATTAGTTCGGAGGTGACCAGGACAAGCCCTACCATGTTTCCCTACTTTTACTATTATTACTACATATTGCATATACTAGTAGATTTTTAACTTGACAAGTTGTTTCAAGTCAAGTTCCATCAAAGGAAAACTGAGTTTCCACAAGTTACAATATATTTACAGCCGATTGCAATATAATTATACCCGGCGGCTTGCTTTGCACTGAATGTGAATTATAACATAACCATGCCTCAAATAACCAATAAGCACGACAACAACCACAACTTACAGTTCTAGAATCCCCGGCTCTCGGTCCGTAAATTGAATTAGCTTAGTACTTAGTGGTTACCCATGACATGGTCATCTTAAAAACTTAACATAGCTACAAAGCATACGACGACCATGAAGTTAAAAACACATAAAACACTCCAGCCATCATCCCCTGTAATATTAATTAATCTCTCAGGCAGCTTTTGAATATATTTAACATTAACGCAGCAGAAAAAAAGCCCCTTTCTCCGCCCGTGCGGAGAGGAAAAACCGAAATTTTCCCAAGACCCATTTTCAAAAGCCACAGAGCAAAAAAGACGTAAAAGCAGATCAGCAAGAGCAGTGATGACGAGCCTTGAATGAAGCTCGTCTGCAGAATGAAAAATTACACTTAACCCGATAAAATGGGGGGGGGGAGGGTGAGTGAGAGACAGCTAATGGTTACTCTCTTCACAGTGAAAAACGGTTCCCATTTGACTTTGAGATGATAATTTTTGTATGATGAAGAAGAGGGGGATTGAAAAGTAGGGGGTAAGGGGTGGTAAAGGTGAAACTCCCCCTAATGGAATATCTATTATGCTCTGAAAAAAAGCGTAAAAATGAGTGCGACAAAAAAATTATAGGGGGAATTTTTTGCACTCTTTTTAGGATAATGATGGCATCTATATTATCACTAGCCTTCGTCTAATATTTTTAATCATCCTCTTCTATAATTCCTTTGTTGAATGATATAATAGGATCGGTCCGTGCCACGTATAGCCGAATACTGCACGTAACTGTTAAGTAAAAATATTACCATTTTCGTATTTTTCCGACTGTGGCACGAGGAATTATTAAATTTAGTAAAAATACCCAGGCCCCCTTGTTTACATAAAATTTGGAAATTTCGGCCATAAACTGTTCATCGTTGTCTGTCTTCTAGCGTTAAATGTCACGTTTCACCTACTATAGAACATAATATAGGCAAAGGCCAGGACTATTGTAAAACACACTGAGTAGAGCCATATCACGCAGCAGAAAAATCACGGTAATTTGACTGAGACCAACTATGCAAAAGGTACGCGAACAGCCATTTTTCAAATGATATAAACGAAAGCTTTTTCTTACATATCCAAGGCCGTAGCAAAGGCGCCCATTCTACATACGTCAATCGTCAATGAAACATTGAAAAATGACGTTTTAGCAGACATTAAACACATACTAAAAATTCTGCTACCACGTCAATTTACGTCATTTTTCAATTTTTCATTGACGATTGACGTAAGTGGAATGGGCGCCTAAGGGGGGATTCATGGGGGTTCCCCCACCCCGAACTGAAATGACTTGACTTGATACTAGATAGAATCGGATTTTGAGAGGAAAAATAAAAACCACAATGTAATATCCAATGAAATTTCTGAACCCCCCCCCCAAAAAAAAAAAAATCCTGGCTACGGCCTTATACATATCATTTGTATGATGACTGTTATTCGCGTAACGCTTGCACAGAATGTCTCGGTCAACACACAGTGATTGTTTCTGCTGTGTTTAGTTTACCCAGAGTATAACTGGTAGGAAACAATGAAATTGACAGTGTATGTTGAGGCGCCAAACCTTCAACTCATGTTCGGTCCAAACTATAACCACTGCACTATAGCGTAACCATAACGGTAAAAAAAAAATCCTCCCCTCCTCCAACCTAATCTCATAGACTATATTGAAAGATGGATTCCTGGATGGTTTCCATAAACCGGGAAACTGGATTATCGATTACACATAACTCCCACAACCTCTTCTTTATGATCACTGAATCGACGAATGTTTACGAGAGCGGAATGCTTGCAAGGTATAATCTCTAAAAGGTCGACTCTAGAACAAGCAAAGAACCAAAAGAGAAGAAGTCCATTGAATGAACACTAGACCAGGCAAAGAACGAAAAGAGTATAAGTTCATTGCTAGGATATTAAGCCTTCTAATACTTCCAGAATATGGCTATGCAATCGTTCCGAATAATGTTTATGGGTGTCAACAAGGCCATAACTCCCATAACTCTGACTTTAAACTAACTTTGATTGAAAAGATAACCTCCTCGTTAAAGACGAAATTAGAGGATATAGAAAAACTGGGCTTGGCGGGATTCGAACTCACGATCTACGGCTAACCGGGGCGTTAAGCCCGATAAGTGCAGTCTCTTCTACATACCGTCCCCGTCCACACAGTACGAGCGGAACCAAAGCTTATTATTTTCTTTAACCAGATCTATACAACAAAAAATATCGAAAGTAAATAAATACAAACCATTTCACAGACGCCACTGCACAATCCTGAATAATGCAAACACTATAAAAGAAATCATTTCGAAAAGAATCGAAAAAAAGGCTAACATTTGAATTTCAATCACTACCTCAGGAGTAGCTCATTAAATAAACAAAAGGGATACAGGGAATTTTATATCCATCAGTGCCGTTGTAAAAATGGAGAAACTTTTCCCCGAACCCTCGTCAATCGATATAATCTTGGTAATGGATGCTTCCACCCACAGAATACGTCAATAAATAAATATAAAAGTTGTATAAATGGTTGCTAACAATATCAATTAAGATATGTACAGCATGATTAAGAGAATTACTAGATGAAAGGAGAGAGCGAGGGTGCGGCAAAAAGTAATTCTTTAGAATTTGTGTTAAGAATAAAGGCTGAACCCATCATCATAGGAAATGGCTGCTCAACATTACAATGGATACAAGTTTCCACTTAACAACTGCTTAGTATTAAGTTACAGATCGTTTTCCACAAGTTTTCCGATACCAACACCCGCAGAAGTTGCTCTAACAATCAAATTCAGACGATTTTGCCAACGGCCATACCAAGTTGAATCCACAAAAACAGTTAAAACAGGTTAAAAGAAGGTGTATAAATAAATAAATATTGACTTTTAGCTCTGTTACTAAGCCAACCTAGCGGAGTTAGGGCTATAAAGCCTTCTCCTACACTCAAAAAAGAAGGGACCGCCTACAATGCAAGTCCTCCGAAGCACAGCCAGAAAATAATAATAATAATAATAACAATTCTTTATTTCCAACAAATACAATAATTAGACAAAATACAATTAGGGCTCCCATGCCTTCACCCTACAAAGTACAGTTTAAACATTATTCATTTTATTACAGTCATGATATAATACTAGTAGTGTTTGTTTTATATATACATCAATGTAACCTTTTATGCTCGTATTTGGCCTTGCGAACTTATTGTAACTACTAATGAATTCGTTATAGTAGTAATATGATTTGTACAAGAATGATACTGTTGTATGAGCCTTTGTAAATTAGGGTAATATGAGACATCCGTTGATATTCATTCTCGTTGGAATATTCCTTGTCTGTGGTATCAAGGCTGGTAAGATATGGTATATAAATAACTGTAGTATAACTTTCCTGCAAAGTAAAGCTACTGGAAGTATATTTAGAGACTTATAAAGCGGTAGCGTATGTTGCAGTCTGTGGCTTTTCGATATAGATCTAACTGCAAATTTTTGACTTATATATAAAATGTATCAAGTGTAGGCCTCGAACCAACAACCTTTTAGGGGAAATTCAGAGTCCATACCAGTACTGCACATGTCCTGGGAAATAGTGTATAGAGGATGCTCTTCGAGTGCTCATGCCTAGACCCTCATTAAGTTCTCGAGCCTTTTTCATTTTAATCTAAATGTTCCATTTTAAATTATATCTATTTTGTAAATTTAATTTAAAATAATTTTTTTTATATTTTTCCCTTTTTTTACTAATGAATTTTGAAGTTACAATTATAAGGGTAAAGCTTATTAGCTATCACCGCCGCCCCCCCCCCCACTCACCTGATGGCAAACAATATGGGCCCTTTGCAAACAGCAGCTGTAAAGCCCACAAGATTAAACTGCTAGCCCGTTATCAATTCAAAGCTTTCCATCAGAGTTTATGTCAATTTTAATTCAGCGGTAACCATATTGGTTTTCGAAAGCTTTGTAAATGTCCACACATACAGAACTCGCAATCACATCGCTTTGAAAAACCATTATATAGAACCTCCCGTAGGGCTTGCTTACACCCTGCACCAACTGGCTAACTACCCCTTTAGGTTACAGACCCTGTTGATAGAACCCTCCATTATTGCGAGCGACACGGGGACAGTACCGGATTAACCCCTGTGGGGGCCGTGGGCACAAGATATGTGGGGGGCAAAGAACTTCTAATATAATATACTAGAAGTACCATTGGCGCTAGTGTCGCATGGTAATTTGATTTCCGCCATTTTGGGCTCACAGCAGGGGGTATTCTGTATTTTAGTTAAAAACTAAGAGAAAATGCCTTTTTGTTGCCCTTATTATTGCCTATAGGCCTAATTTAATTTTGTATTTGCTACATTTCAAATTTCATAGGGTACAGTTACTGTTTTGGATTATTGAACTTATTTGATACTATTGTTTATTTTTAATCCACATAATTTTCAGCTATTTTGGGAAAGCATATTTATTATAATAGTGAAGTTAGACAGCCTAAATATTTAATAAAGACATATTTTGTTTAGTTTTAAAAATCTTGGGTTAGGTACCATAAGATAACTATTGAGTTTCATTTGGCGCGAAAACGTGAGGCCAAAATATGGCGGGCTTCCTATTTGTCCCTGCTTCCGCAAGCAAATCATATGGAGGTGTAGGAGCTCGGTGGGGGGCCGTGGGTGAACACTGTCCACCAACATAGCAGCAAGAAAAATCGTTTAATTTCCCGCCAATTTCAAAACTTTGTTAGGAAATTGTTTTCAACTTTCAATTTTTTTTTTATTATTAAAAAAAAAAAGTATCGTTTGGGGAGGGCCGGAATTTTAGGTATTTTTGGGAGGGCCGTCGGCCTGCGCCCCAAGTGCCCATGGGTTAATCCACCACTGCACGGGGACCAGGTACCAAGTTGACATTGTTATTATTTTTAGGGCTTTTTTTTGGACGTAGGCCTACTTAAATGTGGCCCATCGAACCTTGCCCAATGCCAGAGACCCCATGGAAAACCGAAACTAGAGGATTTAAAAAAAAACCTCAACTTGGTGGGATTCGAACCAACCATCATCGGATATGCAGGGCATCGTCTTAAACCGCTGGACCACAAGCCAAATGTCTGCTAAATCCTCTATATACATGCTCTTTGACTGTGCAATCTCCTAGCAATACGAATCTTACAAAGTATATAAGAAGAGGATTTAGCATTATTTGTCGGGCTTGTGGTCCAGTGGTGTGTGTTCGAATCCCGCCAGGTTCCAGGTTTTCCTAAATCCTCTTCTTCTTCATTTAATGCCACTTCTATCGAAGATTGGCTATCATCATGGCAGTTGTAGTCATCATGACTATTCTAGGTAATTATAATGCAGTGGTTTCCCGCTGCCTTCTGCATCCCTATGCCGTTGACTCATCATTGAGTTCCTCCGCCTTCCGGGCCAGTTTCCCAACCCCAGGACAAAAGACTACCCTGTCCAGAAAAAACTGTCTACACTGTGACAAGTGACAAGTGACAAGTGATAATGGACAAGCTGAGACAATGCAGCAATGAAATCAACAAGTTAAAGTACGAGTCATCAAGTTAACTTACTACCCTAAAAAAATGCAAACAAAATATTTTTCCGAATGCAAACAGCCAGCAGAATGTGTTAAAACACAGCATAAAAAAGAAACAAGCCTCGCAGTATTAGTCATAAGAAAGAATTTCAGGATTGCGAGAGGTACCCTCCCCCCCCCCCTCCTTTTTCCCCTGAATTCAACCCTCGGGCCGTTACCACGGATGCAATTACGGTACAATTACCAGCAGAGTTTTACACCTGTCTCTCTACCCCCAGCCAGGCTCATTCCCAGCTCTAAATTGGCTGGCGAAAATATCTTTTAAGCAGTTGCGGTCTGCGGCTCTTTCACAAACTTTTCAGACGCTCCTTTTCATCTGCTGCACAACATTTTTCATTTTCCCAGTACAAGTTCAAAAGAACCGGTACGAGGGAACCCGTACATGCTTTCCGATTTATCACTTAGTGTGCTGTACTTACTTAACGTGTCCGGGCCTAGGACACGTTGATCCAAAACGTTGCAGCCGGGATGGCCTTGCCGTTGGAGTCTAAAAGATCTGTTTGGGACACAGCAGTCACAGCTTCTCCTAGTCTCGGGCAAACCAGAAGGTGGCCGTATCACTAGAGGAAAACACTCTCCAATAAGGCGCCCATTCCATTGACCGGCTAGGGCTATTTCCAACAACGGTGACGTGGTAGCAGACATTCAAGATTTAGGTAGCGTTTCCACCGACCTCGCATTGCAGAATCCAAATGACATTGACGGAAATTAGAATTTTTCTTTTTATAGAAATCTATTAAAATGTTTGTATTTAACATATCCCATGACGCCATTTTTTAATTTTAGTTTTTTTGTTTGTGATTTTACTGTATGATCATTGATCAATTTTAACTATTGCATAGAGGAAAATAATCATTTCCGTCAATTCTGCAATGCGAGGTCGGTGGAAACGCCACCTAAGTCTTGAATGTCTGCTACCACGTCACCGTTGTTGGAAATAGCCCTAGCCGGTCAATGGAATGGGCACCTAACAGGTCTCAACCGGTTGCAGTTTTGCAAAACCCAGTTCGTTTTCTATTCGCGAGACAGTCGCACGTCTTTCCGTTTCATAAATCAATTAATTAGTTATACCGATACCTTTATTCTTTATAATTCTTTAATATCTGTTATTTAACCATAAAGTGTTGCACCTAGCCGTCCGCTTCGAGCTACCAGCCTGGCGCCAGGTCGTCTGCCACTCTGCAAGTTCTTCAGTAAGGTAAAGTGCAACCCCCGTATTAATCTGTTATAGAAGCATCCCTTCTAATCACTTAGTATAGGTACCGTTTCAGATTATTATGAGTAATTGCAAAAAATTGTTCTAGAGTTAAATTTCGGTTGCCTCGACTTTCCCCATCCTAAAGCACAGAATTAATTGATAGATGGGACGATTCCACAGTCTAGAACGGGCAGACCAATATAATACAACACAGTAATTGTGTTCTGTGTAACTTTATCAGTGTTAGTGACGATCACATATCTATACATATCTATGCCAACGGCTTGACCATGTTGAATCCATGAGAGCAGAGCATGTTTCAAACTGCGGCAAACTTGGTAGTGTGCACAGCGTTGGCAGGGGAACATGATGGAACATGATAACGCGCTGAGACTATACCAGTCAGTCTAAGGACATGTCGAGTCTTGGTCACCTCCGATTTAATCGTGTGACTTTACCATGTTCCCCAATTGGTTCGGACTGCACTATAATCAGGAGGTCCACCCTGTCAGTCAACTCCTCTTTCCCCGAGGTGAAAGAGTCTGCCCTTAGGGTGCCTCAAGTTAACAAACAGACTCACTCCCCCCGCCAGGCTGATAGGGTTGCTTAAAGCAGAAATGCTGCAAGCAGGCGTTAGAAACAACAACAGCAACATATCTTATCAAAAATTTTAATTCCTCTTGAATGGATATTTCCTGCGATATTTGTACAAAATCCTTCAACTTTCAATGGCAAGTCGATCAAATCGACCGGCTCGATGTCGGCCACCCCAAAACAGTCCAAAAGAACCCGCCACAGTGCTGCACAGTGGTCAACCACGTGTTCCGCGGCTTCCCCGGACTCATTGCAGTGCCGACAGACGGTAGGACCGCCATGACCCAGTTTAGCCTGTGGGCTCTGGAGAGACCAGTATTACACCTCACAAATTGTAATAGAAATTCGACCAGCCAACCAAATGGGTTAGCTGGTAGAGTAGCCCTTCGCATAATAGAAAGACGTTTTTATTCATTCAAAAAAAAAAAATCAAAGAAGAAAAAGTTTAATTTGCCCCAGATTTTATGAGCTCTACCCTTCTTCTGTTAGCCCGCATCCTAAGTGAAAACGTGAAAGGAATCCACTAGGTTTAATGTACGCCCTGTGGATTAGTAAAAGCAACCCCCCCACCCCCAGCCCCCTGGGGGAAAGAGGCGAAGGGGGCAACGCAGTTGTAAATGGGGGCAAAAGCGAGAGAAAGGGGTGCAAAAGCAGAGGAGGAACAGAGCCTGTTTTCCCCACTTAATATTCAAATGACATGCAAAACATCCCCTCATTATAATTTCAGTAAGCTTACATAATTATTCGTTTTTATAAGGACCTAGTGCCCCCCCCCCCTCGCTTTGGGTACCTTTTTGAACAGTGGCGTAATAATTAATGTCATGAAGGGTTTCTTTACAGACCTAGGCATGGTGGCCCATTGGTCCCAACTGCAACAAGCGTGGTAATGTCACAGCGTTGGCAGGGGAACATGGTGGGACATGAAAACGCGTTTAAGCAGTCTAAGTGTATGTCGACGCCTAGCCACCTCCGAATTAATCGTGTGACTTTGCCGTGTTCCCCAAGTGGTTCGCAATCAGGAGGCCAACCTGTCAGTCAACTCCCCTTCTCCCTGAGGTGTAGCAGTCTGCCCCTAGGGTGCCTCAAGTTAATAAAGAGACTCACTCCCTCCGCCAGGCTTACAGGGTTGCTTAAATGCAGAACTGCTGAAAGCAGGCGTAGGAAAAATAACACAAAACAAATAAACATAATGATAGCAAGTCTTTACAAATACTAATCTGGCTGTTCCCAAGTCGAAATTTGTACAGCAAACTGGAATTCGGTTGGAACATGGAATCTAGAAGCGGAATTTGGAACATTAGCAAAGCCACAACCTTTAGGCCATATAGCTTTCTCAAATTTGCTTGTAAATTCAATTACACGGGGTAAAATATTGTGAATTCCTTGCAACATTATCTACTACGCTCTAATATGTTCCAAGATCTGCCTTCCTTAAATGAAAATCTATACGTTCAAGCATCGCAACTATTGTAAGAGGGGGCTATGGTTATTTGACGCGAAAAAAGTAAAACATAAAACAGACGTCCAATATGTTAGCAAATGGCGATTTGTCACAAAAATATTTTTTGGATTGGTAGTATCACTGGAATCGTCGCATCGACTACTACAAGAAAATGTAATAAAAAGTCTATTGTGATTCCAATATTGTCAAAGAATGTTAATTAAAATATTACATCCCATAATGTAGAAACAGTAAGAGTGTACAGACCGTAGGAAATTGCCAGCCCGAAATTGAATACTTTTTATTTGTTATTTAATTAACTAAGCATGTTATTAAAGATTTGGCTCATCAAAGTTGTAGAAGACTACTTCATGCATCATATTATAAGATATTTTTAATTTTCGAAATAGTGGTTTTTTCAGAAACATGCAAATATTTTATGAACAATAACTTTTCACGTGTAATCGATTTTATAAAAAAAAACTACAATTTCGAAAACTGAAAATACCTTATTATACTCATATGATGCATGACGTAGTCTTCTACAACTTTGATGAGCCAAATCTTTAATAACATGCTTAGTTAATTAAATAAAAAATAAAAAATATTAAATTTCGGGCTGCCACTTTCCTACGGGCAGTACACTCTTAAGATTTTAAAAGTGTTTTGCCTCTCCTGCATTTATAGTTTCATGTCACAAATCGCCTTTTACAAACATGTTCTCCTCATATGTATCATGGAATGAATATACGTATGTTTATAGTACCAGCAGTAAATTAATTAATTTTATATTAGTTTATTATTTTTATTATTATTGTAATATTCCAGTAAAATAAGGAGTCCATCTCCAATGACATCAATATTTAAAATTGTATTACTGTATTACCTTTGTAAATTGACTTCTTGTTAATAAATTTTTTATTAAAATTAAAAAAATTAAAAATTGATTTCAAAAGTCTTTGTTTGGTCTCTCCTGCATTGAGATTTTTAAATACACTACCCAGAAAACCAACCGGTTATATACTTTAATTAAATTTAATAAACAGAGATTATTGAATTTAGTATATTTGTACGAGTATTCTGAACGTCCAGCCAGACCGTCCCATTCCAGTTACGCCACTGCCCTTGGTCTCCTACCCCTTCTCCTCATTTTAATCAACAAAACACACAATCTAACCCCCCCCCCCCCCCCGCCCCGCCGTGACAATTTTTTATTTGACTTGCAAATGGACGCAGAGGGAGGGGGGAGAGCCCATCTACACTTCATCTTTCTTATTTTACCGCTTTTTTTTTTAATATTCTGTTGTCGATTAGGTGATAATAGGGACATCATGTCATAAATTGAAATGCCAAGCTTTTTTTGTCTCATTTTATATTTATTTATTTTCAATTCCCGTCCTCAGCTTGACATTCTTTTTAAAGGAATTTTTCCCTCTTTTTCTTCTTTAAATGAATTGCTAAACTATACGATATATTTTAACAGGCGTGTCTTTTCAACAGATATTATGGTTTTAAACTAATACATTTAATCGGCCTAATGGCGGCCAGTGAAATAGTATTGAGGAAGAAGCTTCACGTGATATCTGTTATATCAGGACATGTAGAGTAGTGGTACAGACTCCGACTTTCACCCGAAAGGTTGTTGGTGCGAGTCCCACACTTGCTACATTTTCTGGCCATGCTTCGAAGGTATGTAAAGCAGGCGGTCCCGGGCCTTCCTAGTTGAGCTTCATAGCCGTAACTCCGCTAGGTTGACTTAGTAATAGAACAAAAAAGTCAATATTTTTTTTTTTTTACTGCATTTGATTTATTATTCGGAGTAAAGTGTAAGCAATTGAATATTGTAAAAGCGGTACCCCCTTACAGTTGGCTTTGACAATTGGGCGGGAAATATCCCATAAGGTAAACATAGGGCAGTATATGCCAACCTATCAAGCAGCTGTAAATTGACGAAGCAGTAGAATCCGGGATGATAGGCCGTGAGCGTTCTGAAAGCGTACTTCCAAACTTCCTCCATCTGCGGAAGATTATTTTTAATCTTAACCTGCGGGCCTACTATGGCAATTAGAATTAGCTTATTCTCGGGGTTAAAAATGTAAACAAAACTATTTTGAATAGCACTTTCCATTGTAAAATTATCTATTCTACATTTTTAATTCCTGCGGGCCTACTATGGCAATTATAGTATTAGCTTATTCTCGGGTTAAAAATGTAAACAAAACTATTTTGAATAGCACTTTCCATTGTAAAATTATCTATTCTACATTTTTAACCCCTGCGGGCCTACTATGGCAATTAGTATTAGCTTATTCTCGGGGTTAAAAATGTAAACAAAACTATTTTGAATAGCACTTTCCATTGTAAAATTGTCTATTCTACATTTTTAATCCCTGCGGGCCTACTATGGCAATTAGTATTAGCTTATTCTCGGGGTTAACAATGTAAACAAAACTATTTTGAATAGCATTTTCCATTGTAAAATTATCTCGTTTATATTTTCAATCCCAGCTTAAGATTAAAAAAATAATCACCATAGTAGGCCCGCAGGAATTAAAATTATTGATTATTATTATTATAATTATATTATATATATATATTATATTATATATATTATATTATTATTGATATCCTAGTTTCCGTATGAATTTTTGGCCAACTGGTATTCGTTGTCAATGTCAACTACAAGCGATAATGGACACGCTGAGACACCATTGGCACAATCCGCTTGGGTGGCAAGGTGGTAGCGTGCTTCCACACTGTGTTAGTCTTTACACTGTGATAGTCTCTACACACGATCGGAGACTCGTCGTAACTCGACACAAGTACCTACTGGCAAGGCCGTAGCCAAGGGTGGGGTTCATGGGGGTTCAAACCCCCCCCCCCCCCCCGAAATGAAATGGCTTTACACTAGATAGAATTTTGAGAGGAAAAATAGAAACTACTATGTAATATCCAATGAAATTTCTAAGCCCCCCCCCCCCGAAAAGAAATCCTGGCTACGGCCTTGCCTACTAGATTACTTATTGAGGCGACTGAAGAAGTCAAACGGATACATTCATTAAATATCCGGTTAACCTTAAAAATTAAAAAACACCAAGTTTGGATATGAGTCTAAAAAAACACAAATAAATAAATAAAATTTAAATTCTTTCTACTACATTCTACTTCTATGTAATAAACAAAGTCATTAGCTTATTAGTCATTGTTTCATCATAGCATCTCACTGAACTGGAGCTTTATATGTTAGTACATACTGTATAAATGAATACCGTTGGTAAAGCGAAAACAAAGAGCTTGCGAACCCCCCCCCCCCACTCTCTTCTTCCCCGCCCCCCCCCTCCCCTCACCGAGCCCCGAAGCAGTTGGAATTTCACGTTAGTTATATCAATGTCATATTCAATGATTAAACATAGAGTTTCTACATCTATGAGTTTGCTTTCATTTTCTGCCTGACAACTCTCTAAAATTAAATGAGTTTGGGCTTCGCCCAAACTATACATGGAGTCTCCCTGCCGGGTTTAACGGCAACATTGACAATACACATAATATATGCAGTATCCTTATTAACTTTATAAAATTTACTGTCACTCATTGTGAATAAAAAATTAATTTTAATTAATTTAATTTAACTTAAATTTAATTAGTACAATCATTTATTAGTTTTACCAGGAGTTTTCCGGGAGTTTTAAAAATTGGTGATTTTATAGATTTCCATGTGCTCTTTGCGAATTTCAATAAATTATAATAAAATAAAATAAATAATAGGAAATTTTCTCTAGTTTAATTTATTATATAGCTATTTTTATGGTAAAATGAGTAGGAAAGGAGATATTGTCAAAAAATTGTTTTTAGGCGCCATTTTTCCAATATGCGCCAGCGGCAAAGTTGAAATTCGCAAGGAGCATATCGAAATCTAAAAAATCACCAATTTTTAAAACTTCCGGAAAACTTACCAAGTAACCTCATTTTTTTGTACCATATAAGTGAAATGACTGTACTAAATGTTTTACGTCACACAATATTATAAAAACACAACCACACAACGCCACCGTCCAGTGTTAGGAAACAGTCAAAACAAAAAAGTATGCAAGATATACATATACTCATTGTAAAGGTACGTACAGTATTTTCTTCTTGAGTTTCAATCTATCGATTGCTTTGCACCGAATGTTTAAACCTCCTTCTCCACTCTTGTCTATCTTTTTAGTGCAAGGTAGATCGCATCCTAGGTCCTTTTAAATCCGTCCCCCTGGATTTTATTCCATTTGGAAAAATTGAAATAACCGGTTTTGACACATTCAGAGAATGATAAATTTCGCTACAAAATGATAAAATTGCATCCTGAGCAAGCCAAATTGTTGCCGAGAAATTACATCATTTTTATCAAAGAAATTCAAGAAGTCAAGTATAGTTGCTTACCAACACGTGATAGGGGTGGCCCTAACTCCCTGCAGGGTGGCAACAGAAGTTAATAAAATAGGTTCAAGCGGCAGCAATAACGCACAGGGACTGCCAACTGGTGCGATAGACAGAAATGAAGAAAAAGGCACACGACATAAATCAAAATTACTGTCAGGTTTCGTTACACAGCAAGGGCCTGCCACTTTTAAGAGGACGTGACGTGTACTTTCATTTATCAAACATTTTTAATGAGTAACCACATGACGTTTCATCTCAATATACTTACTTACTTTACTTTATAAAACGCCCACTCTTGGCGTTACCGCCATCTGGTGCCGCGCCTGCAGCCCTATCATGGCGATGTTAATACCGGGGGGTAATATAATACCATAATAGCACGTGATGGCGCTAGTGGAAAGTGAGAGGGGGGGGGGGAGGGGCAAAGTTCGCTTTCTAGAGGCGGCAGATACTTACTGTAAATACGTCCCTGAAGGACCATGCGAACTCAAACGATACTCCTGACGGGACATTTCGTGTCCACCTGGAGAGAATGGGCTTGACTACAAGAAGGGAATGTCGCCGCTGTGGACTGGAAGCTGGAAGAGGAAACAGCAGAACACCTTCTCAGCAAGTGTAGTGCTCTCTGAAGGGAGAGACTAGAGTGCCAGGGGGCTGCTTTCACCTGCAGGTCAAGGCCATCGGCTTGGAGAACTTGGTTGTGTTCGTCAATAAAATTAAACTCACAGACTTGTGAAGTGACTTATGGCTGTTCAAAAGGCTATGTCAGCCTATTTCAACAACAACAATAATTATAATAATAAAATGCTAAAAGGAGGAAGACGCGGGTGATGTGGGGGAGTCAGAGTCACGCCAGTGATGGCTCAAGGGAGGTCAATGAAGAAATAACGAGTAGGGAGCGTTACATGAACCTTCTTCAGTAATTTTGAGTTATTAAAACGGCCAACACTGGTGCTAGCTGAAAGTTCACAGAAGGGCGCTGACAACGGGCAAGGGGGGGGGCGAATTTCGCTGTCTAAAGGCGGCAGGTCCTTAAATACGTCCCTGCTAAAAGGAGGAAATGTGGGGGAGTCAGAGTCACACCAGTGATGGCTCAAGGGAGGTCAATGAAGAAATAACGAGTAGGGAGCGTTACATGAGCCTTCTTAAGTAATTTTGAGTTATTAAAACGGCCAACACTGGCGCTAGCTGAAAGTTCAGGAGGGCGCTGACAACGGGCAAGGGGGGGGGGGGCGAATTTCGCTGTCTAAAGGCGGCCTTAAATACGTCCCTGCTAAAAGGAAGAAGACGCAGGTGGTGTGGGGGAGTCAGAGTCACACCAGTGATGGCTCAAGGGAGGTAAATGAAGAAATAACGAGTAAGGAGCGTTACATGAACCTTCTTAAGAGCCTCTCGAGCGCCTGACACTAAATACAACCTTTCTCACTTTACAGCGAGTCACGCGATTCCAGCTGTTGCTCTCTCTATTTTCGTTATCAACGACAATAGAGTAGTGGTAAAGACTCTGACTTTCATGTCAAAAAGTAGTCTCACACTGGCTACCTTTTCTGAATATTTGAAGTAAGTATGAGAGAAGAGCAAGGATATGGTGGCTGGACAACGTCGAGAAAGACTCAGCAGACCTCATATCCGTTCAGTGACAGGCATAAGAAATATACACATTGTGTAGCCGGTCCAACAGGCCATCTTGGAGCCGATTCTCCTCTATGGGAGCGAAAGCTGGACACCTACAACAAGCGACCTGAGTATAATAAACGCGACTCAGATGAAGTGCCTAAGACGGATTGCTGGTCGAACAAGGTGAGACCGAATCCGAAATTACCACATCAGACAAGACCTGCAAGTGAATTCCATAGAGAGAAGAATGGTGAACAAGCAGCTGCATTGGTTCGGCCACCCGGAGGTTGGCGGAAGCAAGGCCACAAGGAAGAAGACCCATCGGCAGACCGAGGACAACCCTCGAGAAAAGGATTGAACGACTCGCCGGAGCAAGAGGGAAAACAATACCCGACCGGAGCGAGTTCAGGAAATGGGCCCAGGGCGACCCCCCCCCCCCCCCACGCTCCGCACGCGGCACTAAGGGGAAAGAAGAAGAAGTGGAGCCGGTCCAAACCTTAAAAGGGTTCCTACGCAAGACCCTGTCCCTTTATTACGAAAAAGGATCTTGAGAAGCTAGAAGTAGCAATATACAGAATATACATACAGTAGGCCACAAGGCTTTAAAGTGCATACGCAAAAAACGCACCCCAAAATAAAAAACGCATAAGCGTAAAGTTCCGCGCAATTTAAAATACGACCCCTAGAAAAAGTTTCTAGAGGAGAGGGAGAAAAAGTCCAGGGAAAAGAATAAATCCAACGGAAAAAGCGTAAGACTTCTTTCTGCCTCTGGAAATACAAAGTATGTAAAATATATATCACTTCCAGAAGGGGAGAAAAATAAATTATGTAAGTTAGCAAGTAAAACTTGTTACAGCCAAGTTGGAGGACATTAACTCGCGCATAACTCTACTGCTTCACCAAGATTTTTCAACATGCTACATATAGGGCATACGAAATTTACTTTTGAGTCCAATGCAGAGTCAACCTTTTAACTACAAAGGCTTTCACCGTTAGGTGATGATAGAGTAGAAGTGTACTTCCAAACGTTTCGTCAACATCAACAGTGGTACTTGGTATGAAGACTTTGAAAATTAGCAAATATTTGTACTGAGTCTCCGAGATACTATCATCTTCGAGTCTTATGCAGTGTCACTGAAGACAAGAGTCCTGATCTAACTGTATCTGTATTTATTTATTTCTCAATAAAGACTTTTTATTAATAATACCTTTATACATAAAAAACAAAATTGCACTTAATTCCACAACATAAATGTTTAATGACAGCTGTTTCGGTGTAACACCATCTACAGACTGGCTCCAACAAGCACCTATTACTTAAATCAGTCTTAATTAGCGTGGAGGGGGAATATGCGGGGCACTCCAGACGCCAGATCTAAGAGAGGGGAAGTGTGCATAAATGTTATGTCATTGACCAAGTTACAATTGTTACATAATGCATTTCTTATTTCTATGCACTCCAGCCTATCTAACAGTTTGCCTTTGTCACAATCATATAATAACTTAACAGTCGAGAAATCTGAGGTATGGCCAGAGGTACGTAGGTGCTCTGCGAAAGCAGAGTCGCAGTCCTGCTTGTCAACCGCTCACCTATGCTCAGCTAATCTTTCTTTAACATTACGGCCCGTTTGGCCTATATATGTAATGTCGCAATCCTTGCAGTTCAATTAAGTGCAATTTTGTTTTTCATAAATAAAGGTATTAATAATGTTTCACTTCCACGAAGTCACTGAAGAAACTCTCTCATGGATACTTTTTATTAACATTATTACTTTTAAAAAAATTATAATTATTTCGCACAAAGCATTACAACAAAATAGTCAAAATTTTGAACGCAAAACTTTCAAATTTATAAGTTCCCTATGGAAACTTAAAAAAAAAAAATGAATTAAAATTTAAACCAACCAAAGAATTCCTAGGGCTACCATCTTATAATGAAAATAGTTCCCGAGAGAACTGTAATCTACGTTTAACTTTCCAAAGAAACTTTTCCGAGGGGGCCTTAATATTTGCGAATTAGTTCCGCGACTTCATTCTGAATATTCATATTCATATTTACGGAACTTTCCGAGACTATTTTAGAGAGGTCTAGAACGGGTAAGTGGATTCAAAATCGGTTTATCCTTAAAGTTATAATGATTTTACACTTCACTGAGGTCATTGGTATATACAGGGTGTCCTGCATGTGTTAGGGCGCCTCTAATCAACCAACTTCCGGGCAGATATGACGGGAAAAAATTATGCCGCCACCTTTTTCCTGTAATGCAGTCAATATTAGAAGAAGGGTATTTCTCACACTATATTTAGGTTCATGGTCTTTGAATTCACGCACCAACTGGCCATTATAAGTTGACCTTTCACTGCTAGAAGGGTCTTGCAAGCGCACAGTCTTTCTCACTTCCTCTTAGAAGACAGGTAAACTTCGCGTTCAGGGTGGACCTTCTGTGGTAAAAGCCAATTTAACTTTAAAAATATTTTTGAGACAAATAAATAAATTGAGAAATTGAGATTGAGATATTTCATAAAGTATGGGGGAAATGGTATTCCTCTATTTTCCATGTGCATGCAACACGTGCATTTTCCCTTTCGAGTCAGGGTGGATCTTCGTAAAATAAATCATTATTTTAATAAACTTCTTTATCACACTAGCCTCATGACACACACGCTTCATGTTCTTTGAATTCACGCAACAGCTGGACTCAGCCATTAGAAATTAACCAATACTAGAAGGCTTCTATAAGCGCACTATGTTTCTCTTGGAAGATAGGTACTAGTGAGCCCTTTTGGGGTCAGGGTGGAACTTCTTACAATATTACGTATGGATCATGGGAAAAGCGAATTCACTTCTCTATATTCCATGTGCATGTAACAAGGGCATTTTCATAGCTTGGAATAGCCACAGAATATGTAAATAAACTAGAACCAGAACCTTTCCAGTGAAAGCCAAAGCTCTTACCACTAAGCTACTTGTGCAACTAGAACACCCTGTACAAGCAGCAATCATCCGGGAGACGAATGGTAAAAATAAAAATATGTCAGAGTCGAACTAGCAACCTTTCGAGTAACAGCCAGGGCTCTTACCACTAAGCTACATGTGCAGCTAGAACACCCTTTACAAGCAGCAGTCATCCGGGAGACGAATGGTAAAAATAAAAATATGTCAGAGTCGAACTAGCAACCTTTCGAGTAACAGCCAGAGCTCTTACCACTAAGCTACATGTGCAACTAGAACACCCTGTACAAGCAGCAATCATTCGGGAGACGAATGGTAAAAATAAAAATATGTCAGAGTCGAACTAGCAACCTTTCGAGTAACAGCCAGAGCTCTTACCACTAAGCTACATGTGCAACTAGAACACCCTGTACAAGCAGCAATCATCCGGGAGACGAATGGTAAAAATAAAAATATGTCAGAGTCGAACTAGCAACCTTTCGAGTAACAGCCAGAGCTCTTACCACTAAGCTACATGTGCAGCTAGAACACCCTTTACAAGCAGCAATCATCCGGGAGACGAATGGTAAAAATATAAATATGTCAGAGTCGAACTAGCAACCTTTCGAGTAACAGCCAGAGCTCTTACCACTAAGCTACGTGTGCAGCTAGAACACCTTTTATAAGCAGCAATCATCCGGGAGACGAATGGTAAAAATAAAAATATGTCAGAGTCGAACTAGCAACCTTTCGAGTAACAGCCAGAGCTCTTACCACTAAGCTACGTGTGCAGCTAGAACACCATTTACAAGCAGCAATCATCCGGGAGACGAATGGTAAAAATATAAATATGTCAGAGTCGAACTAGCAACCTTTCGAGTAACAGCCAGAGCTCTTACCACTAAGCTACATGTGCAGCTAGAACACCCTTTACAAGCAGCAGTCATCCAGGAGACGAATGGTAAAAATAAAAATATGTCAGAGTCGAACTAGCAACCTTTCGATGAACAGCCAGAGCTCTTACCACTAAACTATAACTGTGCTATTAAAACACCCTATACAAGCAGCAGCAACCATCATAATTACTCAGCCCCGCTTCCCGGTGAAAAGGTTTAAATAAAGCTCCGAATTATGGAAATCCATTCGGAGAGGTCACGAGGTGAAAGGGCAAAAGGCTTCGTTTTGGGAAGCTACAGCAATGGGAACTGCACTCTGTGAAAAGCGGGAAAACTTCCGGGTAAAATGAATTTTGTGGTACCCCCCTCCCCCTCCTCCAAAAAAGTGAGGAAAACCTTTTGTCGCGAACCACATTTATAGGATTATTAAATGTTGTCAAATATTCGGAACGCTTGTCACTGTTAATCTCTGTTAAAAAGGAATATTAAAGTGGAAAACCTTATATGTCGTAACATATAGAGTAGTGGTACAGACTCCGACTTCCACCCGAAAGGTCGTAGGTTCGAGTCCCAAACTTGCTATATTTTCTGGCCATGCTTCGGAGGACATGTAAAGCAGGCGGTCCCGGGTCTTCTTAGTTGAGTGTAAGAGAGGACTTTAAAGCCTGAGCTCCGCTAGTACCTAACCTAACCTATAGGTTGGCTTAGTTAGTAGTAGAGCAAAAAGTCAATATTTATATAAGTAGCTTAGTCTTCTTATAAACATAATAGTCTCATTAGTAACTTTGTAAAACTTGCTGTCACTCATTGTTAAAATTTACTTCGTATAGTCTTACAATAAAATTAAAAGAATAGCGGAGCATAGACGGGGGGTAGGAAAACCCGACAATCAGTCCGCCTTAGCCCAACATATAAACACCCACAACCATGCCTGTGATTTCGATAATTTTAAGATCTTACATGTAGCCAACAAG
The DNA here is from genome assembly GCA_963971405.1 of Psococerastis gibbosa. NCBI lineage: Eukaryota > Metazoa > Arthropoda > Insecta > Psocodea > Psocidae > Psococerastis > Psococerastis gibbosa. The sequence goes on along the minus strand of OZ020489.1, from coordinate 40,874,638 downwards.
GGGAAACTTCTTGATAATTTAGAAACCATTGAGATTAGGGAAGCTATGGTTAAAAACAAAACGTTACTTAATGACATAACCTTTTTAAGTAGTTCCCCCTTGTTGGCGCTTCCATTGGTTGATGTTTAATTGTTCAATTTAAATTATTTACTTTATGCGATGCTGTGTATTATCCTGACAATGAGTTTTATTTTATTTTGTTTTAGCTTGCATACCTTTTGTTTACCTTTTTTCAATCGCACTTGACGATGGCGTGAGCCGAAACCGGTTGTGTTTTTAATTTAATTTTATTGTAAGACTATACGAAGTAAATTTTAACAATGAGTAGTCTTCTTATAACCTCACTTCAGCGCACAGTAAGATAAACAGCAAATCGGAGTAACCCCACTACGTATTTTTTTGTACAAAGTAGTTTTTCACAGGAAATACCGATCGTAGCAGAAATCCTCTATATTGCACAGTTCTTGAATTCTTTCCACGGGACTACCACACTAATAGTGTTTTTTTTTCTTCACAAATCAATAATTGTTTAATCTGTTTGAATAAAGCGGTACATCTCATACATCAAAATCCTCAGAAATATTCTTCAGTTTTTCCCGGTATTTTTGACAACTCTACGTTTGACATTGCAAGAGATATAATTTTGATTTTTACAGGCTTTTCCCCTTCCGTCTCTTAATGACAGCATTAAATCGCAAAAACCTGGATAGGTTTAAGTTTCGTACCTAAAAATAAATGAAACCAAAAAGCAACTAATCATTATTTTTCTAAACCAACCCAGAATGAAGGTCAAAACCACCCGCGGGCACGAACCCAATTAAAGTCAAGTTTCTTTTATTTCACCCATCTTCCGCAGACTCCAACTCTCCCCGGGAGGTGGCAGAAAAGTAAAGAAACCTGCGGTTGACATTTATATTTCTCCGCTGGACAGCTGACGTCACAAAGTATCCTACGCTCTCAGGCTACTCAGCAATTTCGCTGAATGGAATTCATCTTTGACAACGTCACTCAAGACTGCCTGTTATTCATTAAAAATGTATTCGATTCTTTTTGGTATGTTTTTGCGTTACACATTAAGCCTTGTGGGCTATTGCGCGCACAGATGAGTATTATTACTATTTGCTCCTCAATGCACTTTCAATTTCCTATGGCGCCCATTGCATTGACCGGCTAGGGCTATTTCCAAAAACGGTGACGTGGTAGCAGACATTCAGGACTTAGGTGGCGTTTCCACCGACCTCGCATTGCAGAATGCAAATGACATTGACGGAAATTAGAATGTTTCTTTTTATAGAAATCTATTAAAATGTTTGTACTTAACATATCCCATGACGCCATTTTTTAATTTTAGTTTGTTTGTGATTTTACTGTATGATCATTGATCAATTTTAACTATGGCATAGAGGAAAATAAACATTTCCGTCAATTCTGCAATGCGAGGTCGATGGAAACGCCACCTAAGTCTTGAATGTCTGCTACCACGTCACCGTTTTTGGAAATAGCCCTAGCCGGTCAATGGAATGTGCACCTATTTTTACGTTAGTATACCTAGTTGGTTAAGTTCAGTCACAACTAAAACTAAGAAAAAAGTCCGCGATAAACAGTAATTTAGACTGCCCTTCTATTCTCGAGAGAGTCCATTTCAGAGTAGACTAAAAACTTTATTCAGTGTCAATCCCAACTCAAAGGAACCGCTAGGTAGGATAGTTAGCTCCATTAAAAAAAATCATAGCGACCTGGATCCACTTGCACTGAGCCTGGCCATGTTAAAATCAGCCATTTTGGAAACTGTAGCTTGATTCTGTGTTTTTTTTAATTATTAAAGACATTCTATATTATGTGACTTCACTCTCATGTAAGTGCTATTTATATATTTATTTATATACTAGGTATAACTAACTACATGAATGTATACGACTTTGCTTTAGTGTAATTTAATGTAAGTACTATCGATTTCTGGATCCACATCTATTGATGGTACAATATATGATCCATTTATTTTTTTATTATGTTTTTGAAAAATTTCTTTAATAATCGTGAAAGCCAACTGTAAAAGAACACATGAAAACAAAAGCCGACCCGATTTTTTTCTGTCGCAAATGCTCAAGGTGTCACCTCATCGTGCGATACACAATGGAGGTTCTGTAGGGACAGTTTTGGTCACTAGGTTCGCTGACGACAAACCGATATCCATATTATTCAAAATGGCCGCAGGTTGCATGTGAAAACTAAGCTCTTAGCATCTAATTAATTCTTTTAATATTTTTTATAGTCTGTTTACTATGCCTGGACCTTATTTCACTGCATATAATTAAATATATATATTCTCCATGATTTATAGAAAAATATCACTTTGAAATAATACGTAATTAAAAATAATTTTAAAATAATATTGAGGCTTATGGAAAAATCAACGCTTTGAAATCATTGCAACTGGTGCTGCCATCTACAAAATGACGTCACAAATGAACCTCATTACAGTAAAAAGACCATCTTCAAAGCCCCACTGCATGACTATTTATGCAATAAAATGTTGCTTATTTTATAACAAATGAAAGACAATTAAATGCAGAATAAAAATTGATGGTTTGCTTACGAAAATATTTTAATTCTAATTAAGACTTTGGAACGAAACATTTGTGACAGTACTTATTAACCAACTAAGTAAGGAAGGATTTCTGATGGTCGAAATGATCGCCTTCGAATACGGTAATGGGCACGGTCGTAAATTAAATCACTATCAACGTCAAAATAAAGCGAAGAGTACAGCAAAAACCAAGTTAAGACAGGCGTAGTGAGCAGAGCTGTAAGCAGTCGCGCAGAGATCGGGCCGTCAGATAGATTTCAGCGATAATCCCCCCTCTTAAAACTTGCCCCGGCTCGCCAATGATTTATAGACCGGTCTGTGGATTATAACTTAAAGTGGAAGGGAGCCAGCCATTCGCGAGCGCCGGAATGGGCTTCCCTTGGCATATGGCTCCGCGATCCTTTTGTAATGCTGTGAGATATTGTAGCCGAAACGGGGAAACCTGCCAACCAATTGCCTTTTCAAAGTTTTCTTCCAAAAATACGAGGAATGTGAATAAAAAAAGAAGAGAGAAGATGTGCTCGGATTCTGCTTGCTTGCTTTGGGATGTTTTCTTTTGGGCACAATATTTGTGAAAACTCGCACTCTACCAAAATCAACAATTTGTTGTAAACAATAAACGACAAGAATGATTAGCGAAAAAAAGGTCTCATTCAGCTTGCTTGCCTGCTCCGGGTTAATTGGGAAATTTTAACCTACCAAAATCGCTAAACAATTTGCTGAAACCAAATCTGGATAAGAACGGCTAACGAAGAAAAAGGGCCCGACACAACGCGCTGATGGTCCTGGGTTGATGAATACGATCCTTGACTTAAGCTTTCTTGCTTTCATATTTATATGTAGTATAAGGAAAGCTTTGTCATAGTCGAAATTTTCCATTTCGGGATTTGAGTGGATTTACACGTTTTGAGGTCCCAGGAACCCCAAAAAAGTAGTTTTTACGAAATTTCGGTCTGTCTGTTCGTCGATTTGTGGACAAACTACCAGGTAGATTTTCATGAAATTTGACTCACAAGATTCACAAAAATCGTACCTCGGGACTATGTTTATATTTTGACCGAACTCAATTGTGGGGGGTTTCATCCTAAAAAACGGCTCCAACTATTTTCTTTAAATTCACATGCAGTATATTACATTGTAGTCGTTACTGATATATACAAAACGCAATAGGTCGCTTGCCCCTTAATAGTTTGGATCTGGTGGTAAAAAAATTAACAAATAGAAAGACTCAATTTTCATGGAAAAGAACTAAAAAATAATTTTTCTGCAGAACGTTTCTATCGATGCTTTCTTATTTCAAGTATGTTTTGAATTGTGTTGAATGCATGTATTTATATATTGCATATACTGTACATATAAAATCCACCATTAATTTTAAAGAAAGAAGTTAGAAGAACTGGCAGTAGAACTTGCGTTAACAGATTGAATTGCAACTGTGAAAATGTCTACCGCAGATATCGACAAAATTTTTGAATGTAATCGACCACGGCCCATCAGAACAGATTCCACTGCACCAGTTCCAGATAATTTTCTTCCAGTAATTTCTCTCAAGTAACTCCTGGTCATTTACAACCAGAAGGATATTTCTTATTTGCCTACGCAATTTCATCATCATAAATAACAAAAGCATCTTTTTGTAATGTTAACAGAATTAATATGGAGCCCACACAATGTTTGTGCTACTGCCCGACCACGATAGGATGACACTTGGAATACTTTATTCGATAACTTGCATTAGCGGAACACAGAGTTTATTCGATTTTTATTAGTGTTTCAAATGTCAACTTATTGTGGCCGGGTAGTATAAACAAACATATTTACATACATACACATATTACATACATATACATATTTACATTACATAACAACATATATACATATGTACATAGTACATACCGTGCCGCACAAAGACCAACTCACCTACTTTAGGTCAAAAGAGCACCAAAAAAATAACAATAAAATGCACAAATTCACAACAATACACAACTCCTCGATAACTCCCCACCTAACAATCTTTTTCCGTTCCAAATGACTGTACTAAGCCTACGTACCTCAGTGTATCTATGATTATTAATTTCTTCAAAACATTTTTAATTAACACTATTATTATTACGTAATGCTGTTATTAGACAGGGAAGAAACGACATAAGCCCTTTCTTATCCCCGAAGGGAGAGCCTTCCGTATGCTCGATGTTGCTATGATCAGTGGTCTGTGACAGTGTACATCCAAACTGGGATTGCCAAGAGCCTGTCAGAACAATTACAGGTCTGGCGAGGATTATCAAAAATGTATGTTATTGAGCAGAGCTTCGATAAGGGGACGAACGACCCATCAAGAAAGCTAGGCCTGCAGTCGAAGAAGAAAAAAATACTAAGCGGTTATGACGCAAATATAAAAATATAAAAAATTAAATAAAAAAATCATTTTCTTATAACAAGAAGAAGGCAATTCATCACCTACTACACAAATATGCTACAAACTTTACACCAAACGCATCACATAGTTTCCTCCATGGTGACTAATAGCACAAAACCAAAACAGGTTTACCAAGCCATGGGCACCTTAGCCACACAAAACACACTATATTATAGGGCAACGATAAGCGAGCGAGGTCGCGCACAATATATAGGACCGGCCGGCCACGGAAGCGTTAGCTGCGGTTGCCGAAGCGTTCGCGAACTGCCAACCATGGAGCCCGGAGTCGGACTAGAACGCCCGATGCTGAGCATGTCGTCACCATGGCAACCAGCTGGAGAAGTCAGTGCTTTTGGGGTAAACCAGGTTAGTCGGACGGACAGAATCACTGCTGCCGATATACAACGGATGCAGGGAGAGAGAGATATTCATTCAAATGTTTAGTTGTCTCCATTTAAAAAAATAAAAATAAATTTTACTTCTGCATCTCAGTTCTTTCCTTTTTGCTTTCCAATATACATTATTGAAAAAAAAGGTCCCAGGGCCCTCAAAAAGAGGTTTGTACTAAATGTTTGTGTGTCTCTCGGTCTTGTCGTTTGCGCAATAATTTTTTTAATACGTATATCGTATTATGGTCGTTATTTAATGTAGAAAAAAACTCCCACGTTGCTCCTCCCTTGATAGCTTGGTTCAGTGGCAAAAAAAAACATTAGCAATAAACGCTTCTGAACTTATGATATGATTTAGGTGTTAGGCAGAGTAACAAAACCTCGCTGGTCCCTTTGTCAACCAGAGCGGGCCTACTATGCCGTTTAGTTGTAACATATTCCTGGGGTCAAAAATGTAAACAAAAACAATTTTAAATGTAAAATGTAAAATTATCTTGCTTTCCTTTTTAATCCCAGGTTAAGATTAAAAATCCCTTTCGGCTCGGCCGATCAGGAGTAGGGAGTTTCCGCAGACCCTGCTTTTCCTCTACGCTACCTACGCTATGTGTGTAATAACAAATAAAAAATACTTCATTATTTTCCCGACCACAACATCAACACACAAAACACCCTTGTGTTCCAAATTTCGAACCACAATGCCGACTATGAACTTTTATTTATCAAATTATTTTCACTTTGACTGGATGCCATCTGAAAATGGTTGATTTGTCGTAAAGAGGTGATTGCCATTATCATAGATAATAATCGGTCAGATTTTAATTCATTCCTCTGCGACCAATATTAACTGAGATTTGAATTATACAAGGTTTCAATCGGCCGCCATCTTGTAACTAAATATTGGATCAAGACATTTGTATGATCAATTTTTGTGCCAAGTTTAATGAAAATCGGATAATATTTACGGAAGTTAGTGTTTCCTAAAATCGATATACATACATACTGTATATATATATATATATATATATATAAACAAGCGGTTCCCGGCGCTGCCTCCACCACTTGCGCCTGCCGCGGGCGGCAGCTCGGCCGTCGGCCTCGCGCCCACTGCTCATGTTAATTAATTGTGGTCACGCAGCACCAGCTGTCGGGATAAACGAAAATTAATGGTAGCGCAGTCTGCCGCTAGATGTCGGTTGATGTCGGCAGTACCAGCAGCCATGTACACGCACCAATGTAAAATATTCCAAAATCAAATTATAGAAACATTCTCCAGTGGACGAAAGTGTTAATCTAAACCATCCTCGAATCTCCTTGAACACACACAACAATATTCATCATAATCGGTCCAGTCGTTTGAGAGGAGGCCCGGAACATACACACGGACAGTCGAAATATATATATTAAGATATATATATATATGGAGGGTGGTTTTAGGCTCAGGGGGTTATGAAATGAAAAGTTGTGAAGAAATTTTCCGAAAGTCGAACATTGGTCGCCATCTCAATAGGTAGATGAATCTCCCTAAAATAATCGCCATCAGTAGGCCCGCAGATTTTTAGTAGTTTAAGATAAATGCAATTATTGAAGAAAGAATAAAAGAAGAAATCCTAACCCTTATTTTAATCATGCATTGCGTCCCGTGCCCTATTACACATTTACACAATCGGACAATATTCGATCCAATAAATACGGGTCCAAAATTCGAAAGTATAATACCGAAATTCCTTAGACCATATAATACCATAGAAATATATTGACTGGAACGGCGGAAGCCATTATATCCCTTACGGGGCACCCGTTATTAACCAGTAGTATAGAAACACCAAGTGAATAGGCTAAGCAAATTAATAAATAATAACTTCTTACTCCATTACTAAACCATTCTAGCGGAGTCATCTCAATTACACTCTACTAGGAAGGCCTGGGACCGCCTGCTTTACACGCCCTCCGAAACGTGACCAGAAAATGTAGCAAGTGAGGAACTCGAACCAACAAACTTTCGGGTGAAAGTCCGTACAGCTACTATCCTGACTAGGAGACAGTAAAACTAATAGGCAAGAAGCTCACGTAGGAAGAAGGGCAAATAGTAGTGGACCTTTTGCCAAAAACAGTTGGAATTATAGCTCTGAAACTGAGACCAATGACAGGATAGACGGATCACGTCCGAATACGATATCAATAGGCTGAAAAAGGCGCGAGAGCCCAGGGAATACGTAAAGGGTTGTAAAAAAGGGTGCAGCTTGTGAAGCGACAGGTCTATTTCCTACGTCCCAAACACTTATATGACTATACCTAAACTTTATCTTACCTTTTTTTATGGACAAAGCATTTCCCCCCAGGTCCTGAACCAAGCGTTGTGCGTTTACGTTTTCAAGTGCATTCCAGGTGAAGGAAATTCAACAAAAATTTGACGTTAGTTAGTTTTCTTACCAAATTGGTAATTGGTAAGTAAGAATTCCTTGGGTAGTAAACTTACCTGGAAAAAAAAATTAACATTAATTTTCCATCTTAAATTAACCATAATAATAATTATAATTAATTCGTGTGCTTTCAATAAATATTGATATTTTGCTGTGATAATGTAGTAATTTTTTCATGAAAATTGAGTCTAATTTTGTTGCTCCCAGAACCAAACTATCAAGGAGCAAGCGACCTATTGGGTTTTGTTTACATTAGTAACGACTACAATGTATGTAAATTAACAAACAAACAAAATTGGAGCCATTTTTGAAAAATTTGTTTCAGCCGTTTATTGGAATTCTTCTGGTGTGTAGCCCCCCAAATTGAGTCAGCCCAAAATAAAAATAAAACATGCTCCTGAGATATGATTTTTGTGTAACTACTTGCCAAATTTCATCAAAATCTACGGTGTAGTTTGCTCACAAATCGACGAACAAGCAGTCAGAGAGCTATTTCGTAAAAACCACTTTATTGCTTCCTGGGACATCAAAAAGTGTAAATCCGTTGAAATCTCGAACTCGAAAATTTCTAATATCACTATAAAAACAAAAACAGCATAATTTTCTGTAATAAGCAATTTCAACAATAAAGACAGCCAAGTCCATTTAAACTGAACCGGCAGAGGCGATTCTTAATTAAAACAATATTTTTGAGAAAGACTAAAAAACGCCATTAAATGAGAAACCCTAAGACACAATAATTTAATTAGACCGGAGACTTTAAAAAATTAGCTTCCTTTTTACCCATTTCCTTATCAAAATTCATCAAAACGGTATTCTAACCGCTCTTTCTTCCCCCGAGAAGTTGAATTTTCATGAGTTGTGCAGCTGGAAAACTCTCACCGCCCGTCTACTTCAGTAGAAAAACAGTAAGTTGCAATTTTTCAATTTATATTCATGGATTAAGCTATATAGTCTGAGAGAAACTAAGTTACTAGGAAAAATGAGTTAAGAGGGCATACCCTCTACGTAGAAAATTGGCACCCCAAAATTAAATATATTTAATTTTTTATTTCAATAACTCAGCAAGTTATTAAAAATTTGGCTCACTTGAGTTATGGGAGACTACTTCGTGCATCATGTGATCGGGTATTTTTGCTTCTCGGTTTTGTAAAGTTATTTTACGCGAAATTTTAGTTCCCAATAGTTTTTATGAAAGAACTAAAGAACCAAATATTAATAACTTGCTTTGTTAACTAATTAAAAAATAAAAAGTCAATAAAAACAACAAATTTAGGAATGGTAATTTTCTACAGGGTGGTCCGAAAGTCCGGCAACACTGTAAATGTTTATAAAAATGTCAAATGACGTCTCAGTCAAAAATATTTTATTCAATTTTTAATGAGGACACGGTCCATTGTTCATTATCGCTTGCAGCCCGTCGTAGGTTCACATCGAAAACGTATACCAGTTTGCTACTGGCCAAAAATTAATACGGAAACAATAGAAATGATGTCCGAAATCTACGGGGTCGTTGGCATTGGGCAAGGACCAATTTGGCCACGCTACTATAAGACGCAGGCCCGGGGCCGCAAGAATTCCTGCAAACTAAAACCATCATCAATATTGCATCCAATATCATCGGCAATTCCCCAATATCAGCCTATCAATACCACACAATCATGCCATTTGATGGATTCCAAATTCCAATCAACAAAATATTACCATTGGCAACAAAATAATAATATTTACCCAATATATGGGGGAAATCAAACATTTCCTACGACCACTATACTCGATATTGGCTCGCTGTATTGCTGTCCGCCATATTTGATTATTTGGTTTCGTAGGTTTTTCAGGCAATATCCATTTTATGAGCCAACTCCAATTTCATTAGCAATATTCAATTACGTTTCCTCGATTGTGGGCAGAAGCATTTAATCAGCTATTGCTGACGCTCCTGTAGCTTCAATTTTCATATTTTCAAAATACAATTTTCATTACCTCATTTCCTAGAGATGTAGTTTTACTGCATATAGTTTTTATTATGGATATAATTTAAAACATATAAACACTTTTATTTTAAGAGTGTTACGTCCCGTAGGAAATTAGCAGCCCGTAATTTAATACTTCTTATTTTTTATAAAAAGGTTAAATCTCATACAAACAATTTAATGAATGATTAACCTCTTCAATCGCCTCACTAAGTCACCTAATAGGTCCTTGTGTCGAGTTACGACACGTCTGTGTGTAGATACTCGCACAAGTACAAGCAAGCTACCACATTGACACCGAAGTCGCTTAACTAAGCAAGCTATTAAAGATTTGAATCATTTCAATAAATAAATAAATCGCGTTCTCCCGGGTCGAAGTCCCTCCTCCATGCATTGGAACAGGTCTGTACAGTCCAGTATTCCTTACGGAGGCATTTTTTTATTTTTTTTAAAAAGATTAATAGCATACAAACAATTTAATGAATGTATCCGATTGACTCTTCAGTCGCCTCTGTAGGTTAGTACCCGTGTTGAGCTACGACACGTCTCCGATCGCATGGCGTGTAAAGACTCGCACAAGTGCAAGCACGTTACCACCTGGCCATCGAAGTCGATCAAAGGGTGGTTTGCAAAGCCCTAAGAATAAAATTAAAAACCACTAGTGTTAGCTACCCTAAGTTTTACTTACAATAATAAGGGCTCCGTCTTAAAAAAAAAGAAGTTAAAAAACATTGACTCTAAATTCAATAGAATCATCAATCAAAGCAGGTGGGCACTGGCAACTTTTCACACTTTTCAAAAAAGAAGTAAAACTTTCCGCTACATTGTGGGGCGGGGGGGGGGGGGAAGTTCTCTAACCAAATCAGGCAGCCCCCAAGATATTGACGGCAGCAATAAATAACCGGGGCCTGCAGAAAATGGCGGAAAGTATAAATTACATCTAGAGTAATTTTATTTAAGGGGGGCGGGGGCGGGAAGGAACATTATAATTGGAGTGTCTTGCTAAAAGTTTTCAGAACACTTTAATAAATGGTTGCCTTTAGCAAAACGTATATATAGCGCAAAGAAGAGGACTGGTGTGGAGGACTTTCCAAAAAGTGAGCAATTGCTCATCTGACTGGAAATATTTCCAGCACATATTTATTGAGAAGCAAGCGGAGGGGAAAACGCTGGAAGGATGAGTTGGAAGTTGGTGGAGCGTTGTACAAAATCGAGATGACTGCGGGAGTGTTGTCGAACAGGCCAAAGCTCAACAAGGGCAGTAGAGCCAGAAGAAAAAGAAGAAGAAGGAAGTGGAGGGGAAAACGCTGGAACGATGAGTTGGAAACTGACCTTCGCGAGTTGGGAGTTCGTAGATGGTGGAGCGTTGTACAAAATTAAGATGGCTGGAGGTGTTGTCGAGCAGGCCACAGCTCAACAAGGGCTGTAGAGCCAGAAGAAGAAGGAAGTGGAGGGGAAAACGCTGGAACGATGAGTTGGAAATTGTCCTTCGCGAGTTGGGAGTCCGTAGATGGTGGAGCGTTGTACAAAATTAAGATGGCTGGAGGTGTTGTCGAGCAGGCCACAGCTCAACAAGGGCTGTAGAGCCAGAAGAAGAAGGAAGTGGAGGGGAAAACGCTGGAACGATGAGTTGGAAACTGACCTTCGCGAGTTGGGAGTCCGTAGATGGTGGAGCGTTGTAAAAAATTAAGATGGCTGGAGGTGTTGTCGAGCAAGCCACAGCTCAACAAGGGCTGTAGAGCCAGAAGAAGAAGGAAGTGGAGGGGAAAACGCTGGAACGATGAGTTGGAAATTGTCCTTCGCGAGTTGGGAGTCCGTAGATGGTGGAGCGCTGTACAAAATTAAGATGGCTGGAGGTGTTGTCGAGCAGGCCACTCAAAACACCAAACAAATCTCACCAGTACCGTTATGCCGTAATAGGGTCGCATGGGTGGATCTGTGCAAAGCTACACTGATAAGATTTGAGGCCAAAATTCAGATTTTCATAGAAGCGAAACTAAAAGTACATGTAAAGTAGTGGTACGAGTCCGACTTTCACCCTAAAGGTTGTCGGTTCGAGTCCCACACTTGCTATATTTTCTGGCCATGCTTCGGAGGGCATGTAAAGCAGGTTGTCGCGGATCTTCCTAGGTGAGTGTAAGAGAGGGCATTATAGCCCAAACTCCGCTAAGTTGGCTTAGTAATAGAACAAAAAAAAACAATATTTATTTATTATTTATTTATTTAAAACGAAAGAAAGTTAAGGAACTACAATGAAGCATAAACAACGAAATAAAGTGTCGCTTCTATGAAAACCACAATTTGGGCCTCAAATCTAACAGCGAAGTTTTTCCATTGCGTCTCTCTTTACCCGTTTTTGACTTAGTATCGATTGTAGAACCATAATTGTGATGTCATAAAGAAGAAGAAATGTTCCTCTACATTTTAATGTAAATTATATAGCTGTAACTAACACAGATTTGCCATAAATAATAATCATGATTTGCTATAAAAATAACAAATAAAAAAAACGGACATTGAGGATGCCTGGTGGTCCGAAACTGTGGATGTTAGTGATGGCCAAATACTATGTAAAGAAAATTAGAGGAACATTTCTTCTACTTTATGACATCTCATTTATGGTTTTATAGATTTCCTGTGAAATTTAATTGTATTAAATAAAAAATAAAAAGTACTTTTAAAGAAATGAAATTTTAGCACATTTAGCACCATACAACAAAGCAAATAAGATAAGTAAAGCAATTGGTTTTAAATATGAAACAGACCATATGCTCACACGTTCCCCTCTCAGTTCAACCTTTTACTCTTCAATAAATAATTATATTTATGAACTGGGCTGAATAGAATAAGTAAAAAAAGAGAAATTCAACGAGAAATAGCCATTGAAATACTTTCAATATTCTCCATAATACACTTTTTACCAAAGCTCAAAATAACTCTTTCAAAAAACCGATAAAACATTACTACAAAACTCTATTGACAACATTTCCAACTAAAATAAAACACTCCTTTGTTACATCTAACGAAAAAAAAAAAACAGAAAATTATGGAGCATTCACACAAATTTTACGACAAAAGAAAAACTTGGAAAATAATTTTCATAAATTAGATAAAAAATATGATAAAATCTCAACATTAAACTAGAATAACTTCTACAATAATTTCTTAGCGTTATTCTCAATTCGTTCAGAGCACTTTAATATACAGAGTCTTTGGGGTAATATTTAATGATACAGTAAGACTAGTTTTATCACTGGCTGTTCAGAACAATCTTTTATGAAGAACCTTTTTTGTTCGTAATTTCTTATCATAAAGTTTCAGTTATAATGTTTATTGATAAGTACACCCACCTTAGCTGAACTTTCCTTTTAGGATACTTGGGGGGTTGGAATCAAACTGTTTTTTGGTATGATTAAATTTTTTCGAAACTGGAAAGGTTGGTTTTATGGGGGCACAGAAGTGAAATTTTCAAATGAAAACATACCCTGTATACCTGTATGTCAAGTTACATAATCAAATAAAATAGACTTATTAGGTGCCCATTCCATTGACCGGCTAGGGCTATTTCCAAAAACGGTGACGTGGTAGCAGACATTCAAGACTTAGGTTGCGTTTCCACCGATCTCGCATTGCAGAATGCAAATGACATTGACGGAAATTAGAATTTTTCTTTTTATAGAAATCTATTAAAATGTTTGTACTTAACATATCCCATGACGCCATTTTTTAATTTTAGTTTGTTTGTTTGTGATTTTACTGTATGATCATTGATCAATTTTAACTATGGCATAGAGGAAAATAAACATTTCCATCAATTCTGCAATGCGAGGTCGGTGGAAACGCCATCTAAGTCTTGAACGTCTGCTACCACGTCACCGTTTTTGGAAATAGCCCTAGCCGGTCAATGGAATGGCCACCTAATTAGGAAAGCTAATTATAAACCTGATCCTTAAAAATCGGATATAATCAGCACAATCGTCTTCCCTCTGGATTTTCTAAATAGAATTACGACTTGAGCTGGACCTACTGTACATTAGGAGCTTTTTCATGAACCTGACTCGTAAGATAAGCGTGTCAGGTTGGTATCATCAGATTTTTCAGCTTTGTAAAAATACTCAATTCTACCAAAAGATGGTTTGACCCCGACATTGGTATCTAATTTTTCAAAATTCTTGTCCGGCTGGTTTGGAACATCCTGCATGTATAGATTATACCGAAAAGTATGGGAGCAGTATCTCCGGAAACTTATCAAACCTGCGAAATTACATAAAATTGAGAAACCTAACTTATTACATAGAAGCGTACCAATATAAAAACGATAAATATCGGAGCCTGTGCGAAATAAAATTGGAGAACTTGAAAGAAACGGGAAAGAATTCAAAGGCAAATTTCAGGAATGAAGACGTTAAAAGTCAATAACAGGACCGAGATGGAAGAAAGCAGAGCTATATAAACAAAACACAAGCAGTTTCGAGACTCGAGATACACACACAGCCGATATCGATTCTTCGAGTCAATTAATGCAAGCATGGAGGAGTTTTAGTTGGCGTCGCAAGTTTACATTGAGGAAGGGTAAACCGAAGACTAAGAAAACCCCGGAAGCGGTTTAGCCTTTGGAGGGAAAGTAGGTCAATTGGAAATGTATAGGTACTGTGCTGGTAAGGCCGGGTACACAGGGTAGTTGAAAAACCACAGAGTAATAATAAAATTAAAATAATGTCCAGAAGGACGTTTTTGAGTCATTACCAAAAACATTGACAAATCTGAATTGCATGATATTGATTGATTGATTGATTGATATATGGCGATATGTGATACGTTTTCACGGGCCTTTCTAAATTATTTCTTAACGTTGCACTCATGACGTAGCAATCAGGTCTAATGGCACAGACAGTCCAAAAACATCGTGTTAACAGCTCAAGACATCACAAAATGTAAGATGGATAGTTGTTGCAATATATGACACTACCGCCAAAGTGATCAGTCTTTTAGTTTAGGCGAGCAAAAATCATGAAATATTATTTTTGGTGTGGACACACATTTTTAGCGCATTTCCCAACTTTAAAAATGTCCCAAGTACTTAAAAAATGGTTATTTTACACAAATGAATTTTTTTAGTTAAACAGTATGTTAACAAAGTCTGGCCAATCTCATTCCGGTAACTAACTACAAAGTGCCACTGGATAGTCTAATATACGCTGGACAGGAAATTGTCAATGTATTTGATGACTCCTTTATGCACCCAGGCCTTCTTAAAAGTTGCTCTTTGGTCCCTTGTCCAATGCCAACAACCCTATGGATATCAGACAATATTTGTATTATTTCCGTAAGGATTTTGGGCCATTGGCAAACTGGTATACATCCTCGATGTCAAACTACACCGGCTAAAGCGATAATGGAAATGCTGAGGCAAGGTTACCATTGACACAATGAAACAGGCAAAAGCATGACTTAACCATGTACAGATACGAGTCGTATTAATAGTAAAAAAGAATATTTAAAATAATCTTGAAGATAACATTACTCGAACTTACCCGTAGTAGATTAATTCCTATGTTAACACAGTATACAAAAATCAATCTAGGAAGGGCGTCTCTCCCATTAACTACAGAAAAAACCTTTTTAATTGCCAATTAAACTGGCAAAATCGCCATACGCACTGGATAACAAGTCAATGGGACACCGCAGCTTTATAATATCCGAACAGTATAGTATGCAGGACGACCGAAATCAATAAATTAACTAATAACAGGGTTGCAACACAAGTGCGAACAGAACAATACTAAAACCAGTTGAATTTCAGCAATTTTTCTCGCTACAATGTCTTTTCCTTTATTAAAAATTAATCGCATACAAGCAATTAATTGACAAATGAATGTATCAGATTGAACTCGTCGCCTCTTTCGATAATGCCGGCATTGAGTTACGACATGTCTCCGATCGCATGGTTTGAAGAGGACGCAATGACCATAGCAAAGAAGGCCTATCTAAAATTCTTCTTCTTCTGAGGTAAAAATCTCAACGATTGGTTGGCAGCAATTCCTCCAGCTATCTCGGGCCTGCGCCTTCCTCTTCAGCTCTTGCTGACGGTTAAGGAGCCGAAACTAACATACTTCGGTCATGTGAAGAGGAACGAAAAATATCTCCTTCTGCTTGAAGCCTCCTGGTTGACAAACCTGAGGCAGTTATTTGGCAAGAGCACAACTTCCCTTTACAGAGGAACAGTCTCTAAGGTACAAAGTGCCATGATGGCCGGCAATCTTCGATAGAAGTGGCATTAATAGAAGTAGAATGTGGGCGGCTAAAGGTCATCCTAAAATCCATTTCCATTCAATTTTTTTTAAATGAATGCAAAGTATTTAAAAAAAAAAAAAAAAAAAAAACGGGGAGATTGGTTGTGTCTAGAATACCGGAGGTGGTGTTGATTTCATTTTTACGGATTTTGATCAATTTTCTCGTTTCGCGGGGAAATTCAATTTGTTGTAGGGAGGGGGGGGGATGATCGGTGCGAGACCTTACCCCCCCCCCCCCCCTCCCCCAGGCCTGCCCTGTCTATCTCTCCGTGGATTAAATCTCAATATGAGTTCGCCATAAGCCATTTCATTTTCTCCCCTGTATATTTCCAATTTGAGATGAAATTTGAGATGATAGCATCTAGGTAGGTATACCTCGAGGGCTACTATTCTCTTTTTCAGCTGTAAATGAAACTTTTTGAATTTTGGCGGCAACTCGATCTCCAAGGCATTTTTCCCCTGGGTGCTTAGAAGTTTTAAATTACAGCGAAGCTTTTGAAAATAGGCATTGGGCAGGGGATTTTTATTCTGTGTGCATGTACAGTATATATATATGATATATATATATCGTACTACACTACGTACGCTATCAACTTCATAGTGAACGTAAAATATAGACACTGTTAAGACATAATAACACCCCACCTCCCTTAGTAGATTTGTAGGAATTGAGAACTTGCTTGATATTTGAGTGAAAGAACAATTTACCTTTTATAACATTCCACTTCTTTACTTGCTAACCAATAACCAAAAGGAATAAATAATTTGGAAAAGTAATACAATATTGAAATGATTAAATACGAATAATGAAAGTAAGCCTTAGAACATAAAGCTGCCACCATTTGAAGGCTGGTGACCGAACTATTAATCAAATGTTAAAACTCAATATTATTAGACTAGAAATAGTTCAAAGGGATATTTGAAGGAGAATATACTGTAGGTAAAAGGAAGTCACTATAGCAGAGAATTCTAGTAGCATAAGTATTAACTTATTCCTGCAGCCCAATTATGGCGATTTGGGATGAACATAATACAGGGGGTTTATTAATTAATACCGCATTAGTAAGGTGTCACGTGTTAAAATATGCGCGGGAAATTCAAATTAATAAATTATAGGAATACAAGAGAATGGTTGCATTTTTTTATAATTGAAGGAAACAAATAAACATTAAAATATTTGAAATTTAAATTTATGCATCTCTACGAGTATTGGTATCCCCGGTATTTATTTATTTATTTGAACCAGATGATGCTGAAGTCTAAGTAACCTAAAAATAAAAAAAAAATAAACAGTGGGATGAGAACCCAACGAAAATCTAGACATGAGGACTAGTCCTCCTTTTAAACTTTTAAAAGTTTACATGACTGCAGGAAACGGAAGCTATTACACAGATTAGAGTGTATTGAAATATAAAAAAACATTGTTTAATTGTTGTAATCTGGTAAATGACATAACTTTCATAATAAATGTCCCACCTATGACTTTGACATACGCAAAGACAGCTGGCCCTATACAGACAACGACAACTACAAAAAACGAACACTACAGAACTACTAACCATAACATGGGAACAAGACTTGGCACAGGTCGCACCCTACAACTTCCAGAACACAGGACATCAGTTTTTCAGCACTCGCACCTTTTAACATCCGTTAAAATTTACAACAGAATACCTCAAAATATCAAAATAATCTCTTTCATAAAAAAAATTGAACGTGAAGTAACAAGATATCTCTACACCAATTTATAAATTTAATAGTTAATACAGACCCGAACACAGGATTAGCAGAGTGGCGATTCTGTAATGACACACCACCACAACTTGAAATCTACTATACCTACCGTATTCAATATACAATATATACCGTATATACAATATGTATGTATATGTATATGAGTGGATGTGTGTACAGTATATATATAATATTTACACTAAAATATTTACACTATACCTCATCTTACTCTTTATCTTGCATTTTATTATTGTTTGCTATATTATTATCTTGTTTGATTCTTTTTATTTTATTTATTTATTTATTTTCATTAAATCTAGTAGTAAAGATTATAGATTTTAAATTTATTATATTTCACTTTAACTTTTGTAAAAGGGGGGCCCAGCACGGGACTTGACCTTTGGGCTCCCCTTCCAAATGTAATTAAATTGTAACTGTTGTACTTGAAGAAAAAAATACAAATTATAATATATATTATATTGTCCCTCCCCACTCCTCGACCTGGCTGCAACTGTTCCCCTCCCCCTCCCATTGGTTTAGAGCTTAATGTAGGTAGAAACTTGTTAGTCTGATGATGGTGTAACACCGAAACAGCTGTAACAAATTTTTAATTTTTTTAATTATATATATTTTTGTGGAAATTTTGCAAATTTGTTTAAGTTTAATACTCTACACATTATGAGGACTAGTAGATGATCCCCCTCTCTCTAGTACACTGATCTATTTGAGATATTGTGGTCAGCAACATGCCCAACATCCGCATTCATTCCCTATCGGTGAAAGTAAGGTACCTGTAAGTGCTGGGTGGACCGGGGCCGGCAAAATATTATTTTTATGCCAAGTCTCGAACCTCATTCATCCGATTCATCGCCCAGTTGTCTACTAACTAGACTATTTCCCGACTGATATGATGAGACTATTAGTGTATTACCCGTAGATAGCTTATATCACAACTCTCCGTCCCAATAGCCTAGCAGTGGCTTTGATCTCAAACTTTGACGGGGGGCTCGGACAGCTGACTTTGACGAATTATCCATTGGCCCGTGCATCTTCCCGGGGGGCAACTTCTCTACTAGCCACAGGAAATCCCCCCCCCCCTATGGTCAGAGCAAATTAGGGTGCTGGCCATGACATGGACTAAT
This sequence comes from Psococerastis gibbosa, assembly GCA_963971405.1. Classification (NCBI taxonomy): domain Eukaryota; kingdom Metazoa; phylum Arthropoda; class Insecta; order Psocodea; family Psocidae; genus Psococerastis; species Psococerastis gibbosa. The sequence continues at coordinate 40,855,684 of OZ020489.1, read as the reverse complement.
AGTTGGTATAGCGCAGCGTATTAATTTCGGCTGCGGCGTAGCCATATCTCTACAGCTTGATGACCCTTCTCTAGAGGCTACTGTTGTGAAGGGTTGTTCAGTGGAAAGCAGGGGTAAGAGGGGGGGGGGGTCTTACGGGTTTGACTTTGCTTTTGGGACGGGAACTAGGGTAATTAAAAATTTGGATCTACTGCACAAAACTGGCAGAAATGTTTTCAATATTTAGTTTTTGTTTAAAAAAAAGCCCCTTAAGTTGTTACCGACAAAATAACTGGTAATTAAACTAAAATTTAAATTAAAATTAAATTAAACGGTGAAACATGCAACGTTTTAACCTACCCAAAGCATCGTATTTCCATCATAATTGTTGATGCATGGTCTGAGACACGGCAGGGGTAGATAACGAACCAAAGGATACTTAAGAACAAACCCCAATTGTCGAAAAACTGTCTTTGATATTTTTAAAGCTCATAGGAATTAAAATTTACCATATACAGTATGAGTGTTACAGAAGCAAACCGGGCAAAGTTTGCAAATTTCTGAAACTGCATTTTCGGCACCAATGCATTTGTCTGGTTGAAATCTATCACTTCAATTTATTATCAGAATGCTAATTCTGACATAGCCCAGCGTAAACCTAGTTCAAATATTGAGTTTAAATGGAAGCACAAGACACTTAGCTGCTGTTTTTTTTTTGGCTCTCCTGAAAAATTAACTGTGGTTTGTTGTTTCAACCGCCTGCTTTCAGCATTTCTGCTTTAAGCAACCCTGTCAGCCTGGCGGGGGGAGTGAGTCTGTTTGCTAACTTGAGGCCCCCTAAGGGCAGACTCCTTCACCTCGGTGAGAAGAGGAGTTGACTGACAGGGTGGACCTACTGATTATAGTGGATTCCGAACCACTTGGGGAATATGTTAATGTCACACGATTAAATCAGAGGTGACCAGGACTCGACACGCACATAGACTGACTGGCATAGTCTCATCATGTCCCACCATGTTCCCCTGCCAACGCTGTGCACAGTACCAAGTTAGCCGCAGTTTGAAACATACTTTGCTGTCATGGATTCAACATGGTAAGGCCGTAGGCTAAGGCTTAGCTGAAAAACTAACTGAAATGAACTTTTCCCGCTTTGCCTTTATACCAGCCATATGCCTGCTATTGTATTACCAAAGAAAATGATGAAGCCTTACCACTATACCGATTTGGCAGATGGTGAACACAGTCAGTGAAATAAGTCAATTTTTATATGTTAAGTTGTATTATTTTTGGTTGCCTTCGTACATTTGGAATGATGTATTGAGAACTTCTAATAGTCCGGGAATGTCTCACCGAGCCACGATGATAGTCCTACAAAATAATTTACCTCACAACCGGCGAGGCACACAAATCATATGAAAAAAATATTACAGTACTTAAAGTAGAAAAGAATCTTCTATTTGCAGGCAGACACTCCTTTCTTGGGCGAACAGGTCGGTTCACGCAATTATTAGAGGGTAAAGTGAGAGATAGTTGGAAAGCATTGAACAGGAGTTGCTAAAACTACCCCCCCCCCCCCCCCCCCGAAGCCCCGCCGCTATTTCAGCGACAGCTGTTCCCAATGATATACGAACACAATAAACAGTTAAAGTCCGAACTTCGTCCCAATGGGCACAACACCCGCGCTGTTGTTAATACTACTACACCATACTGTATATCTCCATCTCGATAATGACTTGTTTCTCGAACCTACCCCCTTCACATCCACAACCCTTTCCGACGTGTTCCACATGTCCTTCATAGCCAGGTATACTACTGTATACTCTCCTGTGCCATTAGTAAGAAACTATCCGGGGCCTCCGTTACCCGTTTTTGCACACAATCAACTTTCACAGGAAATATTTTTACAATCAAGGTTATCACGGGCTGGATCCGCCCCTGACTCGCCTCCTACTGTGCATGGTGTTCCTCTAGTTAGACCTTTCTGTGATTCAGGTAGCTGTGTCTCAACCCCCTGACCTAAGTCCTGTTCTTGATTCCATGTAGTCAGGCATCATTCACCTCCATAGCATAGCCAATCAACTAGGTCTCAAAAATCTGCTAACTTATATTACGACTTGCACACTCTGACAGGTATTTTAGCAGTCTCTATCATATCTAATAAGGTGCCCATTCCATTGACCGGCTAGGGCTATTTACAAAAACGGTGACGTGGTAGCAGACATTCAAGACTTAGGTGACGTCTCCACCGACCTCGCATTGCAGAATGCAAATGACATTGACGGAAATTAGAATTTTTCTTTTTATAGAAATCTATTAAAATGTTTGTACTTAACATATCCCATGACGCCATTTTTTAATTTTAAATTTTACTGTATGATCATTGATCAATTTTAACTATGGCATAGAGGAAAATAAACATTTCCGTCAATTCTGCAATGCGAGGTCGGTGGAAACGCCACCTAAGTCTTGAATGTCTGCTACCACGTCACCGTTTTTGGAAATAGCCCTAGCCGGTCAATGGAATGGGCACCTAATAATATTAATAAAGTATTTATTGAAAACAAAGTAGATACAGCGAGATTAAGGTTTATGGCTCTCTCTTACACCTAACTGTGTACATAGCAATGATAGTTTAATTGAAATATTTGTAAATAATAAACTACGTTCATATGTACACGGTCATTGAGACCATCGAACATAGCAGCAGCAGGATGGACAGTGTTCAGATTGACCTCTTCCTCAAGTTGCTGCAAGTCAGATTCCAACATGAAGCAATGTCCTTCCACAAGCTACGCCAGTGACAGCATTCCTTTAAGAATGTTTTTTGAATTTTCATTCCTTTTTTCAAATTGACAAACACAAATTAGCTGACTACTTTTCCTCGGCGGTATCCTGTTTATTCAGTTTTTCTAAAAGACTTTAATTAAGTAAAGCTGTTGCCTCCAATTTTTTAATTATAAAAGGCGTTGAAGCGTTTGCACTGTAATTAAAATTCAGGCTTGGATTTCACGCAATATTTCACGAACCTCATTTATTTTCTTCTTTGAAATGTTTGAAGAGTACTGTTACTTAAGAGAGCTGCACAGAAGGGCAGGACACACAGAATGTTTGGATTAAAAAATATATTAAAAAAAAATTCAATATCATGTAAGCTTGTATAGCATAGTAGTATATTCCCAGACTAAAAGAACCGGTCCGAGTTTACTCGAACATGCTTTCCAATTTATCAAAATTAGTAGATAGAGAAAATGAGTAATTTCATGGTAAATAATTTTGTTATGGTTAAATTTCCGGTATCTCGGGGGGGGGGGGGTGCCCACCTGACGTCACTGGAGGTGAGGTAAATTCTAGATAGGTCAGACCAACACATTACTACACAGCAATACTGGCAGGGCACGCAATGCATTTGAGCGTGAATTTTCTATCATTAAAAAAAAAAAAAACATTTTTTGAACAAAACCAAATACTTTCCTGGGAAAGCAACCTGTCCGGTTTCGTTACACAATTTAACAACTAAAACATACCTGAAAGTAGAAATCATTGATAGAAAGGTTTCACAGAACAATTATTTTTTAGTCATTTTTCATGAAAATTTAGTTATTTTTATTTTTTTTACCCCCAGAAGCAAACTATCAAGGGGCAAGCGACCCCTCGCATTTTATCAACATTAATAACAACTACAATATATGTGAATTTAAAAGAAATCGTTGGAGCCGTTTTTGAGAAATAATTTTTTTAGACGTTTTTTTGGAGTTTTTTGAGAATAAAACCCCCCCAAATTAAGTTCGCCCAAAATAAAAATAAATGTTCCCGAGGTATGATTTTTGTGAACCGACATGCCGAATTTCATTCAAATCGGCCGAGTAGTTTGCCCGGAAATCGATGAACAGACAGACAGACATTTCGTAAAAACCACTTTTTGGGTTCCTGCTACCTCAAAACGTGTAATTCCGTTGAAATCTCGGAATCGAAAATTTGGACCGTCACAAAGCTTTCCTTATACTACGTATAAATTGGAAAGCAATCAAATGGATCATTCATTGTCTTTCACAAAATGAAATTATCTTGGCCTAAATATGAGGACGTAAAGGAGGAATGAGATAATACTGTTGTAATAATCACTTATCGTAAACGTTTCATAATACAAAGAACCGGTACAAGTGAACCGGTACTTGTTTTCCTATTAATAAATTAGAACAGGTACCGTAATAAATTGAAGGCACGAGTGGATGAAGGTGATTTTAAGTTACACATTTTCATTTTTCGGTTCCCTACCATCCCACAAGGTCATTGCTTGTTTGATGTATTCGCATACAGAAATTATTATGTAAAGGAACATGGTGGAATGTGTGATCAATTGAAAAAGAAATCGGGAGAAATTCAATGTCAAAGAAGTTAACATTGAGAAGGTAGTCGGTATCAGCAAAAGCTTTAGATGTGCTTATCTCAAAACGACATTATGCGAATTAACACCTTTATATAATTGTGTCTTCAATTAAGAGTAACACTGTCATAGGGTTACATTTCTGCTCCCTCGATTTTCCCTATCCAAAAAAACATTGAATTGATCGATGGGATACATGCGCATACACCACTCCCAAAACCACTTTTTCGGACTCAGTGGTCCTCAAGCAACATGGGAATAATAATAATAATAATTTTTTTTTTTTTTTTTTCCTAACTGGTTACTCCACCAGCTAGGGGATTATATTAATTCAAAATAAAAATAGACTAATTACAATTCACGACCACCCCAAAGCTTCCGCTTGTCGGGGGTGGCGTCTTCTTCACTAAATGTTGCAACTTTTTAAGGGTATTGTGGGTTCAATAGGTCTTGCCTATTGAGTCTCTAGCAACCATTTTTTTATTACTTGTTTTGCTTTCCCAATTTTTTCTTCATTTTTTATAGCTTGGGGAATTTCGTTGAACAATTTTTTTATTAGCACATTATTTTCCCTGTCCCCATATTTATTGTATGTAATTGGTATCTGTAACCTTTGTTGTTGCCTCGTATATCTAGATTTGTCCGCTGCTTTATATTTATCGTCGAAATAATTTTGTTTTATAATTTTAAATTTTAAGATTTTATTGCACGTTAATAATTCAGCATGTTGATATTTCGAAAATGTATCATTGTATTTTTTGTTAAATTTTTCCGAATACATATTAGTTATAATTCTATCTTGTATTTTTTGTATTTTTTGTATGTAAGTGTTATTATCACGTCCCCATGATGTGATCCCATAACTGATAACTGATTCCACTAATGCATGGTACACCATCTTTCTAGCTTTCAAAGGAACTCCATATTTCAATTTATGTAGTACTCCACTTGCCGATCTTAGCTTTTTACACACTGAGTCAATTTGTGTCTGCCAGTTAAAATTTCCATCAATCCAAACACCAAGATATTTATGCTCCTCAACTATATCTATGAAATCGCTGCATTCGCATCTTGTTGAGCTTTCATCATTGTGTAAGCACTCATGTTTATGGAAAGTGAACTTACTTTTCCGTTGTTTAGGCCCCCTGTTTCTTATATGTACTATTTTGGTCTTTGCACAATTTATTGTGAGCCCAATATCATGAGATATCTTTTGAATATCTTTAATTACTTTTTGGAGAATGCTATTGGCTTTGTTAATTTCCTTACAGGCCACTACTATAGCCGTATCATCGGCGAACATAAACCCCTTGCCTTTCCTCAATGTCTGCAGTACTTTATTAGTAGCTACTAAGTAGAGGATTGGGCCAATTTTACTACCTTGTGGTACGCCTGTTGCCCAGTCTCCGGGGTTACTTGTTGAGTCACACACTTTCACGACAACTTGACGCCCCGTCAGATAGTTTTCAAACCATTCCATCTCGATATCCTCTACTCCCAAGCTTTTCAATTGTGCTAGTACCACTTCTTTGCTTAAAACGTCAAAAGCCTTTGAGTAGTCAATAAAAAGTACTAAGACATGGTTATTAATGTGTAGTTGCCCATTTATATAGTCACAAAATTCACTCAGGCATAATTCTGCACTTTTATTTTTCTGAAATCCATATTGATGTTCACTTAGCAATTTGTTTTCATAGAGATAGTCGGTGAGCTGCCGATGAACTTCTTTTTCAAGCACCTTCTCTACTGTATTTAGAATTGATATTGGCCTATAATTTTTTGGGTCATCGTGTTTTTTCCCTTTATATATAGGTCTCACTATGGACCATTTAAATTCATTTGGTATTTCTCCTTTCGCCAGAGAATCATTTACCACCTCCGCAATGATATGGTTTAGTTTCACATTTTTCTTTAAATCTTTTACTCTTATCTTGTCTGTACCCGGTGACTTTCCATTATTCATTTCACATATAATGTTATTAATAGTCTCGGGTGTAGTTTTCTTCCATTTAAGTACGGTTTCCGACTTTTTAATTTCATTTATTTTTGTGAGTTTGTGTTTGTGTTTGTGATTTGAACAATTACGTCGATCACAATACTATCAGTATTTCGTACTTCAAAATATGAGTGATAGTAATAAGTCAGCCAGCTACTTTCCCAACACCTAAAAGAATTCCAAATTAAAAGTCAACTCCAAATACGGGGGGAGGGCAACTGCCATCGAAATTGAAAAGGTTATAAGCGCTCGTGCCTTTGTCAAACTTTTCGGCAAGTTGCCCCCGCGTTGAAACTTCGGGAAACACCTTCCACGACAGATAATTGTTTGCGAATGAAACTTTTGCTTTTCCATAGTGCTGAAATCGCTACTAAAACCCATTTGCCAGGGGAGCATAATGAAGAGTTTCACGTAAACGCCCCGTAATTACAATAGTTTTGGAGTTTTCAGCAGTACCGAAGACGACGTCGTTCAAATGAAATTGTTTGTGAACACCCCTCCTCTTGAGTTTGCTTCTGATCGTTGTGAACTAACGCCTGACTTCAATACAAGGGGTGTTCAAGACGTTTATATAAGAAAATAAGAACTTTGGGGATATTGTCATGACATTGAAATACATCCGCCAAGAATGTGGATCATCGCAAGGGGACCACAATGAAGTACCGGAGACGATGACGTTCAAATGGAATTGTTTGTGAACACCTCTCCTCTTCAGTCTGTTTCTGATCGTTGTGAACTAACGCCTGACTTTAATACAAGGGGTGTTCAAGACGTTTCTATAAGTAAATAAGAACTTTAGGGAAAATGTCATAACAGTCAATCTGCGAAGAATGTAGATAGAGGGTGTTCAAGAAGTTTCTATAAGTAAAACCCTTGGGGACAATTCGAATAGATCCGTGTAGAATGTGGATGATGACATCAGCAGCAAGCACCTTAATTATAAGGCGCTAGAACTCCTTCCTCAGTTGCCATCGGGACACGAAAAGGGTACCGACGCCAACATTCTATATATTTCAAGCCGTTGAATACAACAATATCATATTTTAACAATTTAATGGAATTTAAAAGGGGAAAAAAGTCAGCAAATTTGGTGCCACTTTTAATTCTTTACGTGTGCCCAAAGTTATGCATTTCTTCATACATTATAACAACAATAAAAATATATTTAAAAAAAGACTACCATCAATGACCTAATGATCCACAGCCCATCACAGTTCAGTAGTGCACTTCGACTTGTCCTTGTGCGAGTCTCTACACACCTTGTGACCGGAGACGTGTCGCAAATCGTTACAAGTACCTATTAGGTTACTTAGTGAGGAGATTGAAGAGATCAATCGGATACATTTATTAAATTGTTTGTAAGCGATTGACCTTTTTGAAAAAAAAACTTAGCTTATGGCATGAGCAGTCTATCATTTCTGCGTCATTGAGTTCACCAGCAAAATCTTCAGGTCTAGACCCACAATGGCCACCTTTTCTTGAGAGTAACTACGGGTTATTTGTTGAACAGGCCTGCGCACCTGCCTGTCTCCCCAATCGTCCTAACTACGCCAGTCTCGAACCATAAACCCAAAATGCAATCAGCGTCAAGAGTGAATAGGTACAGTGAGGGGGGAAATAAGGTAGACCAAAACACAGAAGTTGGCGAAGGTGTAGCGCCGCAATGGCGACCATCCATCCCTCTCCCCCCCCCCTCTCTCGTATACCACCCCCTCCCACTCTGTAAAATCGACGCGTAATCAATAGGCGTCGGCAAGACGTCCCCGCCAGTCTATGTCCCACATCCCCCGTTTGCCATTCAGAGCGAGGCGGCCAGCGGACCCGTTCGAATACCCCCTCCTAAAAGTTACTTCCATTTCCATGCATATAATGCCATACTTACCTAACAATAGTAGTATTCTAGTAGGGGCACTTGAGTACTCTTATCTGAATTTGGTTAAGTCTGTTACATTGGTAAGCTTGTCAGTAACCTATCAGTCTTGTCACAATTGCTGATATGACAGGATTTGGTAGTTGTGCGAGGCGGTTATTGGGTTGCTGGTGAAACCCGTAGTGTAGTGGCTAACGATCTGGCATTTCGTGAAGGAAGGCACGAGTCCCATTCCACCCCCTATTCACCTCTGTATATCATTCGAAATAATTATTTACGTGAGAGACTGAAGAAAGTCATGTGGTTCGGAATTCACTATAATCTGAAGATCCTCTCATTCATGTCATGGCCAGCTCACACACAAAGTTTTGGCGCCATGTAAGATCCATAGTCGAACCCATCTTCTTCTTTTTCTGGCTCCACAGACCTTGATGAGCTTTGGCCTGCTCGATAACACTGTTCCACCATCTACGGACTCCCAACTCGCGAAAGTCAAACTCATGATTCCAGTGTTTTCGAGGACGTCCATATACAAGTCCTGCATGCTTTCTTTGTACCTAATTTGCACCCATGCCCAAGGAAACTCGTGCAAACGACAGTGTGTTATGTATGAGTTGAAAGCCCATTGACACCCTGAAGGGGGTGCTAAAAAAGTAGATAAAGGAGTAAAAGTGAAAAGTCCGAAAACAATTCAGAAGAAAAACATGACGGTTTGTCTGCCAGACACGTCATGTAAAACAACACCATCAACCTAAAAAAAACTAAAAAAAAAGCTATGCAGATTTCTCACAATGTGAAATTTAATATAAAATTCAAAAAAGGGGAAAGCAAGAAATTTAAAATTCAAAAAAATTATCCCAAACAAAGTAATTTCACTTCTGGGTACGCGAGAAAGAATACACAAACAGCTCAATTTCCATTTGGTTGACTACTCAACCACATAATCTAGAACTCCAGTTTTCATATTTAGCTTGCCTGAAGAGTCATCAAGATATTGTTGTGAGGTAGTGAAGAAACTGCATCTCTGAGCTTTATCACGGTAACTTCATGATGCATTGATTAAGTTACAAAGGGCGAAGTTTCGCGGCTTCATAATGACGGTTTTTCTTTTATAGAAAGTGATGTAGAGTAGTGGTACAGACTTTGTCTTTCACCCAAAAAGTTGTTGGTTCGAGTCCCGAACTTGCTACATTTTCTGGCCATGCTACGGAGGGCATGTAAAGCAGGAGGTCCCGGGCTTTATAGCCCTTACTCCGCTAGTTTGGTTTAGTAATAGAACAAAAAGTCAACATTTATTTAATATTATAGTGGATTTTTGATCCTCTTCTTCATCAGTTGCAATCTACCGATTTGGCTCAAACATGGCTTTTAAGATATTTGACATTTTTGTAATAGCATTCGCCGTAGCTTGCGGTAGCACTATGCTTCTTACCGGTGCTCGACTCGCAGCAACATGCAATGTGACCAATATGAATTGTGCATTCAATATACTGCTAGGTAGGTAGGTAAAAAAGAAGAAGACTTTTTTATAGGTCTACAATTAACATGTCCAGTGAAATTTGATTTGACGCTGGAAGGATGAGTTGGAAACTGATCTTCGCGAGTAGGGAATCCGTAGAGCGTTGTACGTAACCGAGATGACTGGAGGAGTGTTGTCGTGTCATGTCGTCATTAAGGGCTGTACAGCCAGAAGAAGAAGAAGAAGAAGAAAATTTGATTTCTTATTTTATTATCCACAATTCTCCTCCTTTTGCGATGTAAACAACCGCTTTTCAATCCTTTGGCTTTATTGCCTTCACTGCAGCCTTTGGCTTACTGGAAGGCGGCGTTTCCATTGACCTTGTATTGCAGAATGCACATGACGTTGACGTGGTAGCAGACATTAAAGTCTTATTAATGATGTCTGCTACCACGTCAACGTCATGTGCATTCTGCAATACGAGGTCAATGGAAACGCCGCCTAACCCGGCTCGTCTCCTCTTTGTAAACTGAGGTTTCACATTGTGTCATTCTATTTTGGTTACACCTTTGGTTAGCTATGGCAGCTGTGTGCGCCCCCAGGACTAAGTCCTGTATTTTCTTCGGTATAGTCGAGGTATCATTCGGCTCCTGAGCGTAGCTACTCATTTTACGACAATATATACGACTATTGTAATATATGGTAGGTACCTATTACGATTGGGTTGCCTCAGGTCAGGCGGAAACCTTTTCCATTTAAGTCAAGCCTCCAACCTTGAGCTTCCTCTAGATAGTCTTGTTCTCTACCAAAAGGACTACTTATGACAATCCGTAATAAGAGCAAAATAAAATAAACCCCTCCTCCAAGAATCTCAACCTCCCCAAATATATCACCATCATCCCCATTAGGGGTAAGAAAGCTCCCCTCCGCAGCCCCCAGGAGGGCGGGGAGGAAAGACCCCCAAGGGGGAATTAGTGAAATATCCCCACGATTAACAACCTCCACGGAAATCCGTTCACTTAATTAAATATAAATCATGCCGGCAGTAAATATAAAACTCCGAGGATGGGTTATAAATACAAGATTTTCTCTGATACACTTTATTAAATTTTATGAACAGACCAGCGAGCCCCTCACGCACCTGAAATTTTATACTACATCAAATTTTACAAGTAATTTTGTAGAGCTTGGCCTTGCTTGACTTAAGGGTTGGACGTAAGGTTCCTCTAAATTTTGATAGACAAAAAAAAAACAATGCACCGGCACGGCAAAGATCGTGAGTTCGAGTCCCGTCAAGTCCAGTTTTTTCATGATTCTCTTATTTCTGACATGCCATAGCGAATTTTTATTCTCACCAGTTGAAAGTCAAGTTGAACAAATGTGGACATGACCAATAAAACTGTGAGATTTCTACATGACGCTAGGACCTCGCCCCAAGCAATAACAAAAACGTCTAACTTATCAGTAATAAATAGAAAACGACCAGGGTAACCCATACAAAATTCTTTGGCTTTACCTTTTTCGGTGGGGGGGGGGGGTATTCGGGACAGGAGGATAAACAGCAGGTAAGATCCAGTGGGAAGACCGATCAATCTCTGTACCCCACTAGAGAATTTTCCCCTACCAGCCTCCCCCCCCCCCCCAACGCACCCAAAACTTCCAAAACTCTGACGCCTCCTATCAGTTCTATTTACCCGGGACCATATATTTTCAAGGAGAAAGGAAGGGGGGGGGAGGAGCGCAAGGGAGCCATCTTGAGTTTCGAATATTTCGTGAAATCTAAATAAAGTTTTCCGACTGCTTTACTTTTTTTTGGCGTTAAACCCGTTTTCACGCTGTTAATGCGGGAACATAGTTGATAAGAAAATACAGTAGATGGCAGCATTGTTTAAAACGTGAAATTAGTGAAGGATACTTTTAAGAAAATAAAGAACCCCCCCTCACCCAAATACGGGGGTGTTATTCTCATAACACAAGTTCTCGTTCGCATACTTGGTTAAGTCGAGGTAACGCTTAATAATATGTCAATTGATAGTATAGCTAGCAACGACTCGTATCTGTACTTAGTTAAGTCATGCCTTCGCCTGTTTCATTGCGTCAATGGTAAGCTTGTCCATTATCGCTTGTAGCCGGTGCAGGTTGACATTGAGGATGTATACCAGTTTGCCAATGGCCAAATATTCATACGAAAACAATACAAATGATGTCCGAAATTCATGGGGATCGTTCGCATTGGACGTGGGACCTATGGGCCACTATAAGTAGGCCTGGGTCCACAAAAAAAATTACAAAATGCCTAGCAACGGAATTCAATAAATAATCATGGGCTCAAATAAACCGCCTAAAAGCCGAGCGAACCAGATTTGAGTACCATTTGGTGGAAAAAAAGTTTTGCCCAAGATAATCTTTCTTTCTTCTTTCTTTTCCTTGTTCAGTATTCCCTGGACAAGGAGCATATATTACAAAAATACAATACATAATAATACCATCCCGCATCCCCAAGCTAGCGCTTATTTGGGACAAAAGACTCATACAGTGCTGCTAAACAAGGCTTAATCATTTATTTTTGTTATTTATTTATAATGTTTATTTTATTTTTATTTTTATTTTATTTTAACTTGTTATTTTAATGTCAGTTTTTATTATTATTATTAACTCCCATTGACCAGCCATCTTTTTATACCCGCTTTTAACTCACCCACCTGTTTAATAATAATAATAATAATGCGTGTAATTCTCAAAAAAACATAACACATTTTACTGAACCGGTGCCACAAAGCCAAAAAGGCTGGGTACCCATGCCAGACAGTTGGCTTGTCTGTCTTTATAAGAAGAGAATGACAATGTTTAACCTATTGAACGGAATAATAAATGAGCTCCCAGATGCTCCGGCGAATTGATTTTAATTCAATTAATGCAAAATTAAAATGCAATATCATTATTCCGCGGCAGATTTTAATATCATAAAACTCCCCGTCATCGAACGGGGAAGAGCTTCAAGCTATTCATATATTTTAATTTTAAGGCTATTCTATAATAATACATATCGAAGTGGGTATTATTAAAACTATAAATATGGAATGACATGGTATTAGGAACCTTCCAAGTATGTACAATAAAGTGTATGGTCGACATTTTAGACATTCAAATCAAATATATTTATTCCAATGTTGCAAGAATACGAAAACAATACATAAAATGATAAATTGTACCGCTAATAACTAAAATATAAAATTAAAATTAAATAAGCTAAATTAAATTAAAAATTTTACGAGGTATTAACCAGCTCAACTGAGTATCCACTTACTAGGGCCGGTGCAGTGTTTCAATTTAATTCAGATTTGTTATGAAAGTGTGCAGGTGTGTGTTACGTATGTATAGTCCACGCAAAATGAGAAAAGTATGGAAATGGAATGTTTTGATCTTGTGCAACACCATAAAAATATTCCTTGCACCATTTTGTGTTACCTTGTTACATTGGATGCAAGTCTTAACAAAAATGGTGCAAAGAAATTTTTAGTGTTGCACAGGATCAAAACATTCCATGTCCATACTTTTCTCATTTTGCGTGGACTATATATAATGTTAGAAGAGAGTTAATAAAAATAAGTTGTGTTCTTTATGTTGATTTAAATGTTGATCAAAATATATTGTTATTGTTCTATTATTATTATACATTATTATTATAGACCTCATTATGGACGCAGGCCTCGCAGGCCTACATGTAGTGTGGCCCATTGAACGTTGCCCTGCCAACGACCTCATCGGTTTTCGGTCATTATTGCTTTTCCAATTTATACGTAGTATAAGGAAAGCTTTGTGATGGTCGAAATTTTCGATTCCGAGATTTCAACGGATTTACACGTTTTGAGGTACCAGGAACCCAAAAAAGTGGTTTTTCCGAAATGTCTGTCGCTCTGTCTGTCTGTTCATCGATTTCCGGGCGAACTACTCGGTGGATTTGAGTGGAATTTGGCATGTAGGTTCACAAAAAACTCAATTTGGGGGGGTTTTATTCTCAAAATCTCCAAAAAAACGTCTAAAAAAAGTATTTCTCAAAAACGGCTCCAACGGTTTCCTTTAAATTCTCATATATTGTAGTCGTTATTAATGTTGACAAAATGCGGGGGGTCGCTTGCCCCTTGATAGTTTGCTTCTAGGGGTAAAAAAATAAAAATAACTACATTTTAATGAAAAATGACTAAAAAATCATTTCTGCTAAACCTTTCTATCGATGATTTCTACCTTCAGGCATGTTTTAGGTGTTAAATTGAGTAACGAAACCGGATAGATTGCTTTCCCAAAAAAATATTTGGTTTTGCACAAAAAATTATTATTTGAAAAAATGAAAGAGAATTCGCGCTCAAATGCATTGCATGCCCTGCCATTATTGTTGTGCGGTAATTAATGTGTTTGTCTGACCTCAGGTGACGTCAGGTGGACATCCCCCCCCCTCCCCCCGAGATATCGGAAATTTAACCATTGGAAAATTATTTACCATGAAATTACTCATATTCTCTATCTACTAATGTTGATAAATTGGAAAGCATGTTCGAGTAAACTCGGACCGGTTCTTAGTATTGTATCAGAATGCCATTAGCAAACTGGTCCACTTCTCGATGTCAACCCACATCGACTACAAGTGCGAATGGGCAAGCTGAGGCATGCTCAGACATTGACATTGTAACAGGTGTTAGCTCGACTTAACCAAGTATGGGGTCAGTCAAAAAAAGTGGTCCGAGATGATTTTTGTTGGCCTACGTTACGTTACGTTACGTGATGAAGCAGTAGAATCCGGGATGATAGGCCGTGGCCATTCAGAAAGCATACTTTCAAACGTTTCGTCAACATCTCAGTGGAGCTGCGTAGACTTCGAATATTTAATCTCGTAGGCTCAGCAGAAACAGTTTCACTTGTGAACTCTTTATCAAAATCCACCCATAATGCCCACAAATTGACAGACAGACAGACGGACAGATAGAAATTTCGTAAAAACCACTTTTTTTTAAATAAAATAATTACTTTGTGTTCTATTACAAAGCGCAACCTAGCGGAGTTAGGGCTATAAAGCCCTCTCTTACACTCAACTAGGAAGGCCCGGGAACGCCTCTTTCTTGGGGATTTTGGGACCTCAAAACGTGTATAACCACCGAAAACTAGAAATCGAAAATTTCGACCATCACAAAGCTTTGCAGGTACTAAGTATAAATAGGAAAGCAAACAAATGTATGGCTAGCTGGTGATTAACAAATGTATAGCGTAGTGGAAAAAACTAACCCCCCCCCCCCTTCCGAAAGATTGTCCGTTCCAGTCCCATACGAGCAGCATTTCATTTTCCCTTCAAAACAACCCGCATTTAACAGTCACGTAAGGGCTAAACTTAATCTGAGTTAAAGCAGTGAGGAGTAAAACTAACTTTTGCCTTTTATTTTCTTCCTCGTAACATTCACCCCCCCCCCCCCCCCCTCTTGAAGCCGATCCATCTTAATTACTGCAGCGCTCCGAAATCGGAGAAATGCTGCTGCTGCTGCTCCTACAGACTACAATGAATTAAAGCTACAATTTCCAATTTGGCTTCTCGGAATTTAACGGAAAAAGAAAGAAGAAGGTACACCGCAAATGGAAAGAAAGCGTACTTTTTTATGTATAAAAAAAAAAACATAATAATACATCTTACATTACCTTCGTTAAAAGGATTTCAAGATGGCGGAATATGGGATCTCAGATTTTTTCAAATTTAATTTAAAAAGGATATCCCAATACAGGTTTTTTATCAAAAAAAAAAATCACAGGAAATAATGATCAAGAGATATCAGTGAGATTTCATAAAAATAAGAAGAAATGTTACTCAACATCACAGCGGAGTTAGGCCTAAAAGCGGGACCTACAGTATGGGCCCAAATTGAGGCCTGGGTCCCGACTACAAAATACTACTACTAGGCTCTAATAGTAGGGGAGCCCGTGATGCTAAATGGGGATTTACTCGAGCGTCATAGAGACCTACTGGGTTGCAAAGCTTAGATGATAAAAAGAAAAAAATGTTATATAATGTACACCTCTTCAGCGGTGGAGTAAGCGGTTATAGATTTTCAAAAATGTAAAAAAAAACTGTTGCGTGGACATACTCGAGCGCGTCAGATATTGATATATATGGTTACTTACTTACTTACTTAACGTGATATATATATATATATATATGGTTCATCTATATATTCTAGACGTGCTGTGTAATAATCTGACGATTATCTCGAGGGATCTGCCTAATCTGACAAATAAAAGAAAAAAGAATTTCTTCGATTTTTTAAAATCATTTAACTTAATTATTTGAAAAGCTCAGGTTATATATTAATCATAATATTATATTATATTCATATTAATAATATTAAATAGCAAATATTTATAAACTTAAATTCTTATAACTTTTATTAAAAATACATAAAAAATAACCAAATTAGCCAAAACGTTGGACATACGCTGTAAATAATATCATAGCGTCATGGCAACTGAACTCAAAGTGGGGACGCAGTAAGAACTATAGGCATCACGCTGCTGCACATCTTTAAGGCTGAGTGTTCAAAATGTTTTGTAAACAAGAAATTTTGCTGATTTTTTGACGAAAATAATTTATTGCTCATTCCACAGATACAAAGATAACAAAGTGAACAGATAAAAAAATACATAAAAAATCCAAGTTATCGCAGGAAGTTTATATTTTCTGAACTGAAATATTATTACCTTAAAAAAATTGGATAAAGAGCCTTGAACCCATTTTGTAGCACAGTTGTAAATCTGTAAGGGAAATAGACAGCTTTCACAGAAAGCTCGTATTTTTTAAGATTTTTTCATCTGCTCCCTTTTATATCTTTGTGGCTGTGAAACGAGCAATTAATTAATTTCGTCCAAAAATTACGATAATTTCTTGTTTACAAAACATTTTGAACACTCAGGCTTAAAGTCCACCCGTTTCTTTAGGTCACACTCAAATTGTCAGATTAGTGAAATATACACTACTTAGCATGTAATGAACTTACCATACCTTAATCTGACGCGCTCGAGTAAATCCCGAAATCCCCACTTGGGCTCCCCTACTATAAAGGCCCTCTTTTACACTCAACTTGGAATGCCCGGGGCAACGTACTTATTAACATGCCCTCCGATGCATGGCAACAAAATGAGGACTCGAACCAGCAACCTATCGGGTGAAAGTTGGCGCCCGTACCGCTACTCTACATGTACTGCGTAAACTGTTTATGTTTAGTGCAGGAAAAAATATTATGTATATTAATTTGTAAAATAACTAATTGTAAACCAAAATATGTCAGCTTCTAGAGTAGCCCTTCGCGGCTAAAGCTCGCCTAATATAAAGACTTTTTTTTTCATTTCATCGGTTCCATGGCCTGCCTTGCCACATTATGGCATTCATTCTGTATACGGATACCTACTGGACTATAGTTTATCCCTAAATAAGTACAACCCTGGGACATTGAAGACCTAGTATTTTAACAGTGTTAATTTTTTTGAATTTTTTTTTTATGATTTTGATTTTTTGATTTAATCAGAAAAAAACTATATATATATGGGTAGTTATAGGCATCATTACTTTATAGAATTTCAGAAACTGCGTTCCTATATTGAGACATACCATATTTCTTCAGGAAGATGATCCTCTCACGTGAAGATAAATCCGTCTTCAACCCTTTTGTAATTGTATTGGAACTATTTTTTTTATGTATAATTTTGTATATCCCTCTTGTAGAAAGATCGAGGAGTTGTTCTAAGAATGAACTGAGTATAAAAAGAAAGAATTACGGACTTTTACAGCTCTTGCAAGCGGTGCAACTACCGTACATTATCCCCATCGTGTTCTCTTCACACGCCATTTTAAAGATGGTATTGGCACATAGTTTAGTATTTATTTTTGAAACTTTATAGAGGAATAATGGCTCTATCCACCCATTTATTTTGTTTTTTTTTCTAATTAAATCAGAACTTAATGAAAAAAAATGTCAAAAAAATAACACTGTTAAAATGCAAGGTGGTCCACCTTTAATGTCCCAGGGTTCTATTGTATATTGTAAGTCTTGTCGGAATTTCTACGGCAAATGTTTAAGCCCCAACTGCGCAGGACACATCATTCAAATTTAATAAAAACGCAATGAAAAATTACACGGAAAAAGAATTAGCCGGTGCTACGGCTATGAAATTAAAAGTGTAATAATCAAGTCGGCTATGCAATAAGCACAAGGCACAGGTATTTAGCATTTCCTCATTTAAATACAGATATTATTCATTTCCTTTTAATTCCCCTTCTCCGTGTTACCAGTAAATGCCCATTTTCCGAGGCATAGTCTGTTTTAGATGATTTTGTTCAACAGTGAAAAAGTGAAAACTTCATTAGGGGTGTTTCGTAACTTTTTCTCGAGGTTAAGCGGGGAATGTTTCCAAATTTCGTAAAAGCAACATAACGTGAGCGGAAATTAATTAATTTCTCGTTCCAGGGCCCCTACTGGCCAAAATGTTCTTTAAAGAGGTTTTAAAATATACAAACTGTGATAATACACGACATATGTACACGTATGTATGTATCATTAATCTATAAGTAAGGGACTTTTCGACCAACGAAACTTATCCAGCCATCCATTAAGTGTAGGGGGAGGGTACCTCAAAAGCTTATAGTGAGATAACCTACCCTTAAACTTAGTGGCTGTATCTTTTGGTCGTCTCAGGGACGGATCCAGCCCATTTTTCGGGAGGGGTAAACATAGAATTAACTCATTTAGTATCGATTAAATTATAACGAAATTACTTACTTGCAACAGAACTTACATTTTAGGGGCAGCTAATCAAACATTCGAGATAGCTGAGGTAAAAGTTTGTAACTCAATTGAAAATGCACATGAATTCTAGCATTGTCAAAATGACAGATACCGATGGTTCCTGTTGGTTTCTAGGATAAACAGCAGCTGGAGTAACAGCATGGTGCACTTAACTCCAAAACGCAAAAAATTTCACTTGCACCCCTTGGCTTCTAGTCGCTACAAAAGCAAACCGACATTTTTATAAATTCAACTGATTGCCCTCACCATGGGACACGCAATAAACCTTCAACAAAATTAAGCACCTCTAAAATTAGGCAATCAAATAGCCGAGAGCTGCCTGATTTGAGCCGGAGCCTTCAGCGGGCGCGAAAGCAATAGCCCGGGGGTATGATTAAAGGATGATGACCGGAAAGAGGGGCGCTCCCAGGGGGGGGGGGCTGCAGGGGTTACTTTGCCCGCGCCCGCAATGTAATCAGTAGAAGCGGGTCAAATTAGATCTCATCCCCCCCCCTCCCGCCTCCCACCTGCCTTAATTTGCCCCACCCAGAATTTTTATTCTTTTTGGTAACAGAAAGCTGTCGCCAAAAAATCTAAAACATTATGACAGCTTTGAGTCTAATGTAGTTTTGGACCCCGGAGGTACGGGAGAAATTCACGCCGTTTGCATACCATATGGAAGGAACCATGGAAGGCGTCAACCGATCTGGGCGACCGAGAAAAGAATATTTGCAGCTAGTGATGGAGGATGTAGGGGGCCAGTACGTACGTGGAGCTGGAGAGGGCGTGCCAGGATCGAGGGGAATGGAGACATCGATGCCACATGTTGCTGCCAACCAGCCTGCCGGCTGTAACTTGAACAAGCAAGGTGGAAACATGTTAGAAATATTACCTCCCAGCAACTAAGACATACCATAGCGACACAAAATAGTAATTAGTTCGGCTGCATGAGCTAGGAACAATGCAACCTGAAAAGGGGTCGAAATCCGGCAAGATCCTCATTAAGGAAAAAAACTACTTGGGAAACAAAGTGGTTGAAATAATCAGCAGGGGCAAGTGCACAAGTAAAAAAAATATATAAATAAGAAAAAAAACTGAGTCTCTAGGCTTGACACTAAGTGATATGCGCTGGAACACCGAAATAAGAGCAGAAATGAAGACAGCTGGCGTAGTCGATAAAGCCCGAGAATGAAGACTGCCATGGTGGGGCCATGTCGAAAGAAGGCAGCCAAATGATTTAATCAATCGGGTAAAACATATCAAAGCTGACGGAAGAAGAAGAAGACGTGGACGGCCCAGGCTAACAGTAGAAGCGAAAGTCCGGCAAGACCTCAGTATTGTAGGAGCAACTGCAGCCGAAGCACAGAACCGCAAGGAGTGGAAGGGAACCTGCCGTATCGCTGATCCCAGCTAGGGACAAAAGCGAGGAAAAGTAAAGAGTAAGTACAAGTCAGAACATGTAGAGCTGTGGTACAGACTCCAACTTTCACCCGAAAGGTTATTGGTTCGAGTCACACACTTGCTACATTTTCTGGCCATGCTTCGGAGGGCATGTAAAGCAGGCGGCCCCCGGGCCTTCCTAGGTGAGAGTAAGAGAGGGCTTTATAGCCCTAACTCCACTCGGTTGGCTTAGTAATAGAACAAAAAAGTCAATTTTTTTTTTTAAACCACATCCACAACTTTACTATTGTATAACGTGACACAAAGACAACGGGGTCTGCCATCAATATTTCATGTAATTTTTGATTTGCACACCCGAAAACTTTCCACTTCGCTAGTCCCGTAATCTCCGCATACATTTTTAATAATTATTACCATCCAGTTCATTAATAATTTCAAGTTGACAAAAAAATATTATTATGCATAAGTTCATACAAGCAGCCTTCTCTTAAGTCAGTTACAGCAGTCCCTTTATGCAGGCGTCACAACACACTAACGTAAAAGTAAAAAGTAAGTAAATTCGTGTCGGGGTGGTACTACCCGTGGTACAGGAGTTTTCAGGTTGCATCAACAGCCTCCTGTTTAACCTATCGACAGTCAGGGAAGACTGCCGGGACCGCCGGCTTTACATGCCCTCCGAAGCATGGTAGTCAGAAGATAAATAATTGTACCACTAGAAAATTTTGGCATTCGGGTGGGACTCGAACCAGTCACCTTCTGGATGATAGTCCGAGTCGTTACCTCTACGCCATTCTGACTACTTCTACGCCATTCTGACTACTAACACACTAACGAGTAACTACCGGTATTCAGACTTCCTGTTGGACAATTTTACCCAACTTCACATCTATATTTACCTTACAGCACGATGCAGTAATTTGGATCACGCTGACGAGGACACTTAAGGGCCGGCAGAGTATGCAGTAATAGGGAGGGACCGTCTGCCCTTAATTATGCATCCCCAACAGCCCCTCATCTGTCATGTTCGCGGACAAGTGTCTCATTACGTACCAGTCACATCTGCATGGAACGTGGTGAAGCGCAAACCACCCCAAAGTAGTCCAGCAGGCAGACAGCTGGACTAGGACCCTGGAGATACTGGGCTCGAATCTGTCAATAAGGAGAACGAAACGAACATTTTTTTAGCCAAGCTCGCTACGAGGACTTTTACAAAAACCAAAGGTTTCTCACAGCATCACCCGGATAAATAAATAAAAAAAACAGCATATTAAATTAAAATCCTGCTTCTGTGTTATAAGTGAAAGATATAATCACAATGAACAGACACAATGAGGCTATTGAATAATAGGAGTTGAAAGGGTTACATGGGAAGCTCGCGTAGGTAATGAACAAAAGGGGGGGGGGCAGAGTCATTATACACTTCTCTTCACTCCCCCCCCCCCTGCCGCCCCAAGCACGTTATTTTCACTGAAGTAATCACAGTAGTAATCTAAATCTAATAATGAAAACTATAACACCAACAGAACAACAGTCAGAGGAAATATGAAACCCTACTCCGCGTTTTTTGTACGAAGTCAAATTTCTAAGAAATATAGATTATAAAGCCCGAAAAATGAGAGTAAAACAAATGCTCCCCTGCATTTCAATAGGTGACATGTAGCCTCCAGTACCACCAATTGGTCGCAGTTTTTAAAGAGCACTTCCTTTACAAAATCTTATTTCCTTTACTGCCCTCCTAACCATCTCAGCCCACTGACAGAATTAATGAAGCCTGCATAAAGTGCACTTAAGAACTTAACAACCACCCCTTTCGTCTGGCAAAGTAAAAGGGCCGGGTAGAGTGAATTTGCGGTTGAGACTCATCAGAGAAGAGAGTGGACAGTTGTGGTTAGACACTCTTAGAAAGCAGATGTCTCGCATCTGACCTGCTCCTCTACTCTTTGTGGTCGACAAGCTTCTACTCTTATGCTCATTACTATTTCAAAGCTCCTTAGCAATGCTTTCAGCACCGCTGAAGGGGGAAAGCTAGCACTTGCTCCTTTTCTGTCAACTTTTCTCCTTTGATAGAATATATGAGCTCAAAGGCTACATTAATTTTTGGAATAGGTTCGAAAAACTAACAAGACCATATCCCACCAGCAGCACGATCATGGCAATTTTAATACCGGGGTTAATATAATACCATGTTACGTGATGGTATTAATTCAATTTTTTACAATAAATTAACAGTAAAACTGATTTTTTTTTTTTTAATTTTTGATGTTGGTTGTCGCAAGAGTGTTATGCGCGGAAAATTCAAATTGTGTCTATTTAAACAATTGAATGATCTTCTGTTATATTTTTGGTCAGTTTTTTAATTTCTTCTCTCTCAGATGTAGACAAATTATTTATAATTCTTAATAATGTATATTATATTTTAAAATTAAAACTTGTTCATTTTAATGTTTGTTTCTATTTGCTATTTATATTTGCTGCGTCGCGTCAGTTCAGGTATTCAGTATGGCCATTATCACAATTTAAAAAATTCTGAAATTTACTGTTCATTTATTTTTAACTATTGAAGTAACACCATCACGTGACATGGTATTATATTAACCCCGGTATTAATATCGCCATGCTCGGACGGCAGCGACCCCAAAATGGATCTGGTTTTAAGAGGACATGCTACGTAGAAAATTGGCTAGCCAAAATTCGTAGTTTTTTTTTGCCTTTTTATTTTTTTATTTAATTAACAAAGCAAGTAATTAAAGATTTGGCTCATTTACTGCAAGTTTTAGCAAGAACTGTTATAATCTACATAAAGAACCCACCAGCACGTTTACACCTTATCAACGATTCGATACTTGCTCAAAGAATATCCAGCTACCGTAAATCCCGCTGCAGTAATAACAATAAAAAAAAAAAAAAAACAGAAATAACAATTTACCCATTACTCTGCATATAAAACGAAAAACCACTCCCCGAGAGAGCATCCATTCACAAATATAAAATTCACGTCATATGTCAATCCATAAAAAAGTCACTATACGTGAAATAAACCAGTCAACCAGATTTTCAATTTAAGAAAACCACCCCAACCCCCGGCCACTGCATCCACCAACCAATTTTCCAAGCTTAAAGCACTGAGAATTCTACCATTGTAATTGCCACTTCTATCATCATCATCATCAAAACGAATTACTCGTTAATTAAGAGATTGACCTATATGGAAATGCAGGGGGTACTATGTCGACTTAGGTTGCATGTATATGTACTGATGAATGCCAGGCTAATGAAGATGAAGTTCGATCATGATGAAGGGGTCATTTAAACTGTGGTTAAGGGTACAAAAGGCTGGAGGATTTAACTTGTGAATTTTAATTGGATGTGCTATACTGACCTATTGAGTTCGTTTTAATCCCACACTGGATTTATCGGATTCATAGTACAGTACCTCATGGAGACGAGGACCATGATTCTCTATGCTTCTTCGTGCAGCTGTAGTATAAATATATTTTATGAAGAACCGGTCCGAGTTTACTCGAACATGCTTTCCAATTTATCAATAATTGATAATTATTAATTATTAGTAGATAAAGATAAAGATAAAGTAGTACTTTCATGATAAATAATTTTCCTATAGTTAAATTTTGGAGACCCCGGGGGAGGGGGGTTTGTCCACCTGAGGTTACTAGAGGTGAAGTATATTCTAGATAGGTCAGACATTACATTACCACACAGCAATAATGGCAGGGCACGCAATGCATTTGAGCGTGAATTTTCATTTTTTCAAAAGCATTTTTTTTGCACAAACCAAATTGTTTTTGGAAAAGCAACCTGTCCGGTTTCGTTACTCAATTTAACATCTAAAACATGCCTGAAGGTAGAAATCATCGATAGAAAGGTTTCGCAGAAATTTTATTTTTTAGTCATTTTTCATGAAAATTTAGTTATTTTTATTCTTTTACCCCCAGAAGCAAACTATCAAGGGGCAAGCTACCCCCCGCACTTTGTTAACATTAATAACGACTAGAATATATGTGAATTTTAAAGAAATCGCCGGAGCTGTTTTTGAGAAATACTTTTTTTAAGGCGTTTTTTGAGAATAAACCCCCCCCCCAAATTGAGTTAGCCCAAAATAAAAATAACATGGTCCCGAGGCATGATTTTTGTGAACCTACATGCAAAATTTCATCAAAATCGGCCGAGTAGTTTGCCCGGAAATAGATGAACAGACAGACATTTCGTAAAAACCAATTTTTTGGGTTCCTGGGACCTCAAAACGTGTAATTCCGTTGAAATCTCGGAATCGGAAATTTCGAACATCACAAAGCTTTCCTTATACTACGTATAAATTGGAAAGCAAAAATGTAATATCCATATTGGCATGAAGTGTACGCTGATGGCAGTGGTACGACTCTGGATGGTTTGACCTACGGGCCTGGTATGTTGGACCTGCTCACTTACTTCGCGTGCCCAGGGAGACACGCAGTTAATGGGTTGTCCAAAATCGAGCAGCTTGGACTTGCTTTGTCGTTTGCTTCATGCAGGTCGTCAATCATGCAGGAACCAGATGACAGTAGTGGGCAGACCAGCAGCAGGTGGGCGGTATCCTCATAATCCCCGCAGTCACATCGGACATCCTCAGCGGCACCCAATCCCCACTTGGCAGCGGTGGTCTTGGAGAGTGCGGTTCCGGTCCGGAGGCGGTTCAACGTACGCCAGATGAGAAAGGGAGGCCAGAACCGCGGCCATCATTTTCTCATCGGGAGGGAGCAGTTGTGGGTGAAGCCTTCTCCATGCCTGAACGTTGGACCTGCTGACGACCGTTGACAATGACAGCCAAGTTGGTAGCATGGTACAGCGGGAGTCAGAAGCGGATAGACGAAACAGGATCGGAGGGACCAAAACAATTCGGAAGGCGGAAGTTTGGCCTGCGCCTGCCGTTTCAAATACATCTACGTAGAATACATCAGCCTCGTCTTGTTCTTTAGGGTCTCGTCTCGTCTCGGTGAAGAACACTGGGTGCACACTCGGTGCACACTCGGTGCACACTCGGTGCAGAACACTGGGCCCATAAACTTCAATGAGTCTCAACCTCGGACACGAAAAAGTAAAGTAAAGTAGGGTAAGTTCCAAATTTACTGTTGTATAGCATATTTAGGTGTTATATGGTACCTCAGTTTCACCCTGATCTCCAAGCCTGAGGAATCATGCGACACAGTCTTTCCTGAATCTCCTGCCTGTTTTACTATGGTACTGTAAGTAGTGAAATGACTACACACTTGTAAGTAGGTTTCAAGAGGAAGTGATACATTTACCTATTTAGGTATAAAAATACAGACTATACATAAACTTAATGGCATTCAACAGCAGAGTTATTCTATTGCTAAGCTAAGCATAATTGCATTAAGTGGGATAAGTGCCCATTGGTCCATTATTTCAAAAAGTTCACAATGCGATTCCACAGTTACAAAAAACCGCATTCAAAGTAGGTACCAGCAATTTGCAGAAAGGACCCTTTACCTTGCACAATACAATCATAGGTGAAACCAACATTAGTCAAATTCTATACGGATTTAATTACTAGAAAAGGGGTTTTGGTTCTCATTTAATTCTTAGAAAGGGAACAATCTTCTATTCTATACGGTAGTGCATTCATACATATTTGCAATGATGAACAATACGCAGATTTAGAGAATTCTCCCTATGGCACATTCAAACTATTCATGGAAAACATTCTTCAATGAGTTCCATGCCGAGCTTAGTAAATTACCCCATGCAGGCATGTAAAACCACTTAAGCGAATCTTACAGTACCTACAGTATGTCTTATTGTATGTGGTGATCCCAACGCGCCTTTTTGGCTTTGTGACACCGGTTCAGTATAATTTGTTATGTTTTTTTGATAAATACACGCATTATTATTATTATACTAGTATTTATACCATAACACTTAGTCCTATCTGGCACGTAACCAGAATTTTTTTAGGGAGGGCTGCGATCCTATAGTATGTAATGAAATGTCGCACGTCAGGAAAGTTCACTTCTATCTAGTGTAAAGACAAAAAGATTTCGAACGAGGAGGCCCCGGGTACAACAGACCCCCCATAGATCAATAACATGACAATTGGAATTTCGTACAAGTGTAAACATAATGGTGATACAGGGATCATCCATTGTTTACGTTTATGAGCTTTTGTCCAGCCGTCGGAATCTCGGCCCACCCTACACGCATCAGTGCCCGCGTTTCTACCACTGACAACGAGGTTTGGTCATTCAACAAAGCTTTCATAATTCAACATATCACACACACGAGCTTTGCGCTTCGTTGCATTTACAATTTACACATGCACGACTTGTTGCTTTATCATCATTACCTAATTGAGTTCTTACTTCTGCAGACCTAGCACCACGAGAACCATCATCATCATAATTAATAATCAGCTCCAGCTGTCCGGGTGTGATACGTGAGCCTCCTCCACTTCCACCTTTCTCTCTACTTCCGATTAATCAACACTTCCTCTGATACCAGTCCCACTCTCCTGAGATCTTCCTCAATCTGGGTTCTTTTGGTCTTCCTCATCTTCGTGTTCCCTCCATTTCGTCTGCTGTTATATACTGAATACATATAAATAAATAAATAAATAAATAATGTATTTATTTCCTTCATCTATACATAACAAACAATAGTACAATAGTAACTGCAAAGGCTTTCACGGCCGGAGTCAAATGAAGAACCAGTAGAATCCGGGCTGATGGGCCGTGGTCGAATTGAAAGTGAACTTCCAAACGTTTCGTCAACATCTGCGGTCGACATCTTCAGTGGCGCTGCGTAGACTTCGAAGGTTGTACCTCGGTGGCTCCGTAGCGAGTGACTGGGTAGGGGGCTGCGCACTGACCTTCATACCAGGACGTTGTTGTTGTTGTTGTTGTGTTGAGAGCGAGGATTCGCTCGCTCTCAACACAACATGGAAATTCCAATTACAATAGTAGTAATAGTATGTACCTGTATACAGTAGTAGTACTAGTATACAGCTTTTAGTATAAGAGAGTACAGAGGAAGGTAGGGACCCTGTAGATATGTACATACATTTATTTTACCTATAAATGTCAACCCCGGCACTAACTGCTCAACATAGAGACTAGTATCGCAGGGGTAAAGTTAATTTTCAAATAATTTTATCATAATAAATAATAATAATAATACACCCACATGGAAAATAAAGAAAATTTTCTTTCTTTCTTTTTCTTATAATGTTGAAAATTATTAAATACTACTTACAGGCACAAAAACACAATTATTTAAAAATAATAAAAACAATTTCATTGTTCGTTAAACCGAATGGACTCAATGGAAGGCCTGGGATATTTTCCGGGACTGGAGAACAATTACATTGTGTCACGAGGAGCGACATATCGTCACCCTAAAGTCAGAAGGGCGTACCGTAACCAACATTTTTGGGGAAATTGAGTTATGATCAGATTTAGTGACCTTGTCTTAAGTTCTACCTTTCCATGTGTGGGAAAAAATCATACGTGAAAAAATAGGGCCGAATTTTTAAATAGGAGGGCGTATCTGACGGTAATTTGTTATGAGCAAAAGCATCTTAAAACGCAATAATGTCAAAATTTTGGTTTCGATGTTACGCCCTTCTGACTTTAGGGTGACGATATGCATAGAGAGAACCTATCCATTATTAACGAGATAAAGACCCAGATGGCTGGGCCATGTCGAAAGAATGGATGGAAGCAGAGTGCCTAAGAAGACATTGAACAATGATTCAGAAGGCACAAGATCTATGGGGACACCGAGGAAGAGGTGGATGGATGTCATTAGTGAAGACCTCCAGAAGAGTATCGTCCGCAGCTGGAGGAGATAAAGACAGGGCGACTCAGATGGCTGGGCCATGTCGAAAGAATGGATGGAAGCAGAGTGCCTAAGGAGGCATTGAACAATGATTCAGAAGGCACAAGATCTATGGGGACACCGAGGAAGAGGTGGATGGATGTCATTAGTGAAGACCTCCAGAAGAGTATCGTCCGCAGCTGGAGGAGATAAAGACAGGGCGACTCAGATGTCTGGGCCATGTCGAAAGAATGGATGGAAGCAGAGTGCCGAAGAAGGCATTGAACAATGATTCAGAAGGCACAAGATCTATTGGGACACCGAGGAAGAGGTGGATGGATGTCATTAGTGAAGACCTCCAGAAGGATATCGTCCGTAGCTGGAGGAGAAGGGTAGCATCAAGGGACGAATGGCCGAATGACGTGGTTGCAGCGGTTATGGTTCTCAACAGACTGTAGAGCCAGCTGAACTAAAACTAAATTAAAGAACCCATTCAGTGGGACGAATCGGGCATGTTGCTGACCACAACAACCCAAATAGAGCAGTGGTCATGAGAGAGCATCCTCCATCTGTGCTGAGGCCTAGACCATTATTGGGCTGTCGTATTACGGCGTTTTTTTTTTACAGTGAGACGGGACTTTGAATTTAAAAAAAAAAATATACGAGACGAACACCCACCTTTAAAACCCTCGCGTAAAATATTCGGAATCCAAGTGAAAATATTATAACCATGTATTGGAAATTCGCAACACGCAGCTCCATATTCGAGTGTTCCCGTCAGTCGGACGAAAGAGAGGTAAATCGTCAGCACTTCTACTCGTACGGCAAATATTGATGTTTGCTCTCCTAATGGATAGCTAAGTCGGTGTCTGCTGAAAACGTTGAGCTGGTCCTTTGCCACGCAAATTTAAGGAATTCACGTCATATACATATAAATGACGAAGTAGTAGAATACGGGATGATAGGCCGAAATCGTTTTGAAAGCGTACTTCCAAACGTTTCGTCAATATCTGCAGTAGACATCTTCAGTAGAACTGCGTAGACTTCTAAGATTGTATCACTAAGGCTCAGTTACGTTACTCTCTCGCCTCTTGGGTGGCTATTTTATTTGACACGGTCGATCCGGCCCTGGCTGGTCAGGGACTCTAATTTTTGTATTGTATTGTATTTTTTTTGTATTTGTATTTGCAATTACATATAAATACTAGAAACAGGCACGGTGCTATTATACATTTTAGAGCTAGTTTTGTTACATTTGTAACCACCAGCGTACTATGCCCTTTGGTATTAATTTATTCCTGGGGTTAAAAATGTCAATAAAACAATTTAGAATAGCACTTTCCTTTGTAAAATGATCTTCACATTTTAGGGAGATTCTATTGAGACGGCGACCAATTTTCAACTCTCGGAAAATTTCTTCACAACTTATCATTTCTCGACTTCCTGAGCTTAGAACTACCCTTGAGTCTTGACCCTTCGTTCAAAATGTTGTGTACCTAGGTATGTATGTATGTATATCGATGTTAGAAAACACTAACTTCCGTAGGTACTATCCGATTTTGATGGAACAAAAATTTATCATAGGAATGTCTCGATCGAGTTCGTTAACCAGTAAGATTCGCCATTTTGTTTTAAAAATCTTAAAAAATTCATATCTCAGTTAATATTGATCGCAGAAGAATGCAATAAAATGTGACTGAAAGCCCTTATTATTATCTACGATAACAGTAATTAACACTTTTTACGACAAATCAACGATTTCATGATGGCGTCCAGTCAAAGTGAAACTAATAAGCCAAGGTTCATAGTCAACATTGTGATAAACAAAAAATAACAAAAACTTAGAGTTTTAGAAAAACTTGTTTTAACAACCCGAATTAGTAAAACCCAAATAATCGTTAAGAAATTAACTTTGTCTAAGTTTTTCTAAAACTCTAAGTTTTTGTTATTTTTTGTTTATTAAAATGAAATACCACGAAGTCACGAGTAATCTAATTATTTATGTCAACATTGTGGTTCAAAATTCGAACACTACTTTTAACGACAAATCAACGATTTCATGATGGCGTCCAGTCAAAGTGAAAATAATTTGATAAGTAAAAGTTCATAGTCGTCATTGTGGTTCGAAATTTGGTACACAAGAGTGCTTTGAGTGATGATGTTGTGGTCGGGAAAAGAATAAAGTATTTTTATATTTTTATCTACATGCATAGCGTAGCATAGAGGAAAAGCGGGGGTCTGCGCTTGCATGGAATCTCCCTACACCTGAGCGGCCAGAGCCGAAAGGGATTTTTTATTTTTTATTACATACAAAGCGGGATCAGTGCTATTGCGAAATGTGTTCTAAAACTCCGCTAGGTTGGCTTAGTAATAGAACAAAAAAGTCCTTATTTATTTAATATGGTATAATTTACAGTCTGAATCCTTGCCAGCACTTGGAGAGAAAAATCCTAGTGGAAGCGGACACTGGAAAGGTTTGGAATATTCAGCAACATACAAAGGTTAATGCGAAGGTGAAATTTCCCCCAAGATTTGATCCCCCAGGAGCTGACACATGCATCATGTACTAGAATAAGCTTTCCATAACCCATAAATCCCCCGCCTCTCTCCTAGCATCGCCTTCAGCGCTTAGCAACGCAAACTTCCTTCTTAAAAAAATCTTTGAATATAAAAATTCTAGAGCCCCCCCCCCCCCCCCCCCCCCCGATCGACTTTGGAGTTTCTTCAATTTGCATTTCGCACAAAAAGCAAGTTTTTTTTTTAAGCATTAAATTGACTCAAGTTGAAGAGGGACTCATATTGAAGTTCTGAGTACATACGGACTGCTTACATTGGGTCAATAGTGAGCTTGCAGCCGGTGTAGTTTGACATCGAGGAAGTAGTTTGCCAATACCAATTCATCCGGAAACAATATCAATAATGTCCGAAAATCCATAGGGTCGTTGGCATTGGGCAAAGGACTAGGGCTGAGCTGTAGGCTACTAGCGGGGTCGCAGATATGGCAGCTATACCTGCAGCGGCAAGTCTGGTGGTGCAGGCTTGTCTAGAAAAAGCCACAGGAGCTCGAGGATGACTAAGTAACGGGGCGAATAGCTGCCGCCACTAAATAAGGAACCACTACTAGGCCACTCTTTTGTTCTGGGCTTGGGAAACTCAATGAAGAGTCAACGGCATAAGGATGCAGAAGGCAACAGGAAACCAATACATTTCAATTCCCTAGTACAGTCATCATGACTAAGGCGCGGTTTCCACCGACCGGCTAGGGCTAAATACAAATACGGTGACGTGGTAGCAGACATTCAAGACTTAGGTTACGTATCCACCGACCTCGCATTGCAGAATGCAAATCACATTGACGGAACTTTAAATTTTTCTTTTCATAGAAATCTATTAAAATGTTTGTACGTAACATTTCCCATGAAGCCATTTTTTAATTTTAGTTTGTTTGTTTGTGATTTTACTCTATGATCATTGATCAATTTTAACTATGGCATAGAGGAAAACAAACATTTCCATCAATGTCATTTGCATTCTGCAATGCAAGGTCGGTGGAAACCCTGCCTAAGTCTTGAATGTCTGCTACCACGTCACCGTATTTGTTTTTAGCCCTAGCCGGTCGGTGGAAACCCCACCTAAGTATATTCCATACTCTACATACTTGACTCCCTTTCGGGGAGTCTGAAGTAAAGTTTATACTTTTTTTTCATCGAACCAATTTTCAAGGTACTATCCACTGACAAACCTTCTTAGAGCCATACATAGGGCACATCGAAATCAAATGAAGTAGAGTAAACATTTTAAAGCACTAAACCTACGAGTGCACTACTAAGGCATAGCAAGTTAAGTAAGTATATATATATATATATTACTATATAATTATAATAATGCTAACCAATATACTAGTACTCGCACATTATACTTTTGTAACCATTGATTGCCTTCCAACTTCGTACATGTTGCTCTTCTTGACAAAAAAACACTTTGATCTCTTCTTAAAAGGTTCCAAAACCCTTTTTTTAGGAATCAGTAATTATGTATTTATTTTCTCTGGAAGAGTAGGCACCTAGCCTTAGCCAAGCGGAGCTACACCAGAAGTCCTTCAGAGCCATGGTTTGCTCCGGAGTCAGGGGTTCCCACCCCCGATATAGAACATCGAGCCAAGTCTGTAAGGCGGCGATTCCACCGACCGGCTAGGGCTAAATACAAAAACGGTGACGTGGTAGCAGACATTCAAGACTTAGGCGGGGTTTCCACCGACCTCACATTGTATAATGCAAATGACATTGACGGAAATGTATGTTTTACTCTATGCCATAGTTAAAATTGATCAATGACATAGAGTAAAATCACAAAGAAACTAACTAAAATTAAAAAATGGCGTCATGGGATATGTTAGTTACAAACATTTTAATAGATTTCTATAAAAAGAACAACAAACATTTCCGTCAATGTCATTTGCATTCTGCAATGCGGGGTCGGTGGAAACCAACCCCACCTAAGTCTTGAATGTCTGCTACCACGACACCGTTATTGTATTTAGCCCTAGCCGGTCGGTGGAATCGCCGCCTAATGGGAGGGCTTGTGGTAACTGGTGACACGACGCCCCGGCAACACCAGGAATGCTGCTAACTTCATATTTTTAGAACATAAAAATTCCATGTTTGGTAAAAATTCTGTGTTTGACTCTGGAATTAGTCATTATAATAAACTCAAGAAACACAAGCTGAAATCAAGAGGATCGACAAGTTGGACGCCTTCAGGAGTGCTTTGATTAAAACAATGCGGAATAGTTAATTGCACGGTTTTTGTGGTACCACTAAATTAAATTTACTGCGATTGATGGATTATTGGCAATCATTAGCATTACATGCTACTATCAACAACAACAGCAACTCAAAGTCGTGGCATCGAATCAAGTCAAACCCAAATTTTTGACAAACCACTCATCAAGGGTTCAGGACTGGTAGGGTATACTCCATCTTGGTCACTGCTCTATTTGGGCTGCTGTGGTCAGCCCACTAGCCGCGTTTTAATCCTACATGTGAAGGTAAGGCACACATTAGACTTGGGTGAACTCAGGTCCTGCTCTGAAGACTGAAGTCATAACTCTGCTCCCTGGTTGGTAAGTGGAAAATAGTGACTAGTTCAAGTTAGCAATTTTTAACTGGTCAGTCACCCCAGTTATATGCTTCGTTATACACTAATAACTGCTGACCTCACATGTGTTGTGCTTCTACTTTGTCTTTGACTTGTTCTATTTAACTTAACCGTGCGTGGCCTAAGTAATAAATAAAGTGAGAAACAAATAATTGACCTTGTTCATTAGCCAAAATTGCGCTAATGGAATAAATCAACTTGTCAAGTGTCTAACCGGTCAAGTTCAAATTAAGCTAATAAAACATTTAAAAAAAATGGGTTGTTTATCGCTTATTTTGCTAAAGAGAAAACCATTTCTGAAAGAATTAAAAAGCCAGCGAAGTAATGGTTATCATTACAAAGGCTTCAACGGCCGGAGTTACGTGATGAATCAGTAGAATCCGGGATAATAGGCCGTGGTCTTTCTCAATGTGTACTTCCAAGCGTTTCGTCAACATCAGCGGTTGACATCTTCAGTGGAACTGCGTAGACTTCTAAGAGTGTATCTCGGGAGGCTCAGCAGCTACTGTGTGGGCAGGGGGGGGTGCAGTGTGCTCTGATATTTATACTAAGCTGCGGGGTGGAGGCGGAGTCCTCGCACCTGATTGGGTCCCTACTACCCCAACGGCTCAACCTGATTTTTGGATAATGACGCCAGTTCCTTTGTTCTAGTCATGTTTAAGGCTGGATACAAAATTCTATTGACTTTTAGTCCTTCTTCCTTTCTATTGAAGTTCTGCGGGTGCTTGTAGATTTCTATAGCCTCTCTGTGTAACCGGGGGTAGTATGAAGACGTGGCCGATAGTACTAGCTTCCAGAGAACGTATTATGTGTTCGAACATGCTGAGCAGTTGCAGACTTTTCCGATTGTAGAAGACGGCAGTTTCGTTTATGTTCAGCAATCCTGGTCTTTAAGCCACGTTTTTTAGCACCTATATTTAAACTTCTCCACACGAACACGGAATCCCGGAAACACCTGCTGACGTCAATGGGTCTCAGCTATCCTTGGCTGATCTGTACAAACTATTTAATGGTCGCGTAGGCTTGTAAAATAGTCCTCACATTGTGCCGTAAGAAGAGTTTACCTATGGCGCCCATTCCACCGACCGGCTAGGGCTATTTACAAAAACGGTGACGTGGTAGCAGACATTCAAGACTTAGGCGGGGTTTCCACCGACCTCGCATTGCAGAATTGACGGAAATGTTTATTTTCCTCTATGCCATAGTTAAAATTGATCAATAATCATACAGTAAAGTCACAAACAAACAAACTAAAATTAAAGAACCGGCCCGAGTTTACTCAAACATGCTTTCCAATTTATCAATATTAGTAGATAGAGAATATGAGTAATTTCATGGTAAATAATTTTCCAGTGGTTAAATTTCCGATATCTCGGGGGGAGGGTTGTCCACCTGACGTCACTGGAAGTGAGGTAAATTCTAGATAGGTTAGACAAACACATTAATTACTACACAGCAATAATGGCAGGGCATGCAATGCATTTGAGCGCGAATTCTCTATCATTTTTTAAAATAATAATTTTTTGTGCAAAACCAAATATTTTTTTGGGAAAGCAATCTATCCGGTTTCGTTACTCAATTTAACACCTAAAATATGCCTGCGTATAAATTGGAAAACAAAAATGGCGTCATGGGATATGTTAAGTACAAACATTTTAATAGATTTCTATAAAAAGAAAAATTCTAATTTCCGTCAATGTCATTTGCATTCTGCAATGCGAGGTCGGTGGAGACGTCACCTAAGTCTGGATGAGTGTCTTTATCACGGCTCGGATGATGGTTAGAGTTCTTGTTCAAGTATCTATATGTGTGGGTTGGTTTACGGTATACTGTATGGCCCAGAGTTCCGTTTCGGTCCGTTAAAGGAGTCTCAGATAAATCGCATAGGAAACTCTTCATACGGCACAATGTGAAGACTATTTACAAGCCTACGCGACAGTTAAATTGTTTATACAGATCAGCCAAGGATAGCCGGGACACATTGACGTCAGCAGGTGTTTACAGGATTCCGTGTTCGTGTGGAGAAGTTTATATAGGTACTTTGTGGTACCACTAAATCAACTATACGGTGATCGATCGATTATTGGCAATCATCAGCAGTACATGCTACTATCAACAACAACAACAACAAAACGTAGCTTAAAGACCAGGATTGCTGAACATAAGTCTACGCAGTGCCACTGAAGATGCCGATCGCAGATGTTGACGAAACGTTTGGAAATACACTTTCAGAATGACCACGAAGCATGGTTATTTACTTATAAAAATTTTTGCATCAATTGGCAGGTATAGGTACTTATGGCGTATCAGAAATTTTATCGTAGGAACATGTCAGATAGTATGCAAATAAACAATCCATGATTAAAAAATATACATTATATTATAGCCAATGGGGCGTTTGCCCAATTGCCCTCCACTTTAAATAAAATACAAATACAAAAATTAGAGTCCCTGACCAGCCAGAGCCGGATCGACAGTGTCAAACAAAAATAGCCACCCGAGACAAGAGGGTTTTGTACTAAATGCACTTTCATTCGACTTTTCCTACCGCGGGATGGCATGTTTGACCGCTTGTACGGTGAATGACTGTATTATAAATTTATACTTGGAACATAAGTGCTTCTGAATAGGTAGACACACTGAAACATTTGCGGCACACTGAGAGCAAACCTAAAACCTAGGCATGTGCAGGGGAAGTTTACATAATCCAAGAAAGTAAGAATTATAATTTAATGTAATTCTTACGCAGGGGAGCATTTATAATGATATATTTTGAAACTTTAGCCTGTTTACCTGCAGGAATAAAATGTAATTACTATAATTAATTCCCATGGTCGTGGGTGTTGATAAGGCAAGATACCCGGTACATCAGCCACTTGGAATTAACCTAAACCTAACCAAGTCCAAAAGCTATTAATACGTTAACTGCTTATTACTTACCAAATGTAGAACTGTATTTACAACCTCCCGGTTCGAAACTTGCCCAACTTCAATCAATCCAATGAGAAGAGCAAATTTTAAATTGTCGTTCATAGCCATTGCAACCACCTCTTCGGGGCGCTTAATGTCCCCGATTTGGGGCGTTGGCTGCTCCGACATGGTTACGTGGTAAGCAGTAGTGTGATAAATTACGCGAACCACTAACTATTTTACATGATAACACTAGGAAACACGCGGAAATCGAAAAAACGTCACTGTAATATTTTACAGCCCGAAAATAAACCGACCGACATTTTGAAAACTGCAGTGGTGCCAATTGAACAGCAAAAAAAAAATGGCGCGCTGTCAAACTTTTTTAAATTTTGGAAACTTCTGATTTCAATAACAACCAAGTTTAATGAATTTTTGGTTTTTTAGTGTAATAAATTCATATAATCTTAACTTAACTACTATTTAAAATTGAATAGTTACCGGTTTCAATCAGAAAACTGCATTTAAATGCCACTAAACCAGGCTCTAATTAGGATACACATAGTTGAAAGTATGTTGTAAGAAACCTCATTATTGGTATCTCTGCTCTCGGTTGGATGACTTCATTAAAAGTCCACTTATGCTTATCGTTATCATGGAACAATATCTAAAGCCATATCCTTTTACGACACACTCGATTCAGAAAAAAACACTTTTTCCTGTACCGTACCATACCTACTATCAATTTCGCTATCTTTTGCCCATCAGCCACCAACCTATTTTTCGTATTGAAATCCAAAAATGCGGGTTATAGGCTACTATGCATGCAGCCTAAAGAAATCCTGTCGAAGCCGATCGTTTTAGTTGGTTGACCACTGCCGGTATCACTTTCCTGTATGGAAGTGGTACATTTTTTTTCAGTAGCCTACCAACTCATGTGCAAATCCTACCTTTTATTAGGTAGGTACTTTCACTCTTATGGGGTAATCGGAAACTATCATGTAGAATCATGACTACATCAGACCACGTCCACTTTACCATTATTCATATTTTTCTGCTACTTCTCATTCGTTAGCCTTTTTATATTGTATTTGCCAAATGTACGTGTGACCTGTGCCGATTGTCATGTTTAAGTCAACACTTTTATATCATAAACTAAGCATTGAATGCAGTAACAATACTTATACCTTTTCTTTATCTTTTGCGACTTTTTTTAATGTTTCACCCACCACTACATAGTTGTCTAAGAAGCTGTAAGCACGGTTGCATAATCAGAAAATTACAAATTACCCATAACAGCAGTTGGAATCGACGATAATAAAATAGAATAGATAGGGCCTACTCATAAGCAAAGTATTAACGATAGCGATGAAA
Source organism: Psococerastis gibbosa (assembly GCA_963971405.1). Classification (NCBI taxonomy): domain Eukaryota; kingdom Metazoa; phylum Arthropoda; class Insecta; order Psocodea; family Psocidae; genus Psococerastis; species Psococerastis gibbosa. The sequence continues at coordinate 40,818,511 of OZ020489.1, read as the reverse complement.
CGTGGGAGAAGGAAGCCTTCCCAGGTTGTAGGGTTTTGTAGGTTTGCTATCTGACTTGCATACTTGAGAGAGAAAAACAATTCAAAATTTTGCAACACTTCATTTAATATCACTTCTTTCTCTCTGAATCAAAAGCATTTTTAACACAATAAATTAGAATCTCGAAAAACCAGTAAGGAAGTCCGGTTTTCTCTAAAACCAAAACTCATCACCTATATGACCAGGTAACCTACAAAGTCTCTGTTGCTAGATAACTGGCTAACAAATAAAACAGTTTCAACAAAGATATAGCAGCAAAAAAAAAAAAAAAAAAAAAATGAACAATTCAACTGGTAGGGTACATCAGAGAGAGAACAGCAGAGTGCGTGCGCAGTAAGTTTTGCGAACTTGACCTTGGTTTCATTCCAATCTAAATAGCTTGATATTGACGTGTTGGGCTAGTGGCGAGAACCACCTGATTGGACTAGGGAACTACTTTTTGGTGCTTTAACTTATTGCATGCGCTGCGGATGCCCATCTGACTCACCTGGTTGAAATATGGTTTGGCCTAAGGTAAAAAATTCAATTTAGTAAAAAAGCTTATTAATTATATTAATTTAACAAGTATTAAGATTAGTCAGCATAAAAGCAATGCAATGATTCAATTTAGTAGTTAGCAAATCAACATTTACTTATGTTGTGCTCGACAAGCACGTAAAGAGAAGATACATAGCGAAGAAAATCATTGGATACAAGAACTCTAATCATATCCAGACAATGGAAATCGAAAACTTCAACAAAAGAGCAGAGTAACATACTATTAGGAGGTGATGAATATTGTATCTGTGAAACGATAAATACAGGGTAGTTTATATAACACCCCCTTCAATCATAAAATCTGGGGGTTTCTTTTAATAAGGTATAATGGCAGAAGTGGCTCTGCTTGGCTATTTTGAACTTGCAAATATAGATGAAAAACGTCACATCATGGATGCATACACAGGCCATTATTTTAGGGGCTAACTTTAAGACGTCATGACCTGTAAGGGGCCGAAAAGCCAGCCAATGGCTTATTTGTCAGATAGGGAGGCACAGCTTTAGAGGCATAGTGGCAACCACCCCTAGCCAAGATTCTGCCTCCTTTATTAATTTTTTTTTGTGCACCATAGCTTTCAGCCTTCCACCATCAGCTTTCTTGCAGCCCAATACAACACTTTTATCAACCTGCGATAATCTAAGACCTGAAGGCTCGTTCAAAGAAAGTCTATAAATCTGTTCGGCACTATATAACTGCAAAGGCTTTCACGGCCGGAGTCGAATGAGGAACCAGTAGAATCCGGGCTGATGGGCCGTGGTCGAAGTGAAAGTGAACTTCCAAACGTTTCGTCAACATCTGCGGTCGACATCTTCAGTGGAACTGCGTAGACTTCTAAGATTGTATCTCGGAGGCTCAGCAGCGACTGTGAGGGCAGGAGGTTGTGCTCTGAAATTTATACAGTCGCTGCTGAGCCTCCGAGATACTGGTTCCTCATCTGTTCGGCACTGACTGATAAAATATTTTGAATTTCTACCATTGGCCATGGCTAGCGGAAACACAGTGCTTCTTATTGACACTTGACTCGCAGTAACCTGCAGTCCGACCAATATGAAAACATTGTACATCCAATATACTGCTATGTTCCATGGCCTCAATGACCTTGTACATGATAGATATTGCCAGTAACCTATCAGACTTGTCACACTTGCTAGTCTGATGGGATTTGGTAATTGTGTGAGGCGGTTATTGAGTTGTTTGTTAAAGCCGTAGCGTAGTGGATAACGATCTGGACTTTCGTAAAGGAAGTCACATGTCCCATTTCACCACCTATTCATGTAAGAGATTGAAGCCAAGTGGTTCGGAATCCACCATAATCAGGAGGACGAGGGGTCCAATTCATATAGAATAACCTATATCATAACAAGTTCAAACCCATGCCCAAGCAAAAAATCCATGAAGGAGGTACTAACAAGGTAGATAAAGAAGTTTTGAAACCTTTTAGTTTGATATCCAGCAGATGGCAACTATTGAAGAACTGGCAAGTACCCAACAGACTTATTTACTTTTATTTGAACCGATCCTTAGTCTTACTATATACACATATACGTGTGAAAGTGCGAAAGTAGGAATGGATATGCCGTTCTTTCTGGAAGACTGTCACTCCGACATGGAGAAAGTTGAAAATTGAAGTCCACACTGTAAAGACTTGTCAACTTTACGTCCGTTGACGACCATCACTAGCGGACTCACAACTCGTATGGACTCGAAAGCATATTTCTGAAACAACAATGGGAGAATTTCCGTTAAGGGTGTCTTCCTTCAGGGGCTTTTAGTTAGTTTTATTTTCCTGACTCGGCGTTAATCGTTATCAGTCGAGTGTTTCCGTCTGATGGCAATGTAACCATTTTTAAAATTCATGTTAACAATACTGAGTGAATGTCATTTTTACATTTCATGAGACAACATGTAATAATAAAAGATTAACTGTGACATTGTTGTCAGGGCATGTAGCAAAGACTCCAACTTTCACCCGAAAGGTTGTTGGCTCGAGTCCCACACTTGCTAAATTTTCTGGCTATCCTTCGGAGGGTATGTAAAGCAGGCAGTCCCAATTCTTCCTAGTTGAGTGTAAGAGAGAGAGAGCCCTAACTCCACTAGGTTGGTTTAATAATAGAAAAAAGTCAATATTTATTTATTTCATAGTTACAAGTAATTAATGGCCTTATTATTTTTAAATGCCTCATCTCCTTAAGTAACTCTTCTGAGCTACCGCGTTCATCTTGTCAAGGCCAGGCTCTTCTTTAAGAGAGGTCACTAACTTCCAAAAAACCAAAAAAATGTATGATATGTAGATAAAGAATTCATTAATTTTAGTATACTCAACGTACCTTATTTTCATAATCTATTCTAACATGTGCCAGGAAAGGTTCAGAAATGGCCACGTAGTCCCCAATGAGGACACCTTTACCCTGAGCCAAGTTGTACACTGTAATCGCTAAACTCTTCTCTTGCCGATCCACCATTACAAAAGTACTGCAACCAAAAACGTTAAAAATTAAAACAAACGTTTGAAAAGTATCCGTTAGGAATACCTAATGCAATGCGGTTTTTTTAGCTTTTTTGCATAACATTCATCACATAAACGATCATAAACAAGTGGAAAAACAACAAATAGCAATGTTTGATTTTGTCGCCTCTGGGGCGGGTCTGTCATACACGCCCACACCAAAATGTAGAAATTCGTCTACATTTTGATATACTTCATGCGGCTGCCACTAACAGCGAGTCATAGTAAGTCAAGACATGTAGCGTAGTGGTACGGACTCTGACTTTCACCCGAAAGGCTGTTGGTTCAAGTCCCACACTGGCTACATTTTCTGGCCATGCTTTGGAGGGCATGTAAAGGAGGCGGTCCCGGGCCTTCCTAGTTGAGTGTAAGAGAGGGCTTTATAGCCCTAACTCCGCTAGGTTGGCTTAGTAATAGAAACAATAAAAAGTCCTTATTTATTTACCTAGGTATAGTATTTGAACTTAATAAAAAACTTCATTGAATTAAAAAAAAATGGACATTGAGGATGTCAGTAACAAAAAATAACAACAACTTAGAGTTTTAGAAAAACTTGTTACAACAACCCGAATTAGTAAAACCCAAATAATCGTTAAGAAATTTACTTTGTCTAAGAAACCCACTTGTGTTAGTATAAAACCCTGAGCGCATTCGGCAAGAACTGCCATCTACAGAGGGAAACCCACTAGCACAGTTACACCTTATCTGCGATTTGAGACTTGCTCAACTCGAGGTTAAGATGCAGAGGATGTCAGGCGGAGCAAGTTCTAAAATTCTGGCCAAGTGGTGGATGCCTCGGACACATCGAAACAAAATCAAATTTCATCGTGGCTGCAAGGAGTGCTCCGATTGTTTAAAAGATGTATCAATAGCTGAAGCACTAATTGGTCGAAGCAGACGTGGCTGGTGGCACCACCAGATATTTAAAAAAATTACATCTCTGTTGAGATCTCAACAACGTACAATAGATACGGGGTGGCCGATTGAAGTTCAGGCGCACTCCTAGGGCAACACACCACGACCCCTCTAGTTTCAGTTTGTAGCTCTCCAAAAATACAAGTTAGTCTCATGATCAATGTCTTAGATTCACTACCTTCTCATTCCGTTTCCAAAGCGATCAATCTCTCTTCTGGCGGCTGTTCCACCGACTAATTTGCTTCACTAATTGCGGTGCCGACATGGTACCAGACATCATTAATAAGTCTCTGCCACATTTTAAGGAGAATATTATGTAGATACTTAACTTATCTACTAGAAATTAAGTTATAATATGGTAGAGACTTATTAATGATGTCTGCTACCACGTCGGCACCACGATTAGTGAAGCCAATTAGTCGGTGGAATAGCCGCCTTTCTAAAACTCTAGCCATGACCTGTTTGTAGCAATACTTACAAAGGCACATTGTCTCCTTCTTGAACGGAACAAACAACAACCCCTAAAATAACTTTCTCCTCATTCAGTCCCTCCTTCAAGTCCGCAAAGTCTACATGTGTCAGCACGATTTCAGCGCCGTTCATAGCACAGTACTTGCCACCCGCATAAGGCCCCAAGTTCTTCGACGGCGCCATCTTCTCCAGCATTTTCCCTAACTTCTTTCGGTTCATTTTCCCCTTACTTCGCACCAGATCATCGATTTTTCCAAGATAATTTAGTATTTGAGTCCGTTTCTGTGTCGGTTCCGACCAGGACGGTTCCAGTTGCATAGCACGCGAGAATGAGTTGAGAGCTGTCATATAGTCTTCTTCGTACTTGGCCACTATTCCGCGGTTGTAATGCAGATCTGGATTGCTTTTTGCTACCACGTCTTTTTCCTGGAATTAAAATTATTTTATCATTCAGCCGGTAGGTTAAGAACCAGATCCTTGGCCTGTAAATACCCCTTTTGGCGAAGATTATAAATAAATAAATAATGACTTTCATTTCGGTAAACTGAAACCACCCTAGTGGAATTAGGGCCATCTTTTACACTCAACTAGGAGGTCAGCAACATGTACAAGCATTGTACAAGTAAGGACATTGGACAAACTGGAAGTGGTTTTAAAGGAAACAATAGCGGAGCACTTCCATGGCCCAACATATAAACGCCAACAGCGAATGCTGTGACTTCGATAATTTAAAGAATTTACATTTAGCCAACACGGGAAAAATATATGATAATTTAGAAATGATTGAGAATAGAGATGGCCGATATGCGGATGCTGCGACGGTCCCTGGGCTTCAGGTGCCCATTCCATTGACCGGCTAGGGCTATTTCCAAAAACGGTGACGTGGTAGCAGACATTCAAGACTTAGGTGGCGTTTCCACCGACCTCGCATTGCAGAATTGACGGAAATGTTTATTTTCCTCAATTATGTCATAGTTAAAATTGATCAATGACCATACAGTAAAATCACAAACAAACTAGAATTAAAAAATGGCGTCATGGAATATGTTAAGTACAAACATTTTAATAGATTTCTATAAAAAGAAAAATTCTAATTTCCGTCAATGTCATTTGCATTCTGCAATGCGAGATCGGTGGAAACGCCACCTAAGTCTTGAATGTCTGCTACCACGTCACTGTTTTTGGAAATAGCCCTAGCCGGTCAATGGAATGGGCGCCTTACACTAGCTGATAGACGCCGGAACGACACACACTTAAATTGCCATGAAAGTCATTGAAAAGGTATATAAAAAATGCGTACCGCTTGATTGTACGCCGATTTGCATAAGCTCAGTACGGTAGGGTTTTGAACGATATTGAAGAATGACGATAAGTAGGCGTTGCCAAGAACGGACCACGATGTTCCATCCAGAGCGTCCATCTCGACCGCATCTTTGGCACAGCGCATCCCTTCCTGCACATTCTTGGCCTTCTCCTCCCCACTCGATGCCTTCTCCATGCGCAAAACCATCGACAGGTTCCGAAGAGATGTTTTGTTCTTCTTCTGAAATAGGCACATAGAAAGGTAATTGAAAACAAGATAGATGGAAACATTAAAAAAAATACGACAAAAATAGAGATAGTCTTTCAGCATTCTTTATGTTTACAATTAATCCGGCTCAATTGGTGTAATGTCTTTACGTTGATTTTTTCCTATTCTTCCAATGCTGAACTAAGCTACGAATCCCAAGAGGGGTTGGAGGTCTCCCCCGGGGGAAGATGTTCGAAAATATAGCCGCGAAATAGTGGGGTTTTATGAATTTTAACAGTAAAATTTCTATTAACAACGCTTTCAGAGAAAGGCTTATTTATATTACTTCAAACAGAGGGGGCCTGGCCCCTGGGGGTCTCCTCCCGGGGAATTTTTTTGTAATATGTATAATATAAATATAAAATAATAATAATAAAAATAAATATATAATATAAAAAATAGTGGGGTTTCACGCATTTTAACAGCAGGAAAGTACAGAATCAACAAAGCTTATTCATATTACTGGGGGGCCCGGGGAAAAGTTTTGAAAAAATAAGCGCGAAATAGTGAGGTTTTAAGTTATTTATATATTATTTATTAATTTGACACATTACATGTCATTTAAGGGCCATATTACGAGCGGTGCGGCTGTTTCAGTCCTACACCCGTAGTCTAATGTCAAAATTATAAAACTGCATTAGAAAACCATTAATCGAATTTAACCTTGGGACTCGATTACGGGGGTTGGTCATAACATAGCAGAACTACGTAAATGAAAAACTACAAAATTCGGTTACGGTCCTATTTTTTTCTTCGACATCACAGTATGGTTACACTTGTTCCACTCATCGGAGCTAGAGATCAACTCAACTGATCTAAAGATGAATGAAAGATGGCTAGCTCAGGTGCAACTTCTAACCTTGTAAACTAAAAATTTTCAGTCAGAATGATGGATTTTTACAGTTTAACGACAACCTCAGACATAGTTCAGCGCATTACTACAATGTACAGTTTTAGCAAACTCAAGCTGTTGTAGTAGCCAACACACTTACATATTTTAAGGCTCCTTGGAAGCAATTTTTTGCCTCAGCAATATCCTCCTTTTTCCAATAAGACTCTCCCAGCTCATTCCAAGCATCGTATAGTTTCATATCTAACTTGATAGCTTTCGACAGAACCTCTTCAGCTCTGGGGTTATAAGTCGGGCTCACGTTAAGTGCTCTGCCTAGAAGATAGTAATACGTAGCTCTATCACTTGGTTTGACATGGTTAAACTCGTCTTCAAAGAGCTGAACTGCTTCCTTCAGTTTATTGTTAACATTTTTATTTTTATTGCTTGCATCTTGCAGCGAATGGTTCTCGAAGTAGTGATCCCTGTACGTGTATAACGCAGCTACTGAATCCTGAAATAATCAAGAGGTTTACATGGATGGAAGTGGTATGAACGTTATAATATGTCAGAAATTGAGTGCGTGCCTCCTAGAACGTGGACTTTCATGGCCAGGTGCACAAGCGGCGGCGACATTCCGCCATTGTGAACCGGGTCTAATCTGGACAGAGCGACTAGAGTTGAATGCGCCCAATAGGGGAGATGTCCAACGAAGCAGAGTTGACACCTTGTAGTATAATAATTAAAAATAGCATGACTTACAGATATTCCCAAGTCACTAAATTAATTAGAAAATGTTCCAATCCTAACAGAGTTAATTAATTATTCCTAATTGAGTAAGCATATTATTATTAGCTAATCCACACTGTGCTGCTTTTTATTTAAAGGGTTCATTTGGAGTAAATTAGTTTCCACAGCATGTAACCCTTAGCCCACAAAACACTGTGAAATTAATATTTTTTTACTGCGGCATTTGTCTGACAACCCACATGAATGCATGATGCAGATGCTTCAACTTTGACTAATTATTTAACTCGTAGACAACTTACAGACAAGTGTGATATTACGTCCTTCGCTTCATTAGTAGCAGGTCCGTCTTTTTCGGTTACAGACATTTTTAGACCTTTCTTTTTTACCTCATTTTAATTAAAAACTAGTCGCAAAAGCATTTGACAGACACATTTTCAGTTTAGTTTTATTGTTTACACTTTACAAGTTTACTACTTGTTTTATTTTAGTACAGAGAAAACTATGTTAAATTTAGTAAAGTCTTATAAACATTTCTAAAATATTGTGTAGTAATACAAATATCATGACAGTTATTTTATATATTATTTATTAAATATTAACCCCAAAAAGTAGTTTATTTTTTAAATTTTCATGCGAATTCTGTCAGTCAGCTGTCAGTGGTGAATGTGAAATATTTATTTTTAAAAACATCGTCTGCTTCAATATTGTAATTGTAAACAAATTTGAAATATTTCAAACTAATTTTTTGCTTATTCTAACTAATAAAGTTATTTCGTTTGGTACATGATATTTACGTAAAGTGGCTGTACTTGTAAATAATTCCGACAATAGTTATGGCGCGCAGGAAATTGGAAGGATGGCGGTACGGCGTATTTATAACTGGATTTGTATCTCTTATTGTCGGCGCGCTCTATCCTATTGCTATTGCTCCGATGATCAGCACCGACTATTATAGTGAGTAAGCTACATTACATACAGAGAGGGAAATGCCATTTTACTTGACTTAAGGTGGCTCCATCGGCCCGTGAGGACCTCTCGCCTGTCGCACCAAACCCCTCCACTGCGCGCGATTTTGCACCAACTCCCTCCATGCTTCGATGTGGATGCTGCAGGCTCTCAAATCCTCGAAGAGCTGGTCCGACCATCTCTTAAAACTGCATAAAAAAATAGCCTTACCCATTTGGTATACGTTTAGTTAAGCTACCCCGCGGTTGATGAAAATGCATATTAAATGGAGGGCAAACGTCCCATTGGCAAGATAATTTATATTTTAAACAAGGATTGTTTTATCTTCATGCCTGTGACATATTTCTGCCACAAAATTTGTCTTAAGGAATAAGTGTCTATGCCTGCCAATGCAAAAATTCGACATTTAAGTAAGTAAATAATTATGCTTCGCCGAGAGGATCAAGAGGATGGACATGTTGGACGCCTTCAGGAGTGCTTTGATTAAAATTATGCGGAATAGTTAATTTCGCGGCTCTTTGTGGTACCACTAAATCAACTATACGGTGATAGATCGATTATTGGCAATCATTAGCATTACATGCAACTGTCAACTACAACAACCTTTAATTCATTCAGAAATAGATTTCTCTTCAGTTAAACAAACGATACATAAACAAATTTTTACTGTTTTATCAGGGGTAGCTTAACTAGACCATATATTATAGTATTCTGTGAACTTGACCTTTACCAATGATTTCCGAATTACTTACTTCTTACTTCTTAGTACAGGGCTTCCAGCTCAGGTGATGCCGACTGCCTGATGTCTCAGAAATGCCCTTGACGCTAGTGCCCACATGTTCGGAGTGCACAGGATCTTTTGATGTGCGCCCTCCTTTTGTCCAACCTGATCCCGTAGTTTGTCCCGTAGTGTGCATGGGGCCGAGCACTGCAGGAGTATGTGTTCTAGTGTTTCATTAGCTAGACCGCATGCACGGCATACTGGAGATTCGATTAGATGAAAACGGTGTAGGTATTCATTGGTAGTAATGTGGCCTGATTTGTGGCCATGATTTCCTGATCTGATTGATGAATGATTTCCATGATGATTCATGTGGCCATGATTTCCAAATAGGCCTACAATAAAGTAGACATAAGGATAAGAGTGAATCAAAGTGGGAAATTTCTGTCACAAATTCAGCGAAGAGAGCGTGCTTAAAAAGCGTACGAGTAATTATCGTGACTAGTGTGGTAATAGACTAAATGATGTGGCAATGGGAGGGATGAAGCTCGAAGCAGTTGATAAAATCAAATATCTAGGAGTGGTAATGGAACTCTATGGTCCTTTTCATCACAGGAAATACGCGACCGATTACAGAAAATTATATCAGGCGATGCGAGTGATTCTGAAGGCGAAATGGGACACCCACATTAGTACCATGTTAGATGAGTTAGACTGGATAGCAGTGGATGAGAGTATTAAGATTAGCGCCCTAACATATACAGTATATAAGGTGGAGAAGAGAATGGTCCCGGACCACTTATAAGTTCACGTTCACAATTATATAACAAGGCGTAGGAGTGATCATCAGATCGCAAGTACAGGGTCTGTCCGGAAAGTAATGTCACTGATTTTTTTTTACGGAGACTGTACACGCAAGCGCGAGTTTTACTGGCTCAGATTTTGGTGGGGGATCTGGAAACAAGTTCCAACAAGCGTCAGCTGGCTACCGATCGTTGTAGTGGTCCCATCAATTGTTCCATGTCAGTCGGTACAGTACCCGGTGCAAGAAAAAAAGGCGAATTGGCTTGAGCAACGGATGGCGATCTAGTTTTGTGTATAACTGGAGATGAGTGATGCGGAAACCATTATAATGTTGAAGAAGGCTTTCGGTGACGATTGCTTTTTGGGTAGGCAAATTTTCCGGTGGCACAAGGCCTTCGCAGAAGTTCGGGAAGACGCCAACGACGAGCCCCCCGCTGGACGACCATCAACCTCCACTACCAATGACAATGTGCAACATGTGCGTGACTTGTTGAACACTGATCGACGTGTAAGTGTCCGTTTGATTTCCGATAAATTAAACTTTACTACTTTACTTTACCTTCAAAAAACAACAGTATAGTGGAGGTTAATGGCCGTCCAGCGCGGGGCTCGTCGTTGGCGTCTTCCCGACCTTCTGCGAAGGCCTTGTTCCACCGGAAAATTTCCTTTCCCGAAAGGCAAATGTCGTCGAAAGCCTTCTTCAACATTATAATGGTTTCCGCTGCACTCTTCTCCAGTTCTACACAAAACTTTGTCGCCATCCGTTGCTCAAGCGAACACTTTTTTCCTTCTTGCACCGAGTTACTGTACCGACCGACTCACATGGAACAACTGATGTGACCACTACAACGATCGGTAGCCAGCTGACGCTTGTTGGAACTTGTTGCCAGACCCCCCTACCAAAATCTGAGCCTGTAAAACGCGCGCTTGCGCGTACAGTCTCCGTAAAAAAATCACTGGCATTACTTTCCGGACAAACCCTGTATGTTCGACGTAGGTAATACCTGAGTATAACAGACTTCCCAGGGAAATAATAATCGAAATAGACTCAAAGAAGTTTAGATCAGCACTGGCAAAAAAAAATTATGAGCGAAAGAATGCAGCACCAAAGTCAATAGACAATCAGTGATCTGATGTTGGAGATTCTAAATAAGCGCGCGGCGCTTCTGAGTTTCAACAACAACAATAGAATTACTGTTTTTAAAAATAATTAATATATATAATAAATAAATAAATTTTCCACTCATAGTTTTCTACAACTAGGTGCATCAACCTTGTTGATTCGGTAGCGAATATTGTATAGGTACCAAATTCCAGTACCTAAAAGTAATCCTGCTGGCAGGGTGCAGAGGGCACAAAAATAGTTTCTGAAGTAGTCCAAGAAGAACCAAAATGGTTAAAGGCTTTAAAAATTCCGCATTACTATGGCGTCCCCGAAATTGCTCAAGTCGGTGATAGACTTATTAGCGGAGCCTTTACATTGCTGAGCAACGTAAGCAATGGTACTAGGCTAAAATTTTGTAATACTATTAAGAATGGTTTCTTTTTCAGAAAAAGTTCAGAAAGTGACGAGAGAGGGCATTAAGCAAGACGAAATTCAGCCTGGAAGTAAGTACTCTTGCCTGTTACCAAGCCGCTTTACGAAAAAAACAAACAAAAAACCCTGCCTAGTGCCCAGCATGACCTAGCAGAGCCTGTTCTTTTGTGTTTGACATATGAAATTGAAAAAAAAACCTCCGTTGAGGGTGCATGGTCAACCGGGTAGTTAAAGCAAATCACCCACTACTCATTTTTTGTGGAAAGTCAACTTTCACATGAACTATCCATTGTAGAGCTATCATAAATGTGGCATATTTAGAAGAAATACACCTCTACATTTTGATATATGATCATGTGGCTGTAACCGTTTTGGGACCTTCCTCCGAACGCCCACAACAGTTTCTTGTTCAAATCAAATTCAATAATTGTGGTCAATCGATGTTATAGACGGGCACGTATGATATTATCAAAATGTAGAGGAGTATTCCTACCAAGGGGTGGGATATTCGCTTGTCAGCTCTAAACGATATTTCATAAGATATTTTATTTTCCCCTCCGATTACCTCTTAGTAAGACATGAGTGTAACAGCCTTGGTATAAATAAATACTGACTTTTTGTTCTATTACTAAGCCAACCTAGCGGAGTTAGGGTTATAAAACCCTCTCTTACGCTCAACTAGGAATACCCGGGACCACCTGCTTTACATGCTCTCTGAAGCATTTATTTATAACCTCCAGTATATTTTTAAAAGCTTAAGAAATGTATAGAAAGATCAGCCTGCTTCGTTCAATAACCACATCCTTGAAGTGTAGCTCGATGTAAAAAAGTACCTTAATCCCATATCCTTTTCCGATCCTCTCTTTACCAAAATTTTGTGTGAGAGAAATGAGAATAAATTATCTTTTCAGATATGAAAGTTTGGTCAGACCCTTTCGACCGGAAAAAGGATAATACCACTGCTGCTTCTAGCTGATGTGATTGAGATGAATTTAGAGACTCGTAATTATTGATATGAAATACGACTTAATGGCGAACTATAGCAGCTTTACCAGCGGACTTCCTATCTTATCCGAGTCTTCACTAATGAAGTTCTACTGTAGTAATGGGCATTTAAAACTATTTAGATCAATTCTCAGTAAACATATTACGATAAGGCATATACAGTGCCGCAAAATATACCTATGGTGGTTTGCTGGTCTGGGAATCCATGGGCGCCCATATCGGAGGGGCGGGGGGCTTGGACCTTAAGTCCTTGCATGGGGGTGACCAAAAAAATAAAACAATATTTTTCTTGCTAGTTTGAAGTGTCACAATCGTAATAAATATTAATTAACACATTTCAAATAAAGCCCGCGAAACTCAACTGTTTCGTTTCTATAGATAGAAATGTTTTCTTTCCCTATGGGCGCCCATGCGGATTCCTGCGGAAAAAAAGTATCAAAGTCAAATTGCATATAAATTGTTGTAATAAAATATAGAGTAGAAAACCACAGTATTTCTTACATTAAGACTTGTACCTTGTCCCTAGAGTAAAACTTATATTAATAAGTAAGCTACGAGACTCAATTTATAAATCTCTACACATTTTTGTACACCTATGTCATGATTCCCGTTGTCTCTCATACTAAGACTATATTCAGCTAATCAACATAACAACAAATAAAGCAACAACTAATTTTGGAATCGTTAAAAAGACTGAACATGAAGTGGGCAGGCCCAGTTGAAGTGGGTTTTACCAACGATAATAAAATAGAATTAGATGACGCCTAACCATGTGCTAATAATTGGCAATAGCGGGCAAACCATAAACAAATATTAACTAGATTGGGCAGAGCTATAATATCCCTTACGGGCTCCAGCTAACCATAAGCCAACTATCAGAGATAAGTACCAATGTAAAAAATTTTCCAAGTCGTCAACATTGCAGCATAGCAGAACGGATACCTGAACCCGGTCAAAACTCTGTACTTAGCTTGTGCAGGCCCTTCACCCAGCGAAATTGCGTACTTATCTTGTGCAGACCCTCTAGCCGCCATATTGATAACGGTCTACAGCCTCGGGAGGGGGCAAACGTAGGGGAAAATGCCAAAGGAAACCTTCTGAGGTAGTAGGGTCCAAACTTAAACAAAAAATAATATGGGGGCAAATGAAAAGCAAATGAACAATTCAACAGGATACAGGCACATTAAGTTCTGTGCATGCCATCTTAATAGCCCAATTCTGACTGTATTGGCCACATAGTGAGAACCCCCAGCTTAAACTGGAATAAAACGTTTTGCATCGTCTCATTTGTCTTATTTTCCACATCAACGAATAAATAGATGAAGCCTACATCTACAGCGAGTGCCTTCCACGCCCAGGCTTCTTAACGATCCTAAACAGATGCCACTCTTCCAGAGCAGTTGCTTGGCTACCGGAAATGACTAAATTCTTACGACTACAGAGACCGGGAAGTTCAAAAATTATAGGTAACTAAATCATTTTCATTGGCATTAATGGCCTAGACTTGAAATACTGTATAACAGTTGGTTGGCACTCCAAAATATGTTGGTTTATATAATTCATTTAAATTGTTAAGATTGGTAGAGAACTATTTTATACACCATAGGCGCCCATTCCACCGACCGGCTAGGGCTATTTACCAAAACGGTGACGTGGTAGCAGATATTCAAGACTTAGGTGGCGTTTCCATCGACCTCGCATTGCAGAATGCAAATGACATTGACGGAAATTAGAATTTTTCTTTTTATAGAAATCTATTAAAATGTTTGTACTTAACATATCCCATGACGCCATTTTTAATTTGAGTTAGTTTGTGAATTTACTGTATGATCATTGATCAATTTTAACTATGGCATAGAGGAAAATAAACATTTCCGTCAATTCTGCAATGCGAGGTCGGTGGAAACCCCGCCTAAGTCTTGAATTTCTGCTACCACGTCACCGTTTTTGTAAATAGCCCTAAATTACTCCATTGAGTATTGCGTATGTTTCCGAGTTGTTTTTTATACGCCACGCTCTATTTTCATACATTCCCCTTATTATCTTCCTTTCAATAACAGATCAAATCATTACATATAACTTAAGTAGCCTATTGACGTAAATAAAAAATATAAACCAACCTATATTGGAATGATCCAGTGGTGGCCAATGCCAACGGCCGGCTTCCTGTTAACGGATTGGTAATAGAAGTCCAAGATGGATAGTTTCACAATAAAAACGACACTTGACGTTAAAAACATTAAATTCAATATGAGCATCAGTTTGTTTACATAAAATTAACTTCGTGGCCTATTAGGACCAATACCTAAACAAACGATTCTCAAAATTAGCGTAATATAAAAAAGAGAAACTGAAAATGTATGTAAAATGACCAGGCTTCGTTATAAAATAAATACAGTTTATCGGCTTCGATGGCGCGCTTGTACTTGTGCTAGTCTGCAAACACCATGCGATCGGAGACGTGTCCTACGAGAAACTCGGTACAATTACCGATAAGAGAAAGTGATGAAATAATCAGAATTGGAGATAAAGGATAAAATAATCACACCCCCACCCAACTGATTATAGAAAATTATAGAACAATATTCTAAGCAGAAGATTCCAAGGTGAAACATTAAAAATGATGAATAACAAATTGAAAGTGTCATATTAAGGCGTGATCTACGGGGTGTCGACATTTCCATGAACAGAATTAAGATTCTCTAGGTGAGTGGTGTAAAAAGTTACAAATAAATATTTAGGCCCGGTACACACTATTCCTCCTGTCGCGATTGGCCGATGTCTTTTCCATTGCAGGTCTGGAGCAAGCAGAAGATTTGTTGTCGATTTCGGAAGCTAGCGTGAAGCCCACCGCAAAAAAGTGCATGGGTTTCCCCAGGACACGCCTGATCATAGAAATCTTCTGAATTAGACTCTGTGCTTTTGCAACACCCATTCACCAAGCCCAAGGATTTAAAAACCAAAACCGGGTAGGAAGCTTTGTTTTAATGTAGTATACTAAGCATAGGCGGATTTTCATTTCTACTTCCAACTTCCTCATGAAAATCTTATGGAGATTTGAATTCTGGCCAAAATGCAATGGCCGCCAGTCAATGATTTTATATCCTAAACCAGTTCTCGTATTTTTCATGTTGTTGCCATCGCCTGACCAAGCCCTATCCCCACAATGGAAAAGACGTCGGTAAATCGCGACTAGGAGAATTGTCCGTGCGTACTGGGCCTTAAAAAATGTCTTATAATGTAAAAGCTAGGTACAGGTCCAGTATACCTACAGGTAGAGCAGGTTTAAAATTCTTCGTCATCACAGACGTCTAGAAATACATCGAAAGATTCCCGATTGCAGTTGCCATCCGCGTTATATACGTACTTATGAAATGTTCCATCTAAGCAAATTGCTGAAAAAAAATTAAAAAATTAAATTTCCAATATTTTTTTTTTCTAACAAACGGTGACCGGTTTCTTATTCTAACCCATAGGTAACATAGGAACCTTGTCTCTTTCTTAGTTATTAGGGACGAGATGTTGGGCTGAGCTGTATTAGGTACGCTAACTTTCATAACTTAAAAATACAAAAATGATTAAACGCATACAAACAATTTAATGAATGTATCCGATTGACCTCGTCACCTCTGTAGGTTAGTACCCGAGTTACGACACGTCTCCGATCGCATGGCGTGTAAAGAATCGCACAAGTGCAAGCACGTTACCACCTGGCCATCGAAGTCGAAGTTTGGTAAGCTTATACATATATTTAAGTGTCAGCTTTAACGGACCTGCAGAGGCTGGTCGAGGGCAGAACGGAATGGAGGTTCCGGGGCGTTTAGCTGCAAATCAACCCCTAGTGGTTGTTCACCCGCGACCCTACTATCGCGAATGTTTTGTATCTTCACCAGTGATTAAAAATGTAAACAAGATAATTTTTGAATGGAACGTGCTATTAAAAACTGCTTTATTTTACATTTTTAACACCAGGAATAAGTTAATAATAAATGGCATACTAGGCCCGCAGAAGGACACAGAAAAATATGCGTTAGAATATGATGGTATAAGTTATGAAATGCCGACTATAAAAATCAAAAATATAAAAACCAACTTACCAACAACAGAATTCTTGGAACCAAAGGCACAAATACACGCGCTCTCGGGGGGCACAGTAAAGGTGGCCAACGACCACTTAGATTTGACGTAGCTCCCTAAGTAGCCCACTCTTGAAAAGGCCGAGTGACGATTCAGTTTGGGGTTTTTCAGCGCGAATATATGGACGGTCCCCTTGTCGCTTGAGCAGCAGAG
The DNA here is from genome assembly GCA_963971405.1 of Psococerastis gibbosa. Lineage (NCBI taxonomy): Eukaryota > Metazoa > Arthropoda > Insecta > Psocodea > Psocidae > Psococerastis > Psococerastis gibbosa. The sequence continues at coordinate 40,801,570 of OZ020489.1, read as the reverse complement.
AAACTCTGAGTCCCGACTGAAGTTAATGCTGAAGAAAGAGAGAAATCGTGTAAAATCATACTATCCCTTCTCACCGTCCCGCCAAAGCGGCCCGGTTTGAAGGGATGGCATGAATGCATGGAGTCTAATGGGCGCGGGCACACTGTTCCGGTGGCACCGTGCCAACCGCAATCGACCGGATGCCGTAACAAGCTTGCTGACCTGATAAAACTGTAGAAGGTGTAGAAGGGAACGAGAAAGCCGACGAACTGGCAAAAAACGGCACAACCCTCCAGCAACCACCCTGCGCTCAATCCTACTCCTCTGCTAAATCCGCAATCAGGCAGAATATAAAAGCATGGATCCAGAGGCATAACACTGAAGCGAGTGCAGGAAAGCCCTGGTCGAAGCTAATTAAAAATCCAATCCCTCACAGTCTACCCAGGGCCATCAGTGTTGCGGCGTTCAGGACCACGACGGGCCATGACTACTTCGCTGCACACCTCAACCGCATTGGAGTCCGCGATTCCTGAGCTTGTGACCTAAGTGGACACCCCAGGATGGACGCTGAAAACTTCGCGTCATACCCGGCAATCGACCACACACCGACAAATGAAGACGAGTTCGAAAAGATCGCACGTCGCTACTGGTCAGCGCGTCACCAAATGGCCGACATACCAAGGGTGGGCGTTGGCTAGTAAGTAAGTAAGCGTAACGTCAGCAACTGGAGGAGAAAGGCGGGGTCCAGAGATGAGCGGAGGAATGACGTGGTTGCATAGGCCAAGGTACGGTACGGACTGTAGAACCGGGTAAAGAAAGAAGGACGAGAATATTTGCTATTACGAGTTACTTGCCAGTATACAGTCGCAGGATCGGAGCCCCTTCGCAATTCCACTATGAGCAGCCTCCTCACCGTGTCCCATACCCTAATAAGTGTTCCCTTGGCTGACGCGGTTGCTACCATATTCCCCTGTTGACTGACGGCTAGGCAAGCTAATTCCCCCTCATGTGCGTTTAATGTTACTGGCGCACTCGACGTCCCGACTTCAGTATTGCTCAGGTCCTAAAAAAAGTGAAATTTTATTTTTTAACGACTGCTAGTTAAGCAGAGAGGGCCACTTGCCATTAGGTTTGAGTTATGGCTATTTCGCGGGATGCATTTTAAAAATTCTAATGTAAACATGACAGCTCACTTACCACGGTTAAGGTAAAAAATAATAAAACATGGCGCCTAACCATAAGCTAAGTAAGGGGGTAATATGTGGGGAAATGCCAAAGGAAATGTGACTGGGTTTGTCGGGTTCCAACGTAAAAAAGGACTGGGGACGTGCCTTCTGCATGTAATAATCCAAGGGAAATGAAATGAAATACGACTTTAACAAACAAGAACAATACGACTATAAAGTCTTGTTTTCATGATAAAAAGACTAAGGGCTCCCGGCAGAAGAAAAACAATCTGATTGAAAAACCTGTGGCAGTGGTTTGGCCAGAGAACGACTTTCCTTTTCAGAGCAGCAGTCTCCAAGGTCCAAATTGTCATGATGATCGGTTATCTTAGATAGGCGCCATGTGTCCTATGGGCCCTCACCGTGGCCTGGGACTCTGCCAAAAATCTACTACTACTAGATAGGCGCCCATTCCATTGACCGGCTAGGGCTATTTCCAAAAACAGTGACGTGGTAGCAGACACTCAAGACTTAGGTTGCGTTTCCACTGATCTCGCATTGTAGAATGCAAATGACATTGACGGAAATTAGAATTTTTCTTTTTATAGAAATCTATTAAAATGTTTGTACTTAACATATCCCATCACGCCATTTTTTAATTTTAGTTTGTTTGTTTGTGATTTTACTGTATGATCATTGATCAATTTTAACTATGGCATAGAGGAAAATAAACATTTCCGTCAATTCTGCAATGCGAGGTCGGTGGAAACGTCACCTAAGTCTTGAATGTCTGCTACCACGTCACCGTTTTTGGAAATAGCCCTAGCCGGTCAATGGAATGGGCACCTAAGACAATGGTTGGTATCACCGGCAACATGAGACACCAATTTGTTTGTCAGCTGTTCAGATTGGAGTTACTTCGCAGAACTCTCGAGCAGCCATCCCCAAACTATGGCCGGCGGGCCATAAAGTGGCCCGCTGTTCTTTTTGATGTGACACTCCTACCTGACAAAAAATTAAAAATTCTGCAAATAGACTGCAGCGAGGAGAATCCCAATATTGGAGCAATTGTGGAAGAAAATATTAAACAGTTTTACGGTTCTCATTAAATTAAAATATATAGTACCTTGCCAATTTTCATGCTTTTTAATATTATACCTGCGGCTCGCGGTGAAGTACCTGGCCCTCGGAGTGGCCCACGATGAAAAAAGTTTGGGGACCGCTGACCTAGAGGATTTTGTTCAGTTTGAGGGCAGCACCATCTTATAAGCGGTACGTTTTTTGATTCTTTGATCTAGGACCATGTCGAGTGGGGAAATGAATTACAAATCGATCGGAAAATATGCGTAATAGCAATATTCCCAGACCCATACAAGCCGGCACAAAAAGTCACACTTTTTCTTCGCTTTTCCTGTACAATTTAAAATAATTTAGCGGCTCGCTACAGCCAAACGGGCTTCGAAACATTAACTTACCACAAATTGCACGCTTCCCATCTTTTGTCCCGGGAAGGCCAAAATTTGTTTGTCAGCAGTTAAGATTGGAGTGACTTCGCAGAGACCTAGTGGATTTTGTCTTGTTTGAATAGTGAGCAATCGTCTGGCAGGTGTGGGGAACGAGAAAACGTGGATCTGATTGCTTGTGGCTACAATGATTCTGAAAAGGAAAAAAAATTAATTTTAGATAATAAAACAGAATACCAATGGGAAGAAAATGGGAAGATACCATGCAATTTCATTAGAAAGGACAAAACTATAAGTATGTCTGCCGTATTCCTGGGGTTCTTAGGAAAGCCTATACCCCATATGATATGTATAATTTGGTGCACGCAAGACTACAAAACCAACCAGTGGCTTTTGTGGAATAATTTTGGGATGAACTAGGTTTTATAGGAACTAGATGTTGAGGTGATCCACGGCAGGGACGCCGACTTGGGGGGGGGGGGGGGGGGGCACGGTCCATCTTGCCCCCGCAGACTAGTTTCTGGGGGGCACTGTCCCCCCCCCCCCCAGAAGCAAAGAGCATTCACAATGAGGAGGCACAAAACCTTGATATAAACTTTAGTCAATAATCTTATAGAAAGAGCGAGTGTACGTCGGTCAACGTTTTCTGCTTTATAGTTATTTTAAGTAACCATTTACCAATGCATTTTCTTAATACTTTCCAGAGTACCGAATTCTTGCCCCCCCTGATCCAGGGACATAGGCTATACTTGGACCAGGGGTGGCAATTATCTACCACCACTTTCCTCTAAATACAACGCTAATTTACTGTTTGTTTGTTAACTCCCAACAAAGATTAAGTATAAAAAAAATAGTTAAATAAGTCACATGGCTGGTGCCTTGCCATTTAACGAAACAAAATTTTACTATCTCTATCTAATATCTATATATTGTATAGATGCATTTTACATATCTTAAAGTCTGAGATGTGGGGGAAATTTAAACAAAATGGGGAGACCCACACCTACAACACGAGGTAAACGAGGGACCTTGTAAGGCCAGAACCACGCACAGCCTACTGTGAGCGACTGGATCCTATACTACAAGGTTTCGCCTACTTTAGAAAACTCCCGATTGAACTGTGAGTGGCGTGACGGGCCCTTTCGTACGGTCGGCTTCACGCCAGCTTCCGAAATCGTCTGCAAGCAAGCCCTACGGCTATAATGGGAAAAACATCGGCAAATCGCTACGCGGGAGTCGTTCGTGGGTACCGGGTCTTAGACCCAGACTATCCTATTCCTAGCGGGTTATCATTGGAGTAAAGTATATCCCATTTTAAGCTACATTTTCTTACTACTTGTACCACTTACCTGTCTCGGCGCAGTCGAACCGCTCTGACAGTATCGGGGAACGTGAATTCAAGAACAAATTTTTTTGTAATATCATCAAAGACCAGTACTGTATTCATAGGGAATTGGGGACGATTTCCCCCTGCAATGATGGCAATAAAATTCGTCCTCTGTAGCATTTCACACTGTGCGACACTGCCCATTAATTCGACGTCGTAGTGAGCCTTCTCGACCAATGGATCTACATTGTAGATCCGAAGGCCAGAGTCCATGCAGCACGCAAAGCAGCTGTGATCTTGATTAAATTGTAAGCTTAACACAGCACGATTGTTTGAAGACATGGCTTCGGGAGACTTCATTTATGTGTAATCCACAATGTGCAAGAAGGGAATTTCAAAATTTGAAGACAAAGAAATTGTTTCGAGAAAATCTGGGATGCATGAATTGCGCAGTTACTATGTGCGACGTTCCAGTTAAATTGCTACTTATTTTAAAATATAAATCAATGAACACTAATATTACACAGCATTATTCTAAATACATTAAAATTAAAAGTTACATGCTGGAAAACAATTTGTTTTTTGAAAACAAACACCTCAGCTGTTTTTCAAGGTTACTTTGGACAAGAGCTATTATGCCCCATTATGCCCGGAGACACAGGGGATGACAACTCCGCCATTTTCATGAAAATGGCGCGAATTCTGTCCTACATTGCATTGGTTACCTAAATTCAAATTTATTATGTAAGGTCCTGTACTTTTTTGGCTAACAAACTCAACAAGAGTTTTGTACCCGTGTTTTAGTTCTATCCGTACGTATTATTTCTTGATATAAATCAAAATATTTGTATTTAATATAATTATTAACACTAAATATTATTAAATTATTACTGTTAAATATTTATTAATTTCTAACCTGGTTATTTAATATTTTCAAAATAAAGATATAAATTTAACAAAAAGTTTGTGATAAAAATTACAATTGAACGTCAAATGTGTTTTATATCTATCCGAATGTATTATTTTAATTTTTATGATGGTAAAGAAGTATAACTTCTCACGCGTGTACATAAGTACACACACCCACTTTTTTATATCTATTACAGGCACTACAGCTCCTACAGGTCTAACAAAGTGTGTGAAAATGGCAGTTACGTCATTGATGTCGCCATTTTATATATGGATAATATGGGCAAATCAGCTTATAATTTGTCTAACGGCACGACCTTTATCATCTTTGGGCACGGCAAATATGAAAACTGTGAAAGAATGTGAAAACAAAAAATTACTGGAACAGCAAGCACGTTTCAATTTTTTAATTGAAATTCTCTTCTGATTTCTGAATTATTTAATTATGGTTCACAGTAAGTAATTATCCTACTATACTTCTCATTCGCTTTATGCGTTTTACGTTAATACCAATTACCAGTCTTCCCTGTGGGTGGCGGATGTCGGTGTATGCACCAAGTTTTTGGAGGCTTCAAAATACCTAGGCCTTTTGATATGCATATTACAGCCAAAGTAATTAATGCAAGTGGTCAAATCGATTAATTTCGCTGAAATTATGTCACTTTATCCAGCCATTATCAATAATATCTAACTGAGTTTAGTCTGTCCGGATAAATACTGTATGTTATAAATTTTGTACAATAAACCGCGATAATAATAAATATTTAATGTGCGACCATGGTACTGTATCCGTCTGCGCTGCCACTTTATGGCAAGATAGCGTCAGACAGAAGGCGCTTATTCCACCTACGTCAATAGTGCATAGTAAATGTGGTATTGACGTGGTAGCAGACATTTTTAGATTGTCTTTAATGTCTGCTACCACGTCAATACCACATTTACTATGCACTATTGATGTAGGTGGAATATCCACCTGAGCTCAATGTAGTAAGAGCAGAACCTAACGTCCGGCGCGTTACCGAATGGAAATCGCTGACAGGTCGGCCTGAGAGTAAGAGTAAGTCTCCAGACAGTGGAGGTCCCTCTTTTGGAAGAATGAGCCAGTTCATCCAGGTTTTCCGTCCGCATGTCCCGCCACCGTCCTGACTTCGCCATTTTTACTTTTAAGTGTCCGGGGTTGTAGGGCTTAGGAAGATCACCCCGCGACAGGGAAATAAAAAACCAAGACTCCGTCGAGAAATTTAAGAAGATGGTACTAGTGTCACTGAATCCAGATTAATATTGATTAACTGAACAGTAATAAGTGAACTCAGTTAATTTATTAGCACATAGTGCTACTTATAAATACAGAGAAAATATAGGAATACAATATTTAATTTACAACCATTTCTACAAAATGTGAAATGCTGAAATTGCTACAAATCGTCGCAAAAATGGATAAGTAATATAGGGTAAATCATTAAAAACCACTAAGCTTTAGGTAGCAACAGGGGCAGTGGAAATAATAGAGGAATTAAACATGCTCACAATCCAAGAAAATGTGAACGTCGTTGTCATGTCTTTTATTTGGAGGCTTGTATAAGGTGCGATGCCTAAGTACATGGTAGAGATAGACCTTATGAAGGCTTTTAGTGACGTGCACAACTATGGAACTATAAATAGAGATTGCATGACGCCTGAGTATAGAAGACGAACCATTGGGATGAGTATTTTCCACGAAGGCCTACAAATGTTTGATCTGCTGCAGAAAACTGTCAAAGATGCTGTAACCTTGAGGGAGTTCAAAAATCGGTGGATGCAAATAAAAAGAGGACGTAGAGCAGTAGTTTCGGGATTAAACATCAGGGCGCAGCACTTCTTTCATTCACAACTGCTACTACAACTAGAAATGGAACGGTTTTGCTTGAAACAACAGTTAATGTTATCAAACTAAAAATATTTAAACTTTTAAACACATTTTGCTTGACATCAAGATATTATAAATAATAAAACTAGAAAGGCTTTCACGACGAACGACCACGGCCTATCATCCCGGATTCTACTGAATGTTCGCATTATAAATAATGTTAATCACTTTGACTGTAACATTCATATCATTAATTTATAATTGCTATATTCCTGTCAGGGTCTTCATGGTTGTTGTTCTAACGGCACCTGAGTTGGCCGATTGTGGGTACTGTCGTATGCTGGAGGGCCAGCGCCCTACAGACTGGCTACAGTGGGGTTCATTTGTGGCGTCATTTTGTAGATGGCAGCACCAGTTGCAATGATATCAAAGCGTTGATTTTTCCATAAGCCTCAATACTATTTTAAAATGATTTTTAATTACGTATTATTTTATAGTGATATTTTTCTATAAATCATGGAGAATATATATATTAAATTATATGCAGCGAAATAAGGTCCAGGCATAGTAAAAATATTATAAAAAATATTAAAAGAATTAATTAGATGTTAAGAGCTTAGTGTTCGCATGCAAACGGCGGTCATTTTGAATAATATGGATATCGGTTTGTCGTCAGCGAACCTAGTGACAAAAACTGTCCCTACAGAACCTCGTTGGTAGCATGCTTGACGGCCCTCACTCGTCCCCCTATTTCCTTGGCATGAATAGTAAGTTCAGTATTTTGCGATAGATTTAATTTTGTTGTATTTCATTCTTTTCCTTTTCTAGGAAAGAAAAAAACATTCTTACCGAAGGAAAAGCCGACAGCAAAAAACTTACAACATGGCTCCAAGGAGGAAAACAACGAAGAGAGTGCAAGAATCAAGAAGGGGCGCTTGATTGTAAGAAACCTGCCGTTTAAAAATCTAACGGCAGACAAATTGAAAGAGTTCTTTGGAAAGTACGGCAACGTAATTGATGTACAATTGCTGCGGTTGCCGGATGGGAAGCTGAAGGGATGCGGCTTTGTTGAGTTTGAAAGACGCCAGGCTGCGGCTAAAGCAATCTTCCACACCAATGGACAACTTATGTCAGGTCCTAAAATAATTTCCTTTGTCGGATAAGTGATTTCATAATTTTATCAGAGGGCCTACGTCTTAGTTGTACAATAATTTAGCAAACAAACATACTTTTTTGTATGGGAGAGCCCTACAACCATTAATACTCTAGGCACAGTGTAAAGCAGGAGATTTCTCGAGTTACCTCCAACTAGCTGTGTGCCTGACTTCATTATCATATATGGGTATATAAAGAACAGCAGGCTTCCAGTCACAGTACGGAGCTTGCCGGCTTAACTGAATGTGAACTAATAGTGTTGTAATATTAAACTAAATCGACGGATGTCTCAAGGGGTGCAATATTACCAAATCAAATCAAATTATATTATCCTTAAAACAATTACATTATAGGATGTCGTCATAAAAATAAACACACATAGAGTACATATACATACATACACACATACTATTGCCTAAGAATACAAAGAGTGCTCCATAAATTCCTGTACTGGATGAATAAAATGCACACATCCAATATATTTTTTAATACGTTAATACCTTGGTCAGCTAATTAATTATAAGTTTCCGTTCCCTGTTCTGGGCCAATTTTCTGTGAGCCAATTATTAACCTCCGCTTGTTTGGAGAAGCTATACTCTTGATTTTCCTTTCGGCTAAATGTTTCATTTTCCCTTCCGGTTTTTTTGGGTCTGCCTTTTTGTTTTTCCCCCTGTGGCCTCACCTCTAGATGACCTGCTGCTCTCCCATTCTGTGGAAATGTCAAACTATTTCAGCTGTTTTTTTTCAACCGTCCGCATTTATTTATGTTCTTCGAATTTATAATATTTGCCTTAACGTTTCAGGTAGAACTATCGTGGTGGACTGGGCTTTCCCAAAGCATACCTTCGTTGAGAAATTGAAGGAACTGAGTAAAGCTAAAGTGAAGAAAGGTGATAAAAAAGGAGAAGATTCGGAAGAACTGCTGGAATTTACAATCGACACGAAACCGGATAAATATCCGAGTGACGAAGATGAAGATTTAGACGGCAGTAATAATGAAACCGACGATGATGAATTAGAAGAAAATGACAATGGTAGTGAAGAAATAGACGGAGATGACAATAATGATGATCTAGATGGCGATGTAAATAGTAATGATGATGATGATGATGTTGATGAAGAAGATGACAATTTTGATGATGGCTCTGAGGAGGATGATAAAAAGCCGAAGGTTAAGAAGACTTTGCCAAGTGATGTGGACGAAGGAAAAACTGTGTTTATTAAGAATGTTCCATTTGCAGCGAAAAATGAAGACGTGAAGAAATGCGTGGAAGGCTATGGCGCGGTGGTTTATGCTTTGGTTTGCGTGGACAAATTGACGGAGCATAGTAAAGGCAGTGCGTTTGTTAAGTTCAAGGTAGGGACAATTGTTTATGGTAAGGGCAAACCTACATCAAAGTTTGAGATCATTTCACCGACCTCGTTTTGCACCGTGAGCGTGACATTGACATGGTAGCAGACATTTTTAGACTGTCTTTATTGTCTGCTACCACATCAATGTCACGCTCACGGTGCAATACGAGGTCGGTGGAATTGCCGCCGTGGCAGTATTGCAAGGTCAGCTGGGAGCCTGGGGCACACTAGTGTCTTGTTTTTTATTGCTAATTCCACCGCCTTTGAATTGATCCTCTGCTCTTACTGACAAGATTTGTATTGCTAGACAGGTTATCATAGCTGCACAACTATCTAACCGAACTGGTCTGTGAGCTTACTTTAGGCCAGTGAATCCCGCCAAGTCCGGTTATTTCTATATCCTCTAATTTCGGTTAAAACGAGGTTACTTCTTCGTTAAATTAATGTGAGTGTTATAAATACGTATACCATATAGTACTGCAATATAATCTGTAAGCTAATGTGTAAGCTGGTTTGTCTAGGGGAAGGCAGTGTGAAGCAGCAGTGGAAAATCCGCTAGGTTGGCTTAGTAATAGAACAACAAAAAGTCAAGATTTATTTATTTATTTATAAAATCTGCTGAAGCTGTGTTTTCGATTGTCCCGGCTCAAACTCGGTCAAACTCTCAAACCCTATCTGTTCAGTCACCATTACGCGCTTCCATCTTCACTACGAGGATGTACATGTTCACGCCTTTGCCTCTGAGATCATAAGCCATTACTCTGAAGCTCAGCTACTTTGAAAACAATTTTCCGAATGGCCAATACTAATAATGAATGAAAAATCAATGAAGAAGTTGACATAGGGCAAGCGCAATGCTCAATGGACCATAAGCTTTGCATGGCCATAAAAACCCATAGAATCAGATAGAAAGATATCTGGAGTGACATGGACAGATAGTGTTGAATACAATACAACACAATATATATTTCCTTTAAATTATACAATACAAGTAAAGTATAAAATAACATCGTCAAATGCCCCAGGAATGGTATGGACCGTAGGTTCGATTTCCTCTCTGTCTGTATTTTTATTTTTGTCGGTTCCCTTTTATGGACTGATTAATATACCGTATGAAAAAAATGTCTTGTTGAGTGCTTCCTCGGTCGCGGTTCCTTCTGCCAATTATTTAGATTGTTTTCTCATAGTCTTACTAGTACTTCCTTAAAGTGCCCGAGCCAACGACTCGTTGCTCCAAGATGTTGCAGCCTGGATGGCCTTGTCGTTGGCTTCGAGAAGATCCGTGTGGGACATAGCTCCATTAAGCCTCGGGCAGACAAGAAGGTGGTTGTCGTCTTGCTTTTCCCACATTCCCAGGTCGTATCCTCTGCTAGCCCCTACCTACACGGGTTCGCGCGGCATCGTGTGACCCCCATTCCTAGCATATTGATATATTTGTAGTCATAATAAGTAAATTTTGGTATGTTTAGTTCTTACTACAAATTTTTCTTTCAGGAAAAAACCAGCGCAGAAAATTTTTTAAAAGACAGCAAAAAAATTACCCTCATGGACCAAATACTTGATGTAACTCGAGCAGTCAGCCGTGACCATTTGGAAGAAGAGAAGAGAAAGAAGAAGACAAAGGTTAAAGACTCGAGGAACCTCTACTTGGTCAGAGAGGGCGTCATAATGGCCGGATCTACAGCGGCAGGGACTGTAAGTGCTGCTGATATGGCCAAGCGGCTTCAGATAGAACAATGGAAGTCGCAAATTCTCAGGAATCTTAATATGTTCGTGTCTAGGACAAGGCTGGTTTTTCACAACCTACCCCCTGACTACGATGACGCGAAACTGCGGCGGTTAGTTGAAAAACATTCCGGACCTAAGGCCATAGTAAAGGAAGCTCGAGTGATGCGAGATAGAAAAAAGTTTGACCGGCAAGGACAAGGATTGTCTAAGGAGCTCGGGTTTGTCACATTTGTTAACCATGAAGATGCTCTCCATGCGCTAAGAACAATTAATAATAATCCTGACATTTTTTCGCCCAGTCGCAGGCCGATTATTTCGTTTTCGATTGAGAACAGAGAAATTTTAAATTTGAAACAGAAACGGATGGAGAAAAGTCGGGCGAATGTTATGGGGACGGAGAAAATGTCGAAGGATTTAGAGAAATTGAACAAGAAGCAAAGGAGGGCTTTAAAGCGGAAAAAGAAACTTATTGCGAAGATACAGGAGGCTAAAAAGTTAAAGAAGGAGGCCGGTAAAGGTTCAACGAACGTCACTACTGATGCTTCGCCTAAAGTAACTGGTAAGAAAGCTGGTAAAAAAGAACCGAGTGGGCCTAAACCCACAGTGAAAAATAAGAGGAAAAGAAAGAGCAAAGATGGTGATATACCATCGAAGAAAATGAAATTAAGCCCTGAAAGAACTAGTACGTCTAAGAACATAAATAAAAAAGAAACTCTCCAACCGACAACTACTCCTGCACCAGATAAGAAGAAAAAGAACAAAGTTGGAGAAGATTCGCAAAATCAATTAAAAACCAGCGTTGACGAATTTAGTGGCGTAGCAGCTGAAAAGGGGAAAACACCGAAAATGCGTTCAAGATTAAAGTTAAAGAAGCAGGTGGAGATACATCAGGAGCGGTTGAAAGAGAGGAGAAAGTTAAGAAAAGCACAGAGGCAGATAAAGCTACAAAAGCAGAATAAGAAAGTTAGGGAACCAACGATAAAGAAGAAGAAGGCAAAATTACCTCCTGATAATTTAAATAAGTTAATATCACAGTATAGGGATAAGATAGAGAAATCGTCGTCGTTTAAAAAATGGTATGACACGGCTTAGGTTGGAATAAAATTTGTATGTGCCTGACGATAGTTCATTTCCATATACCTGCCGTACATAGAAAGCGCTTATGCTCTCCTGGTTATTTTCCTTTTATAGTAGGACCTACCTACGATCGGCTTATCGTACATTAACTTGGTTATGATAGGCTGACGCCTGCTGTAAACAGTGTGTCAATGGAAAGCATATTTCAGTAGTTGTCGGACCAAATTCATATCTGGAAACAATACCGGTTCAAATACAAGGCCACTATACTGTAAGTACGTCCCCAAAATACATAAAAATAATAGTAATACTAAATGTAAAATCACCCACATTATGTCTGTGGACTTCTTTCCTTGCTTCCGGGCCTCACCTGATTCACCACACATTTTTTTAGGGGGGGGGGGATGATATTTTATATTTGTTTTCAATTCCTATACCTATACCTATCGAACATTATTCTTTATTGAGACTTCTCAAGCGATCGTGGGAGTCACCTAATTATTATTTAGTTTACATTAGGGTACAGGACAACTCTCCTATATCCATTAATTTAGTAGGCTGAAGATGTTGCGCATGGTAACGGCCATACCATGTTCAATCAACCAGAACAGAGCCTGTTCCTAACTGCGGCAAACTTGATACACAGCGTTGCCAGGGGATTATGGTGGGACATGATAACGTGCTGAGACTATGCTAGCTAGTCTGAGTGCGTCTCAAGTCCCGGTCACCTCCGAATTAATCGTGTGACTTTACCATGTTCCCCAGGTGGTTCGGAATCCATTATAGTTAAGAGGTCCACCCTGTTAGTCAACTCCCCTTCTCCCCGAGGTGAAGGAGTCTGCCCTTAGGGTGCCTCAAGTTAACAAACAGACTCCCCCTCCCCCCCCCCCGGAGGTTCCAAAACGGCCCAGAGAAGTCTTAAGCGACGTAACCTGAATGTAAGACGCCATTGTGGGTTCCGACATTTATATTATAGGATTAGGCTACTCTTACATGGGCAACAGCCAAATATATTGCATTTTCTAGGAGGACTTGATCATAGAATAAGATGAAACGGAAAGCTCAGTGCTGAGTTGGAAACTGCCGAAATCAATCTAAAACTTAGGGGAAAACTACTGTTATGTAATGGGCATGTCCAAAGGTGAGGTGAGAGTGGTGAGACCCATCTAATAAAAAAGGTAAAGGAGAATGTGGTCCCAGGAGACAGAAGAAGAGGAAGACCCATGATAACGCTGCCCGACAGATGTGGAACAAAACTGACACTCACAAACCAGGACGCCCTGTATTGAGAGCTATGGAGGGGCCAATCCCTTGTAAACCGCTCTCACCCATAGGGGAGTAAGGCGCGGAAAAAGAAAAGTATTAGTCGTAAAGAAACTCACTTGTGGTCAACCAAATTAGACTAGGTACGGTACACCGTGTATGTTCATGCTTTGCTTTCTATGAATAATTTGAAAATATTTAATTTTTACATTGTCAGTCACCAATAGCTAGAGCTAGAGGTCGCCGAATCTCTTTTTCGAAGACACTTTCAACCACCCTAGGTGTCCCGGTAGGCCAAGACTAAGAAGGAGAGACCAAGTGCTCGAAAATGTGCACGCCACCGGCACCCGAGATAGGAAGCGAGCGGCGGAAGATCGTCCGAGGTGGCGTGGTGTAGTGGCTGCGGCCAAAAGTCCCCCGGGCTGGACGCGCCAACCTAATTCAAGTAAGTCAGCCATCAATAGCGTCTACGACTTCAGACTTACAGAAACAAGAGCCCTGCTCAAGGGACTTACAGAAAAAGGGACCAACATAGTGTTGCAATGGATCCCAGCCCAGGCCACTGCGGGGTAAAGGGAAATGAACTAGCTGACAGAGTAACCAAAGAGGCAACAGAAATGAAACCTATACAGAACCCTAAATTCTCACTTTCTCACTGCAAAAGAACTGCAGAAAAAGAGAAGAATGGCTCAGCCGTTGGGGAGGAAGTAGGGTTGGAAGGTCGCTGCACCTACTTCAGTCCAAGCCTGCTGACTCTGCGCACTTCAAGGGAATCTCTCGCAAGGTTGCCTCTTTCGCAGCCCGAGCAAGGACTGGACACATAACAACAAACCAATATCTCCACCGTTTCAACCTGGTGGGTTCAGCACTGTGTCGAGCCTGTGGAATGGATGAACAAACTCTTGAGCATGTTCTCCTGCAATGCTCTGTTCCAAGCAGGGAAAAGGACTTACTCGTGACGGCATTGGAAGGAGGAGGAATGGAAAAAATTCTGCGACGGAAGAATCTTTGGGCACTGGCGAAAAGGGCGTTTGATCGACATCTGGCCATCGGCATCACCTGAGGCTGGAAGCCAGTAACAAGAAGTAAGTAAGCCATCAATATAGAATGTTCCTTCTGCGATTACAACTAAAGGTGATGGTTGAGCTAAATTTAAATGAGGTTGCGTTTATAAGCTAATATACAGTAATATTTTCATTTAAAAACGTATTTAAGAAATGGATAATTTAAATGCCGGCGGGAAAAAGACAACGCCTCTCGTTTCTGTCAATGGCACTAAAGACCGGCCATATTGAAAAATCAATTTTTTAACAGGATGGATATTTATCTTAGGTGGCTCTTCTTTCGGGCTTTCTCGCCTTCGTTGGTGCACCAAGGCCTGGCCTGCAAAAATATCCCGAACATTGTCGCCTGCACCAAAGCGTGGGTTTTATTATAGTGAATATTTTGAAGTCTTTTATTAAAGGAGTCTGCCTACTACACCGTATCATACCATGACCGTGCTATGAACGTATCAAGCACGGAAAGCAATACGGTACGGCTTGCTTTGCCCACTGAAACGAATCGACGGCGTTTAATGCCCGAGTGATGCCTGTATGATGCCCGTATGCAACACGTAAAAACCACTCGACGCTACTGGATTCACGATTCTATAAAAGAGCGAAGAACTGAAGGAGAATATTGGACGTTGTACACGCACTTAGTTGAAGATGAAGAAATTGTTTTTCAGTGTTTCCGAATGTCTACATACGAATTTAATGTAGGTAACTGTCATCATACGCGGTTATAACCCGTATGATCGCCGGTTTGGCAACGTCGCGTGCCAGCGCGGAACGTATCGGCACCGGCAAAATATTCTCGTCGACAATTCTTAGGTGCCCATTCCACATACGTACAACGTCAATGAAAATTATGAAATTGAAGGTGGTAGCAGACATTAAAGACATACTAAAAGTTCTGCTACCACCTTCAATTTCATAATTTTAATTGACGTTGTACGTATGTGGAATGGGCGCCTTAACGTTTCGTGCATGGCACGCGACGGTACTGGTCGGTGACGGAACGGTCTAGTGGGCGTAGTGTCATGCTTTTCTACACAAAGAATATTTTTTTGCCTGACACGTTCCTATTACAGTCATGGTATGATACACTAAAGTTTTTGTTATTTTTTGTTTATTAAAATGAAATACCACGAAGTCACGAGTAATCTAATTATTTATGGTATGATACGGTGTAGTGGGCAGACTCCTTTATATTTTATTTAAAAGTGTTTTTACATAGCTGTGTTTCAAAAGTTATTCGTCCCCATTACCACTTACCACAAGGCCGAAGCCCATCGTTTCAGTGTCTTGTTGTGTGTTGCCTAATATCTCTATTGCTTTGCTCGAGTTTCAAATGAGGTCTTCTAGGCATACTTGCTTGACGTGCCAAGCAGCGTTCACCAAAGAATCTGATTTGAACAGGCATTTAAAAATCGTCTCTACATCGTACGTGCCCCCACCAGGTCTACCTCTTTTCTCTCAGTTTCTCCTGCACGTCACGGGTTCTCATTTCATGCCTTATATCTTCGCTTCTAGTTTGCCCGGAAATTGATGAACAGACAGAGTACCTAACAGAGCGGCGTAAAAACCACTTTTTTGGGTTCCTGGGACCTCAAAACGTGTAAATCCGTTGAAATATCACAGTCGAAAATTTTGACCATCACGAAACTTTCCATATAGCCTACTACGCATAAATGGAGTTTTCGCGCAGGCGGCGCATGTAAATCCAACAGGGATGCTGTACATGGAGTCAATGTAGGCGTCATCGAACAACTATTGGGTGCTGCTTATAATTTGCTTATGTAACTTTCGGATAATTTTTTTTTTGGTAAACATGGGATGTTACTACGCAAGTTCTCCATTATAAAGCAACAAGTTCATAATCCGGCAGGTAGGGCTGGCGCAATGAGTTCTGCTCGCTTGACCTCTGGCGATCTTAATAGCCACCGAGTCTAATTATCTGACGGGTGGAAAATAAAGACAATTTTCTTTCTTTCTTTCTTTCTGTCTAGGGGAAAACCGTGAACTTTCGTGCGGTTGCCTTCACAGCAGTTTCTGAAATTGACAATAAATCTTTTGCTAACAGCTAATCCTCTATGGCTATAGAAACGACGTCGGCAAATAGCAACTGCTAGAGTCGTTCGCGTGTACCGGGCCTATATCTCAGTCACAACATCTTGCCACTTTATTGCATGTGCTGTGGAATGTGCTGGGAATTATATTGACTGGCGTAGACTACGCCGCGTGGTGGCAGTTGCTCTCTTAATTTATTGTGTCTATTGTCTACGTTTCAGTGGTACTTACGTGGTGGCGTCTAATTAAAACGTGTAATTTAATTTGAATTCCCAGAAAGTTCCCCTGGAAGCCACGGACAATGAAGTTTGGTGAAGAATTGAATTTAGACTATTTTGAGGTTAGAAATAACGAATACACCTTTAAGAGGACATGCTACGTAGAAAATGAGCACCCCAAAATTTGTTGTTTTTATGGACTTTTTATTTTTTATTTAATTAACAAAGCAAGTCATTAAAGATTTGGCTCATGGAAGTTGTAGAAGACTACTTCGTGCATCATATAATCGGGTATTTTTACTTTTTGGTTTAGTAGTTCTTCCAAAAATCCCAGAATACGCATAATTTTAGTCCGTTCTGGTATTTATGAAAGAACTAAGGTACCAAAAATTTAATATTTCCTATTACATGATGCATGAAGCAGTCTTCTACAATTTCCATGAGCCAAATTTTTAATGACATGCTTTGTTAATTAAATAACAAATAAAATGTCAATAAAAACAACAAATTTTGGGGTGCTATTTTTCTACGTAGCATATCCTCATTTGTATAATGGCCCCATGACGTCGTTCATGGGGATGACATAATGAAAGATTCGTCTGGGTTTAATAATGGTTCGTTCGACGTTCACCGGCTCACCGCCATTTTCATTTCCGCTTCGCTCCCATAAACTGTCAAACTCTGCTAATAAAGTAGGAAGCACAGAATAAGGATAGAAGAGGTAGGAAGAGTCGCGGGGGGAAGGGGGTGGAGAAGCCGGAGAAGCGCTTCAGTGCTTCACTGCCTTCACTCTGCCGGTTTCCCCTTATCCTGTTGCTTTATGCATAATCTTTTTAATCCTTTCTTTTATAATTGTTAAATCTGTTAATTTGTGTCTTAGATTGCTTTATACTGTCATATAATGTTCTCCACGAGATTACAGGTATGCATTAGCAAATACTATTAATTAAATAACCTCTTTGTAATAAATTGAATTGTTGGTTGCATTCTTGAGTCTAAGGCTAAGCGCAAAGCTAAGCAAAAATGAATAATGGGCGAAATGCAATGCAAAAAGAAAGCAAGCAATACTAATTAACCCCATAATGTACTTATCGACCTACTAGGCGGACTGCGTGGACATCTGGATTCTGGAGTTAAGGCACGCAATGATTACACGGTAGTTTTCTCGTGTAAGCGGGTGGAAATGTCTGCATTCCTGCGCAATTGCTCGATTTCTTAGTCCGTTATAACTTTAATTATTGTTACTTTATAGGAGATAAGTCGGAGAAGAGAGCCTGGAAGCCTGTCCGTTATAGCGATTATCAGAAGAATGAAGTCACATAACATTGAATACTTGCTTCAGCCTTCAAGTTTTATGAAATACTCCAAGTCAGTACTTTTCAATAAATGTCTGCCCAAATGTCTAGTTAAGCTACCCCGCGGTTGAAAATGCTAATGAAGTGGAAGGCAAACTTCCCATTGGCAAGATAACTTGTGTAGTATATTAAGCAAGGATTGTTTTATTTACATGCCTCTGACATGCTCCTTCAAGTGACAAGTGCCTATGCCTGTCAATGCTAAAACTCTATATATATACGTAGTAAAATGGGCTGTAAGTAAATAATTATGCTTCGCCGACCTTTCTATTCTACTTAATAAACGATACATTACCAAATATTGTTATTTTATTCGGGGTAGCTTAACCAAACCTTTACCAAAGTCTGTTTTCGGTTTTCGGGCTAGTATTTTACATTTTTACACCCTCGTAGGTCACAACTATGAGATAAAAAAACCACGTAAAGTTGACCACGAGTTGTAGCCAAACCTTGAAGTTACTATTCCAAAATGTGGTTACCGATCAATCAAATGATAATTGAGGAGCAAACTTTCAAAACGTCACAAATCCATGATAATTAAAAATTGATTTTATCATCAATTTTCTGTCTTGAAGATGAGTTGAATCAGGATGGCTAATCAAAACAAAAACCTTTAACCCAGTCTTCTGAACGGTTCAAATCTTATATTCCCGTTATAATAAAACCGAAATAATAATGTTTTTCGTCTTTCCTGAACATTTCACGAAAATGGATTAGTGGCGTTTTGAAAGTTTGCTCCTCAATTAGACATTGAGGGCAGTCATCTTGCGTCCTGATATATAGATAGTCTATAGCTTTACATTTAAATCAGATTGCACAATCCTCGTCAACCAGGCAACTAGTGCTTTCTTGAAAGCTTCGTCTATAGGTTGTTGTTTTATGGAGTCTGGTAGCGGATGCCTGCGGCTTGTGGACTGCGCTGCCGGGATGTCAGTCTGGCTGCCGTGACTGATATGTCTCCGGCATGTCTAGTATTGTGACTGGCGATCCCTATTTCCAGGATATTCAATTAAATGCTCTCTAATAAATGAACAGTTAATTATTAATTTATTACGTATATGTACTTGCAATTTGTTTTTATTACGGCGTCGAGCTGCAACAATGGATTGCATGGTTACAGGCAAAATGACACGAAATACACACGATTTACGATCTAACCAGTGTAGCAGTGCGTAGTACGTATATAGTTGGAGCGGATACGTATTTTGAGTTGCTGAAATAGAGGCCGACATGGCTGTCTCCGACATTTTCCAGCCATTATTCTTACAGCTCGCTTTTGTTGCTTCAACACTACCCATCCATGTTGATTACCTCCAACATACTATGCCATATGATCTGTGCCATTCAACAATTGCGTGGTAAACCGAATATAATGAAATAAAACGAAGGATAGGAGAATGTACGAAAGTTGAAAATTTCAGACATAAATTGATGGATATGATTATGTGATTAAGCATGATAGTAAGTTACGGACCTTTTCCGTTATCATTCCACATATTTGATAGCCGATCTAAAAGCGAAGGATGAATGGTTGAACTATTGGAAATGTTTCATACATTAGAAGAAAAATACTCCTCTACATTTTGTTATATTTATGTGGCCGTCATTAACACAGTTTTGGAACTTCTTCCTACGGATGCGGATCCACTGTTTTTTTTAACGTATAAAATAAAAATATAAGTCTGAAACAAAGAAATAAAATAAATAAATAAAAATAAATAAATATTGACTTTTTTTCTTCTATTACAAAGCCAACCTAGCGGAGTTAGGGCTACAAGCCCTCTCTTACACTCAACTAGGAAAGCCCGGGACCGCCTGCTTTACATGCCCTCCGAAGCATGGCCAGAAAATGTAGCCAGTCTGGGACTCGAACCAACAACCATTCGGGTGAAATAGAATAGCGGTTTAATTAATTTATGTTGCTCATTAAGACCATGGAACTTTCGAATGTCTAAATATAGAGGAGTATTTAAGCTATTCAGATATTATTGACAGCTACAACATAGACATTTCATGTATTGTATTTAACTTTGTACAGTTGTAAGCCTTTCACTTGTTATTTTCGCTTATTACAGTTATGGGAGTTTCCCATGGTACTAGTAATATTGCGATTTCGAAAGATTTAAATGTGCAATAGTTATGTGATCATGTTAATGTTATTTTGGAGACCCATAGGCGAAGCATTAGTGAAGTCAATTTGAGATATTCGTGGACATAACCGGAGCTGTCCAGAATAGATAGTGCGGCCTCGCTGTACGCTAGTAGTGTCGTATGGGACTTGTTGGTTAGCGGACGAGGTCGTGTAAGTATACAACTGAGCAGTTTTCAAAAATATTCTAAGGCCCCCACAGTCGGTAAAAAAAAAATTAAATTAAAGTATCAACAAGAAGACATACAGTAAATTTCCTGAAAATTGTATTGTTTATTATATGGGTACCACTTCATAATTACAAAGTTTAATAACTGACCGATCGGTGTTAACATTTGTGTAACAAATATAGCCTAGCTCCTTAGTAAATTTTATGAAAGGAAATTATTAATTTAATAATTTAAGTTATTAATTTAATAATTTAAGTTAATTCTTTAATTTCTTGAAGAAATTTTTGTTTTTTTGTTTTTAATATGAATATGAATTTTTGCAGCTGGTTACCGTATTGATTCCCCCTGATAACACAATCTAATATTAGATCCAATAAATATTGTTTTAAGCAATATTGAAGCGTGTAATAGTAATATAATACAAAAATTCAAAAAATTTCAAGAACAAAAAAATACAAAATATACGCATTTTAAATATTTCTTCGATCGAATAAATATTATATTATATGTGTGTGTGATCAGTGAGCCGTTTGGTAAAAACAGGGATTGAACATGTAAATACGACAAGATTCGATTGGAAAAGAGTTTCTCCAAAATTGTTCTGGTTACATTTTCAAACCCAGGTTAACCCAGTTAAGTACCTATGGTTAAGTTATTGCCCAACAGCATACTAGGCCCGCGAAGCCATTCTATTTATTTTCTTAAATTCATGGAAACATTTATTTTAGGATTTATATTTGTTGCGGAATACCGTTTGGTGTTAGTCATGGTATTCTTCTTCTTTAAATACCTCTTCTATCGAAGATTGGTGACCATCTTGGCAATTTGGACCTTGCAGACTACTGCTTTGAAAAGGGAAGTCGTGCTCTTGCCAAATCACTGCCATCAGGCTTTTCAATCAGGATGTTCTTCTGCCGGGAGCCCTCTGTCCTTCCATCTTCCCTTGCATTATTACATGCAGAAAGCGATATTTTTCGTTCCTCATGACATGGCCAAACTTGACCTCGATATATATATATATATATAGTCAGGACATGTAGAGTAGTGGTACAGACTCCAACTTTCACTCGAAAAGTTGTTGGTTCGAGTCCCACACTTACTACATTTTCTCGCCATGCTTCGGAGGGCATGTAAAGCAGGCGGTCCCGGGCTTATTTATTTATATTTCATGTATAGCTCTTCGATCGATATATTCTGGGAAATTTAATTTTTTACACCTGTTAGGTTAATGAATATTATGTGCGACATTTGCCGGTTTGAAAATTTGGCACAGTTTTCCTACGGATGGAAATTATTATGTGTTGGGCTCGTGCATAGATGGTATGGAATAGTCCAGTTGGGCTATAAAACGGAAGATTACGAAAAAAAAAAATTAAAATTTCCCCCATACTTGATTTTATCTGGACTGGCGGTCATGTTGCTGACCACATCTCAAATTGTGAACTCTACCTGTCCTCAGGCTTAGCAAGACTCATAATGGGCTCAGTGGTGACCGAGGCAGGTGCATGAGGGGGAGGGGGGGGGGGGCAAAACGGTACTTTGCACTTGTGGCAATTTGACCTCTGGCCGCCACTGAATGGGTTATCATGCCGCACTGATTTTTTTTTGTAATTCCTTGGTTTTAAAACTGTTTCTATTGTTTTAGATTTATTGCGGTGCTCGTGCGGGGATGGCTGGATTGCTGTTTCTGATTTAGCAACTGGATGTTGCTGACGACGTTCTGTACCTGTATGTAATGTACGTTGCTGCGATTGTAGCTGCCGGCAGTCTTCCTCTACCACGCTGCACAACAACGGCGGTGTTAGCTGCAGTTTCTTGTTGTCTCTGCGCAGGATTCGGTGAGTGTCTTCCATGTTACTGTTCTTATTTTGCCTACTATTTTGCCAATGTATGTTTTCAGCACTCAAATGGGAAGCCGTTTGGATTCGGATTGTTACGGGAGGGTTAGATTCTACATTTACAATTACGTATGACTGAAATTCCTTTCCGAGTCCCTTTCCCATAGCGAACTATAATAGTTCATGGGTTACCGTGTGTATATTATTGAGTAATAATTTCTTTTGTCAATGTTTAAAAAAAAACAATTTTCTATCATTAAAGCAAGTATTGTTAACAATTCGAAATGAAATTATATTCGAATCAATTATAGCCTTTTTCGTTCCTTATATACTTTCTTGTTATCTACGGCTTTGGGTGTGACTCTTTGGTGTTTTCTCTGGTAATCAGTTATCTTCTAATTATCTTCATTAGAGGACTGATGTAACTCCAATTACCGCATCTGTCGTTAGAGGGCTGATATAACTATATACTTGTGTTTGTGTAGTAACAGCTGTTTAGCAGCACATGTAAAGTTAGGGTAGTGTAATGCCCCGAAATGGTTAAGGGTGCACTACGAATGGGCAAGGAGTTCTCCAAGAAGACTAATTAACTAGTCAGAGGATCCGAACTAAATGCTGTATAATAGTGGTGGTTCAATCGTTTTATACATCAATGTTACATTAGACAGAGGCTGGTTCATAGTTAGGTAATCACACAATAGGATATACTATTATAACTATCGTGAGAGTCACACATAACCGGACGTACCATGAATATACATACACACGGATATTGTAACACGGATATTACACGCCTTACCCCTTATGGGGAGTGTATTACACATCTTACCCCTTATGAGGAGCTTAAAGTAGGTACAGGTATGGTGAACAACACACAGTAGGTATAAAATTTGAAACATTTGAAATTTAAACATACAAAATTAGAATATACTTAACTATAGCGGAAAAGTTGTATACATCGAATAATAATTTATTACCATAGATTCTCTTGCAAATTAATTTTTGAATACCAGTCTCGATTAATATAGTTTAGCTATACAATACAATATTTTTAATTTGTCTAGTTACATAATACAATATTTTGACACCTGTTTAGTCCTACAATACAATGTTTCGAAATTTATCATTTACAATTTACAATACAATTTTTTTTTTAAAATTTAGTATGAGGAAAATATAGGCTCATGTTCTTCATTAGAGGTTAAAATTTATAACTATATATTATCTATCTTAAGCGTTTACGGGGGAGGGTTCAAAGTATTTAATCTGTTTTGCCTTTGGTTTTGGATTCGCGAGCTTCGGCGAAGGGGTGAGTTAGTGGCAGGTTGAGTTTCATCGTCTGGTCGAGACGTCAGTGGTTGTAATTCGTAGTTACCTCTATTCTCGAAATTATCGTCAAATATTGGCGCAGAGGGTACACTCCTAGTAATTCGACGAATGGATATATTACGGGGTAACTGGAGATTAGGGAAACATCTTATTTTTACGTAGTATAAGCCGTATAGAGCGAGAAATGCGATTATAACGTATGGGACTATCGTAACATAACTGACGTGCTGAGTTATCTGGCGAGTGGTAAGCAAGGTTTTAGCAACATCTTTTACATGCTGTAGCTTATGTGAAATCAGCTTTAAGTCATTATAATCTGAGACGGTTATATTGGACTGTAGGAAATTGAAGTTAAGCGAGTTATTGGTCTGAAGGGTAACGTGTACCGTTTGTGGGAGGCTATAACGTGGAATAATAGTTGATACATTACTAGCCTTAATATCTTCAGCCTGTAGGATTATAGTAGCTGAGTAGGCTTTACAATCTTTATTTAAGGAGAAAATTCCTAACGGAAATAGCTGAATGTCAACAGGATCTTACAGAATTCAGAATCAGAATCAACAGAATTTTTACAGTTTATCGTTAGAGAATCGGTATGCGGCGTAATATATAACCAGTGATTCTTTAGGAATAATTTATGCCAAATGGCATGTGGTAAGAATTGGAGTTCGTGGATTTCGCAATTTTGGGGAATTTCTGTTGGGTATAAGAGTGATTTCACTTCGCATTGTGGTTGTGAATGCACTAACGTGAGTGGATTTTCCAGTTTACATATGAATTTACCTGAGGACAATTTTTTACAACCCTGAAGGGAATCCATTAAGGAAAAATGAATTTTATTTTCGGATAAGGTGATAAATGATTTACTTGGTGCTATAAAACGGTAAGTTAGTGTCTTAGGAACTTGCATAGGCAATGGTAAAATATGGTACATATTATGTTTATTAAAGTCTACAATGGGGACATACACTAAGGTAATAAGTCTTGGGCTTTTTAGAAACATAGTTAAGTGTTTGATACTCTGTAGATCTATCATATTTTCGATTTCAATATTCACAGGGTAATGTAATTCATTAGGTAGGTATAAAAGAGTTTTTTTCAGTTCAGTAACTAATTGTGATGGGGAAATTAAAGCGGGATGTAGGATATTTTGTTTGGCAAATAAAATTGCATCTATGAGCGTTTCGTATTCGTGGTCCAAGTCTAACAAGACGGACATTAACAAGTTATAGTGGTGACTAATCTGTGTCTTTATCTCAACGGCTGAGATTTGCATAGTCATATTTGCAGTGAAAGCTTCGAATTTTTTTAGGTTTTGGTTGAAAGCTTCTTCGTTGTTCTTGATAGTTGAGATGGTTTTATTGAAGTTTGATACTGTCGATTCTACGATTACAGCCTGCTCTAGTATTAGTGTTAGGACTTCGCGGTTGTTGCTTTGCATGTTGTCTATTTGTTGATTAAAATAATCATAATCATTTTGGTCGAGGGTTCCAAAAATGGTTTTGGCAACCGTTCCGATGGCATTAAACCATCCTCTTTTTGACCGGTGCTGGACAAGATCGTGAAGCATCGTTTGCTTATGTTGTACAGCGGCTAGTTTATGTTGGGCGACAGGATGAAACTGTTCGCAAGCCAAAAAATTTAAGAGCACCTTATTTGTTTCGCAAACTTTGGTTGTATCGCGGAAAAGTGAGTCAGCAGTGTAAAATGATTCTTCCAAGGCAGAGATATCTAAATAACATCAACTTCCATTCCGTATTGTAGAACGACGTGGTTCCCAATTTGTCGTAGAAAAGTCCCGGAGAATGGCGAATAGGCTGATTCAAAAAGTTCGGTGGACGTTGTCCGGATATGGTAAGTATAAGAGAAAACAAGCAGAGTAGATTCATTTCATGCAGTCGTCTGAACGGATGGATGATGAGCGGCACCTGTCGCTGTGGGGAAGAAGAGACACTCAGAATCAGATACTGGACAGCAGCAAGGTGGAGCGGCGGAAGGCAGCTTGCGAGGTAGGAAGAATGCGTCTGCGGCCCGACGTCGCTGGCTCAGGCAGGGGGTGCTACAGCCGTGGAAGTTCTTCTCAAAAAGGGTCTGGTACCCAGAACTTGAATGCACGGAATTTTGGTGGAGCAGTCCCCTGGTTTTCTTCTGACACCAAAATAATGTAATGCCCCGAAATGGTTAAGGGTGCACTACGAATGGGTAAGGAGTTCTCCAAGAAGACTAATTAACTAGTCAGAGGATCCGAACTAAATGCTGTATAATAGTGGTGGTTCAATCGTTTTATACATCAATGTTACATTAGACAGAGGCTGGTTCATAGTTAGGTAATCACACAATAGGATATACTATTATAACTATCGTGAGAGTCACACATAACCGGACGTACCATGAATATACATACACACGGATATTGTAACACGGATATTACACGCCTTACCCCTTATGGGGGGTGTATTACAGTAGGAACATCAAATTCTGCATAGATATCTGCTGAAGAATATATTACCCGATGACGTTAGTATGACATTTGGAACACATCGAATAAACTTCTGTTTCGCTTATGCATGTTTTCTAATTAACAGCGTCAACCTGTCGTAGTCGCTTAGCATATCTTAAAGTTAGAGTAGGCTGCATTGATTTCTGCTGATTCTGTTGATTCTTGTCGTAATAAGTATGTAAACTGTATTGTACTATATACTGAACTACAGCAAAATATACTTGACGTAGGGTGAATTTGTCCTTAATTACACCTAGTGTTGTGAAATATGTACATAAAATGGAAGTTTGGTGGGGGGGGGGGGTGCCAAAAAGTCCCTATTAAAAACTGCTGAGCCTCAAGGGCGCAAGACTTTCAGCATAGAATAAATATTTACGATATATAAAGGGTGTTCCAGACCACCCGGACACCCCCTATATCTCGGTTATTATGAGGAATTTCGCAATGCGTTCGATAACAATGTAGGGTGGAATCAACTGTTTTTCAGTGGGTCCAAAAGGAGTTTCGGGGGGGGGGGGGGTCATAGGTGGTATCTCGGAATTTTCAAATGCAAAGGTATGTCGTGTCGCACATCAAATGAAAGCCCTTTTGAAGAGCTTTCATTTGATGTTACAATTACGCACCTAGCTTGAAAGGTTCAGGTACATTTAATTCTAACACGTCAAAACATTTATTATTTCAATACCGTTCTTTTAGAATAGATTCCCACTTTCTGTGCTTTACATACAACATATTTGAAATCAGTGAACTTATTTTCGCCAAACACCTTCCGGCACAGGTACGATAGGCACAAACTACAATTTTATTCAGTTTCAGACCACCCCCTATATCTCGGTTATTATGAGGAATTTCGAAAAGCGGTAAAAAGTACGATAACAAAGTCAAGGTTGAACTACATTATGGTGGAATCAAATGTTTTTCGGGGGTTCCGAAATTGGTGGTTTCGCGGGATTTTCAATTGTAAAAGCATGCCGCGTTACACATCAAGTGAAAACCCTATTGGAGAGCTTTCATTTGATGTAACAACTACAAAATTGTTGGTGTTCCAGACCACCCGGACACCCCCTACAAATCCCCTTATTTTTAGGAATTTTGAAATGCGGTAAAAAGTTCGATAACAACGTAGGTGTCGAACTACCTTATGGTGGAATCAAATGTTTTTTTCGGGGGTCCGAAAGGGACGTCTCGGGGGGTCATAGGTGGTTTCTCGGAATTTTCAAATGTAAAGGCATGCCGTGTTACACATCAAATAAAAGCTCTTTAAAAGTACTATCATTTGATGTGCAACACGACATACCTTTTTATTATAAAATTCCAAGATACCACCTATGACCCCCCGGAAACCCCCTTTGGGACCCTCCGAGAAAACATTTGATTCCCTAATAAGGTAGTTCGACCCCTACTTAGTTATCGAGTTTTTTACCGCATTTCGAAATTCCTCATAATAACCGAGATATATGGGGTGTCCGGGTGGTCTGGAACACCCTGTATATATTGACTTTCAGCGTTTCTTAGGTTTTGCTTTTTCTATTCCCATTTTTTTTTTCATTAATAAATAAACATTCAAAAATTCCTTGTTGCAAAAAGCAAAAGTTGGAATTGTGGAAAAACACTGCGCGTGTTATACATATACTGTAGCTAAATACAAAGGCTTGGGTAAATCGTTTTATGAAGAAAACATTTCATTACATTGTGAATAAGAGACGTCTGGTCCGTCTGTGGAGCGGGTTCTTCTGATCTCATCAGCTCACCTTTTGAGTTCTAGATAAGATAAGCTGGCACGGGCTTCTGTAATGTAATAATATAATAGAAAATATCTGTATTAATTCGTAGTGAATAAAATGCGTTCAAATAACTAAAAATTGAAACATGTATATTACTATGCGTACAATACCTAAAAAATTTGTAGTTTCTACTATCCGCATTGTGGACCATAAGAATATAAAAAATGAGCAGTTTGACATCATTTCCTTCACATGCAAGCATTTTTCAATTAGGTGTTGCTTTAGTTCTTTCTGAACTTTTCTGTGGCTTCCAGCTCTGCTATGTCACTGTGATGCCCAGGGAATTATTTACCACATGATGCGTAGACTGGTATATAGCCTACTCAAACCTGCTGGTTTATGTTCAGGGATCTGAAGGTTATGCCTTTAGCACCATAGGCATTTGCGTCTCCCAGCCTAGTTATGGTGCCAGTTGCCTTTTTCAAACGCACGTCTCTGGCTAGAGCATGGAGAGATGGTACAGTCAGAATACCTTAGTCGCCGTGCCTTGGTGTTCGCCAAAGGAGTAATAAATAACCTCTTCGTTGGTTATTAGTTCAGAGCGGCGAATAGACAATGGCATTGCTATCTAGCGCTGTTGGGGAGAACCGTTGGCTAAACGACTGTTTGGTAAAGGCACTGCCTTTGTGGTTACGTTCTTGCTCTTTTCGGAGGGTTACTGTTATGGCATCATTGTGGGAGTCCCATTGCCCACAGTCACACCTTTCTATCTTTGTTTTAACTGCATCTTCTGTGCTGCTGAGCTACTTGGCTATTACTCTCCTTTCCATGGGTTTGTGTTTAGGCTTTTTACTGCCATAACGATTCACGAACCTACATACGTCAAATTCTGCAGCCAAAGCTGAGTCTTTAAGAAGTTTGGGAGTTACCTCTCCATAGTTTTAATTCACGTTTTTTTTTTCTGGGATTACGTTTTTCATAATACCTGACTTGAACTTCTTTTGTATTCTTTCATCTCTCATTCTTTCTTCCGCTCATGCTCCACAAGGGTGGCTTTCTTACTCTGGTCTTTTAAAACTTTAATCCCTTCAGCAACATACAAAAAGGGATGACCAAAATTTTTCTGCATTCCTGTCATTTCCATGGCCATAAACCAGCGATAAGGTTCAGGGACGTCAGTGAACATGAGAGTATTTGTAGCATTCATACCTAACTCAACCATTTCCTTTCTGATAGTGTCGAACAAGACAGAGAAACTGCTGTCCGGAGGTGTTCTCACAGGATCACCTGTAAGGAGGGCCTCCCATGACTTGAGTTTATTGTAGAACTGTTCACCCTTGGTTTCTCTCAAGGTGAGTGCATTTCCTACCGTAGTGTTACAGAAAGAAATCTCCATAATGAGCGAAAAGACCTTAATATGCTGCCATGCACCAAGTTTAGCATTACTACTTTTTGCAACTGTTTGTACTTCAAAATGCCAAAAAGGGTTGTTCCTGGGTTCAATAAGGCATCACGTCGAAACATTAGCAACTGACGAAAAAGAAACAAATGAAGAGAAGAAGACTGTAGTATACATTGAACACCCCCAATGTCTGCAGTTTTCCAATGTAAATAGATGGCAAACCGACTTTGTAAATTGTCCAATACACTGCACTGCTGTTTGAAAACAATACCACCATCCTTCATCTAGGTCTGGGTCTATCCACATGTAGTCAATGGAATGCCAGCTAGTCCGTGTTGTATGTATTGACGGTAGATAATGTCCTTGACTTTTTCTGCTTTGAGCTTGTCCTAGAAGGATCATTTCTTAATTTATGATATGGAGCGTTATGAGATGTTTTTGTGATGGTGTTGAGGTGTAGTCGTTGAATGCTCTGGTTGAAAATGGCTGACTGGATGCAGAGGTCAAATTTTCTTCTTGTCGTTTAACTCAAATGGTTGTTTTATCCCAGTTCTCTATTAACATGATAGGATCTTTGACTTCCGATGATATGATGGGAATGAGTTCATTCATTTTCTCCTTCATTTTTTTATGACGATGGCAGTGAAAATCTGGATAGCTGGCAAGAAAGTTGGTTTCATCGTGATTAAGACAAAACTTCAAATTACTTGGTATAAATCTGGGTGCACCCTGCCTATTTTTGAATTTTGATACTGCCCCTTTGTCTTAGAATGGATCGTCATCGTCCATGAGACAACTCTCCTCGTCTGATAGAGACATATTGTAATCTACCCCACTCACAACTTTTCAACAGTCTTAATTTCGAAATGTCCTCTCAAGTGGAGGATGTTGAGCCATGGATCGATCAATAGTTTGTAGATAAATAAAAAGATTCATATTGTGAACTCAAAGCTGTATACAGCATAAACATTGTCACAGACAAACAATACAAGTAAAAGATATAATTAAATTATTACTTCTTGTGGTGTCTGTGGTTTTCTAGAACCACGTATTCTAAATAGACCGCGGGTCCATCTCCAGTCCGGGACTGTTGTTTGATAATCTGTGAGTCTGTCTATATGTCCTGCTGTTGCAAGTGAGACGCGTTGTGCACCCTTGCAGGGTCTGCACCTACAAGGATTGGCTGCTGGGTTGGTAGGGGGGCAGAAGCAGCCGCGTCCGAACCGTCGGGCGTGTTCTGAAAATCCTGAGTTTTCTCTTCAGGAATGTCCGCCGTCCGAGCCTTGGGCACAGGGCCGAACGTGGACCATGGGACGGGTCTGTCCCTGTAGAGGGGCCTCTCCATGACCCCGCGGTACTCTAGTTCTTTCCTAGCGGTGTATCCAGGGAACAGGTTGGTAAATTCGCTCGTGGCCATCCGTTCGTAAAAGTTTCTTCCCAGGGTCACCGATTTTACATGGCCTAGATGAAAATCGTTAAGAAATTGTCTGATGCCCCAACCATGGGTATAATTAGGACGGTCATTTATCGGGATGTTGAGTAACTCCTGGTTCCACCCGAGTAAGAAGGAAAGTGACGTAAACGCTGGGCCACTCGTAACGCGCACTTTCATATATTCAAGCGCTGTGGAGCTCGGCGATTTCTGACAGGACGACGAGCCGCCACTGTTTCTGCAGCAGGCGAAGGTGCCTCCATCTGCATATTAGCCATCGAAGTTCGCCTTGGAGTGAGCGATTGCCTAGATGTACTCTGCTGCTCGCCAGAAGTAGAGCTTATAATAATGGAATCTCTCTGAGGAGTGAGCGGTGCTTGAATTACTGTAGTCAGCTGCTCGCCCGAAGTAGTATCCATAATACTTGAATCTCGCTGAGGAGTGGGCGGTGCTTGAATTGGAGTAGGACCAGGATTCGCGATAGGCTGCTTGTATGCTCTTTCTTCACGGAGAGGGATGTCCTGTCCCACCGGACGTATTTGACCTCCGTGTCGACGCCACAGCTCGTTTCCCACCTGCACCGTGTATTGTAATGCCCCATCCTTGCTGACGATGGTCCCAAAGACCCAACGCCGTAACGGCGTAGTGTAGTTACGTACCGCCACTTTTTCTCCAGGCTGGAAAACAGGATCTTGGAAAAGGGTGTCTCTCTGCTCTGAGATGGCCCGACCAATATTCGGGCGTAAGATAGTAAGAGGTGACGATATCTCTCGCCCCAAAAATAAACTTGCAGGACTGTGCCCTGTAAGCACGTGAGGAGCTCTGCGATATGCAAATAAAAATTCTTGTAAGTTGTCGTATAAATTGTTCTGATTCTGGAGACAGCGTAAAGCTTGTTTCATACTTCCAACATAACGTTCAGCCTGTCCATTGCTTGCTGGATAGTGTGGGGGCGACGTAAGATGCCGAATACCAAGTTTACGTAAAAATGCTTGGAACTCCGTTCCCACAAACGTCGACTGATTGTCCGAAACTAAGCAAATCGGGTGACCATATCGAGCAAACAATGTTCTTAAAACAGTAGTAGTAGTATTAGCTGTCATTGAAGACATCGGAAAAATCTCAGGCCATTTAGAATAAGAATCAACCACTATTAAAAAAATTTTGCCTGCATACGAAGCAAAATCTATATGTATTCTCTCCCACGGTTTTGCGGGGTACTCCCAGTAGTGCACCTTGGGGGTTTTTTGCTGCGTTTTGTATTCAGCGCAGTTGACACAATTGCGACACAAATTCTCTATGTCTTGGTCAATATTTTTCCAATACACGTATGAACGTGCTAACGCTTTCATTTTAACTACTCCCATATGACCCAAATGCAGTTCATGGAGTATTGTGCGTTGTAATTTTGCTGGTATAACCGCACGAATGCCTAGCAATATGCATCCTGCATGCAATGAATATTTGCCATCGTGAAATGACTCACCAGCACGTAGTTTTTCAAGAATAGGCATCAAGTCTGGATCTTCTCTGGTGGCCTTCGCCAGATCCACAGGCTTGATTGGCACAACCTGTAAATGATGGGTTTGGAATTCTTCAACATCATCCAGGTCAAACAAGGTCTCCGATGTAACAGGTAGGCGTGAAAGCATATCTGCATTGCCGTTATCATCACTCTTTCTGTATTTCACGTCGAACTGAAATTGTTGCAAGTACAGCGCGTAGTGTAGAAGTCGTGTAGCAGTAATAACTGGTAACTTCGCCTTAGGCCCAAAAATATGACACAAAGGCTTGTGATCTGAAACTAGACAGAATCGACGTCCCAACAGGTAACGGTAAAACTTGGAAACGCCCCATTTAATCGCCAGTGCTTCCTTACAGAGTTGGGCGTAGTTGCGTTCGCTGGGTGAAAGTATGCGAGAAGCAAACGCTATAGGCCTCTCTGAGCCATCACTGAAACGATGAGCGATCACCGCCCCAATTCCGACCGGGCTAGCATCCACAGACAAAATTACTGGAAGGTCCGGCCTGTAGTGCACAAGAACCTTCTCTGAAACTATCTCCTTTTGTAAAGCTTTCAAGCTTTGGTCGCACTGTTTAGTCCATGTGAATTTTGTATCGTGCTTTGTTAACTCGTATAAAGGCTTGGCTATCGTAGCTAAATTTGGTATAAAACGTGCATAAAAAGTTACCATTCCCATGAATGATTTTACCTCTTTGGCATTTTGAGGTTTTGGAGCATTAAGTATAGCCTGTATTTTTTCATCAGTCTTATGCAGGCCGTCCTTTGACATTTTGTAACCCAGGTATTGGACGGAAGATTTCAGGAATTCACATTTACTGTAATTTAGTCGCTGTCCATTTTCTTTCAATCTAGAAAACACTAATGCAAGGCGACTAAGTAGCTGTTCAGCTGTATCTCCTTGAACCAACATATCGTCATAAAATACGTAAATTCCTTCGATGTCTCGTAGAACACCTTCAATATAACGTTGCCAAATGGCTGGCGCCGCATTGACCCCAAACATCAGACGTGTCGGTTGATAAAGTCCCTTGTGTGTATTTAAGGTTAGAATCTTACCGGTGTCTGGTGTAACAGGTAGCGACAAGTAAGCAGTACGACAGTCCAGTTTGGCAAAATATTTACCATGCCCCAAAGTAGACATCAAATCTTCAATATCTGGCATTGGATGTTGAGGAACCTCAATGAGCTGATTGCATGTAACGCTGTAGTCAGCACAAAGACGTATGGACCCGTCTCCCTTAAGTACAGGAACCACTGGAGTCGCAAAGTCCGACCTTTCGACAGGGCGTAAAATTCCTTCTGCAACTAAACGGTCAATCTCGGCCGAAATTTTTGGCTTCAAAGCAAATGGTACTGGTCGCGCCTTTAAGTACTTAGGACTAGCGCCAGTTTTTAACTGTAATTCAGCACAAAAATTCTTTGCGATACCTGTGCCACTGCTAAAAATTTCCTTGTTCTCCGCTAACAATTTCTGTAGCTTCGCTTCGGCAGACGGCGTAATTGTAGCGGTTGCATGAAAAACAGGTGAAATTTGCAGACTTTGACACCACTCACGTCCCATGAGTGGAGGCAGGTTACCTGGCACTACAAAAAGTCGCAAGTTAGCCGTCGAGGCTTTATAAGTCACAGGCACTGTAACAACTCCTTTAGGTGTGATTATCGTACCACCATAACCCCGGAACTGAGTCTTTGTAGGTTGCAACGGAGCATTCAACTGTAAGTCTTTGTATAAATGTTCATTTAAAATAGTATGAGCACTTCCAGTATCCAATTCTAACGATACTGTTTTATTCCCTACTTGCAGTGGAACCATGTAAGGTTTATAAAAGTCATTACTCACGGATGTCACGGAATACAATGTATAAATGGGTAATGAATCTTCCACCGCGTGAACCGTTTTCTTTGAAAGGCAGACGGCTGCCACATGAGAGCCGCGTCCGCAATTTGTACATTTTAAGTTCTTTTTCTTGCAATCAGGAGCCTTGTGCGAGTCAACCATACCGCACCTGTAGCACACAATCTGTTTCCCCTTCGTAGTAGAGGTAGACTGCTTTGAAGTAGATTCCTTCTTGCCCTGAGTAACTTTATTCTTCTGAAAAGACTTGTTTTTTATTTTATTAACGGAACTAGAAGGTTGCACTAGCAATTCCCGTGTCCCTGACGACGCAGATTCAAGAGACACCGCCAGAGCATAAATCTTATCGAAATCAGCGTTATCTTCCTCAAGAACACGATCTAAAATGTGACGATCTCGTAAACCTGCCACAAAAACATCCCTGAGGACCTCTGATAACACGCTGGAAGCATACTTGCAAGGAACAGCTAAGTGGCGTAAAGATGCCGAATAAGCTGCCAATGATTCTCCCTCTTGCTGTCGGCGTTTATATAGTGTATGCCGAGAAGGTATGACTAAAGGTGTTGGTCGCAAATGACCTTGCAAAAGTTTAGTCACATCATCATACTGTGAGTTTGCAAGCGTTTTCGGATGTAGCAAATCCTTAGTAAGTCCATATAAATCAGTAGGCAAACTATGCATAAACAATTGCAGCATCGTGCTATCATCAGTAATGCTGTAAAGTTTAAAAGCTGCACTACATTTTTCAATGTGTAACGCAATGTCGTCACTTGCAATAAATTTATCAAGTTTTGGAAAACTCTTTCCCCCACCTGTAGCAGGTTGAGCAGGTGAACCTTGCCCTTGGGGTCTAGTTAAAGCCTTCAAAATATCCGACATCGTCTTCTGCATATTCAAATTGGCTTGCAAAACGTCTTTTAGATCTGTCATTGTGGCAAAGTAAAAGTACCACGTGCACTAGTAAGTAAGCAATAAGCAAAAACAATCGCAAAATAGTAAATATAGTAGGCTAATTACCGACTGCGCCACTGTTCTGTAGTTTACCCATTATATTATTCTGTTATATCCATTAATTATTGTACAGGATTAAATAATATAGTAATAAATTAATAATTCGGTAAATCGTTCATCCATCTTTATTTATTGTTTACGACCATACAACTCCAACTAATGGTTTTCCGGAATACGTGGTTCTAGAAAACCACAGACACCACACTTCTTTAAATTTTATTAAACTTATATTTATTTTAATATTATTTTAATTTTAATAATAAGCAAAAATTATAAAAAATAATTCTTAAACATCCAAATAATAATCTGATACATTTCCAAAAGGTGCATTGTATATGCAAAATTCACTGTTTTCAATGGGGTATACAGGCATTTTTTTTGCCGTATTTAGAATGAAACTAGATTTTATTTTACATATAAATTGATATAAATTTCTTTTAAATTTATTCTTACTTGGGAGTAAAATTCATTTATAAATTTTGCTTTTAAGGCAGGGGCGGCCATATTTGAACGTCACCGTTCCCACCACCATAGTAAACAAAAACGGAAAACATAATATAATCGTGTTTCTTTTTACTTGGTTTTCCTAATTTTACATGGCAACTGCGAAAACTAATTATAAGTACTGTGCTGTGCCTAACTGTACAAATACGACATTCAGTACGCCACAAAAACTGTTTTTGCATATGCCTAATGATGGAAAAAGGCGAAGAGCATGGATCCAAGCCGCAAGACGCGATGAGGCTGTCAGTCCGAAGTCAACTCTGTTTTTTTGTGAAGACCATTTCGAGGTAGGTTTGCGTTGATTTCTACTCTTTTTTCCAATGAAATTAGTATTCAGCCGTAATTTGCAGGCAGGTAATTTCTCCGACTGATGTGGGGTCTATGATGCATGACTACATAAACAATATACGTATTATGGTAGGGCTATTCTGTGGAGGAGACTTCATATTGACTCATTGATTATTGCTAGGTTATGAAATTTAAATGTTGCGGCCTTACAAGATTCAATCACTTTCTTCTGTCACTCTTAGCATAAGCGTAGATTTCTTTCGCTCACTAAATAGTGTAGCTCCCTAGCTCCTTCGATTTTTGCCGATACTGACACAGTTACAGTATATAACTGCGCAGCTCATTGTTGATTTGGACTTTATATTTTTAGTCGGTTACTGGCCAATCAGTGCTCGGTTCATTTACAGCATTTATATGGACCAGAGACCCACCGACCGCTTTCAACAAGCTGTCATTAATTATTAAAGTAGTAAAGTGGTTGTACTTCATTTTATATTAGATTGAACTTACTGACGTGTTTTTTTCTGTACCAGTTGGAAGAATGCATTGAAAATTTAACTTATGTTAAATTAATGCACGGGCGAATGACTATAAAAAAAACAGCGATGCCAACTAAATTTGAATGCCAGGGCAGGCGCATCAACAAGTTTTTGGAGCCGACAAGACTTTTACTAGTGAAGAGGCGAAGGAAAGAACTTATAGCTTCGGCCGTAAATGCGCAAGTAGAAGCTCAAGCAGGGCCAAGTAATGACAATCAAAGCTGCGAAGATAGTTTGCCTATTATTGAAGACCATGATAGCAATCGTAAGTAGAGTTTTCTATCATGTTGTTATGTTGCCTTCGCCTGGCAATCAGCATCTTCGCTGTCGATGATCATGCGGTAAACTTCCCGAGATATGTGCAATTTAATTGTAGGGCATTTCTCCACTAACACATGAGGTTTAACACAGTCGACACAGTCATCGCCGTCCGCATCTTTTTTTCTTGCGGGAGGCAGACTGGGTGAGCCGAAATCTCTAAAATTCCATCAAGGCTCTTTACTATCATCATCATCATATCAATATTATAAAATTGCGCGCAGGAGGCTTCCCCTGGGGAAAAAGTATGTGAAATGCGGCACGCCAGAATTAGTAGCGTTCACGAATTTTGATAGCAGTCGAGATTTTACAGTCTAATACTTATTTATAAAACTCCAAGCTCCGCCAGACAGCGACATGTTGCTCTCGTTCTAGGCGGGGGGCAGCTGGTCTCCCCTGCCCTCTCCTGTGGACGCCCATGGACATAATGTGTATTTAAACTGCGTTTATTTTTTACATTTTCCTGGTTTATGGTGACCCCATGTAAACACAGGAATTACGGAGTATTAATGTAGTTTATGTAAAAATACCAATGTGCGACACATGACGGTTTCTCTAAAAATAATAAAAATCTATATCTGAAAATATTGTATAGTAGACGTTCCGTGTAATGTGTGAGCCACGGTGAATCTTATATTGTGTTTTAAAATTTACTGTATACCTGTACATGGTTTTTTTTTGTTTCAGTTTTTTCAAATGACAAGTGCACGCAAACTATGCAGGCAGCTGCCGTAACTAGCCGAGCTGTGCAAGTGACGCCACAGTACACGACTGTCAGTTGCTCGCCAATTAAATCTGCAACTACCAGTCGCGGTACTACAAAAACCCCGGAGAAACTGGAGAGGGGGTCCGGCCGCAAATTTTCGGCCTGTAGTTTTCTAAATTCAAGCAGTGAAGATAGTGATGACAGCGATTTCGCAATTGACGATGTCGTCGAGCTGAAGGAGCTGTCTGCTCGCAGGATGAAGTTAATAATTCAGGCTAGGCCAAAGAAATATTTAGGCATTCCTGCGAGCTGCATTTTCGTGTTTGAAATGCTGACAAAAGATGCCCCCTGCCGCAATGTGGCGATAGTCTTGCAGCGAATAAAACTCTGCAGGACCTTCGATGAAATAGGGGACGACTTCGGAATTACCCAACAGCACGCCAGTACTGTTTTTAAGCAGACATTGCCTTACGTCCATTCAAACCTGAAGTCGCTCATACATTGGCCCCCTAAACCTACAATACTTGCCAACTTACCAATTGCATTTAGGGCCAATTACCGGGAAGTAGTGTGCATATTGGACGCATTCGAAATTGAAATCCAAAAGCCAAGCAATCCCATCCTGCAGTCAGCCACTTGGTCGCAATATAAAAAATGCAATACAATTAAGTACATAGTGGGTGTTACTCCCGATGGACTAGTCTCATGGTGTTCGAAGGGATATGGAGGTCGGACTGAAGACACGCACATAGTGACCGAGTCTGATTTTCTACATCACCTTCCGATGGACAGTTTAGTCATGACTGATCGTGGGTTCAAAACACTTGAACCATTCCTTTTGAGAAAAAATTGTCGGCTTGTGCGACCGCCAAGTGTTTTTCTTACAAGTGGTACAGTCATGACTAAGAAAGAAGTCATAGAGACGAAGCAAATAGCTGCCCTCCGTATACACGTTGAGCGAGTTATAGAGCGCATTCGCGAGGAGAAGTTGTTGTCTATGCATTCGTGTGTGAATTTAAAATTTTTGCCTATGCTGGATATGGCAGTGGAATGTGCATTAGGGCTTGTAAATTTACAGGGAAAATTAATTAAGTAACATTACGACTTTGATTTGATTATCACAAGATTTACTAAATTCTGTGTTAAGGCCGGAAGAACCGGCACACACGAAACACTCTTGTGTTCCAAAAAATGGCGACTATGAACTTTTACTTATTAAATTATTTTTACTTTGACTGGACATCATCATGAAATCGTTGATTTGCCGTAAAAAGTGTAGATTACCATTATCGTATATAATAATACAGGCTTTCAGTGATATTTTAATTCATTCCTCTGCGACCAATATTAACTGAGATATGAATTATATAAGGTTTCAATCGGCCGCTATCTTGTAACTAAATAGTGGATTTAGCTGGTTAAAGAACTCGATCAAGACATTTTTGAAGTTCATCAAAATCGGATAATATTTACGGAAGTTGGAGTGTTTCCTAAAATCGATATACATACATAAACACATACTGTACATACGTATATACAGTATATATGTATAAAGCTGGCCATTGACAAGGCCTCCAAACGGACTCGCGCCAAGCCAAATGGCGTGTCCTGTTCCATTTGGCGTTAGCGCCATTTAGAGGGGTCATTCACGACTACGCTGAACCAGTCGCTTTAAATCTTTCAAATTGTACAGTGTAAAAGTACCTCTTCCATATCGTAACACTATACAATTTGAAAGATTTGGAGCTACTGGTTCAGCGTAGTCATGAATGACCCCTCTAAATGGCGCTAACGCAAAATGGAACATGACGCGCCATTTGGCTTGCGCGATTCCATTTGGAGCCCTCGTGTATGGCCAGCTTAACATTTTGAAAAGAGGGTGGTTTTAGGCTCAGGGGGTCATGAAATGAAAAGTCGTGAAGAAATTTTCCGAGAGTCGAACATTGGTAGATGGTAGATCTCAATAGGTACATGAATCTGCCTTTAAGCTGAAAATATAAAGGTGTTTTGTTCAGCTGCTATTTATCCGCCCCTGGGTCCAGTGCAATTTGTTTTGAATTATGGCGGTTGGCTGTTGCTGTGCAGGAGAATCCGGGCTAATAGGCCGTGGTCGATTTGAAAGTATGCTTCCAAACGTTTCGTCAACAACAACAGTGGCACTATGTACTACACTTCTAAGATTGTATCGTGGGGGTACCGTAGGAACTGACTGACAGACTGGTGCAGGTATGGATCGGCGCGCAAGCGCTCTCGTGTCTGCTTGGCTAGTTGGCGTCATTCTCTGTTTTGTTGTTTTATTTACTTTTAACCTACCCCCGACTACATAGGAAAGCCATAGAAATCTATAAACATCCGCAAAACTTTAATAGAACGGAAGAAGGATTAAAACACTACCGAGTCAATCAGACACGAGAGCGCCTGCGCACCAATCCAGACCTGCTCGGTGGGCCCTCTAACTGTAGCCTACGTCTTCAATTCCTTAGGGACACCTGAAAACTATGACACTACCTATAGAAGTATTGTTATACAGGGTGCCCCAGACCATCCGTCCACCTACTTTTTCTCGAAAACGAATGACGTCAGAGGTCTGATTTTTTTTTAAATCATTACAAAATGGGGGTTGATGCATTTCTGGAAATTAGTTTGGAATTTTTTGGGGACCTGGAAGGGGGGTTTGGGGGGTCCGTATGCTGTTCCTCGAAATAATGAGAACAATTTTTTGTTTGTCATTGTTAAGTTGAAGTCATGAGCTTTCATTTGAGATGTCACTTGCCATGCTTCGGGTG
Organism: Psococerastis gibbosa; assembly: GCA_963971405.1. NCBI lineage: Eukaryota > Metazoa > Arthropoda > Insecta > Psocodea > Psocidae > Psococerastis > Psococerastis gibbosa. The sequence continues at coordinate 40,761,542 of OZ020489.1, read as the reverse complement.
ACCTATTCCCAACCTCCCCCCCTCCCCATTGAGGCGCAGGTTCAGGCACTAACATTTGTGTATCATTGTCAAGCTGAAGTCATGAGCTTTTATTTGAGGTGTCACTTGCCATGCTTTAGGTGACCCATTCCCACCCTTCGCCCCTCTCCCCGTTCAAGCGCAGGTTCAGGTACGATTTGTATAGTTAACTTGACATTTCTTGTAATAAGCTTTCATTTAAGGTACAACATGCCATATGATATTTTAGAGAAATTTAATCTCAAACTTTAGCTGTTTACTGTACCTGAACTGAAAAACTCAGGTACACCAAGGTAAGATTATCAAGTACTCCTATTTTTTCTTTACCAGAAAATTTGATTTAGACTTTTAGCATTCAGCACACTAATAGCCCACAGGTACCCAATGTTTGACTTTTAAAGACCTCCTGTACCTGAACCTGTAGGGATACAATCAAAATTTTTGCAAATTATGAATGAACACTTTATAAGCCTTCAACTGATGTACAATTTGACATACCTTTACATTTGATTATTCCGAGGAACAGCATACGGACCCCCCAAACCCCCCCTTCCAGGTCCCCAAAAAATTCCAAACTAATTTCCAGAAATGCATCAACCCCCACTTTGTAATGATAAAAAAAAATTCAGACCTCTGACGTCATTTGTTTTCGAGAAAAAGTAGGTGGTCGGATGGTCTGGGGCACCCTGTATATGCAGCCTCACCGTATTTTCTTACGGAACATTGCCTATAAAATTAGTTTATATTGTAGCTTATAACAAGAATGGTTTTTTCCATTTATTGCATATTTACTGTGATATACTGTACCCCTGAATAAAAAACTACTTCTAGTACTAAGTGGTCTCCATTTTTTGCTTGATATGCAATTCCTCATGAAATATCTAACTTGCAACAATAAACGAAGCGTCATAAAGCAGAAACAATGTTCCTCTTCATTCTGATATGTAGTATGTGACCATGATTCACACCAATTGGCCACAGTTTTGAAACTCCTTCAACGTGACGCCCCCAGAGACCATTATTTTTTTTTACAAATGAAGTTTCAAAACTGTGGCCGATCTGTGTCAGTGACGGCAGCATATTGTGCATCAAAGCGTGGAGAATTATTTCCTCCAGTTAATGACACTTTATTTCTTTGTTCTCATTGAACAGGTGTTGTAAAACTGGTTCCGCAAGCACCGGTTAGCAAGGCACATGCCCAGACTCTGGCCAATGGCAATCACAAACCCGGCCCTAGCGTGGACAATCCCATAGGCGGGGTTTCCACATACGTCAATGTTAAATATGGTGGTAGCAGACATTTTTAGTATGTCTTTAATGTCTGCTAAAACGTCAATACCACATTTACCATTGACATGTGGAAACCCCGCCATATAATGTGCTCCACAGTTTCCAGCTGATCGCACGATATATATTAGAATAGATCGATTGACTTATGGGAGAGAGCACTGGCTGAGTGAATTTGTGTAGGTGGCAGTAGACAAAAAAAATGGCGGCCCAGTTATAAGGATTTGAAAACCACGTCAAAACAATGTAAATAAATAAACAAAACAACTATTGGGATCACAAAGCATTTAACCATTATCAATCGAAGGTACAATCGCTGATTCCCCTCCGAAGCAAACTACAATCTGGGCCTAATGAACGATTCCCAAAACTGATGCGCTTGATGCAGAAGTTGACGCACGTAGGGCTCGTCATAGTCCACGATTATGAGGATTGCTTTTTGTGACTTTTCGAAATCCGGCGAAGCGCAACAAAATAATCCTCTTCGCCGTTTGGTCACTAGCATCTGCAGCTGCATTTGGGCTTTCACCTTCTCTGTTAATTCTGAGTGAGAATTGACGTAATGACTGATATTTTTGTATTTGGTGGGACACTTCACTTCAATCACATAATCTTCGCTCACACCATCTGGTGACGCAGCCAGCCAAGGGTGGGATGGCAAAAAGAACAGTCCCGTCTTACGCCACTTCAAATTGAATGTCTTTGCCAACAATCGGATAACTGGCTCCTCCAAGATGCGGCCCCTTTCCATAGCTTTTGTGTCCCTGACTTTGAGAACCCCAATTATTGAATTGACGAGCGATCCGTCGGGTGTTCTACAGTGGGCGGCTTCATGGATTTTCGAGGCGGTGATCCTACCGTACCTATAATAAAAATTGTCAAATTTACTGATTTGCAACAAATTAAATCTCAATTAAAGGATTGCAGAGCAATCCGGATATAAATGGCAGGCATATATCCATGACTTAAATTATGAAATGAAAAATCGTCTTTACTTCAGGCGAGCTTTAGCCCCGAAAGGCTACTCTTCCAGCGAACCTGCAACTTGTAACAAATTCATCCCCAAATTTGTGAGTCGTATGAACTATGGTCAAAACGTCGTGAAACGCACCAATACATTGGCTGTCGCATAATGACGTTTCCATTTAGAACACAGTGCAATGTTCTTAATTTCTTCCCTCAACTGTCACCATTACTATGACATTTCAAATAGTCTACTGTTAACTTACTTGCGACCAATTACAGGAAAGCTGTCATTTGCCTTGAGTCATGGACCAAAGCTTGTAAGTTTTTGTTGGGCACTCAGAAACTCAGTGAAAACCCGGTTGCGCATTCATTTTTGTTTGTTTGTAAATTAATGACAGTGGCGCGACCCCAATGATTTTAACAAATTGATGTTTCCATTTCTAAACTTTTTTTATTTAACTTGCAACATTTCTTAACCCATTTACATGCTTTCATGTAACATATGAAGATGTAACTAACCTTAGCTCATGCCAAAGAGGATTGTCAGCCTGGCCTCTTGTGGCGACTTCTGCTTCCTCGCAAACTGAAGCCGTCATAACCCTCTGCACTAAACTCTCAAAATCTTCTGAATTATTTATCAGATAGTGCAGACTGAGCTGCTCCACGGTCGGTCTTTCCAGGAACTGTCTGTGGATCATGCTACTGTTATATGATCCACCAGACAGAACTTGTGCACGAAAGTCCACGTTGTCCGGCAACGGTATAGGTACCCTCCCAAAGTCAGCTAATGTGACGTGCGTGCCTCCTCTTCCAACAGAAGACAACGCAGGCTTCTTCCAGTAGCAAACAGTGGAAGTAGGAGATGGTTCTTCTGTCCTCCGCTGCAGCCACAGAAGAAATGCAACCGAATGCTTACAGCCACCTAAAATGAAAATAAAAAAGTTTAGATAAATGTTGTTGTTGATAGTAGCATATTATGCTAATGCTTGCCAATAGGTCTGTTCATCGATCACAGTTAAGTCAATTTAGTGGCACCACAAACACCTTTAAGTAGTACGCAATGGAAATGCGTTAGGAATGGCCATGGGCCGATGATACTCTTCAAACTTTCACATTGACATAATACAGTAGGTAAATAAATGACAAATAAATTCTGTTAAGTTCTTGACTGCATTGTACATTATGTTAACATTTATTATTTACGCTATTTTATTGAAAATCGGTGCAATATAGACTTTCTATTCTATCCCTAGTCAATTGATATCATCTTACCTAGAGCGGCTTGGCACCCAGTGCACTGTGCATCCAATATTTCTTCAGCCTGCTCATTCAAATGCACCACTACTTCATACGGTGTACTTGTCACTCGGTGTTCAGGACACACTCTGCCTTTCACCCAACATTCTTCGTTGCAACGAAGGACTCCCACTTTTCCCACAGCGTTATCACCGTAGGTCTGTCTTCCTGATCTGTAAAAAATTGTTTGGCTATTATGCATGTTAAAAAGCTAACGTACATGCAAATAGGCAATAGCCCCCGAACAAAGTTATGAGGCTGCTAAAATTGGTGCCCTCATATCACTGACACTACAAATGTTTAGTTGGTAGGTGAATTAGTTTTTAATAAAGTAAATACTTTCAATGCAGGGTACCTACTGGTGTAATGGACAAAGTAGAAGTACACAATCCGCTATAGTATAGCAGATTGTGTACTGAACTGTATAGCAGCTATACCCTACGCAAACAAATGTATTGCACATAACCACTGACAAACAAAAAGTGCCGACAACAAATAGTATAAAAACGAGAAGTCATTTTAAAAAATATCCTACATTGTTAGGGGCAAGGAAGACACCAAATTATTAGCTAGACCTAAGCGTAAAAAGCAAAGAGCTGCATTACTATCTTTAGCGATTCTTACCTGCTTTCTTTGACGCCTCGCAATTCCGGTGCTGTATATACAGATTTGCCACTTAAATAGGCCAAAACCATGTCGACGTCTACATGTGGCAGATTAGTAGAATTTGCTTGCACATACCGATCCATTTTTCTAACTATATTTCAAGTTTTCCACCAAATAAAATATTAAAACAAAGATTTATTAAACTCGTCCACTGTAAAATGTAAACAAATATGCGTTTCTAACTTAAACCCGAACTTTCCCGAAGCTGGCGAGCACACGTGTGAATGTCTACGTCACGACGTCCGAATGTTTCCGAGTGGAAATTACGAACTTAAAATTAAAATAAAACTTAACTTACACTAAAAATGAGATAACTGGGCTCACAAAAACTTTAGTTTACAACTAATCTACAGCATTTCAACTCTAAAACGATTATTCCTCCCGCACCTGTATACCCCATTAAATTCATTATTTCTAATATAGATTTTTCCTCTATATCATTTCCAAACAAATCTAATGCAGCTACTTTTTCGGTATTATTAATTTAAAAAAATTCACTTTCATTGAAGGCAGATGTGTTAAACAAATGGCTAGGAGGCGAAGCTAGGTGTCCTTTGATGTATATGTAAAGCCGCCACGCGGACTTCTTTCTTTTCGAATTTTCCGCCTCCTTTCTTCGCCGTCTCCAGAATGGTTGGAATCAATTTGTTTATCAATAATTGAGTTGGGCTCAAACCCAACACTGGCAGGGTCGCTCTGAACGTCGCAACTCGCCACCAGTCCTTATCGCGATTTACAACTTTCCGAAAAGGGTACACCTCTAATTTCACTACCTGAGATCCACGTAGCTCCTCTGATTTCCAGGTATGCAACACATCTCCCGTCATTACAATACAATTACAATACAATACAAAAATTAGAGTCCCTGACCAGCCAGAGCCGGATCGACCGTGTCAATTTTTTTTCTTTTTTCATTGTTTTCAAATATATCAACATTAATGAATAAACTAAACTTTGGACTGTGCTCTTGCCATTATTTAGAACTGGACAACCCTTAAAAGTATTGTCATTATAGTTGTTGCTGCCAATCCAAATGTCAAGTTGTAGCTTAAATGGGTCCAGAAAGTTTCAGAGCTGAACACACTTTTGGCAACTTCAGAATAACTTTCTAACTGCTCGATTGTTTTAGATATGTCTATGACAGCAGTAAACATGTATTTGAGGTCAAATTCTAAGGTTTGATTAGTCGTTTCATAGCTTTACAGTCAGGGATTGATATGATGTGACCAGTGCATCCATCACAATCATAATTTATTTTCCCATACCATAAGCCAGGGATAGGCAGTCCGCTAGAATATGTTGCACTATATCCGTTGGCTTCAAACATGCAAATCTTGTATCCAACAACATTAATTGTGCCATGATCTATGTAGACATATTTAGTTTTGAAACTTGGTAGCTGTGACCATACGTAGCTACCCATGCCGACCAACAACATAGAATTTATAAAAATTTGTTCAAATTAATTTACAACTGAATAGACCCCTGCTTGCTGCTTTACATTAAACATTTTTTACATTGCTGAGATAGTAGAACATATTTGACCAGTATTGTTTTGAGAGGTTGAGGGACCGAAGAACTCTCCTATTATAGCTATCGCCTCCCCGGAATTCGTCAACACGTCTACAGCGGCAGGTTGAGGATGTGTATTGGCAGTCGTGGAGTAAGTGGTAATGGTCTCCATGCTTTGCGACGCAGAAGAAGCTTCCGCCAAATTTTGTTGACAAACATCTGCTAATTCTTGCATCTCCTTCTCTGTCAACATCAGCTGGAATAACGTCGTGAAGTAGCCTGCTTTTTGGGGGCATAGTTTGAAACCCTCGAATGGTATCTTTCGTAAACTTCACTGCTTTCTTGCCCTTCTTTAGAAAGAAAGATCCAATTTCCATCTGCTCTGTCATCGCTTGATAGATCGAGTAAATCTTCCCAACACACAAGTTCAAATTGTTCCGTATCAATCATAAATTTTTCACACTCACCGCACTGAATTGACTCGGAGCTAGACCAACTTGACAATGCCAATATAAAATGCAGACCAAATGATATAACCATATTTATATTTATTGATAAGAAATGTCTAACATTGTTTTTCCATTAAAGGATGTCCTGTTTTTACATTAGAGGACGTCCGGTTACGATAACCCGCCGATAAATCGCTCATTAGGGATATCTATTTGTATCCTGTGCAGCAGCACAGCATGCATGGGGGGGGGGGGGGGGCATGGATTTGCTCTTCGAGCGCTTGCATAATAAAATTACTATTTTAACAGAGTTGTTTCGGATCTTTACTTGGAGTCCTTCCATTTTAACCGCCATAGCTCCCATTCGGCTTCCTCTGTTTTTTATGGTATTACCTTATTCCTCACCATAAAATGACATAGCTGGTTCAATTTTACTATAAGGTTCATCGACATATTTTGGCACAAGAGAAATAAGAGATTCTATTGTTGCTTTATGTTCGACGAATCGCCTATACCAAGATGAAATTAAGTCGTCCAAAAAAGGAGTATAAACTGCAGTTCTGTTATAAATTTTAGGGTCCGAATTAAAGACATTCCCCGGTGTTTTTGCAACTTTGATATCCTTGGCAACGTTTTTTCTACTTCAATGTCACTACCACAAGCTTGAGCTGATTCGAAAATTATGTGTAGTGTAACACCGCCCAAAACATTACAGTATTCAGTGGACAGTTATTATTTAAAGGGGTATTATGCTTTCGTTCAACCTCAAGAAATTCATGTAACCATCTAGCATCTAGCACAGACAATTTCTAAAGGCTCATTTGTCCTATTTATTTAAATGGAAAATACATGTTAATGGTGGCTTATAATGTTAGAAGGATATCTATTGTAAATCCCTCGGAGAAACCCCCAGATCCACCATGTTTTGCCTGGTTGTGTTGTGTAAAGCTACTATTTGGAGGAGTCCTCAATAGCTCTCCTGTGAAAAGTGCTTCCCCGGTCTTCATGATATCATACAATTTTTCTCCCTTGGTGGTTTGGAGAGTCTTACAAATATGAACATTTTGCGCCATCCTTGTAAGGTGTTCATAATGTGTTGTCTCTAGATCGTCTTGTAAGAGGGGAGATTGAACACATAAATCATATTTTTGTCATATCTTTTAATGCGGACACTCTCTGTGTATTAAAAGTTTTTCTGGTTGTCTCGACGCTCTCCGCTGTTTTGGCGGTCTGACCAGCATCGGTCCACTTCTCCTTTTCTTGGCGGCTTCAACACCGAAATTTTAATAAATGTCTCCCTAATATTACCTTAACGGTTATGTACGCCTTATCGGGGAAATAACAATTTCCGAGAGCAAAGCATCTTCGTAAAACACCTTTAATTTCGGCATTATAACATTACGCTATAGTTCTTCTTGCGTTTAACAAGCACGACTTCCTGGCATTTCGGCGTCAGTAAAAATAGGTAGCAATTTTCTTTCTTCAATATATTGAGTTGCCCCTGCATTTGATTTATCCTACGACTTTTTAATTTAAGTTTTAGCCCTTGGTTCCCCATTTGTGTGGAATCTGTTAAGCAGTTCCATCAAATGTCCGATAAGCCCTTGATATACTACTCCTGCAAGCCATTAAAGAACTCCTGCAGCTGCTTTTTGTCCTATCTCAAAGCTCCGATCCTCGAGTTGTAGGAGTGCAGCGCCTTATTTTGTGTAATTGCGTCGACCAGTGATGCAGTCAGTGCCAGCTTTAGTGACAGCCCACAAGCATTTGATTTACAGTTGGGCATCTTCATTGACCACTAAACTATCTGGAGGTGCTGCTAAATATGGGCATTCACGATGGACCACAAGATCACATGCGGCTACCCTTTTCTTTTGTATCTACGAAAAAGCTATCGAGCTATCCCTGCGTTTTGCGCACCGAATTGATGGCGGGATAAGAGACTTCCCCGTACAGAATGGAGTGCACTGAGTTCCTCGTCGATGGTGTAGCCCTGAGGCCCTTTCCCTAAGTTGGAAGCTGTCAGCCTCAATTTGCTACCCTCGTCCCATTCTTTCAAAGGCAAAGTGGTTGTCTATTCAATGTCTTCACCACACTTCGATTGTAGTTTTGCCATAAATATAACTTTTTCCACATGTAGTACATGTACCGCTACATCTGGGAAATATCTCTACGTCACCTTAGTCCTCATCGGGACCCGTTCCAACAGTTGGTTAAACTCTTCCAAATCATTCAGGTTTTAACTGCTCATAACAACTATCTCTTATGAGGATTTGTTGACATAATAGGAAGAGAGATTGGCAGAAGAGAGTGAAATCTCTGCTGTAATCTACCAAGCAGCTGGCAGAGAAGCGGAAGTGTCTCCCCATGGTAGTCAAGTGGTTTATTAGTGCCCCAGAAGACATAACATCTGCGGAGTTTGAAGTAAATTGCCCGCATAAACTGCCCTCCATTCCTTATATTGATAATTACAAGTTTTTCTTCTATTAACACTTCCACAATTCCTGAAAGGTTCTTTGCACCTATTTTAGCCATCCAACTGTAATTTTGAATGAGCTTTTTTTAGGGACCCAAGAAGGGTGTACTTTGGGTAGTATTAAGTCTCTTCTCATTCTTTGTTTTGTAGCCGATCCGAAACAAGCAGAGAACCTTCCGGGAGACTAAAGTGTTTTGGGTGTTCAAATGATTTCTGTTTTTTTTTTTCTGAGGTCTGGATTGTGAAAGAACGACTCAAAAGGTCTTGCATGACATTGTCTGGATCGCGGAACTTAATTTGACTAAATGTGGAGGGATGGGTGTTTTTGACAAAATGTTTCCACCAGTGGGCATCTCTCTGTTATTACCAAAACCGTGTACACGGGTTAGCCTTAAGAAGAAAAGATATCCTAGACACAATGTTCCTAGTCGGAAGCCAAGCTTAACATTTTATATTTACCTCCTGAGATTCCATGAAAATATTATCCTCAGGCTCGACTACCATTTTAATTTACAGTGCCAACTTTCCATGGTCCCATAATTAGTATTTACCAAGAGTTCATGTGCCAAGGGAAGAAACATGGGTTCCATAGTACTCAGCGCATCGATTAACTCTTGGGGTTCTTTTTCCGAAAGTAAGCTACCGACTATATCACGAACTGCAGGTTTTATTAATTTCTCTCCTACTTTTTGGGGTTTACAAGCTTTTGCAATACGGTAACTGACTTTATAAGAGTCAAGCAAAGCTTTTGAATTCAACTATCCAATTGAGACTACTTTCTTCAGGCTTTGCAATTATTCAAGTTGTCTCTTAAAAAATTCTTGTGGCTTATCCTTGAATTCTGAGTGGAACGCTTCCAAATTTAACAGCATCTTATTGGGAACTGTGGAGCTATTGCGCAGAACTTTGCCGAAAACTAACGCAACGGGGACAGTCACCTTTTTCTTTTACTATATGCAAAGAAAATATATTGTCATATATCTTTATTTGAATTTTACCGCCTAAACTGTATTGCCACTTGTTTTTTATAGTCTGTGGTATTTTTGTTTGATCTAGATTCTGAATGATTAAATATGGAGATTTGTGTTTATGTATGTTCAGAATATTAAAAATTGTATTATAAGAGTAATTACTAAAAGGAAAGGAATTGTGAAGTGGGAAACAATAAACTTAATATGTTGTTTCTTTGTTTGCAGGTATGTGTTTAGATAATAGGTTGTTTATTAGTGTTAATTGTTTATAACTATTGTGTTAACAATAAAACTCTTTGTTTGCAGAGCAACACATATTGATGTCTTTTATTTCACAAGTTCAAGACTATACAAGCTTATATATATATATATATTTATATTTATATATACATTTAAATTAATTTGTAAGCTATTTCTGTATTTGCAGTTGCCAATTAAAATTCAATTGGGTTGTTATGTGTGTAAAATTTTCAGGGAGCCCCTTACAGGTTGAGAACCACTGGTTTATAATTTTATTAGTCACTTGTTTAGTGCACACACAGCCAATTTGTTGTTTTCGTATTTAACATGTTTATTGAAGCATAGCGCCAATGAAGGATAGATAATTTTTAAAAGTGATCACCATCATGCAGTGAAATTAAGAGATTATCAAAATAATACGAATAACCTTTTCTGATGTTCCTGCATGCCGACATTAGCTTAAATAAAGACAGGAGGAATTTTCACTGAAATAATGAATTCCTTTACCAAATTTCACTTACTTAGGCGGCCTCTGCCGTCAGACTCTCAAATAACGCCTCCATAAAATAAAAAAAATGCTCTAATATATTTTGCAATTAGCCCATGCAATGAAATGAAATGAAAAAACGACTTTTCCATTTTCAATAAAGTTGTTTTTTGATTTCATTTCATGCATGACAGGAACGCAGTATTAATTGTTCTCCTTGGTGCTATGGTTGTTTACTGAGGGATATTGTTCTAATGTGACTGGTTGCTGGTGATTATTTCGGACTTTAATAATTACACCCTACGACATCGTTATTATTTCTTCGAAGATGCGTCGTTGTTCTGGACGGTGGAGATAGAGGACTTCGACATCTGTAATCTGCGGAACGAGAACCTGCAGTCTCATTGATGCATGGCTTGGCTGTTTCTTTTCCCCCTTCCACGAAGTTGCAGTGAGAACTACGAAATAGATGTTCGTCGGCAGTCATGTACACCTGAAGTGATGTTCAGCTGTGAGCTGTGGAGATCTGGGTACTATATCCAGTCTTAGCTGTCTCAGGGTAAGAGTCACACTCTGGTGAGGGTATCGCTGCGGAAGAATGCTACTGCCGCTGTGGTGGCTACTATGAAAATGGACACTCTCTCACCTGTCCCGACTTCGGATTTGACACCCAAATATCAAAGGAGGGTATAGTGAACGCCTCAGACTTGGCCGGCCGGGTCGCAAAGTTTTGGATGTTTGATACATTATGCCCGGATAACTAACTACAGCGATTAACTAATGTTTGACATCTGTCGACTTGAATTGAGTCAGAAAATCGCCACAGGAAAGTAAAACATTCTTGAATTGCCATTTGTCTTGATGTTGAGCCGAATTTCATCCCGAGTGCAGTGCTATGATATGCTCGTCTGGCAAATTCTTTCAAAAACAGAGCTGAGTGATAACTGATACCTGGCATTCACTTGAATCTGTTGACTGAAAATTATCAAAGGAAAGTCACAACTTAAATTGCCACATGATTTGATATTGGACTGAATTTCATTGTGACTATAAATAATCATTGGAATACTCACCCAACAGAAATTGGGACTGAGTGATTAACTGAAACCTGACATCTGTCGACTTCAATCGAGTCTGGATATCTACAATCCATTGCCTTGATATTTGGCCGAATTTTATTCCGACTTCATCATTGATACAGTCACAATGCAAATGCTTTCATAAACTGGGACATAATTAATTGATACTTCAATTGATCTGAAAATTGTCAATAGAAAGTCACTTCTTCAGTTGCCACAGTTTACAAATCACGAATAAACGCAACTGAGGGAAGCAATGAAGAGCTTGGTACTAGACTACTCAAGACTGGGCTTGTTCCCGTCTATGCTTCTTGCCGTTTCACTGTTTATATCTTATTAAGACTAGATATTTAATACATGCGAAGAATGATGCGTTATATAGACTTTTACTAGCATCAGTAATAATTCCACTTGTATTAATAATATGCGAAGATTGATGCGTTGTGAAGACTTTTACTAACATCGGTAATAATTCCAGTAGTACCAACAATAAGGACATAGGGGGGAAGAGCACCATCCATGATCCAAGTGGCTGCAGGGGCGCTTCAACTTCAAATTTTACAACAGAAGAGGGCTGTCATCGGGGTTCTTCTCAGCAGACGTCAAAGTGGGCTGTTTGGACTTTAGTGTAAGGTTTAATTGTTTATTAAAAAATATAAATAAAAAAAAATTGCTTTCCCAACAGATTTTGTTGAGAAAGCAAAAACCTACTCAAGTCGGGGTTTCCTGGAGATAAACAAGTTTAATTCCATTTGTAAGGGATGAAATAGAGATTGAGAAAGCAAAAACCTACTCAAGTCGGGGTTTCCTGGAGATAAACAAGTTTAATTCCATTTGTAAGGGATGGAATAATTTTAATATTTTTAACAGTTGCCCTCTATTGGTGACATTAATTAATAAAATTATCTGGTTTAGTAGGTAGAAACTATAAATTAAATTAAGAACCCCCGGCTTTGGCGTTGACTAGTGTGCTTGAATTCTTTTTTTTTAAAATGGAATCCTTCGTTGGGTCTGAAATTTAAAAAAATATAAATGATAAGAGGTTACTGCATGTACGAACGGGAGATTATATGCATGCAACAAAGCAAAAAAGGCTCTTGATTACATTTTTCCTTTTTCTTGGGTTTTGAATTTCTATTGGATATTTTATCTTGTTATTTGTTATTGGCGTTCAAGCAACTAATACCGTGAAGTGGTGAGTAGGCTTAACCTTTTCAGTTATAAATTGAAGCACTTGGTGCGTCAACCAATTTTGGTATAGTTTCTGTTTTAATTGAAGTTGAGTCTTGAGCTTGAAATGTCTCGGTAAAGGCACCGACCAGTATTTCTAGCTGAGACGTTACAAGTGGTCATGAGAACTCAGAGGGAATTGGGCCCTAACGGTTCACACACACAAATTCAAATTTCACCGGAAATATTAAAAGTAGGCCCATCAAATGAGTTATAACATTATATCAGATGGAATGTTTCTCTGTATTTTGTCGTATTGTGTTTGTAGCCGTCCGGTACACAGTTTTTTTTTCGCAATCCCGGAAGGCCTTACAATACTGAAAATCCCATATTTTCCACTAGCGTCAGAGTCCCGAACTGATAAATAGATTTTTCATAGAAGAATCAGTAGAATCCGCGGTGATAGGCCATGGTCGTCCTGAAAGTGTACTTGCAAACGTTTCGTCAACATCTGCGGTCGAAATTTTCAGTGGAACTGCGTAGACTTCTAAGATTGTATCTATCATCCCGGATTCTACGGATTCTTCATGTAACTCCGGCCGTGAAAGCCTTTGTAATTATATATTTTCATTGGTTCATGGTTGGCCACTTTAGCGCCTCAATTGCTGATAAGGTGACTGAGGAGCAGCGCCGACTAGTTTTGTAAATCTTAACTTTAATTTTTGTTTTATCTTTACTCTTAATTTAAGGTGCCGGTCTCTCTAAACTCTGATATGTGATAGTAATACTAGTTAAAAATTCTCAAGTTTCCCTTAAGCTGAGCTTATTGTAAATTTTCATAGCATGGCTGGTGTAATTTCCATAAGCCAAGCCGTAAGGTCAGATGCCAGACTGACAAGGACGTAATATTTCTTTACTAGTTATGAGCCTTTTCTTAAAATGTCTAATTTTATAAATTACTTTTAGATGTAATATTTTATCTGTTCGATATCAGTATTATTGTGTTTTACTCCATTCAATATTAACTATTATTTTTCCATTATTTATCTACTATTTCAATTCTACGTTACAACCGGAAATGCTGTATCAAATATGGTTATTAAGAGTTTAGTGACACCGATATATTATATTCCTTAGGCATTGTAATCAGATTCTGTTACGTTTTATCTGCAGTATTTACATAAGTGGCTTGGCTTGTGTGTGTACTTCTAAGGAGGCTGTTTAATAACGCTATACATACCTTCTTTGAAGTTGCGTGGTAATTGAAAGCTGCTATCGTATCTAAATAATAATCATGCAAGTATAATAGAAAGGTATTGTTTTTTTTTTAATTTTTAAAAAGAATATTGGGCAGTCATCATTCCATTGCTTTTTGCCTTTTGAGGAAAAGGATTTTAATTGTTTTTCATGTAAAAATAACAGATGTTCTCGGAATCTCCCTTGACATGTTCAAAACTTTGCATAATGTTAGGGAAACTGTTAATCTGTCCCGTAGTGAAGCTGAGCTTGTAAACTTCGTTGTAGTATTGGACTCAGTATGCATATTGTCTCATCGCTTAGGATGGGAACGATGAAAGGAACGGTAGTAGTAGTAGTAAAAGGGGGGATTAGACATGAGCATGCCTATTATTTTAGTGCGGGTCGTGTTCTTATTTTTGAACCGCGGTGGATCGACTAAAAGAATGGTCGTAGTAGCGGGAAAAGGATGGCACGGAACATTGGGCTATGCCCGGATGCCTATTACGCTATTGATTTCTGGGTTGGAACGAATAATAACAGGGTGAGCATGCCGATGTGTGTCCTGGAGTGGAACGACGAAAGGAATGACTAGTATGAGGAAAGGGATGGAACGGAACACTGGACTCTAATAAGGGTTGGGTTGGATACGAGGATGCCTTTTATGTCAGTGCGGGCTGTGTCCCGAGATGTGTTCTGGACGGGAATGACAGTATTAGTGAGAAAGGAATAGAAAGGAACACGGGGCTTTGGTTTGTGGGTGGATACGAGCATGCCTTTTATGTCAGTGCGAGCCTTGTCCCGACATGTGTTCCGGGCGGGAATAAATGTAGTAGCTGGAAAAAAATTGAACTTGGGGGTTGTAGGTGGATACGAGCTTGTCTTTTATGTCAGTGCGGGTTATGTCCCGACATGGGTTCCGGAGTGGATCGACGAACTGACGAAGAGAATGGCGGTAGTAGCGGGAAAGGAATAAATCGGAACATGGGGCTGGAGGGGGGTAAGTTGCAGAGGGGCCTCTTTGCAAACACCCCTCTACTGTCTTTTGTTCCTTTTTGTTTTCTTTGCTCAATCCGCAACTATCGTTATTTTTCTTTGTTCTTATATATAACCCATCGATACACTGGCACTGTACATAATTTGGTAACCGGTCTAGAAGTTTTTTAATCAAATTATTTCGTTGGTATGGCTATTATTTTGAAGTTTGAATTTATTCGGGAAATAATTAGATATGAAGGAACCAGTAATAGGCCATCTGGGATCAAAATACGGGAGTTTTTGAGAGTAAAATAAACTAATTATATTAAATACAAAATTAACTCTCAGGGTGAATTCATTTTAAACGAAGTAGCTGGGACGTTTAACTTGTCAAGTTAATATTTTTCTACAGTGCCATAGCGAGGGGTTTTTAATGTAAATTATTTTTAATCTGCACTGTTGCGGCTAATATTCTTTGATTTCCCCTTGCCTTCAATATAAGCAGGTTTAATTAAATGTTAAATCTATAGGTCGCTGGTTCATATCCGGCTCGATGGACCAATAGAACAGGTGCTTCTATAAACTGAATAAGAAGCGGGGGATTGCACTTTACCTTATAGTAGAACTCGGAGGCGGCCAGGCGTGAAGACTGGAAGCAGGCGGCTGGCAGGCAAAGTGCAACACGTAGAGAAGAAGGGGGGGGGGGCAGCTCTGAGGGTTAAGCAACAGAAATCGCAATGTAAACAATGCCACTATAGACGTACGAACTGTTCGGTAAGGGACTGACTGGGCCAAATCGGTTGCAGGTTCAAATCGAATCTTCTAAAGTTTAAGAAGTATTACCTGGTTACCACCCTCTCCCAATGCGTATGCCAATTAAATTATAAATGTATCACCATTTCATTGAATTTTCAAAATAAATGTTGCATTTGTGCAGATATCGCAAATATTGTGATTATTGATATATATACGTATATATATATATATGTCATTTGCTTGCTTCGTAGTAGCCGTGAACTGAATTTGCAAGTTAATTGGTTATGGGGGCGGTGTTGCAAATGCTTTAGCTGGTAATTATTAGTGTTATTAGTATTTGTGTATTCAGTGATGTCTTCATTGGCACCCGAGACTGGAAGCTAGCGGAGGAAGATCTTCCGAGACTGCAGTAGAGGCAGTCCTCCCCGCGCCTTACCTAAGTCAAGTCTTCATTGGCAGTGCAGAAGTACGAGACGAATCTTCCTCGCGATCCCTCAAAGTTGTATATAATTAGGGTGAAACGTTCTGAACCAATGATCACGAGAAGGAAAATAATTGTGACTGTTTAATGCATAGCTGTTGTTTAATTTTCGGTAATTGTTTTGGTTATTTTACGCGTTCCTTAGACTTAATTGATGCTTGGTTTTCTAAAGTATCCCGAACATTACGGTACGCACAGGAATCTTCACAAAAAGTCTATGAAGGTGATTAGTGCACCACTAGGTACTTAGCCTGCATCGCAATTAGCCAGTTCCGATACCAATCTAGACATCGCAGCGAGACATTATGGATATTTGCGCCACTTTGCAAAAACGTCACCCACCGACACATGTCTGTTCCTAAGTTCGCCTTGCTCCCTAGCACCACGTTGGTCCCACCTGACAGATTCACTGTAAACTGCCTCGCATTGTCATTGTACGCTCTATGCTTTTGTGTTGCAGCAGACGTAACATCGCTATGGCATCTAAGCCAACATACTGCGATGCCAAAAAGGTCCTGCCAATTATTATATCCTCCATTCGCCGCTGCCCTTGAAATTTATTTTATTGCCTCCCCAAATCTCGATCTCGACTTGCTCTGAAACGAAATACCAATTCAACTTAAATCGTCTTCTTTCACATTACAATGTGATGCATGGTTCTATTATTTAATGTAGACAATCCAGAGTAGAATATATTTCACGGAAATGTATTCATCGAAAATATGCTTCACAAGCCTCGTCATTTTGACGTCACTTTCCTATCAGATTGCTATTGCTTGTATCTTGTGAACGGGCCTATAAGTAATTATACACTTACCAGCAGTTATATCGCTAAATTCAATGATTGTGTCTGCAGAAGATGCACGCCTCGATGGCGTGTGTGGTAAATGCCTGTCCAATCCAAAATTTAATGAGGTCAGTAGTGCCTTTCGGCGTTCGTGGGCAGCCACCAGCTCTCATTTGCAGTTGCGCCTACCACTATGACTTGTAGCTACCGCACTGCGTTCATAATAAATTCTCGCTCGCTCTTGGGGAAAATTATTTTCGATTATTTCACTTAGTCCTTCTAAAGCGGTTGTAGGGGGAAGTTCAACTAGCCTTGCTGACGATACTTTCGGCACCGGTGCATATTTTTTTCAAAATTTCGTCACAAAGAACCCGTCGTAAATGGTCTGGAAGTGACTGCCCCAGTCGACTGCTGGCTGCAGGCAGCAGCTACTGCTCTTCCATCCGGTGTCTCCTCAAGTAAACCTGGCAGCTGCAAAAATGAAATAGACTTAGACTTGTTGCTTGGTTTTCTCAAGAAGAATAATAAGTATAAGAAACTCACCGTGTATCCATAGAGATGATATCCTTGACCTCATCTTATCTTATCTCGTCGAGCTCCCGATTTTTTTCCGCGGGTACTATAGTAGCCCTCATCTCCTGGAATGAGGTTTCTGGGGCTGATGGCATGACAGTGACCATGGTGCAGTCTGTCTTGGGTCTCACTCTTTGTCATCCGCACTGGTTCATATCCGGCTTGAAGGACGGGTGCTTCTATAAACTGAATAGACGTATGAACTCTCTCACGTTCGGTAAGGGACTGGCGGCCAAATCGGTTTCAGGTTTAGACCGAATCCCAGAATAGAGAATGTTTTCCACTAAATTTTAAGAAGTATTACCTGGTTATCACCCTGTCCCAATGCGTATTTGGTAGTGTATAATCAGCTATTACATTCGGCATTCTTAAGGGATATGGGTCCATAATGGCCCAATAAAATTGATATAGTCCGTTTATGGCGTCTTGTACTCCTTGGAACTTATAGAAATAGGTTTTACTAGAAACTACCTTGTAATGAATGGTCAATTACGGAAATATCTGCACTGGCGTAACAAACAACAAAGGGTTGCCGAGAACCAAAAAATCCTGAGTATCTGCAGGATTTGTTCGTGGTGTTGTAAATGTGGATTTAGACTTAGGCTTAAAGTCCTCGGCAGTCGGTTGACGTGTCATTTGCCGTGATTGGGGGATGGGATCTTGCTGACGAGATGGTGCATCCGCATTGATTGCCCCACGCCTGGGGCGGAACCTTGTTTTCTTGACTTCAGAAGAAGTCGGAGCCGATGGAGCTGACATATTTATTGAATAGTGCTAGAAGGTAATCGCTCATCCGAGCCTTAATCCAATAAGTAAAAATTACTTTGTATTTGGAGTGCCTAATTTCAGTGCAGTCATAAATATTGGCCAATGATTGATTCCCCAGTCTTCGCTACTACTATATACCCCTCGACGGCCTCCTCCCGTGTTGGCCGCCAGTGACCGGAAGTTGTCTTTTTCATTGGAGTGCCATCAGCTTTTGGCTCGATCACTTTGACTGGCCGGTTGTTGACTGTCGTCCCGTAATCGAATAAATGGCCAATCAATTGAAGGGCGACAACGCTTTTCTGCTCTTGACCAACTGCAATGACAACAATTATTGTAAAAAACAGGATGAACTGTTTATCCTCCTTTAGCTAGAACATTATGACACCCAAGAGCATCTGTTGATCTAGCAATCTTTTCTCTTCATTTAGAGGGAGTAAGATCAGAACTTTAATGCACGGAATTTGGTGGAACAGTCCCCTGATTTTCTTCTGACACTTAAATAATGTAATGGCCCGGATGAGGAATCATTCAATAGGATATACTAAATATTTGAAATATATAGTTACGTTCCCGAGGGCGATAATTTCGTTTTTAAAAAAGATACCCAAGTTTTCACTCCGCATTCAAAATCTGCATATATACGGTAAATAGATAAATATTGACTTTTTTTGTTTAATGTAATGATGTAAAAAGACACTTAGCAAACACGGTATCATTAATAGAAAAACCTAAATCACACTCAATCACCTTCTTCAATGTAGCGCAGTGCAAGGTGGACTAGGTGCAAGGTGACTACTGACTTCAGCGGGTTGTCGACTGATATTGATTGTATGTGCAGTTATTCCTTTAGACATGTTTTAACTTGACTACCCAGCCATTCAGTAGGCGGGCTCGTAGGTGTGCGTGACTATAGCTTTGTGGGCTGTTCCTTTATATAAATAATCTCCGTTTTCACATCTTTTACTCGAATCAATTGACCCTGCTACTATGATCGATCCTGACTGATAACCGTCCTTAACTTGGATAATATATGATTGGTAGAATGGATACCGAAACACTTTTGTTGCATGAATTTCTTGGCATGAAGTTTTGGAAAACAGAACAGTTTTATTTTATTTTTAATGTACCAATACCAACGTTTTATAACAAATAACATCCGTAACAGAACAATATATACACTCAAAATGTACACACTATGGGGGTCGTCTCCTCAAGTATTGTCCTTGGTGGTTGCGTTCGGCTTTTACCGGAGGTACACTAGAAGAGCAGTGATTAGTTTGGCACTGAAGTTGGACGCTCTATATAACTATAAAGGGGCCATTAACTTACTTACAGTTCGTCCCGTGACGCGGGGGGGGGGGGGGGGTTGCGGCCGCTTCTTGGTGGGAGGCCGGAAACACCTGGTACCCCTCAAGGCAGGGCAGGTGGCAGGCTCATTGTAAATGCTGTGCCCTGAGACGGGGAGCTTCCTCGGGGGACAGCGTGGGTCTGAAATAGATTGTTGTCGCACTCCTTCAATGCCAGTGGCCAGTGTAGGCATGCGTTCCTTCTTTTGGGTGTCCATGTTCATCATTGTCCGGCGGATGATGCCCTGAGTTCGGTAAGATTAATGCGAAATGGAGCCAAATGTGTCACGATATAGACTGGAGGCCAAGCAGTGCAACCAAAAAATGGCGAAATGTCAAACTCCATTTCTAGGAATCAAGAGTGAGGATTTCCATCAAGTCCTCCATTCCTTTGATCGCGGCGCAGATTCCCTTTGTAAGTTCCAATTCCGTGTTGCATGTTCTTAAGTAGAAAGGAAGTAGTGATCAATAGTTCTCTTCTCTTCACGATTAAAGTAAGGGTCCTGGCTTCTGATATAGGCGTTGGAAGGCGCATGATCGAATTCAGCAGCCCAGTTAGGCCTGCCATTTGCGAGAAATGTGTCTTTTAATAACTCTAGAGTGACCTCGCTGTAGTTATAGTCAAATTTCTTAAGTAACTCCACTGATTTGAACGCCTTATAACCCATTTTCATGATCTGGAATTTATCAGGCCAGATTTGTGTCTTCCAGAAAGAGTACAGCGTAGAATTTTTATCTTTAGTTTCAAAGTTCGGTCATATCCGGTTAATAGTAAAGAAGTGGTCACAAAACAAGTAGCGGAACATATAAACCCTGCCCCATGCCATAGCTTCTCCTATTTCAGTAAAGTAGATGTCCATCTTTATTACCCTCGTGCCTCTCGTGCCCGGGATAGTGCATGTACAGTATTTTCCGAGCTCCGACCATGAGATGTGACAGTGGGTGAGATGCTAGGCTGCTATAAGGCTCGCATTCGCAAAAAAAAAAAAAAAAAAAAAAAAAAAAAAAAAAAAAAAAAAAAATAAGCCAGGGTAACATCCATTCAGAAGCATCATAAAAAGGAAAAAAGAAAAATTTACATTCCGTAGCGGATACTCTGACCGCTGGGAGGGTCTAACTTTTCCCACCACAGCCAATCCCCATAGTCGGTCAGCAGCTCAACCTCCGTGCGTCGCCTCCTCCGGGGAGTTGCGTCGGGGACGGGGGTGGGTGATCGTCGGTGTCGCTGTCGTCGTCGTCGTCGTTTTTGTAGTTTAAAAAGAAGGTTTTATTGCCTAAGTTGCAATTTTGTTTAAATACTCCTCGACCGGTCGCCTTAAACTTTCGGATTTCTTAGTTAGTACGTTGTTTGTGATAGTGTCATTGGAAATGGAATGCCGCTAGTGTCTAATTCATTCACATATTTAAGATATTTCTTAACCCGATGAGCATTCTTATGAGCTGGATACATTTTGCCCTGTATAGATCATAAGAAGCATTTTTGATCATCATTCTGTATGTTAATTACTGCATAGGTGAGAGCAATTTCTTTGGGTAGGGGGATGTGACTGCTGCCATATAAAGGCACATATTTTGCAATTTGTATAGTAAAACGACTTATACTATCAATTTGCCAGCCCGAACCGAGGGAAGAGACACTTTCAATGCTTTTCAATATATGTTCCATCACCATTTCTGTATAATGATTATTTTGATTGGGTGGGAGAGGAATGTACGATTTCCTGCGAAATCAAGCTGTTGTCTTTACCTACACATTCAAAAATATGCTCCAAAAATGTTTCCTCATTTACAAACTTTTCAGTGCAATAAATTCAATGTACCCAATGACGTGAAAAAATATGATTTTTCAAGTTGTCTTTTCGACTAACAGTAGCCTTGCATTTATCACATTTCAATTTAGGAACATGCGCCGCTCCAATATGCCTATTTTATTTCGTCACAATGTTGAAGCATTAATCACAATATTTACATTTTTTTGCTGCTATGTCTTTTCGCTATATGAGTTTCGATATAGAGCCAGGGTTAAAGTCCCCCTCTGAGGCACATGCATTAGGTACTGATGACTTTGTTAACCACCCGCGAACTAATCAAGGACTCTTTCTGCCGGCGTGAAACCTAACGGGTAACGGGTCGGGCAGGGTCGTGTGGAGCAGAGGCGACATCGGAGTATTGGCGCTGTTTGAATGAGGTGGACTCCGATTCCAACTCCCGCACCCGCAATGCGACGGATGCAAAGATATGATCTTCTGGTTCATCGTGATCGTCACGCGTGGGTGTAAAGGGGCTGGCAAGAGCAACCCTCTCGCTTTGTAGGAGCGAATTATACATCGCTATCCGCGCATTGGAGTCGGGGAGAACGACACTGCTCGTAGAATTTCTAGTGGGCAGTGGGTCCTTGTGGACTAATCCGAGAGGGGGCGGGAATGGCGATGAGGGAAAGGGGGCGGGAACACCGTGTGGGAGTGTTGAGCGAGACACGGGGAAACGCATGGGGTCTCTCTAGGAGATAGCATATGGGGTGGGACCTCATTGCTGCCTCCCACTTGGGAGGAACCAAGACCGGAGGCCCCTTCCATACTACTTCAAAAATCAAGGTCAGAGGTTGAAATTGTCGGAAATGCTTTGGTTGTCGTCTAAATCACTTTTGCCCGGCTACCAGGCGGTGCTTATTACAAGAAGAAGGTAGGATCCCTGTCCGTCTACTAATCAAAGACGATTAGACGGAAGAATACTATCTAAGCAGGAATGGCAAGGCTGAGGGGCTGCACCTCCGCCGGACTTGTGAACATTATGTCACTTCTTCCGATTCTGTACACTCCGTCCCCCGGCCATTATCCCGCCGGAGATCCAAGGGCGTGCAGGATCGTAAAATCCTTCGACACTGGGTTCTGAAATAGATTCGGTACATCACATCACCCCATACTCTTTTATGACGAATTTCTTCAAATGTCCCATCTCTCCTGTCTAAAACTCTAGGTGAACTAAGTTCCATAGCAAATGTCACAGTACTTCCATTTCGTTCAACAACGCGGGGGGGGGGGGGGGGGGGGGGGGTTGCGGCCGCTTCTTGGTGGGAGGCCGGAAACACAGGATCTTAAAATCCTTCGACACTTCTATCGCCCACCCGTTCTAAATGGGACCATGTGTCGTACATGCCTACATCGAGTCTGTAATTTTGCGACAGTTACTCGGTAAGCGTGGATCATGTCAGCGTACATCAGACCGTCACCCAAATGCCTCATAGCACTAATTATGGGGGGTGAAAGGATTTGAAGAAGCATCTCGCGACCCACGATTTCCTGCAGCTCTATTTTTTGATACATATTATATGCTTTCGTGCCCAGCTTCCTATATGTCGACAATAGACATTTATATGTGGACGTTTTTTGAAGTTCGATCAACCTAAACTGGTCCAAGCCAAATACAGGACGCTCAACCATTCTTGTTTTGATTTTCCTTTATTTGTAATGTATCGAAATTGTTCAACATAATCCTGCACAATACTTTTCAATTTTGCATAGTCTCCCCATCTTCCCAAAAAGTCTATTCCTTAAAACAGCCACTTTTTTATAACACTTGGTGTGGTAACCAACAAATTCGAGTGATGCTTTCGTAAGCTCGACATCTTTCTACTTAAAAAACCTTTTTTTGTTGTTCGAAAAGCTGTTTTCAATAAGCAATTTTTCAAACTTATTCCACTTGTAAAAGTTTACTTGCACAACTTACAATGTAGTTTGGAAAAAAGCAACCAAAAAGCACCTAATATGGTGTTATGACGTCACATGTCCACATGCAGAAAGCGCCTCTCACATCTAATCTGTTATTGATATCTACGTGAGCAACCTAACCTCCATTTTTCAGTTAGCACGCACCTTAAATCTCAATTCTCACTTCAAAACTGAACATAGGAACTAACAATAAGACTACCCGCCATGACACTTGATTAATAATGATAAAGGTGTATCATAATCATTTTCCAGCTTCGGAGGGAGGAAGAGGGAAGTAAACAAAAAATAACAAAAACTTAGAGTTTTAGAAAAACTTGTTATAACAACCCGAATTAGTAAAACCCAAATAATCGTTAAGAAATTAACTTTGTCTAAGAAACCCACTTGTGTTATTATAAACCCTGAGCGCTTTCGGCAAGAACTGCCATCTACAGAGGGAAACCCACTAGCACAGCTACACCTTATCTGCGATTTGAGACTTGCTCAACTCGAGGAGAAGATGCAAATGTGACTAGAGAGAGGAAACCTTGGTTTATATAGGACTGGGAGCGGGAGGAGGAGGGGGTGGGAGGGGGCGTGGCTGGTTACCTATTCCTAACCTACTAGCTAGATCTATTAGAGGGGATGATTGTGTGAATGTTATGTCGTTTGTTAATTTTTCCCTATTGTGTAAAGCTCTTGAGAAGAATCAACAGGGATTATATTATCGCTATGGGTTTCTTTACGAAATATCTTGAAGTCTAGGGTACTATTATTTTTGGTGATGGTGAGGTCTAAGAAGTTCAGGGAGTTGTTTTCTTCTACTTCCATGGTAAATTGGATTTTTGGGTGAATTGTGTTGATAAAACTTAATAAATTGTCTAGTTGTCTGTTACTTCCTGTCCAAATGCAGAAGATATCATCCACATACCTTGTCCAGAAAGATATACATTTAACTAGGGGATTTTTATTGAGTAGAAGTTTGTGTTCGAAGTTATCCATAAAAATTTCAGCAAGAAGGGGAGAAAGGGAAGAACCCATAGGTAGGCCTATTTTTTGTTGGTAGTAGTCGGTTTCGAAACGGAAATAGTTTTGATGAGTGCATGTGAAAAAGGCAATGGAGTTTATCGTCTAAATTGTAACGATTGTAACGCAATTTACATAAGCCAAACAGGCAGAAGCTTTAAAACTAGGGTCAGAGAACATATAACAGGTATAGGAGACACCAACACCAACAGCACATTCGCGAAACACCTTAACTCGGAAAATCACACATTCGATCCTAACAATTGGACAGCCCTACACGAAATAAAGAAAAGTTACACTTTAAATTTTTTTGAAAATGTTGAAATCAAAAGAGCTTTACACAATAGGGAAAAATTAACAAACGACATAACATTCACACAATCATCCCCTCTAATAGATCTAGCTAGTAGGTTAGGAATAGGTAACCAGCCACGCCCCCTCCCACCCCCTCCTCCTCCCGCTCCCAGTCCTATATAAACCAAGGTTTCCTCTCTCTAGTCACATTTGCATCTTCTCCTCGAGTTGAGCAAGTCTCAAATCGCAGATAAGGTGTAGCTGTGCTAGTGGGTTTCCCTCTGTAGATGGCAGTTCTTGCCGAAAGCGCTCAGGGTTTATAATAACACAAGTGGGTTTCTTAGACAAAGTTAATTTCTTAACGATTATTTGGGTTTTACTAATTCGGGTTGTTATAACAAGTTTTTCTAAAACTCTAAGTTTTTGTTATTTTTTGTTTATTAAAATGAAATACCACGAAGTCACGAGTAATCTAATTATTTAAGAGGGAAGTAGGTAGAAATGTTTTATTGTTACATAGACATATTATTTGGTCAGCTCCAATGATGAAACTGAGAACGCCTGGTTGGAGTCGAATGCGCCCTATGATTACATGGTCTCAGGTCTGACTGGTGTTGGGAATGACTGATCGAAGATACTTGGGCTGTGAGGATATAGGCATTTTCCTTGGACCGTCATACTCCACATGGCTGCCCACCTGAATGATGGACCTTTTCAAAGACTCCAGGAATTGTGATTCTGCCGTCATAGCTTGCTGCAGAGCCATCTGCATCTATTGCTTTGTCCTTTTGAATCTTTTGGGGACACTGTTCTGCATGGATTCGTGTCCAGAAGCCGAATGAGCGTACTTCGGCATCACACGAATATGGGTAGAGACTTGACAATCTCTTTTAACCCCTAACATGGTCCTACGTAGCCTCAGTCGAAAAATACATATATTTAATACGTTAAATTTTAGCGCAGCTGCTGCCATTGTCTGTTCACGGACTCGCTGTGTCCCGCTACTCACGTTTTTTTTTTCGGTTAATTTTCTTTTCTTACCTTTGAAATGGATTGTATTCCTGAAGGCAAAGCCCCATTAGTAATTTTAGCTTAAGTTCTTGCCCTATTTCCGACTTAAAGCCTGCTTGAAATAGGCTAAGTTGCAATTTTTTGAAATACTCCTCCACGGGTCGCCTTAAACTGTCGGATTTCTTAGGTAGTACGTTGTTTGGGGGTTCTTTGGCGTTGCACATTTGCTTCGCCCTGCCTCCCAATCGCATTCGCTGAAAAAAAAGCCTGAGTAACAATGGCAATATTGATCCATGGAAGCGTTTTCATCGCTGTCGTCACTCATCGGCGGCTGTTGTTGCTGTTTGGCATCTGTGGCAACTGTTGGAGTCTTTCCACATAAATTACAGTTTATGGCTGCCTTCCACTTTTACTCATCAGTCGAGGTAAAAATAGGTACCTGTGAACAGGAACTCTTCCCTATTATTTTTCCTTCGGACTCTTCGAGTGATATTATTGGCCTCACGGGCTGTTTTATTTAAAATTTTCCATTCCGGTTTCTAAAAAAATGGAAGGACTCCAAAACTGCCTTTCTTTGTTGCTGTTTTATTTTCCATGGCATCTCTCTTGCAAAAAAGAATTACCTTCTCCATATCCTCTCCTATACGCATTACAGTGTTGGGAGCCGAGAAATTTGTAGAGAATGTTTTGACTATGGTATGTCGGAATGACATGGAATGAATATTGGGATATTAAAAATTTGGATTCTCGCAATTACACGCTCTACGTGAATGCGCACGCTACTACTGTTTCTGGTTGCTTCAACTTGTTCTGCAGTCAGCTTGCCGTTCTCTAACCTAGGAGACACTACAATAGTATATGTTGGCCCACTTTCAATGCTGGGAAAACTTAAACTTGCCATGATCACGTCCCCCGGTACGAGGAGGTCCAAGATACCACAACAACATTTTTTTACAATCTGAAGTTCGAATCCATAAATATTTGATTTAAAAGAAATAAAGCCATTAGGAGTAATTCCTAGAAGAAACTCACTTTTATAATAGGAATATTGGTTTGGTAAGAAGCGTCTATGGTTCCCTTGAGACTGAGTGTCTCCTTTTTTTTATGGATCGATAACGTTTGGGGCACAATGGACACGGTTGAAAGTTATTTTCATGTTGCACGTTTATGTGGTTTTTTAACGCAGAATTACGTATGCCAAAATTTCAAGGTTGAAAAGTACACATCTAAATATGAACTGGAAAAAAATTGTCCACAGTTTTTGTCGCATTCCCATAATGCCACCAAGGCCTGCTTGAAAAAAAGTTGCACTTTTTTAAAATACTCCTCCACGGGTCCCCTTAAACTGTCGGGTTTCTTAGGTAGTACGTTGTTTGGGGGTCTTTGGCGTTACACATTCGCTTCGCCCTGCCTCCCAATAGCATTCGCTGAAAAAAAGCCAGAGTAACAATGGCAGTCCAGTCCGAATGCCCGGTCAACTTCCGGAGCATTTCTACGGTTAATTTCATCTCCAGAATGAAAATGGGTCTGGCAGAACAAGCTAGGGTGTGTATTCCCTGTCAAAGTTTTACCCCAATTCTTGTTCCTCAGCTTGATCGCCTTTTGAGTTAAATAACCTTCTATCCTATGGGCCCACACCGTGGCCTGGGACTGTGTCCAACCATACTGCTACATAACCTTCTAAGATTCCGAAGGTTTCAAGTGGCAACTTCGCTTTCCGGGTGACCAAGGTGCTTAGCCATTTAGAGAACTGCTCCTTCTAAATAAAAATAGCATAAAGGTCTTCCTCGTGCAGTTGATTCACCATTCTGACGATGATTGACACAATAGTGAACCGTTGGATGAATCTCTTGATTAGTCCATAATTTGAGTTGCCTAGCAATTCATGCTCAATAGGGAGGGGGGGGGGGGCGACAGGGGAGTCATTGTTCCTAGCACTTCGACTAGGATTTCTGGTTATTCTAATTCGAGATGTAACGGACACCTTATTTTAGGGTTCATGGTTATTTGACGTAGCATGTCTTCAACTTTGTTGTCGACCAGTCGATTGATCTAATGATTGACTCCGACGTCATTGATTTTGATGTACTTATATAATGATAGTCAGTCTGTCATCTAGCCCTCTCACTCCGTGATCGAGTAATCTGGATACGGGATGACCCCCCAGAACAGTTTTATTATATTTTTTATATACCAATGCCAATGTTTTAGAACAAATAACATCCATAACAGAACAATATATGCACGCAAAATGTGCACACTATGGGGGTCGTCTGCTCAGGGGTTGTCCTTGGCGGGTGCGTTCGGCTTCTTCCTTCAGGAACATGACGTTTTGACAAAACAAGTCCACTGCATCCCAACAACTGCGGTTCGCCGACATCAGTTCCATCAGATTAGTCTCATCCACTTGGCCTGTTTCCCATCGCCGTTGCCAGTAATCAAGCAACTGGGACCTGGCCTCGTCCTTTGCCTACTCCTTCCCCTAATATTATCCTGATTTCGGAGACCCGTAGGTCTATTGGGGGAACGCATGCCAACACAAGGGCTGTCGCTGTCGAGACCGTTCGGTATCCGGATTTACAGCGCAAGGCTGCGCCTCTTTGTACACTATCCAACATACCCGTGTTCCGGTTGTAGCACAATCGGTCCTCCCACACGGGTGCTGTGTAAATGATTATCGATGTCACCACTGACATCAGTAATTTCCTCCGCTCCTCCTTTGGACTTCTAATATTGGGCATCAGTCATCAGTAATAAATTCTAGAAAGTAGATGGTCGTACAAGCGGTTGAGGTGGAATCGAAACGAGCTTCCCCCTCCGTGATGGTACTAATGGTCTCGATACTAGACGAAGTGTCTGGAAATTTGTCATCACAGTTCGGAGAGAGCCGACATAGTTTTTTTGTCGCTTGGCTCAATGCTCATCCATTTAGGTATCTCACCTTTCCGTACTCGTACAAGCGACGACTGTACCACGTCTGTTTACTACTTTTGAAAATGCTTCTCTCAATCGGTGCAGGAGTTGAGCTCTTAACCACTCTTTGATCCCTCTTTGTTTCTCATCATATTTAAGAAGTATTACCTGGTTATCACCTTGTCTCCAAGAATAAAAAGTGCTTATCTAATTATGCACTGGGTGATAACTGTCCACAGTTTTTGTCGCATTCCTTCTTTTGGTGTCCATGTTCATCATAATGCGGCGGATGATGTCTTGAGTTCGGTAAGATCAATGCGAAATGGAACCAAAAGTGTTGGTCACTGTTTAGACTGTGGAGGCCAAGCAGTGCAACCAAAAAATGGCGAAATGTCAAACTCCATTTCTAAGAATCAAGAGTGAGGATTTCCATCAAGCCCTCCATTCCTTTGATCGCGGCGCAGATTCCCTTTGTAAGTTCCATTTCCGAATCTGACATGGTCTGGTCAGGGAAATATTTGAATATAAAATTATTTATGTTATTCTCCATTGTTGTCTGGAGAAATCTTAGATTTGCTATCTGCTTGATGAAGACTCTTCCCCCCGTCACTCTTTAGTTCTTGTCTTTTCGGCATGTGACGGCTATCCCATCTGTATAATTTCTAGGATATCCTAGATCTCACTCTATGACCTTTATATGTTGCATGTTCTTCAATAGAAAGGAAGTAGTGATCAATAGTTCTCTTCTCTTCACGATTAAAGTAAGGGTCTTGGCTTCTGATAATGGCGTTGGAAGGCGCATGATCGAATTCAGCAGCCCAGTTAGGCCTGCTATTTGCTAGAACTGTGTCTTTCAATTACTCTAGAGTGACCTCGCTGTAGTTATAGTCAAATTTCTTAAGTAACTCCACTGATTTGAACGCCTTATAACCCATTTTCATGATCTGGAATTTATCAGGCCAGATTTGTGTCTTCCAGAAAGAGTACAGCGTAGAACTTTTATCTTTAATTTCACAGTTCGGCCATATCCGGTTAATAGTAAAGAAGTGGTCACAAAACCAATTGCGGAACCTATAAACCCTGCCCCGTGCCTCTCATGACCGGGATAGTGGATGACATGCTAGGCTGCTATGAGGCTCGCATTCGCTAAAAAAAGACAGGGTAACAATGGCAATATTGATCCATTCAGAAACATCGTAAAAAAGGAAAAAGAAAAATTTACATTCCGTAGCGGATTGGGGCGCGCCTTACTCTGACCGCTGGGAGGGTGTCTAAGTTCTCCCACCACAGCCAATAGTTGGTCAGCAGCTCAACCTCCGTGCGTCGCCTCCTCCTGGGAGTAGCGTCGGGGGACGGGGGTCGGTGATCGTCATTCGTCGTTGTCGTTTTTGTATTTTAAAGAGAAAGTTTTATTGGCTAAGTTGCAATTTTTTAAAATACTCCTACGGGTCGCCTTAACTTGTCGGATTTCTTAGGTAGTATGTTGTTTGGGGGTCTTTGGCGTTACACATTTGCTTCGCCCTGCCTCCCAATAGCATTCGCTGATAAAAAAGCCAGAGTAACAATGGCAATATTGATCCATGGAAGCGTCGTCGTTGCTGTCGTCATTCATCGGCGGCTGTTGTTGCTGTTTGGCATCAAGCTTTGGAGCACATGCATATATGGAAAATGTATCCTGTATGACCTCGAACCAAATCCTTTTTCATGTACAATGAAAGGTGTGAATGCTAAAGATATTTAAAAAAATAAAATAAACTTACCTTTTAGACGTCCTGCAGCTCAATAATAACTTGTTTCCCCCTCTTCTCCTGGGGGATCAGGTAGATTCTCCCGATCGGAAAACCTGCTTCTTTGAACATCGCAATGTTCATTTTGGGCGAGTAGAACTGCAAAACTCGCCCATTCGCCTCAGCTTTCAAATGCAAATCGACTGCCTCGCCAAATTTGGTTTCTACTTCTTGCACCTTGATAATCAGATACTTCGACCCCAGCGACAATTGGTACATCGGTACGATGGGGATCAGCTGAGCGTTCTTCGCTTTACATTTGTCGAAAAAAGACAACATTTCTTTTAATTTACTAAAGACTTATTATTTTTAACACTTAATGCAACGATACTATCACCATTCTTCGCACATGTATTATATAGTAGTGGCACATCTGACAGAAAAATGATTTTAATATATTTCAAGAACATTGAGGTAATGCGGTTGTTAACTAATCACATATATGATATGAGAAGGACATGCATTGAAAAAATAAATCTGTCCGTTAGATAAAATTATCCGACAATGATTTACCTCCAGATTTTTATTATTAAAATAGCATAATATGTTAAATTTGTGTTAAAATAAAAGGTTGCAGCACCGTTAATAGACATTATAAAGCAATCACGTTTGTCACCACAAACTAAAGTTAAGAAGGAGTTAGTGAAGAGATCCACGCACAATTCTACATTTAGTCTTTTTCTTACGTTCTCCATTAATTTTCAATTTATAGTAGTCTCTCTCAAAATCGTTTTTTGCCTGCTTCCTTCTTTCCGTATTCACATCAACATATTCTCTTAGCCAGGGTATTTGATTAAATGTTAAAATTTTGTGAATTTTTTTTAAGCTTTAGCCCAAACTTTAAGCATTGTTGGATATTTCGATAATGTATTATGTAATTATGCTTATAATTTAAATTCGGCACAAGTTCAGGATCAGTAGAATTGGTAGAAATGTTAAGTTTGTCGGCTACATTTAAACAATATGGCGACAACATTTCTTTATTTATTACCTGTCTTTCGATAATCTGCATGTAAGTCGTGTGGTTGTGGTGGATATTCTAAATCTACGGAAAGCACATAGCTGGTGGCCGGTGATGACAATCTGAAAGAACAATAATTTAAAATTCATTAAAATCACGATGTCGCGAGTGTACAATTCAATCAATGTTTCTTCCCTGCCAAAACGCGAAGTAAGCTGATCAATTGCTTTATCATAGTTATCCGCAGACGGAGGAAAATTTTCAACTATAGCTCTTCCTTTTGTTCCCTTCTTCAAGCTCATTAACAAGTACTGGAACTTGTCTTCTCTCGGTAGCCCTTCTGCTCGACGGAGTTGTTTCCGTTGCTTCTTTAATTTATCCATATTATCGCTATATCTCACCAACTGTCCTGTCACGGTCGCCAAATGATGTAATCACTAATTAAATAGTCCAAATAACACAATATCCCAAGATTATTGTATTTAAAACAACAATTTTGATTGTAACGCAATAACACTTTCTCATAAAAACCAAGCCAAATTTAAGAAAAGTACGGTGTTTCCAACAAGGATAACTGTGAAACACTGACACATTCAGTTTGAAGAAATTCTTTCTACGGCCCTATCTGCCCTGATTGTATAGAGGTGTTTGTAACATACGAAAAGTTATGCGAGCATATTGAGGCCGCTCACTCCATTGGCAGTGATCCGTGTATTCGTTTCAATGTGGAAACGTTTAACGTTTAAGATAACGGAAGGTAAGTTCAATGTAGTTTCTCTTTAAATGCTAAGTTGCATACTGTGGAGCTAGGGCCTATAATAGGTAAAAACATAAGCTACTGACTCCAAAAGTGTATGACGTGTAGTTCTTTGGTTGCTTGAAGACTGGAATAGCTTCAAGATTCAGATCTGCTGGTTTGTCGAGATATCGATGTGACAATTCAATGGCATGGGAGTGTGATGCATTGATAGTGCTTGCAATTCTTGTAGCGATTTCATAGGTTGGCTTAGTGTTGACATAGGCAACGGTTATAATGAGGTTAGCAACGATGACTGCTGAATATTCTTAGTTTGAATAAGACTATGGCAATCTTCTAGTACTTTAGTTGGGATAGTTGTGATGAGTGACAATTGGTTGTTATGTAGCACTTTCACCACTAAGGTTATGTTGTTTTTCACTTTAGGCAATTTTGCACTGGGATAAACAATCAGTTTTGCACAATGTTTGGAAGAGATCCTTAACACAAATGTACTTGTCAAATGAGAAATGGCACTGTTCATCAGTCAAAGTTCATGTTGTGATTGGTCCTTGATGACGAAATTAGCTGGTGGTATGACGATCTTCTGGTCCTTTGTAGGGGTAGGGTAAAATTGGAAATATTGATAGAATTCAGGTTTGAGGATAGGGCATTTTAATAGGAAGACGACAGTGTCATTAGTTCCAATTAGACTAAGTTTTGATGTGTCTAAAATACTGTACAAATAATTTTTATCAAACTGTACTAATTGTTTCGGGTTGTACACTGTTTGCAGATAATACGAAATTTCTTCAAGTTCTTTAATTGTTACAAGTTCTAAATTTGGAATGTTCATGTATGCAGAGCTCTATGTTTCTCAAGAAATATCTAAGTTCTGTAGCATAAAATGTCTGATCGGTAATTAATGATTCAAGTTCATTGGCCTTGTCAATTGTTTCTAAGTGTTGGGAGGTTATATTTATGTGTTTATATCGGCTTCCGTGGCTAGTCGTTGTGTAATGGAATTAGCGAATGTAGTTAATTGATTGATTTTCTGCATCTGTTCATTCTGGTGCTTAAAGAGTTCATTAATATTGTTATTAACTAACTGCAAGTCATTAGCGTCAGGGTTTCCAGTGACGAGCTTAAAAAGGGTTCCTATTCCATTAAACAATCCTCTTTTATTTCTTAGTCTATTATAACTATGATTATGTTCACTTAAAATATTCTTTATTTCTTCTAAAATATTTAAAATATTGGGGACATCGTCGTCGTCACTTTCTTCACGCTGGTACCAGATACTAAAACAGTGAAAATAACCGAAATATTACAAATTATTATCTTCTTGCCTATTTTCCTTGGTAATCAGTTATTTTCTAACCATCTTCGGGCTGATATAACACCAATAACCGTATCTGTCGCAATGTCTTCAATGTAAGGAAGTAAATTTATGGGAATGAATATTAGGAACAAATTTTGTCCTCGCCGTTACACGCTCTACGTGAATGCGCACAGTGTTTCTGGTTGCTTCAACTTGTTTCACAGTCAGCTTGCTGTTCTCTAACCTACAATACACTACAATAGTATATGTTGGCCCACTTTCATTGCTGGGAAAACTTTTATTTGCCATGATCACGTCCCCCGGTTCGAGGAGGTCCAAGATGCCACAACAACACTATTTTACAATCTGATGTTAGAATCCATAAATATTTGATTTAAATAAAAAAAAGGAGTTATTCCTAGAAGAAAGTAGCCGTATACTCACTTTTATAATAGGAATATTGGTGAAGGCGTTTCGCTAATGAGGTAGGCTGTTCTGTCCTTATCTCAGGCAGTCAATAAAAACTCGGATGGAGAATGCCAAAAGTTAAATTTATTCAGAACACCCAAGGCACGTTGAGGAGCACTGAATTCGTCTATGGTTCCCTTGCGAATGGGTATCTCCTTTTTTTAAGGATCGATAATGTTTGCGGCGCAATGGACACGGATGAAAGTTATTTTCATGTTGCACGTTTATGTGGTTTTTTAACGCAGAATTTGATTGGAATGAATTTTTGCAAAGAGCAATCTAAGTCCAAATAAATGTTTAAATGTGTGGAGACGGTTATATTGGACTGTAGGAAATTTAAGTTAAGCGAGTTATTGGTCTGAGGGGTAACGTGTACCGTTTGTGGGAGGCTATAACGTGGAATAATAGTTGATACATTACTAGCCTTAATATCTTCAGCCTGTAGGATTATAGTAGCTGAGTAGGCTTTACAATCTTTATTTAAGGAGAAAATTCCTAACGGAAATAGCTGAATGTCAACAGGATCTGAATTTTTACAGTTTATCGTTAGAGAATCGGTATGCGGCGTAATATATAACCAGTGATTCTTTAGGAATAATTTATGCCAAATGGCATGTGGTAAGAATTGGAGTTCGTGGATTTCGCAATTTTGGGGAATTTCTGTTGGGTATAAGAGTGATTTCACTTCGCATTGTGGTTGTGAATGCACTAACGTGAGTGGATTTTCCAGTTTACATATGAATTTACCTGAGGACAATTTTTTACAACCCTGAAGGGAATCCATTAAGGAAAAATGAATTTTATTTTCGGATAAGGTGATAAATGATTTACTTGGTGCTATAAAACGGTAAGTTAGTGTCTTAGGAACTTGCATAGGCAATGGTAAAATATGGTACATATTATGTTTATTAAAGTCTACAATGGGGACATACACTAAGGTAATAAGTCTTGGGCTTTTTAGAAACATAGTTAAGTGTATGATACTCTGTAGATCTATGATATTTTCGATGAAAATTCCCATGGAGTGTTTTGGCGCAAGAGCCTTGTTAGGGGGATAGCTTTTTCTGCAAAATTAGAAATGAATTTTCGGTAAAACCCAACAAGACCTAAAAACATTTTAATTTCCTTAGTATTCCGAGGGGCTGGAAAGTTTTTTACCGATGAGATTTTATTCTCGTCTGGTTCTACGCCATTTTCAGAGATTTTGTGCCCTAATAAAATAACTTCCTTTTTGAGGAAATGGCACTTATCGGGATTCAACTGTAAGCGATGCTGCTTGAATCTTTCAAAAACTTCGCGTAATTTTTTATCATGAGTGGGAAGATCAGAACTATAAATGCAAACATCATCTAGATAATTGAAACAACGGGTTCCTTGCAAGCCTGACAGAACAACGGACATTAATCGGGAAAAACAGCTTGGTGCATTTTTTAAGCCAAAAGGCATTTTGCGATATTGAAAATGACCGAAAGGAGTAGTGAAACTTGTTTTGTGGCGGTCCGATTCCCTTATTGAAATTTGATTAAAACTTGAATACATGTCAAGTAACGTAAAGTAACGTGCTTGTCCCAATTGATCCAAAATTTCATGAATGTTTGGGATTGGATAAATTTCACCAATTGTGACGTCATTAAGGTGTCTGTAATCTGAGACACATCTGTATGAGTTATTTTTCTTCTTGACTAGCCAAATTGGACAACTATAGGGGCTCATGGATGGCTCTATTACTCCGTCCTCTAGCCATAGATCAAGTTGTTTTTTAACTGTATCCTTAAGGGCTTCAGGATATCTATACGTTTTTGCGGCAACAGGAGTATCATGCTATAAATTTATGTGATGTTCTAAGGTAGGGGTGGTCGTCAATTTGTCACCTTCTAGGCGGAAAATCATATTGTAATCAATGCAAGCATTTTCGATAATTGGTCGTTCTTCAAAATTTAAATGGTCTAATCGTAATGTTTTCAGTAACCTTGGAATGCGAGTAGCGTCGGTAGGCTGATTTTGTAGCCTCTCAATTGACGCAATAGTGCTCATTGGCTCTAATTTTATCTTATAATTTTTTAATACAAATGGTTTTTCAGTGCTATTGAGTATAGTTGTAAGAGCGTAACCTTCTTTATTCACTTTCACAATACTTCGACATAAATAAACTTCATCGGCTATATGTATATCTGGGGTGAGACCAATGTTATCATGACGGTTGGTTATTTTTAACGGTATTACCGTCTCTGACCTTGGTTGAAGGGTAATATTATTCCAATTGGTAATATTTGCTTGATGGCTTGACAGTGAATTCGTGATTATATCATTCTTATAAATATGCTTTATTTTAAGCGTTGACCCTGATTCGATGGGTGGTTTAATTTCACTAATTTTATCTTGATTGCTTTTCACTTTCTGTGGAACATTATGTAATATTTTTGGGGAAATGTGAATAGTAGTACATGACGTAACTTTGTCAGTAACCTGGGGAATTCCTTGACCATTAACAGTAGCATGAGGCATTGCAAGAGCACTAGATTGGTCTTGTAGAAAAAACACCTTTGAGCTATTAATTGTTAACGAGAAGTCAGAATAATCCACTAGAGGCTTATGAGAGCTGCAGAAGTCTAGTCCTAAAAGACCAACAGCATTTATTGGGAAATTTGCGGGAACGAAATGAAATTTTTGTCTTAATACATTAGTTCCAACCATAATATCGAGGAAACTGGTACCTATCGTGTGATACAAGTCGGCCGAACTCGTAACACCCTTTAGAGTCACAGTTTCGTCATTATTAATAGGAGTTCCTTGTTGTAATTGAGAAATTTTTAAAAGAGAAATGTCACATCCTGTATCAAAAATTAGATTATTATTAAGAGTAACAGATTGCTTAATTTGAACTGGGAGAAGTGATTTTGTCATGTCATGGCGATGGGAGCTTTCGCATCTAGAAGAGATTATTGCGTCATTATTTCCATCATTTACTTTGTTTCTGCCCCAGGGCTGAACTAATTCCTCGGTTGGGCAGAAGGGGAGGAACCCTGGGGTTTTTTTTGGTTGACACGCTGTCTTTTAAAACAGTCAGCAATTAGGTGACCCGGTTTTTTGCAATAATTGCAGAATTTTGTTACACTTTGAATGTTACGTATATTTTCTTGACGCTGTTTTTTAAAACAATCCTGTTCTTTATGGTTACGTAATCCACAGTAATTACAGAACACGGCTTGATTGCTGGGGAATTTCAGACCATTGGGCATATATGGCGGGGGAGTTTCTTTTGGGAAAGGTTCATTATTACGAGTTATATGCCTATTTGGAAAATTATGATTGTGCTTACTATTATTATAATTATGATTTCCATTATAAGGATTATGCGAATAAGATTGACTATTCTTAGGGGTTTGGATAGCGCGGTACTGAAAAATTTCTCGTTGTGTCTTTAACTCTAGTTCCTCGGCTTGGGCGTAACTGAGAGCTGTTTCCAAGTTATCGGGTTTTTGGGCTTTCACGACTGTACTCAAGTCGGAGCGTAGCCCTAATAAGAAGGCACTGAGGGCCTGAGATTGCAATAATTTGATATTAGCAAGACGTTCTGTGGCGGTAAGGGATTGGTCTAAGCAATTAATCATTTTCATTAAGAGTTTTTCAATTCGTCCTGAAAATTCGGCTACGGGTTCACTATATTTTTGCCTTGTTGTGTACAATAAAAGTTGGTATTGACCCATGGAGCCTTTGTCACTGTACAGGTCGAGTAAGTATGATTTGAGGTCAGTCCAGTCAGTAAAAGTTCTATTTCGGACTAACTGGCCGGGATTTCCTTTGATATTTGCCAAAATTAATTTGAGTAAGACCGGTTTGTCGTCAGCGGTAGAAAGATCGATGGCGGTCGAACATGAGTCTATAAACTCAGAAAACAAATTTTTTTCGCCCGAAAAGGGAAATAATAGCTTTGATGTAATTGATAATGGAGCTGACATTTTTAAAATATAATTATAAGAATTTTTCAGTCAAAGAGTACTATAAGACGTAATTCAGCGAGTGACATATCTAAATATACGAAATTAAATACAAAATTTGACTTACAATCAGAATATAGCGAGTGATACACAAAATTGAATACAAAATTGAACTTACAAGCAGAGTAGATTCATTTCATGCAGTCGTCTGAACGGATGGATGATGAGCGACACCTGTCGCTGTGGGGAAGAAGAGACACTCAGAATCAGATACTGGACAGCAGCAAGGTGGAGCGGCGGAAGGCAGCTTGCGAGGTAGGAAGAATGCGTCTGCGGCCCGACGTCGCTGGCTCAGGCAGGGGGTGCTACAGCCGTGGAAGTTCTTCTCAAAAAGGGTCTGGTACCCAGAACTTGAATGCACGGAATTTTGGTGGAGCAGTCCCCTGGTTTTCTTCTGACACCAAAATAATGTAATGCCCCGAAATGGTTAAGGGTGCACTACGAATGGGCAAGGGTTGCATAGATTAGTAGGCTGGAGGAAATGCCCAAATGTTCAAACTTGTAATTGTGAAATTTTGTCATGTCATTGAAATAGTTGGCATTCCTAATCGTAGTTCAACCTTCAATTTCATTGACATCAATGAAATGAAGTCAATGCTGATGTCTCTGGTGAAGCTGAAATCGTAAATAAATAAGGACTTTTCTTAGCCTGCATATCAATTAGCCAGTCACGATACCCATCTATACACCTCGGTATGATATTATGGATATCTGTGCCACGTTGCAAAAACGTCATGACATGTCTGTTCCAAGTTCGCCTTGTTCCCTTTTTGTTGCAGCAGACGTAACATCTCTATGGCATCAAGGCCAACATACTGCGATGCCAAAAGGTTCCTGCCAGTCATGTTGGCTGCATCCACAATGTCATCAGGGTTCGTGGTTATTTTACGTAGCATGTCGTCAATTTTGTTATCCAAAAAAGATGCCTCCGAAGAGGAAGATCGACGATCGACGAGATTGATCTAACGATAGATTCCGTACTCCGATTTACTTATATATAATGATAGTCAGCGTGAGTCTGTCATCTAGCCCTCTCACTCCGTGATTGAGTAAACTGGATACGGGATGACCCCCAAAAGTGAAGGATAAGATAAAAACTCCTTGTTATGTTGTTCTGACAAGAGTTTTTTATTTGTCCGTAATAGATAAAGGTACCTCATTTTCCCATACTCAAGCAAGCGACGACTGTACCACGTCTCTTCGATTTTTAGAGAGAGCCCTACTTTTGAAAATGCTTCTCTCAACCGATGCAGCAGTTGAGTTCTCGTCCACTCTTTGATCCCTCTTTGTTTCTCATCATATTTAAGAAGTATTACCTAGTCATCACCATGCCCCAATACGTATGCCAAAATTTCAAGGTTGAAAAGTACACATCTAATTATGTACTGGGTAATAATTGTCCACAGTTTTTGTCGCATTCCTTCAATGCCACCAAGCCCTGCTTGAAAAAAGTTGCACTTTTTTTAAATACTCCTCCACGTGTCCCCTTAAACTGTCGGATTTCTAAGTAGTACGTTATTTGAGGGTTTTTGGCGTTACACATTTGCTTCGCCCTGCCTCCCAATAGCATTCGCTGAAAAAAAGCCAGGATAACAATGGCAATATTGATCCATTCAGAAACATCCTAAAAAAAAAGAAAAAAAAACAGGAACTCTTCCCTATTATTTTTCCTTCAGACTCTTCGATTGATCTTATTGGCCTCACGGGCTCTTTTATTTAAAATTCTGCATTCCGGTTTGTAAAAAAATTGGAAGGACTCCAAAACTGCCTTTCTTTGTTGCTGTTTTTTTCCATGGCATCTCTCTTGCAAAAAATAATTACCTTCTCCATATCCTCTCCTATACGCATTACAGTGCTTGGAGCCGAGACATTTTTAGAGAATGTTTTGGCTACTTCCTCAAAATATTGTAAGTACCTATCATCAAGGAACTACCCATAGGTCCAGTTGGAATGCCCGGTCAACTTCCGGGGTCTATGCTCTATGCAGAAAAGGTCTTACACTTTTAGATGGATTGGTCTTGTATTCTACCGTCCCAGTTGGTCTGTAAAATCGTCGGCGCAGTGTCATCATCACCTTCTTGAAAGTAGAGTAGTGTAAGATGGTCCTTTTTCTCCGCTCGATTAAATGCGGGGCGAGGCTTTTTATAGAGCCACAGTGATCGAACTCTGCTGCCCTATTGGGTCTACTACTTGCTAACGCAGTATCTTTTAAAAGTTGTGATGTTACTTCAATATAATTGTAATAGAATTCTTTTAGCAATTTTACGGCTTTCAATGTCTTGAACCCCATTTGTTCGATTTGACGTTCATGTGAACAGGACCTCCTCCCTATTATTTTTCCTTCGGGCTCTACGATTGATCTTATTGGGCTCACTGGCTCTTTTATTAAAAATTTTCCATTCCGGTTGGTAAAAAAATTGGAAGGACTAAAAAACTGCCTTTCTTTGTCGCTTTTTTTTCCACGGCATCTCACTTGCAAAATAGATTTACCTTCTCCATATCCTCTCCTATACGCATTACAGTGTTTGGAGCCGAGAAGTTTTTAGAGAATGTTTGGCAACTTCCTCAAAATATTTTAAGTACCTATCATCAAGGAACTACCCATAGGTCCAGTCCAAATGCCCGGTCAACGTCCGGAGCCAGAGCGGACGTCTGAGGAGTCCATAGCCGGAGGCCAAATAAATTTCCCAAGTTCTTTGTTTGAGTGCCTGAGAAAGTTAAAGGTAATATCGTCATCGTTTGCCATACTAGTCACCTGGCCAACATAATCTTTGGGAGGGCCGTTCTTCACGCCGAATTTAACTATGTAAAATGAATTTAATTCAATGTCAGTGATTTCGTTCTCAATTGCATCCAGCGGACTGTCGCTTGAATCGGAGTCCTTGGAACTGGTATCGCGAGGGTCATGTTCATCTTCGTCAGTAGATTCATTATCAGATGGCTCGGCATCACCAGTAAGGTCTTCCACACTGATTTGTTTGAAAAAGTATACGGCATCTAAAACAAAATACGTGGTCCATTATATAGTATAATCAGGACAAAGTATTTAGCCCCAAAACGGAGTTTCTTAAGCAATGAAAAGCATATGCGGCACTTCTGGGTACATACAGTCAAAAATTACTAGGGGTCTGCAGTGTTCAAAGTTCCTGACCATCCATGTCAAAAGTAGCACCTTCAACTTTTTTATTTTTTTAAAGAAATTCCATCAAGTGCAGCAAATCTAATTTAGTGAATTCTATGTCAA
Source organism: Psococerastis gibbosa (assembly GCA_963971405.1). Classification (NCBI taxonomy): domain Eukaryota; kingdom Metazoa; phylum Arthropoda; class Insecta; order Psocodea; family Psocidae; genus Psococerastis; species Psococerastis gibbosa. Next base: position 40,720,534 of record OZ020489.1, on the reverse strand, counting down.
GAACGTTTTGAAAGTAATAAATTATCATAATATTGTAAATAACTACTTACTTTTAAAAGATCCAGGTAAAAGTTTGCACAGTATCTAACCCAAGTTGATTACTTTGGTTTCACAATTGCTTATGTCAACCAGACGTGGCAGCAGGTAATAAAAATTTCCGATTATTTTATAACAAGCAGAAGCACTGTTTCCAACATTGCCCAAATTTGACAGTTTTGCGACAAATAACTTGGCAGGAAAAAAAGTTTGAAACTAATCCCTATAAACGTGTTCAATGTATCCTCCCCTTTCAAAGTCACCCGGTTTGACGGCACGGGTTAACAACTTCCTCATTTGATTTTTTTTAAACCTACATTGTCCTGCCCAAACAGGCGCCGCCAGTCATCAGTGAGGCGGTCGCCTCCTGCAAACGCTCTACTTCCGTTTTCCGAGCCATCACGCCTGTAAACAAAAGAGAAAAACTACTATTCCAATTATTCTTACCTCCAGCTCCTACTTTTCCGGCGGTGGCACTGGTGCTATACCGATTGCCCCTGTTATTGGACTGTTACTAATCCATGTTACAAATCTATGATTTTGTTTTATTTCCAGGCGGCTCCAATGGGCTTAGGAACGTTGCTGGGGGTCGACGCCGGTAGATAGGAGACTTCTTTAACCTGGGTAGGGGAAGCGACTGTTGTCTGTTGGGTTCTCATAACATGTTGCGGATGGAGCTTATGGCTTTTCCTTTTCGAGAAATTGAACGAAATCCGCCTTTATAGGCTCCTCTACAGGAGTCCTTGGCGGCTGACCTGAAATTCCTGACCCGCTATTCCTCTTGTAAAAGAAGGCGCTGGGATGCGGTACGCTGACCGCAAGGAACCACGTCCTGGCTTCCCTGGGTCTGGCGTTGGGACATAAATATAATGGGTAGGTACGGACCAAGCTGTGTAGAGACAGCTTCAGTCCAGAGGATTTTCCCTTAAATATGCGCTGGGCATATATTTCCAACCGTCAAAATGGAAAATGTCTCTACAGGGGGTTCTGAAAAAGATAGCGGTATCCCTAGAATCCGCTGATTCCAAAAGTCTCACCAATGAAATGGGCCCACTCTATAGTCACGAACACACTAGGTAAGCACTGCACGGGGTTCGGAATACCCGACCAACCACAGCTGGTTTCGGAAAGACCGACCAACTGCAGCCAACTCGGAGAAACCGACTAAGTCTAGTAAACTTACGCGTTTCCGCAAGTCCGAGAAACACAGGATGTCCGGTCCGCACGAGTGCTATAACGGAACTCACCCAGTTGTCCTCAAAGTCCAGCCCTGTCGAATACATCGAGCAGAATGTTCTGTGGAACAGTATCAAAAGCATGTTACAAGCACACCACGGATGTCAAAACACCGGCTGACAATTTTCCCCACTTCATAGTAAAAAACGGGCAATGGAATGTACTGCTTCATTATTGACTCCGGCCGTGAAAGAGTTTCTAAATAACGAGCCGAAGAGTTGTTTTTGAGTTGATATGTATTCGAAAATTCTTTGTTTGCAGGTGCAGGTATCATTTTTACCTCGCTCGAGGTGAGAGAGGAGATGTCTTCGGGCTTCCCGTGATTATTGAAACTCAAAAATGCTTAAGGGTGAGTAACATGTTCCACCAAAAGAAGCTAGGAACCATAAAAATGACTTACCAGCTACTAAGCCATAATTATGTTGGTGTAGCGCTTGGATTAAGAGACATTTGAAGCGGTAAAAGACTTCCAGCCGTAAAAAAGCAAATGTCACATGAAATGTCGATCGTAGAGCTGAGATTATCATATCGCATTTAAGGGCGGATCCAGCGGAAAATTTAGGGGGGGGGGTCACAAGTTTTTTGTAAGTCTAAAAGGTAATTTTTGTTGTTGAAAAGTTGAGTTTTATTCAAAAAATTTTTTTTACTAGGTATCTTATGAATTTACTCGTTTGGGGGGGGGGGGGTTCATGACCCCCCTAAATGATGCAATGATAGGGAGGGGGTAATTTCATCATAGGGCAAAGACCCGCACCAGCTTATAATTATCACAAAATATGAGCGTTGTGTGGCTGAGAAGTTCGTGAGGCTATTGTGTTGCCTGCAACCCATACCATGACCAAAAGGCAATGCGATTAGTTGCCTAGGATTGATTAGGAAAGTATGTTTTCAAGACGTGAACTGTAGTTTCTGGGGATTTAGCGATTTTGTTTTTAATGTGACATCAAATTGACGACCTTCTACAGATCGAATTCGAGACATGATCTATTTCAATGCACATATGCTACTGGACCACGATAAGATGGCACTTGGAACACTTTCCAAAATTGGTATAAGCGGAACACTGAGTTTATTAATTTTTTATAAGCCAATAAGCCATACCATGTTGGATCCATTAAAGCAGAGCATGTTTCAAACTGCGGCAAACTTGGTAGTGTGCACAACGTTGGAAGGGGAACATGGTGGGACATGATAACGCGCTTAGGCAGTATTAGGCAGATTTACTCGTGTGACTTTATACCATGTTTCCCAAGTGGTTCGGAATCCACCATAATCAGGAGGTCCACCCTGTCAGTCAACTCCCCCTTCCCCGAGGTGACAGAGTCTGCCCTAAGGGTGCCTCAAGTTAACAAACAGACTCACTCCCCCCGCTAGACTATCGTGGTCGGGTTGTTTCACCTTTCGAGAAGACGAATAATAGTTGTTCTTTACTAGCGGCAGTGGGGTAGACTTTTGGGAAAAGGTTGTGATCATCTGTCTTGGTGACATTTTCGTCTTTTTGGCTGACCCAAGGTGCTAAGGTATTAGTTAAGGCCAAGCCGGAGAGTTGTGACCTTGAGCGTTGAGTGTTGAATACATAGAAATATAATAGAACTGGAGCGGCGGGAGCCATAATATGCCTTACGAGGCACCCGTTAACCATAAGCTAACTATCAGAGATAAATACCAACGCAAAAAATATCGAAGTCTTACACTGTGCAGCATAGCAAAGCGGATACCTGGACCCGGTCGAAAACTCTGTACTTAGCTTGTGCAGGCTACACTAGCAGCCATATTGATAGCGGTCTTCAGCTACGAGATGGTTGAATATCCATTTTATAAACAAAGCCCCGCGTCATGTACCTATTCTGTATTCGACTTTTATTATTTCAAATAATTGCAGTTTTACCTATTTCTGGCGCTTTACTGTCAAATTAAGTGTTGAGCTTCTGACTGAAGTGCATTTCATTACAAAAGTTGGAGGTTTTTCTTCCCTGTGCTGGGGCACGTAAAAATGTTCTAAAAGGGATGTTTTTAATTGCTTCATGCCCAAATTTTAGACCTAATGTAATTGTAATTTTTGGTTCAGTCAATAGTGTAAGCATGTCTACGCGTATACTATACCCTTCTATCGATTTTTACTATACCCCTGCGGTTTAAAACATATATTACGAACACCCTGCAAAGACATTTCCAGGCCAGTCACGTGACCCCCTCCGGTTTGGCCTTAATGGTAGGGTAAGATTAGTGGCTGAGAAATGTATAAGATTTGTTTGATGTGGATTCGCCTGAAAAGTGTGTCTTTACCCCCTCTCCAAAGCGCCATGACGTATCTTACACCGATTGATTAGCTCCCTCGAAGAACGTTCTGTTCCTAATTTGTTTCAAAATGTTAAAGTACAAAATGAATTAAATGTAGAACATTGAACTATAGGTACTTCCCCCCCCCCCCCCCCCCCCGCACAAGCCAGTATTTCTAGTTTTTGAATATTCCGCCAGATTAATATACTCTGCAGCATACAGTGTGTGCGCGTAAGAACGAGCCTGACTTGACTTACTTGACTTAGGGTGGCGCTAACAGCCCATGGGGACTTTTGGCCGCACGTACTATGCCTCTCCATTCCGCTCGATCACAAGCCACCGTCCGCCACGTTTCTGGGTGCAAGCCCATTTTTTGGACGTCATCCGCCATCTGGTCCTGGTACCTCTTCCTTGGCCTTCCCAGGGGTCTGGGTTCGGTCAAGTGAGCCTCCCATACAGCGCGTGCTGCTCTGGAGGGGTCCATTCTCGCTACATGACCTATCCATTGTATAAGGCTTCCCCTTAGCTTAAGCTAATCCGGGCGTGCACTCCCGTTCTAACCTAGCTAAGGTTTTGCCGGTGCATCGACTAGCTCAATCTTTGCCGTGGGAATTTTATTTACCGTCTAAGTCTGCAAGGTTCTAGGTAGTCATAAGTATCAAGGCAGGAGTTGTGCGAATGTAACTGCGATTATATTTTTAGAATCAACAAAATATTGTCATACGATACAGATTAAAGAACCCCTATACTATGCATAGTATACCTGACATTTAATAAGGAATCTCCTTCGATCCTTCAGATAATTATAACATTAACCCATACATGTAGTACGTTGATTACAATTGGCCTTCGAACACAACTAGGTCTGGATTTTGGGTTACATCTCGCCACACTAGGCCCCCTATGGGGGGGAAGACCCCTTTTCCTCTCACTCCTCCATTCTTACGTATATTTTCTTATTATTTATATATGATAATTCCATTTTAGAAAATTTTTATTAAAAAAATGTCCTGTCCAGAGACCCTTCGGAATGCAGACGACAGCGCAGCCTCTCTCTGTCGACTACTTTACAATTATTTTAATTTTTAATTTTCGACAGATTTCCCTGAGCAACCCTTACTTTAAATATGATAAAATTTAGTGGCTAAAAAATATTTGAACAAGAATTTATAATTACATTGTTTGCTAGATAATTGAATTTTTCAAGAATATATTTTCGCTGCCTTTTACTTTAATTTTTAAGGTACAATGTCTGTGAGGAAATAATTATTATTATTGTTGGAGAATGGCGATGTAAATAAACGAAATAAACAAAGGAAAAATGATTTATATGTGAGTAAGAATTACCTGTAAGGATTGTAATTTCTTCTAAATGGTTAAAAGAGAGTTGTTTACACAACTCTAATTAAAGGTACGATTTGAATCGTTACAATATCCCCTTGCTCCCTTTTTTTTTTTTTTTAATATGAACAACCGTCGTCGTTATATATAAAAAAATTAGTTACAGCCTTAGGGCGGTGACTCCAGAAAAAGCCCACGGCTATCCACCCTCACCCAACGAGAACAGAAAACCCCAAGAGCAGTCAACTTATCGAGAAGCATGAAAATCCACCAGAAGAAAGGCTACAATCCAAACAGATTCACAAACGACAAAGTCTATAGGAAAAGGCCATCGTCAGACGGCAACTTGAGCAATACTGTGTCTAGCTCAACCAAAGAGGAAGTCAATCAAAAATAGTAAAGTACCATAGGCGCAGCTATACAATTAACATATAACTCCACACACAAAATGTTTACTCTCCCTCGCTACTACTACGTTGCACACTCCAGCCACAATAAAAAGGAAGAAGCAAGTTATTATATCCCTGATCATTCTAGGAATGGCTTGATGTTTGTGACGGACCACCGACCCAAATCCTTCCTCCTTATATCTAAAAGCTGAATTTGCGTATCAGAATAAATGTCCCCCACAATACATGGCCCTAGCCACTTGGGCTCCAAAGACTGGGCTACATAATTAGCTGCTACCGATTTAGCGAAATTTTTTCTGAATACAAGGTCTCCAGTCTTTGGAGTCCAAGGGCGTCGACGCAAATTGTAATTGTGTGCCTGAGACGCACTTGCCTTCTTGACATTATGCTTTACTCTATCCCAAATTAACCCCATTTCCCCGTTAAGTGTTCCCATAAAACCCGCGGGATCGAAAGGAGTGGCTTGGCTCGTGGTAATAGGGCACGCCAGTTCAAAGGGGCTGCGCGCCTCTATCCCATGAGCCAGCCGAAATGGAGTGAACTTCGTGACATCATTTCTACTTGTGTTAATGGCAAAGGTAATATATCCCAAATGCAGGTCCCAGTCGCGCGAATCCTGTTGAGCAAATATTGACAATGACGTTTTTAGAGTCTGGTTATACCTTTCAGCAGGATTCGTTCGGGGATCATACTTTGGAATAAAATTGCATTTAATAAAATGATCGTCACAAAATTTTCTCCATTCCTTTCCCGCAAAAATCGTGGCGTTATCCGAATAAACCAGATTCGGAAACCCCTTATCAAGGCACATAGACCTAAAAGCGTCTACGACAGAAGACGCTGTTGCATTAGTTAACGCTCTAGTGAAGACTAGCTTAGTTGCGTAGTCTACTGCAACAAAAATATACTTCTTTCGACGGTGCGAAGACGGTAAGGGACCAATGGTATCAACAGAAAAAATTTTATTAGGCGTAATAGAAGCTTCCTTCGGGATCATGAGACCCACTGGACCTTTCTTGGACGGCTTAAAAGCCTGACAATCTTTGCAGGACAAAACATACTTAGAAACTAACTTCTTACAAGCTGGTATAAAAAAACGAGAATTTATTTTATGAAAGGTTTTTGTGATTCCCAAATGACCACTTGAGTGATCGGCATGAAATTTATTTAAAATATCTGATCTAAAATCAGTAGGTACAACATGTTTATAAGAAAAATTTCCCGTGACTGGATCTTTTACATATTTGACCAAATGGTCATCAACAACTTTAAATAACGGATAACTATCCGGATTATTTACCACTTTATTCATTAACCCTAGATACCAAGGATCTTTAGAGGTTGTAAAATCTGTCATTTGCCCTAACGTAAGAGAAGCAACCGCTGGAGCTCTGGAGAGAGCGTCTGCCGCCGAGTTCAACTTTCCGGGTGTATGCACGATTTTTAAATCATAAGAATTCAACTTAGTAGTCCAGCGTGCCAGTCTACCAGAGGTAGGTGACAGACTATGAAGGAATGAAATGCTGCGGTTGTCTGTGTGGACGAGAGTGGTCCCTCTCCCAACTATGAAATTTCTCCACTTTTCTATACAATGTAATACGGCGAGGAGTTCAATTTCCATTGTAGTATATCTGCGTTCTTCCGGGCGTAACGAGCGACTTGTATAGGCAATAAGTCTATCCTCTCCCCGTACTGACTGCATAAGAAGGCCACCTATCCCAGTCAATGACCCATCGGTCCATATATGAAAGCTCGTATTCTCGTCTTCTTCACTATCGAAGATTGGACAATGTAGTACAGGAGGTTTGGTAAGACACGATCGTAGATCGTCGAAAGCTGCCAGTCTCTCCACTGTCCATTCGAAGGGTACATCCTTCTTTAACATGTCGTTCAACGGTGCTGCCCGAGAGGAAAGGCTCGGTATAAATTTTCGCAGCCACGAGAGTAAGGAAAGAAAACCCCGCAATTTTTTTAATGTGGTAGGTCTAGGAAAATTCTCAACCGCGTTAATCTTAGCTGGGGAAACTTGTTGTACACCCCCGCCAATTGTAAACCCCAAAAACTCAGTGTGTTTCTTCAAAAACTTTGATTTTGAAAAATTTATTTTCAAGTTTTCAGATTCGAGAATCGCAAAGAGACGCGATAAGGCTTTCAAATGACTTGAATAGTCGCTTGTGACTAAAATAATATCATCAATATAGACATGAAGTAATCCCTCTTCTATCATAGGAGCTAAAATTCTTTCCATTGTAGCTTGAAAAAATGTGGGCGCAGACGACAACCCGAAAGGTAAATAATTGTAAGTAAATTTGCCAGATCCTTGAACAGTAAACGTTAAATACTCCTTAGAGTCGGCGGAGACAGGAAATAAATGAAAACCCTGACATAAGTCAATGGTTGAAATATAATGGCCATTAGCCAATGAGGATAATATAAAATCGACACGCGGTAACGGAAATCCCGCACCTAATCCTTTCGCCACTTGATTTAATTTTTTAAAATTCACGACTAACCGATGCTGTCCCGTTTTTTTTGGAACAAGAAAGGCTTGCGAAGCCCAGTCTGAAGTAATATTTCGTTCGATTATTCCTTCATCTAATAGTCTCTGAATTTCTTCCCGTGCGAGTTTCGCTTTATCTGGGGCCAATGGAATCGGTCTAACATGAACCGGCGGTGTCGATTTCTCTACAAATAATTTGAAAAAATATTTAGTATTACGACCCTTAAGTTTAGCAAAGCGGGCCTGCCACATAGATAAATATTGCTTAAATTGGTGGATTTGACCTGAGTTAAGATCGGGATGCAAATCAACCAAGGGAGTACCCAGGGAGTAGTCGGGGTCATCCGGTAAGATGTCGTCAGATAATTCAGCCCCATACCCTTCTTCTGAAATATCCACCCCATTCGTTGAATTAAGTGGAATTGGATTTCCTAAAAACACGCCCTCTGCCAATTCGACCGGTGCGCAATGAATACTTTTTTGGTTTATCTCTAATGTCCCCTGGCGGGGTTTTATTACAGCGTTTAGTGCAGCCAGGCTATCCATGCCTATTACTGCAAAATAAGGCAAATTTTCTAAGAAATGGACAATTGTCCGCCACTTACTCCCATTTAAGGTACAAGGTAATTCTACATAACCCACAGTTCGGGTAGAAGAACCATCCGCTACTTCCACATCAACCGAATCATTTTTTATATTAAACCCTTCTTCAATTAAGGTAGGTATATGAATGGCATCAAGCAAGGTTACTGAACTTCCAGTATCAACCAATCCCGACCCCATAATCCCACCAATTGACACTTCACAAAAAATTCGAGAATTTCTTTTGGCCAGTCCAATATTTTTAAAGCTCCCACCCCCCTTGACCGGCAATAGAGAGTGGCTGCTTAGTTTCCCTGTGGTGGCGGCCTAGTCGCTAGGACATCACTGAGCAAATTTGTTAAAACTGCCAATTGATTACTTAAATCCACGGACTGATTGTTACCAGAATTTTTCTTTTTCTTCTTAGTCGTCGCTGTAGCAGCTGCAGCTGTATTTACCGTTGTAGCGACCGCTAATGAAGACACATGCCGAACTGGTGCAGGTGGCTGAGGAACGCCGTACAATGGATGTTGCAGTACTGCTACCGACGGCGCCTGGTACTTGCTAATTATTTCTAACTCAATAGAAACACGATTACATTCATTTTCGAGGGTGTCTAGATCCATTACCCTTCTACTATCAATACGCTGAAGGTACGTTGGATTCAGTCTCCTTCGAATAAACTCTGCGAGTTGAGTATCGGAGAACTGTACTGACAGATCCGCATTCATCAATATTACTGAAGAGATGAATTGTTCAGGAGGCTCCTGCAACCCCTGTCTACGCGCCGTCATCTCTTCCAGAAGCGTGTCCTGGTATGTCGCCGGGTGATAGTTGGCTATCAGTCGGTCACAAACTTCTTGCCACGTTTGTACCCGTGAAAGGCGAGCTTCAAAAAATCTCAAGGCGGTGCCTTGCAGCAAGTCCGGCAAGGCCTGGAGGAGGTCGGCATCCGTAAGGTGATACCTACCCAAAAGCCGGGTAATGGACTTTAAGAAAGACATTATCTTAGTGGGGTCCGAACCGTCAAAGCTTATATCTCTCTTCGAAGCCTGTAGAACAAACTCATCTATGAGATGACGCGAAGTTTGCTGCTGAGCCGGAGCCTTCACCGGAGGCATACCTAAGAACACAGTGGAAGTTGACTGTGGATTGTTAGAATGTGGAAGAACACCTGGTATCGTAGGCATCGCAATAGAAGGAAGGAGTCCCGAAGTCGTCGTGACAGCAGGCTGCGCGTACGCGACGTTCTGTTGCAACGACGATATGGGAACTGGAACAATCCCTCCTGATGCTGGTGCGGTAACAGATGCAGCTGGCAGTGCCGCAGTGACTGCGACAGGAACAACTGGCGATGTCTGCGTAAGCGAAGACGTTGACGTTGTAGGAACAGTCGTCACCGGCGTAGTAGGAGCAGACATCGTCAATAATTTCTTTTGATGCAATGAAAACACAAGAAATTGCTTCTGAACATTTACCTCAAAATACGTACGTAAAATTTTTAGAAGCGACTTTCTATCACTTGTAGGGAAAAGAACACCTTCAGACGTACCTATAAATTCTAATTCATCATTACTCAATTGTTGAAGAATACTATAAAAATTTTTCATAAGGTGCTTAATTTTGTATTAAGGGCGCCAGACTCTTTTAAGGTAAGCCAACCTATATCATAACAATATACTATAATATGAATAATCATATATATATCGTAATGTATGTTTACCACACTACAATTCTCTTATATAGAGAACAAACAACTAAACTGATAATTTTCATTAAATTTTGGAGTCATACCCCCCCCACTTCGGCCGAAACTTGCGGACGAAACATTACTTTAATACTTAAATTCTTGGGAAACCCATTTCGAAGGCCAATTCGAAAGACATAAAACACATACCAACTTTAATACAAATAATTTGACTCAAGCACAAGGCTAATTATTGTCAATCGAGGACAACAACCCCAGAAACCCATAACTTGTAGCAAGCGCCACTAATTTTTGGAGCATGGGAGATAACATCTCAATTGCCACTCCAATCTGTAACCTTCGAGATACCATCCCCACCGCAACCAAGATCAGGAACGCCGGAGATATCATCTGAACTGTCACTAAATCTCGTAACATTTGAGATATCATCCCAAAACTACAATTGTTTATCTCTAACCCCAACAACATTAAAACTACTACACAACAAGTCATGTCGCGTCAGAAACCAAGCCATTGCTGAATAACTATAACTATACTTGCTGGAGTGTAACACGTAGTAGCGCATACACATGACAAAAACGACACCTTTATTTGCAGTGTCCGTTCACTATCTTAAATGCGAAAACGATAATGAATACCATTACTCAAAAATGTTGACTGAACCAACTTAAGTACAGTAACTAGTTGTAAGGTGCAAAACGTAGTAGTAGTGCTGACATAAACAACAAAAACCCTGAATTTGCAAAGTCCGTTGACTAACTCAAAGGCGACGACTATAACGCGTATTATTACGCAAAATATTAAGTGAACCATTTAACTCATGAACTTTCAGAGTGCAAGAATTCTTCAATACCGAGGTACAAAGGTAACTAATTTCATAGAAAAATCAGAGTATTCCTGAGTGAAAATAAAATTACTAATTAATAATTAACCAACGTTTCCGTCGCAATAGCAACTTAGCTAAAGGATATTACAGCTGTCAAAACTATAACAACATCCTCCTGTCCTGACACTCATAACCCCCTAGAAGATGCTAACCCTTGACGGCAACAGTAGTAATGAAAAGAACCTCGAAAGAAATTAAACTTTCACGCTGTTTATTGTTATCAATGCAATTGGTTGCCATATTAAATTAATTATGTATTTTAAGTCGAATTACCAAATAAAACTGTTTTGAAGAAAATAATAGTCGGGACGCCATTATGAAAAGAGAAGAAAAGAAAAAAAAAACGCGTACGGGCGCCACTTTTTATAAGGCTTCCCCTTAGCTTAAGCTAATCCGGGCGTGCACTCCCGTTCTAACCTAGCTAAGGTTTTGCCGGTGCATCGACTAGCTCAATCTTTGCCGTGGGAATTTTATTTACCGTCTAAGTCTGCAAGGTTCTAGGTAGTCATAAGTATCAAGGCAGGAGTTGTGCGAATGTAACTGCGATTATATTTTTAGAATCAACAAAATATTGTCATACGATACAGATTAAAGAACCCCTATACTATGCATAGTATACCTGACATTTAATAAGGAATCTCCTTCGATCCTTCAGATAATTATAACATTAACCCATACATGTAGTACGTTGATTACAATTGGCCTTCGAACACAACTAGGTCTGGATTTTGGGTTACATCTCGCCACACTAGGCCCCCTATGGGGGGGAAGACCCCTTTTCCTCTCACTCCTCCATTCTTACGTATATTTTCTTATTATTTATATATGATAATTCCATTTTAGAAAATTTTTATTAAAAAAATGTCCTGTCCAGAGACCCTTCGGAATGCAGACGACAGCGCAGCCTCTCTCTGTCGACTACTTTACAATTATTTTAATTTTTAATTTTCGACAGATTTCCCTGAGCAACCCTTACTTTAAATATGATAAAATTTAGTGGCTAAAAAATATTTGAACAAGAATTTATAATTACATTGTTTGCTAGATAATTGAATTTTTCAAGAATATATTTTCGCTGCCTTTTACTTTAATTTTTAAGGTACAATGTCTGTGAGGAAATAATTATTATTATTGTTGGAGAATGGCGATGTAAATAAACGAAATAAACAAAGGAAAAATGATTTATATGTGAGTAAGAATTACCTGTAAGGATTGTAATTTCTTCTAAATGGTTAAAAGAGAGTTGTTTACACAACTCTAATTAAAGGTACGATTTGAATCGTTACAATTGGAGTCGCTGCCCCCTGAGACGATCCAAGACACTAGCTGATTTGTATAGGGCGTGAATTTCTGCGTTGGTTCTAGCACTGTAGTTGCCGTCCTCAATGATCCCACCAAAAATCCGCCTGAGCATCTTGTTCTCGAACACTCGCAGTGCGTCGCATTCCCTGGATGTTAGCGTCCAAGCTTCCGCGCCATATAGCAGAACCGGTAGTACTAGGGTTTTATAGAGCCGAGTTTTGGTGGTCCATGATAGAAGCCTGGAGTTGAAAAGGGGTCTCGTTTGAAAGTAAGCCACATTGGCAGCTTTTATACGGCTGATGACGTCTGCTCTTACTCGGTTGTCTCTCGTCATTACCGATCCCAGATACCGGAACTCTTCAACTTCCTCAAAACGGCCTTGTTGGGGGGGACAGGGGTGGCGAGACACTTGTAAATACTTTGTTTTCTCCACGTTTATCTTGAGGCCAACCTTCCTTGCCTCCTCCTCAATCGAGACCACCAATGCATCCACTTCCGTTTTTGTGTGGGATATGACGTTGAGGTCATCTGCGTAGCCCAGTATCTTTATATTGTTGTCCACCGTCACTCCTCCTCTCATTTCTCTTGCCTTCCTCGTGCATTTTTCCAAGACCAGGTTGAAAAGAAGGGGAGAAAGGCCGTCTCCCTGCTTAACGCCGGTTGCCACGTCGAAAGGGGCTGAGAGGCCTCCATCCGCTTTGACTCGAGCTCGGGAGCCTTCAACACACACCTGTGTCATTTTTCGTAGCTTTCTGGGCACCCCAAACTCATCTAGGATAGTCCACATTTTATCTCTAGCTATGGAGTCGTAGGCCTTTGAGAAGTCAATGAAAACATTGTGCACTTTCAAGTTGTGCTCCCAGCATTTTTCCAGAATTTGTCTGAGAGTGAAGAGTTGGTCAGTAGTTGATCGGTTTCTTCTGAAACCCGCCTGATAGTCTCCTATGACTTCTTCCGCGTACGGGCGCAGTCTCAGCAGTAGGATGTTTGAGAAAACCTTGTATCCCGTGGTTAACAGTGATATGCCTCGGTAATTATTGCACAGCGTTCTATCACCCTTCTTGAAAACAGGGGTTATAACTGAAACATTCCACTCCTGAGGTATTCTCTCTTCATGCCAGATTTGAAGGATTAGCTGGTGTATTCGGTCAACAATTGCCTCCCCTCCTTGTTTTAAGAGCTCTGCTGGGATACCATCTACCCCAGGTGACTTGTTATTTTTAAGCATCGCTAGGGCCAGCACAATTTCTTCTCTGGTAGGTGGGTTAATTTGAATTTCGGCTGTCTGGTAAATGGGGGGTTCACCCTCCTCCTCCTCCTCCTCGTGTTCCACATTTAGAAGGGTCTGGAAATAGTAGCGCCACTGCTCCAAAGCTTCGTGTGGGTTGTTCAGTAAATTACCATCTACGTCTCTGATGGCACTGAGTCTTTGTCTTTTGCCCTGCATGCCACCGATAGTTCTGTACATTTCCCGACCATTGTTTGCAACTCTGTTGGTCTCAATACTTCGCATTTTGTCATTGAGAAAACGCCTTTTTTCCCTTTTTAAGCAGGTGCAGGTTTGCCGTCTCACGTTAAGATAATCTATGCGTTTTGAGTTGTCTGAGAGGAAAGCTTGGCGAGCGATCCTTCTATTCTCTATGGCCGTTTGGCACCGAGTGTTAAACCAGGCTTTCTTTCTTCTTGGTCGCCGTCCAAGTATTCTATCTGCCGATTTTGCCACAGCTTCTTTTATGTCTTCCCAGAGTTTATCACAGTTGGCCTCATTGGAGAGGGCTTCGAAGCGGTTTAGAAGCTCAATCTGAAAGGCTGACTTATCTTGATTGGTTTTTAGTTTATCTAGGTCCCATGTTGGAGTTTTGGTTCCACGGTTAGCAACCGGTGCTGCTATACGATGCCTGAAGTCGAAACCTACCAGGTGGTGGTCACTGTCTCCGTCAGCCCCGCGGAAACTTCTAACATCAGTAATTGAGCGTTGATGTCTTCGGCATGCTAATATGTGGTCAATTTGATTCTTGGTATTACCGTCTGGGGAAATCCATGTCTCCTTATGTACATCCTTGTGATTAAACATAGTGCTCTTGACGTACAACCCCGCTGATACAGCGAAACTTGCCAGTCGGGTCCCATTGTTGTTTGTGTTGTCGTGGAGGCTGTATCTACCAACATTGGGTTGCCATATTGTTTCTCTTCCCAGTTTGGCATTAAAATCCCCGATTACCAACTTCACATCAAAACTTGGTACATTAGCTATGGATTGCTCTAACACGTCGTAGAAGGCGTCCTTGTCCTCCTCTGCGCTGTCTTCGGTAGGAGCGTGACAGTTTATAATTGTGACATTCTGAAAGCGACCTTTCAGCCTCAAAACACATAGCCTACTGTTAACAGGATAAAAGTTCAACACATTGCACAAAAGTTTGTCGCTAATCAAAAATGCAGTTCCAAGGATTTGTCTTCCTTGGTCGTCACCACTATAAAATAGGCTAAACCCGAGGTTACGATAGGACCCTTGACCGGGCCATCTAGCTTCCTGGATTGCACAGAGTCCAATGTTGTAGTCCTGTAGGACCTTCGTCACGGTTTCGAAAGAGCCAGTCTTTCTTAAACTCCGAACATTCCATGTCCCAAAACGTTTAGCGGTTGTCGTCATAAAATCGTTGGGTATCCGAGGCATTGTAGTAGCGTGATTCGTAACCGGGGTCGTTTTACGGGATGGGTGGTTAGCCCCGCGCCAACCCTCTGGGGGGTTACCCCTCGCAGCGTTCGGGTTCGCTGGCTTTGGAAGGTGGGCTCCTTGTATTGTCTAGGACTGTTTCAGAGCGGTATAAGACCACTCCTACTTCTCTGGGACGAGGAAGGGGACCTCCACCCAGAGACAGCCTAGGAGCCTTGTTTCGTGAAGTCTTGAGGCTTCGCTACTTACCAGGGACGAGGGAGGTGTCCTCCACCCTGGTGACAAGGCTCGTCACGGGAGGGTCCGCTGAGACGCTTCCCCTGCCCGCCGCCTCGGTCCGGGACCCCATAAGGGGCAGGCCCGCACAGTGTAGCCAGGAGAGATTATCATGCAAGGCAAAGCAAAAGCAAGACACTATCCAAGCACATCATGCACACCATCCGCTATCCGCCACCTGCGACCCGAGTAGTAGCTGACTTTGTCATTTTAATCACTGCTGAGCATTTATGCAAATGGGAGTTAAAACGTTATTTGACGGGGGTATTCAATTCTTATTCTGAGGGCAAAATCTCAACGATTGGTTAGCAGAAATTCCCTCCAGCTTTCTCGGTCCTGCGCCTTCCTCTTCAGAACTTGGCACGTCCGAGGTCCTCCTTCCAGGTGATCCAGCATCCTATTTTTGCACTACATTTCACATGACACATGACACCCTCTACGCATGCGGCCAGCGCCAAGATTTAGAACATCTGTTCCTGTGCAGCCTTTGCCCCCACCGCTGCACACCTGAAGACCTGTGGGAGGCCAATGTGGCGGCTATGAATTTCGCCCAGTTTTGGACGCGCTTGGACAGCTTGGAAGTAATTACTACATTTCCAACGCTTCAACTTTGTGACAAGACATTCACTAGACTAGACGGCTTGAACATAATATTGGCGATTTCTTTAATCATGTAGAGCCATTAAAAGCGGCAATTCCACCGGCGAATTTACTTCATCTGTGATTTGCGATTTTTTGTTTGCTTTGTTTTAAGGAGACTATTATGTAGATACTTAACTTAACTATTATAAATTAAGTTATAATATGGTAGAGACTTATTAATGATGTCTGCTACCATATTATAACGTAATGTATAATAGATAAGTTAAGTATCTACATAATAGTCTCCTTATAGCAAAACAAACGAAATATCACAAATGAAGTAAATTCGCCGGTGGAATTGCCGCCAAAAGAACATCTGATATCTGTGATAGTATCTGTAATTGTGAGATGTAATTTTCTTTGTTTCAGGTATAATGTTTTTGATTACACCCTGGTCGTGAGACCACTTTGGTCCCTCTCTTCAAAGAACTAGTTGGGTGTCGCTAGTCTTCTGTGTGCCTACAGGTTCTGACTTCTGCTTCCCTTCGGTACCAATTGAATATTGTGGACTCCGGAAACGACGAGAAAAACCATTTTACATCAGTGAAGAGACAGTTTTCAGCTTGTATGTCTGTATGTCATTCCCGGAAACGACGAAAAAAAAAACCAAGTCTTAGTCTTACATCAGTAAAGAGACACTTTTCAGCTTGTATGTCAGTATGCCATTCCCGGAAGCGACGAGAAAAAAACCAAGTGGTGATAGTCTTACATCAGTAAAGAGACAGTTTTCTGCTTGTATGTCAGTATGCCATTCCCAGACTTCCTAGACATTTCCTAGACTTCTTCAAGAGGGAAGAGAAATAATTATTCCAGTCCTGACGAACATATACATATCAAGTCTAGCATTAGGATATGTCCCCAAAGCATGGGTCAGAGCGAAAGTGGTCTTTATTCCTAAACCGGGTAAAAAGTCATATGCGGAAGCAAGTTCGTATAGACCAATATGCCTTAATTCATTCATGCTTAAAACCATGGAAAAAATTCTTGATAAAGAAATAAGAAAAGTCTTGAAGAGGAACAATGATCTTCATGAAAATCAATTTGCATACAGACCAGGAAGATCAACTGAGGCTGCACTACATATGCTAGTCAGCAAGGTTGAAAAATCCTTGGAATGTAAAGAAATTGCTCTTGCAACATTCATGGATATAGAGGGTGCCTTCAACAACACTACCTATAGCTCAATGATAAGAGCAGTTAGGGAAGCTGGAGTTAAAGGTACAACTTGTCGATGGATAAAAAATATGCTCTATCGTAGAGAACTACAGGCCTCGTTGTTTGATACCGAGAAGGTAGTGTTGGCGACCAAAGGATGTGCTCAGGGGGGTGTTCTCTCACCTCTACTGTGGAATCTGGTGGCCGATAGACTTTTGGTAATTCTGAATGGGGAGGGACTGTACACACAAGCCTTTGCGGATGACTTTGTCATAGTGGTGGTGGGTAAATTCATCGCTACTGTGATGGAACTAATGCAAGAGCTATTAAAATAGTAGAGAATTGGTGTCTGGAAGAATCCCTTAGAGTTAATCCTGCCAAAACTCACATTATTCCATTCACTCGCCAACAAAGGGTGAGTGATAGGGAACCTCCAATACTATTTGGAGAACAACTCAAATGGGCGAAGGAAGTCAAGTATTTGGGGGTCACTTTAGACCGGACTCTTACTTGGAATGCCCATCTAAAGTCTAGAGTAATCCAAGCGAAAAACTGCATGCTTGCATGCAGGAGAGCGATTGGGAAAACTTGGGGGATAAGGCCTAGAATGACTTACTGGCTATATACGGCTGTCATAAGGCCTGTAATCCCATATGCCGCTGTAGTTTGGTGGCAGAAGGCAAATCAAACCACAGCCAAATTAACACTAAATAGTGTGCAGAGGTTGGCTTGCATAGGAATAACAGGTGCAATGTCTACCACTCCCACTGACGCCCTAGATACCCTTCTGGATCTCCCATCATTAAATTTATTTATTATGGGGCAGGCCAGAATGAGTGCGTACAGATTGGAGCAAGGAGGACTCTGGGAAAATTCCCTCAGAGGACACTGTGCTATAAAAAACTCAATTACTGAGGAAGGCATTAGTATGCCATCTGATCAGATGTTGCCTGAATATGACTTTAGGAGGCCCTTCGAATCCAGAATCTTAACTCGAGAAAGCTGGACGGAGGGTACGCTGAGCCAGGAGGCTGGCACACTGGTATGGTTTACTGATGGCTCTAAGACAGCAAATGGAACGGGTGCGGGAATTAACGGGGTGAACCCAGTTAAGTCCATCAGCATAAGCCTGGGAAAATTTTGCACGGTTTTTCAGGCTGAAGTCTGTGCCATTGCTGAGTGCTTAAGGGAAATTCTGAGAATGGAATATGAGAATAAGACCATTCACATTTTTTCTGATAGCCAAGCAGCTATTAAAGCTCTGGATTCTTACTGTACTAAATCAAAGTTAGTACGGGATTGTAAACAGCTCCTACTCAGAGTAAGTAAAAATAATAAACTTAGGTTGGAGTGGGTGCCGGGACACTCTGGAGTAGAGGGAAATGAACGAGCCGATGCACTAGCAAATATAGGTTCGGACTCAATATTTGTTGGACCAGAGCCAACCTGTGGTATATCCTATGGAAGTGTACGCACTATAGTTGACAGATGGATCCAGACCAAGAAAATTGAATCCTGGCACAATATGACAGAAAAACGAAGTCTAAAAAGACTTGGAATAAAACCATCAAAAAAACTTACCCAAAATTTGCTATTACTTGGCAGATTAGAAATAAGGAATATTGTTGGTTTGCTCACAGGGCACTGCCACCTAAGACATCATCTGCATAAACTCAAAGTCCACACGGGCAGTAGAGAATGTAGATGGTGTGAAATGGAGGATGAAACAGCAGAGCACGTTCTCTTAGAATGTGAAGCTCTGGCCAAAAACCGTTTTAGGATACTGGGAATACCAGGGTCAGAAACGAAGACAATTCGTGAAGATCCAGTAGGAAAAACCCGCTCTTTCATCAAGAAAGTGGGTATATTCCAGACATGAATCTCCATGACAAAGCGGCTGCAATAGATCTCAAAGGTCGACGCAACGAACCTTACTTTAAGGAGGCACCGCAAAAAAAAAAAAAAAAAAAAAAAAATGCCATTCCCAACTTAACTAACCGCTTAGTATGCCGTGACTATCAGCTGCGTAAGTTCTTGTAAATAAATAAATAATGAATTTATGTTCTGTTACTAGCCCAACCTAGTGGAGTTAGGGTTATAAAGCCCTCTCTTGCACTAAACTAGGAATGCCCGGGACCCTCCGAAGCATGGCTAGAATATGTAGCAAGTGTGGGGCTCGAACTAATAACCTTTCGGGGGAAAACTGTCCGTGCACTAATATGTCCTTGTCACTCTTATTTACGATTGAATCTGGAATTGTGAAAGTTATGTTTATATTTTTGACTGGTTATGCTACGGTGTGTTATCATATACAACAAGAATACAGAGTAGCCTACCCTACATGTTTAACATTGTAGGAGATTTAGATATAGGATGATCGGCCCTGTTAGAATAGTAAATGAAGTTGGTTTTATATTTGTATTTATTATTCGCCCGTAAATCATATTATTAGAAAAAGGAATAAAATAATGATTAACCATAATGGTTACAGAACCGGAAATAAACGGATACCAGCATCGGCCAACGAGTAGTCACTATAGGAAAATATTCAGTGGGATCATAAATATAAACTTAACTTCATTAATACGTTATTTAATTAATTATTCATTTCTCATAAAAAAATGCCATGTCACCCGAGTGTTAAAGGCACAGACAAATAAACTCCGTTACCACTCAATTTGGGCGTCAATAGACTACTTTTTATTTTAGCGACGCCCTTGCCCTTTTATATTGCCGTTATCAGTTATTTCGTTAATTAGGTTCTAAGTTTTGCTGGGATTGGCCTTATTCTCTCTAATTCTATCTCTGTAATAATCTTTTTTTATTTTTATTTTATTAACGTCTTAAGAATGTTTCTGTACCTTATGTATTCTTGTCTGAGCCGTTGTGAGCTAGGGTGATGTTTTATCATTTGCCCTATGTTTAATGCTACCAGGAGTACGATAACATTGCAATCCATGGACCAAACGTTTTCTTTGCCGTATGATAACTTAGCTTCCTTCATAGCATTCATTCTATTTACAGTAAGTGATTCAGTGATTACAGTGTCCGTTCCCTTAAGTAATTTTTTATTTTTAAATAGTTACTTCGCTTCTTGACTTGTAACTGTTAGATTGGCAATTATGGGGCGATTTTTACTAACTTTTCTGGCACCAAGTCTATGCGCTCTTTCTATTTCATTCATTTGTAGGTTAGTGTTGATCTTGATATCCCTGATTAATTTATCGGCTAGGTTCACACAGTTTTCGTTGGGAACTTCCGCCATGCTATGAATCACAAGACAGTTCCTTCGGGAGTAAGAGTACACTTTATCCATGAAATTAATTACCTTTTGTTGTGAAGTTGGAAAAACTTACTTCAATTTCCCGTAGACTCCTAGCACTTGCATTTCCTGCCTTGGTTAGCTCTAGGTCGTCTTTGAATGCTTTCATTTCAGTCAACAACTTATTCATTTCTTCCATTATTCTACTCAATTAAAATGTAGTTTAATTTTTGAAAACAAAATTTAACTTTAAATTTGAATTAAAAAATCTACCATTGCAATTAAAGGAGCAGTTAGTAAAACCACCGTTAAACCAACACACTATGTCAGGGTGGGACTCAAAGTCTACACAACAGTCTATTTTTTTATCGCCTGTAACCCACGATGAAGTAATGACAGTTATTTCTGGACTAAAAAATAAAAACTCCGCTGGTCCTGATGGCCTATCTACAGACTGCTTAAAAAATGTTGTGGCTCATATTACTACCTATCTTACACATATCATAAATCTCAGTTTTTCACAAGGAATATTTCCTAATAAAATGAAAGAAGCAATAGTTATACCATTGCATAAGAAAGGGGATCGCCGCTCTGCAAAGTCATATCGTCCTATAAGTCTACTCAATGTAACAAGTAAAGTCATAGAAAAACTTATGGCAGCTCGCTTGAACAACTTTTTATCGAAACATAATTGGATAAGTTCAAATCAATTTGGGTTTAGGGCAGGAAAAGGAACAGATTTAGCGTTAATAGAATTTACCCGACTCATATACGATTCTCTAAATAAAGGCCGTAAAACAGCCAGCTTGTTCTTAGATGTAAGCCGTGCCTTTGATTCTGTCGAACACAATTTGCTCCTAGACATTTTATGGAATGCAGGGGTAAGAGGAATAGCGTGGGAGTGGTTCAAGAGCTATCTGATCGGGAGGACTCAGAGAGTACGTTTGCAAATTAAAAAAAGTGGAACAGTTGGTTTTGTAGATAGTGACGCTTTGGAACAACTATGTTCTGTACCACAAGGCTCAATCTTAGGCCCATTATTATTTATTTTATACACTAATCAACTATGCAACTTGCGGCTACATGGTACTTTGACTAGCTTCGCTGATGACACGGCACTCTGCTACTCTGCAAGAGACTGGAATGAGATACAAATGTTTATGACTGAGGATTTACAACATCTTAACACTTGGTTCCAAATCCATGGCCTTACAATTAATGTTAGTAAAACCTGTTTTCTGCCATACAATCTAAGAACAGGAAGTATAGATGAGCCCCTCGAAGTGAGATGCCATGCGTATAATTGCGACTTACAAAATCCAAATTGTCAATGCCCAGCTATCACTAAAGCACAAACGACGAAATACCTTGGCGTCCACTTCGACAGTGATATGAAATGGAGCAGCCACTTAAAATCGATAAACGGAAAATGTCGAAATTTTTTAAGACAACTTTTTTACCTCCGCACGGTCTGCCCTCAAAAAATTTTAATCCAACTATACCACTCACTTTGTGAATCTCGGTTAGCGTATGGTATCCAAGTGTGGGGTGGGACCTTTGTTACAAATTTAAATTCACTTGTAGTTACCCAAAAATACCTTATTAGAACAATAGTCAAAAAACCTAGAACTTGGCCATCATTCCCTCTCTTTGCGTTTCTCGGTTTATTCCCGCTGCGGCACTTGTTCTTTTACAAGACATTGCGAATTTTTTACTCTATCAGTGGGGACATGGTACAGAGACCCAGACCAGCAAATACTAGAAGAATTGAGCACCTTGTAGTACGAAGGGCATACATAGCAAATTTTACCAAATCCTAACAATATATACCACCAAAATTATTTAACTTACTTAATATTTGTCGTGGGTCGCTGTCAATAAATAAATTTTCCAAATTCGTCCGGGAATGGCTGATGAGACGGGAAGAGGTGGAATCTTTATTTGAAATAGTGGACTAGACTGTTATGTGTTTACGAGAGATCTGTTATTAATATGTAAGTGTAGTTTAATAAGTTAAATTAAGTCTAATTGATTTTTTTTCGTTTTCTTTAGTTTTAGAGTAGGGTAAATTGTTATAGGTCTCCATGTGGGGCTTTGCAATTATTGTATTTAAATTGTTCTAAATATTTAATACATTCATTCATTCATTCATTAATTTGTTCTGATAAATTAAATTATATAATCGCTTGACTCGAGATACGATTTATTTACTCGTGCGCCATCTTGATACAGTAACTTATATGATCCAAATAACAGTAGTTATTCTACAAAATTAGTGTAGGAGGAATGCGTATATATAATGTTTTTTGTAGTTGTAGGTGTTAGGAATTCAGTGGACTGTAATTTTAACTTAAAAGAATAAAGGGCTGGACTTACCCTCACTGGTGTACCCAGAAGAGAAGTCTGCTGGAAGTTCTGAAGGGCCCTTCTCTTCTTTCTTGAACTTGGGTATAGGCGCACCAGAGTGGTATCACGAATGTACATTAAATTAATAATAATAATAAATGGAATAATTATAGTTTAAAGAACAAGGGAATAATGCAGTTATCTAGACTGACTGATTCTTACATGGTCTTCTCAGCACCTAGTTGAAACATGATTGATTCAATTTTGAACAGTAGGTTCGAACAAAATCAAATGCTTCGTGGAATAGCGAAGGAGCAAAGCACATATTTTTTGTGTATACATTTACACATACACATTATGTACATACACATTTCACCAATCTCATAAAAAAATTATAATAGATTGGTAATTCCCACAATTTTTCGTTTTTTTTTTCACTTACTGCGGATGCATAGACGGGAGAAAGTGATAAAGACTCTTTATAAATGAATTCTAGATGGTACACTACTTGCATCTGAAAGTTACAGTATTTATATGTAGCCTATACCGGATGAGTGCAATACTGGTAAATCCATTTTACACCCTTTAATTATTATAAACAGAGTTGTGGAGTTGTTAGAGGCTTGTCAATTATTATGGTGGGACAGATATATTTTGTATTGAATGAGAGTAGGATTATAGTGCCAATGCTCGGAAGTGGAAGTTACTTTTGCAATTTTAAAGGTATGCAATTATTTTTAGGATTAAAATAATTATTAGAAATGTTTACGATGCTTACATACAATCAACAATGTAGTCAAGGGCTTCTTTTAAACATTTGTCAGGGGGGTAAGAAGACAATAATTTAGACCCGGCTGGGACCCCAAATGACGCCACTGTGTGTAATAGTAGGAGGGGTGGGGGGGGGGGGGGGAAAGACTGGACTAGATCGCCTATGGATATAGCCTATCCGTATGTGTGCAATACTAGTAAATCCATTTTACAAGAAAAAAAAAAAAAAAACTGAGTTTTAATAGAGTTGACCGTGGGGTGTTTGAGGTCTGTTAACAACTCACACTTCTTTTTCATGCTATATGATTATGAAGAGACCGTTATTTGTATTGAATGGAAGTAGGGTTGTAATGCCAATGCTCGAAAGTAGAAGTTACTCCTGCAATTTTAAAGGTATGCCATTATTTGCAAGAGTAAAGTTAGAAATACGATCAGTGGCTTTCTTACAATATAATCAGGGGCTTATAGAATAGAATAGAAAGTCTATATT
Organism: Psococerastis gibbosa; assembly: GCA_963971405.1. NCBI lineage: Eukaryota > Metazoa > Arthropoda > Insecta > Psocodea > Psocidae > Psococerastis > Psococerastis gibbosa. The sequence continues at coordinate 40,696,637 of OZ020489.1, read as the reverse complement.
TCACCGATTTTCAATACAATATCGTAAATAATAAATGTTAACACAATGTACAATGCAGTCAAGAACTTAACAGAATCCAAAAAAAAAGTTCAAAGTGCTTCCCTATTCAAAAAACTCTTGGATGTTGTACAATGTCCTTTGAATAAGGAAACACTTCAAACTCCTTCTGAACTCTGCCAAGTTCTTGGCTGACTTTATTAAATTAGGTAGTTTGTTATATATGCGCACAATGATATATGACGGCTTACATTCGTACCGCCGGGTTTTGTGTTGCAGTAAATAACTACCAATTTCATTTTTTTCATTTTTCATTTAAATATTTTTTTATGGGGGCAAGAAGACAATTAGGTACATATTTATACAAGGTTGTAACTATATACTCGTTAGTCAGGGTCAATTTAGTTTTTTATAATCACGGGGGGGGGGGGGGGAGTGACGCCACTGTATTGGGGGGGGGGCAAGACTAGACTAAATCGTCTATGGCTATTAACTTCTTAAGCCGGCCGCCTTACCAAGTTGAATCCAGCGGACCAGAGCAGGTTCAAAGATGCAGATAACTTGGTAGTGTGCACAGTGCCGGTAGGGAAACATGGTAGGACTTGTCCTGGTCACCTCCGAACTAATCGTGTGACTTCACTGTGTTTCCCAAGTGGTTCGGAATCCACTATATTCAGGAGGTCCCCTGTCCTATGGGCCCACACCGTGGCCTGGGACTGTGTCCAACCATACTACTACTATCAACTTCTTGCCGTGGATATCAGCCCGCGATAGAATTTTGAATTCTACCTTAATTTACCGCTCACTGCTGACATGAACATACGTGTACCTCTATATTATTAACGGATTATGAATTAAAACGACTGCTATCAGTTAATTTCGTATTAAATTTTCCCATTTCGGGCATGGGAACCACTGTGGCTATGATAATTCATGCAGTCTTGGCGATCGAAACTGAGACCGTGACGATTCAAACATTGTACACTGGGGAGGTTATTCCGGTACATGCACCAGCAACAAGGGCGGATCCAGCGGAAAATTTGGGGGGGTAGGCGATCACAAGATTTTTGTATGTTTAAAAGGTAATTTTTTTTATTGAAAATTTGAGTTTTATACAAACATTTTTATTAGGTATCTTATGAATTTACTCATTTAGGAGGAGGGGGGGGGGGGGATCCGCCATTGACCAGAAATCAGAATTTCCAGGACTTTCACTCAAAAGGTTATTGCTATGAGTCACTCACCTTATCTACTTCATTTTCTGACCATGCATGTAAACCAGACTATATACACTTTCCAAGCGGCCTTACTGCCTCTGTATACATATATTCAAGTTGATTGTTTATTCAATCGCTAGCTGAAGGAGAGGAGGGGGGGGGGGAGAGACTGAAGTCAATTGAGTTTGAAGTAGCAGATCTGACATCTGACAACTCCCAAATAGTCGTCAATGTCCCAACAGATGTAGTAGACTAATTAGTATACAAGAGGTCGCCATTGCTGTGGGGGAGTGTGCCAAATGGGTTACTTACCTACTGCGAATGTAGGGCGTAACATTGGCCTTGTTTTGCTGTTGTCAAAAGTTTTGTATTATTGGCCAGGTTTATTATAAGTATCAGGATTTACCCACACGGCAACACAGACGAGTACCTATAGGGCCATCTATTGACAGAGGCTTCAGGTAGTTATTTAGGCGCCCATTCCATTGACCGGCTAGGGCTATTTCCAAAAACAGTGACGTGGTAGCAGACATTCAAGACTTAGGTTGCGTTTCCACCGATCTCGCATTGCAGAATGCAAATGACATTGACGGAAATTAGAATTTTTCTTTTTATAGAAATCTATTAAAATGTTTGTACTTAACATATCCCATGACGCCATTTTTTAATTTTAGTTTGTTTGTGATTTTACTGTATGATCATTGATCAATTTTAACTATGGCATAGAGGAAAATAAACATTTCCGTCAATTCTGCAATGCGAGGTCGGTGGAAGCGCCACCTAAGTCTTGAATGTCTGCTACCACGTCACCGTTTTTGGAAATAGCCCTAGCCGGTCAATGGAATGGGCACCTTAGTATACTTAGGGTTGTTTTACTTACTGATATTTAGTTGTTTTCTTACTTGTTGTGGTTTTCAACCTTTTCCGAGCTCGGTATGGAAGATCACCTTTCTTGAGATAGATTCTTGCATCTAAAGTAGCTATGCAGAAGCAGTTAAGGATTAAATAATATGATAAAGGTAAAAGATTTTATAAAGATTATATAGTACTGGTAACTTTTGGTTGCAGATATCCAGAGACAGATTTGTGTGGACTTGAAAGTAGATGATAGTTTTTCATAGGTGGCGCACGAGTCGCCAGTCACAGGTTAGGCGCCAATATTTAAATTGTGACTAGGCTTATTATAAATAAATTAATATTGACTTTTTGTTCTATTACTAAGCCAACCTGGCGGAGTTAGGGCTGTAAAGCCTTCTCTTACACTCAACTAGATAGACCCAGGACCGCCTATGCTTTACATGCCCTCCGAAGCATGGCCAGAAAATGTAGCAAATGTGGGACTCGAACCAAGAACCTTTCCCGTGAAAGTCGGAGACTGTACCACTACTCTACATGTCCTTAAATTATACAGTGTTTTCAAACAATTTTCCTGGGGATCTGCAAAAGCGGCTCTTACTGCTATCCGCTACTGTACAGTACTTTATGAAATACAATACAATAGCCTAAAAATGAGTATCCACTGCTTAACTTATGAATTGGAAGGTTTCTGTATGATGATTGATCTAGGGCCTATACTAACTATCAATGCAAATGAAGTCGAAATATAATTTTGTTGTTGAATAAAACATACAATGACCCTCAAGGTCGTGCCCAGGCTTTGATTTGGGGGGGGGGAGGTCCAAATTTTTTAACGTTATTTATTCATGAAAGTCCATTCAATCCAGTGTTCAAACTCAAATAAATGTATTCAAATTTTTCAAGCAATACAGGTTTACATTAATCATTTCGGGGGGGGGGGGGGTCCAGACCCCTTGGACCACCCCCCAGGGCACGGCCATGATGACCCTGATTACATACTTAAATATTTATTCGACTAAAGAAATATTTGGAATGTCTATGATGAAGTATGCGATTTGTATTTGAAATTTTCGGTACCGTATTACCTACACTTTCGAAGTTTTCTTACTTTTCTTGTTCCCATATTTATTGCATTATTAGATCGAATATTGGAACAGTCTTGACCATGTAATTCTCCCACCAATCAATTCAGTACTTGGGGATAGGGAATCTCGAGGGAACCAAAATTTAACCGTAAGACAATTATTTACCATGGAACTACTAGCCTACCTATACTAAAAAATAGGAAAACATGTGCGGCCTCACTCGTACCAGTTGTTTTATATTGTGTTGTATTTTGTATTGTATCGATACCGGTAAAAAATGATTTTGGATGCGTAGTACATCTATTGTACAGTATTGTATTGCAGTAAGCTGTATCTCTGAAACAGCTCATTATAAAACCAGGAAGTCAACAAGATCAGCACAGTTTCTTGCCTTGTTTTTGAAATGCTGAACCTCAAGAAGGTCAAAGGACATGTCCGTTGTTGAATCTCTCACACAAAATATGCTGACTGCGTTCCCAATTTATGGGATATCCTTGTATTTTCGGTTGGGTCCCGTGCCAAAAAGCCAAACGCCAGGGCCGGTCAAAATGGCTCTCAGAAACAATTAACTTCGCATAGTATCGGCTCAAAACATAAAGAAGCATTGTTTGATATATCTCTCTTATTTTTTTTCTTTAAATTGTATTATGGTATATTCATCTAATTTTGGTGACTCATGGAGAGTGTGTTGCCCTCTACTCGTCATTCTACTTTTATCTAGAAAATGCTATTTACTTTACAGTAGTGGACCCGTAGAATTTGTGCCTGTGCGCAAGAACGACAAGTTTTAAGAACCATTTAATTAATGTAACCGCAAAAGCTTTCACGGCCGGAGTTGGATGAAGAACCTGTAGAATCCGGGCTGATGGGCCGTGGTCGATATAAAAGTCAACTTTCAAACGTTTCCTCAACAGCTGCGATAGTCATCTTCATACTCTTCAGTGGCGCTACGTAGATTTCGAAGTTTGCACCTCGCAGGGACGGTTTCAGAAAAAGTTTTCGGGGGGGGGGGCGGTGGCCTGAAAAATATCGCGTTTCCCTTACTTGAGTAATAATTTCTCTTCATTTCCTTCAAAAGTCCATTCTATCTGGTATAAAGCTATTTGTCTCGGGGGGGGGGGATCCCAAGGATCCGTCGCTGGCACCTCGGTGGCTCCGTAGCCTTCGAAGTCTACGCAGCACCACTGAAGATGTCTATTGCAGCCGTTGAGGAAACGTTTGAAAGTTCATATAATATATTATATCGACCACTGTCCATCAGCCCGGATTCTACTGGCTCTTCAAAATTTAATTACATGTATGGTGCATTTGAGCAGTAGGAGGTGTTTCTCACATTCCTGAGGTTCTACAGAAAGTGTAGATTCCACAGTATGTATAGTGTGTAGTTTGGTGCTAGTAATAGGCCTACCTTTATTTTTGGTAAAACCCTGCCCGGCGCCCAGTAGCTAGGCGCGCCGAGGTCCCAAGTATAAAGGGGGGGGGGAAGGGGTAGGACCAGGAGCATAATTATTATGTCAGCTAGTAGGACTCTCTTTAAGGTTCGAATAGGAGGTTCCCGCCTGCTGTAATAATTGGAGGCAGTAGTGTGGTGGGGGAGGAATCCACCCCAGGCGCCACATCGCTTAGGGGCGTCAAATTGGGCAAAAAAATTGCCAACATGCACATTATTAATCAAAAAATATTACACCAAAACTAATTAAACATTTAAAAATAATATATATAATACATGGATATTTTGATCCTTACAGAGCCCAATTATAAATTTTGAAACGGTGGTCTACTAGGCCTACTGAATACATCATTTACTATTTAGGGTGTATATTTATTGTCTAAACTTAAAAGCAAAGCAATGTTCAATGATTCAAAAATTAGAAACTAAAAATCGAATCGAATTGGAATATCATATTTTAAGATTCAAAATTTGAACAGAATTCAAATAAAAATTAATAAGAACCGGTGTTCCGAGTTTACTACTCGAGCATGCTTTCCAATTTATCAATGAGTAGATAGAGAAAATGAGTAATTTCATGGTAAATAATTTTGCTATGGTTAAATATCGGATATCTCGGGGGGGGGGGGGGGGGGGTTGTCCACCTGACGTCACTGAAAGTGAGGTAAATTGTAGATTGGTCAGACCAACACATTACCACGCAGTAATAATGGCAGGGCAAGCAATGCATGTGACCGTGAATTTTTTATCATTTTTTCAAAAAAACTTTTTTTCCACAAAACTAAATAGTTTTTTGCGAAAGCAACCTAGCCTGTTTCGTTTAACTCCTACAACATGCCTGAACGTAGAAATCATCGATCGAAAGGTTTCACAGAAAAATGAATTTTTATTCATTTTTCATTAAAATTTTGTTATTTCTGTTTTTTTACCCCCAGAAGCAAACTATCAAGGGGCAAGCGACCCCCCCCCCCCCGCATTTTATTAACATTAATTACAGCTACAATATATGTGAATTTAAAAGAAATCGTTGGAGCCGTTTTTGAGAAATAATTTTTTTAGACGTTTTTTTTGGAGTTTTTTGAGTATAAAGCCCCCCCGAACTGAGTTAGCCCAAAATCAAAAAATTGTCTCGAGGTATGATTTTTGTAAACCTACATTCTAAATTTCATCAAAATCGACCGAGTAGTTTGCCCGGAAATCGATGCACAGACAGACAGAGCTACAGACATTTTGTAAAAACCACTTTTTTGGGTTCGTGGGACCTTAAAACGTGTAAATCCATTGAAATCTCGGAATCGAAAATTTCGACCGTCACAAAGCTTCCCTTATACTACGTATAAATTGGAAAGCAATAAATAAACTTAGTTCTAAGGAAAGTCTAGCTATACCTAATTGGTGTAGTATGGCGCCTGGTGGGCGGGGACTTAGTTACTTTCGGTAGTTATACGATACTATGCCACGAATAGCCCTGAACGGAATAAAATAGGTGTCAGGGACAAATCCAGCCCATTTAGGGGGGGGGGGAGGGGGCAGCTACCCTCATCTGTATCCGTCCATGATAGGGGGAACATCTATTATAATATCGTAGTAAATATAGTGCTAGCAATTCTATTCTGTACTGTAAGGAAAAAATCACCGGATGCCAAGCGAAAGCGAAAAACTAATAACAAAAACCTAGTTAACAGCACTAGAAGGCCGATACAACAGGCAAAACTCATATAAACATGTCAAACTGCCAGTACGCATAAATTTATAGTATAGCGTACGATCTATTAAAACGACGTGTTTCGCCTCCAATAAAATACAATGGATTTGACATAAAAATAACTTGGTGGCCCACAAAAAGTTTGGACATCCCTGCGGCACGAGTGAAATACCGCGAAACGTCGGAAGAGTCGTCTAAAGTTAGCACATTGCAAATTTGTGCGAGCAGTGATACATACGGGCCTACAACATGTGCAAATAATGTAAGTACACATTAATAAATGAAACATAAAATATATAATAGACTATATTAATTTGACTAATACACGTACAATATTATTGGACAGGTTTAACAAAATTTAAGCACGGTCACGGACTGGTCACGTATTTTTAACGAAATTGATTAATTTATCCTCGTTCAGAGCCACAAAGATATGAAAATGGTCAGATGAAAAATTTATAAAAAAATGTAAGCTTTCACAGGATATTTACATTTTCTCAACTGATGTAGCCTACTATATTATATTATACTGTATTATTAGGCTACTTCAGAAGAACCCGAAAAGTATACTTTAATAGATTTTATAATATTGTAGAATGGTAATATTGTATGCATCAATAAGGCGCCCATTCCATTGACCGGCTAGGGCTATTTCCAAAAACGGTGACGTGGTAGCAGACATTCAAGACTTAGGTGGCGTTTCCACCGACCTCGCATTGCAGAATTGACGGAAATGTTTATTTTCCTCTATGCCATAGTTAAAATTGATCAATGATCATACGGTAAAATCACAAACAAACAAACTAAAATTAAAAAATGGCGTCATGGGATATGTTAAGTACAAACATTTTAATAGATTTCTATAAAAAGAAAAATTCTAATTTCCGTCAATGTCATTTGCATTCTGCAATGCGAGATCGGTGGAAACGCAACCTAAGTCTTGAATGTCTGCTACCACGGTACTGTTTTTGGAAATAGCCCTTGCCAGTCGGGTGGAATGGGCGCCTATGGGAATCGGAATTGATTGTCTATGCATATAAACAATATATGTATATATAATTTATGAAGCAAGAGTATATTGAGTAGCCAAGGTACCTATCGTACCTTTAGGGACTTCGGTGGCAAGGTGGTAGGTAGCTTGTTAGTATACTTGTGAGTGTCCCTACACACCTTGCGGTCGGAGACGTGTCGTAACTCGACACAAGCACCTAGTAGGTTACTTAGTGAGGCTGCTGTTGAAGAGGTTAATCGGATACATTCATTAAATTGTGTGTACGCGATTTAGCCTTTTAAAGGAACACACCAGTGGTGAAACTACCAAAGGCGAGCTTAAGTGGTGCCCCAAAATAATTTATTTATTAATTAATAATTGTTACTATTGAAAATAATTATTGAACGCCTAGAAGCCAAGGGGTGCAAGTTATATATTTTGCCATTTGGAGATAAGTGCACCATACTCTTTAGCATAGCTGCTCTTTATCCCAGAAACCAACAAGAGCATCGGGATCTTCATTTCGACAGTGCTAGAATTAATTGGAAAAGAGATGTGCCTACACATTTTCACTTGAGTTATAGACCTTAGTCTCAATTATCTCGAATGTGAATTTTTGTCAGTTGCACCCCTTGGTTTTTAGACTCTTCTATTTTAAGATGGCTAACGCATAATCAATGTGTTACAAATCTGTCCCCAGATACCTACTAAGAATGGGATAATGTTGTATAGTAGACACACAGCAGTATTCAGGATAATTTAAGAGCTCTGAAGAAGATAGCTCCAACACTATTGCATAGCTGTATTTTTGCAGGTTATAAATGATAACTTCCTATGGAGTTTCTGTTATTTGGTATGAAATTCTTCTGTTAGTCAAAACATAGGGCGACTATTTCCCATATTTTAATAGCTCTAAACGTACTACCCGACCATGATAGGATGGTTATTGGAACACTTTTAAACATTAAATAAACCCGGTGTTCCGCTTATGCAAGTTTTCGAATAAACAAAGTGTTCCAAGTGCCATCCTATCGTGGTGAGTAGCTGAGTAGCAGTCTACTTCAGCAACTGGTAACCCAGCATAACAATGCAATTCAGGTTAAAGGGTCAGGCTATGGATTTTTTTTTACCTCAATTAAAACATGTATCTATAGCTGCAACAGAGAACTTTGATCAAAACTACAAAATAAAAAGACAAAATTGATTCTTCTTGTGCTGTATGCCTGCCGTGTGAACATATAGGACCTTTTGTGCTTACCGTATTTCTTACGGTTAAAACCCTTATAAGACCAGTTGCAACATACGGATCGGAAACCTGGAATCTCACTGTAAACGATGCCAACAAACTACGTGTACTCGAAAGAAAGATAATAAGGAGGATATATGGACCCCTTTACGAGTACGGAGAATGGCGTATAAGACACAACGCTGAAATCGACGCCGCTCTCAACGGAGAAGACATAGTAAGGTTCATTAAAGCACAACGATTAAGGTGGCTGGGACACGTTGTAAGGATGTCTGAAGAACGCATGCCACGAAAAATGTACAAAGCAAGCATGACGGGAAGACGACTGCCAGGACGGCCAAGAAACCGCTGGAAGGACGAGTTAGAGAATGACCTTCGCGAGTTGGGAGTCTCCAGATGGTGGAGCGTTGTGCAAAACCGAGAAGAATGGAGGAGTGTTGTCGAGCAGGCCAAAGCCCACCAAGGGCTGTAGAGCCGGAAGAAGAAGAAGAAGAAGAAAGTATTTCTTACGGACAAAAAGCTTGCATATTTACAAGTGATGGACTGTTTGGCACTGAGGGCCAAGTCTGAATGCGCCGCGTCGGCCTGCTGGTGTTACACTGATTTTTTCTTGGTCCGGTCATCGGTTCAGTACCAAATTTTTCGGTTCAGTTGGACTGAAAATTTGGACCGAATCGGACCGAAAACAAATTAATTTAAAAAACTCTTTTAATTCAAATTTTCGAGTATGCTAAGTATCTGTGTAACCGAAATATGCGGGGCTGTTAGATAGGGCTGGAATGTAACGCGGGCTAGGGGCTGTGGGCCAAATTTACTGTACTAGCTGGGCTTTTTTGTAAAAAAAAAAAAAAATGAATTAGATAACACAAAAAGTAAAAATTATGAAATTTATGGGATTACAAGATAATTATTGCTCTTTTGGGTTGATTGTAATGGCCAAAAGGCCCAAAAGTCGCCCATATGGAAAATAAAGCAATTTTCTTCCTTTATTTCCACATCTCGACCCATTTGATATACCGTAACTAGTGCTGACGCCCTTGTACCTGATTTTTCCAGCTTACATGCCTGCGTCTCTGCCGCATTCTATACATACTGACACTGTTTTAAATAGTTTCATATAATAGTTTAGTCTGTATCCACAAATATCTTTATATAATTCTACAATAATTGGGTACGTATTGAAGTAATATTTTTGTTCGTTCCAGACTCTTTCGAATATTTTTTCATCGCTTGCTTATCAAAATGGAAGAAAACGAAGTTTTTGAAAGTGCTTTTCTAGTTTTCATTGCAAAATAAAGTTGCCGCGATAATACGCCTCGGACGGATTCAAACAGTGTTGGTAAGTTGTAATGAATTTTATTATTATCACATTTACTTATTTACTTTACTTGTTTTTTTTTTAAAATTTAAATAGTATGAAATTGATATGTGGCCATCGGTATCACCTGAAGCTGGAAGCCAGTAGCAATTAAGAAGTAAGAAATTTATATGAAATTAAAACTAGAATCTTCTCTAGCAGAGGCGTAAAACAGACAACATGTTGTAAAACACGGATCCAGCCCATTAGGGGGGGGGGGGTAGTTTTGGGTCAAAATAGCAAAATAGGAAAAACATATGTATGGAATATCGATTAAATCAGTGTGTAATAAATTAATTTACAATCGATTTACGAAATTTTGGGTTGCTACCCCGCTGCCCTCCCCCCACCCCCTGTATGCATGTTGCATCATCTTCAGAAGCGGGTCTGAGGACCACTCAGGCCGACAATGTGTCGCTGCGGACCACCCCTTACATTGATTATTATTATTTTTCGCGTAAGAAATTGAAGGCTTTCAATAATATCCCTATATTTTGCTTCCAGTATGATTTCAATGTACGACAAAGTTAATGTGAAACTTTGGCACGCATGTTTTTTTTACAACTTGTTCTTGTTGTATTCTCGGTTTAATGTTTTTGTTAATAACAACTCCTAAGTAGACACAGGCACTCTCACGGGCCATTTGCCAGGGTCATGCGGACCACCGGGACCACTGAGCGTTTGCTATGTCAGCCCCCGACAAGTTTATTAACTTGGGGACCAGCAGGAATTTTTTATCACTGTAGTATAATTAATAAAGTAGAATGCCTGTATACGTACCTTCGGAAGTAGGTAGGTACCGGCCAAAGAAGAAAAATAAATATATTTTGTTAATTTTTTAATTTCAATTTAATTTAATTTTAATTTTTATTTATCTTTTTCACCAAAAACCCAATTATCGCCCCATCCAATGAGCTGCGGTCTTACAACTCTTACACTAAGGTACGAAATACTGTGCAGGTTATGGTTCATGGCTTATTATGTTCAATATTTAACAAAAACTTAGATTTCGTATGTGATAATAATTAAAGAGTTAGTCATTGGATGACCGTGCAGACAGATTTAGTTCACATCGTTTGCCAAAATTTAAAAGCAACGTGCTGCCCGTGACATCAGTCAACTACCTGCTGAAAGATAGCCCACATCGTTTCATCTTCCATACAGTACGTATTACCTGTGGAACGTAACTATAGAGTTAATCTTCAAGACCTAGTTGTGCTTGCCATCTTCTAGAGCAATATGTTGACAGTACTTATGACATGAGTTATCTGTAGGCTATACTACTATAAATAATAATGCCCTGAAGGACTTTTCATGTAGATGCACTGGCTAAAGACGGAGCAAATACTGGCGAGTACAGTGCTATTTTGCTCCCTAAAGAGGAATTTTATAAGACCATAAAACAACACCATTTCCAGTTCTGGGTGAATGACTTTAATTCCAATACTTCTGGCTCCTTCTATAGGTCTATTCTACCTCGACTACATAAAAACGAATGGTCTGCTAATGATTCTGGCCCAACTCACCGTATGTAATTATCAACCATCTCACGTCTGAGGACAAACCATGGACTCTCTGAGGCATATATTTATCATACCCTACGGGGCTCTTACTCTCCTCTCTGCAGCCATTGCCTGGAAAGTGAAGGCACAATGCAGCATGTTATATTGGAATGCCCTGAATTCACCATAGCTAGAAACAAATTACTAGAACGCATCTTCCTCTTAATGACAGTCCTCCCTTTTAATTATGCCCGCATAATTTCTAAAAATGACTCCTACCAAGCTATATATGACTTCCTAAAAGAAATCCACACAGAGTTTTAACCCCACCTACCCACCATGGCTGTATGTGAACCCACAATGCCCAAAAAAGAGACTTTTCATGAACCTAGGCTTCCTTAGACCATTGGTGCCAGTGGCGGAGCGTCCATGCAAGGCGCCAAGGCGGGTAATGCCGCATTACACTCAACAAACCCTAAGAATGTATTAGGAGCTTTATTCGTTCAAATCTAGCAAGCCGCGACGGAGCAAATAAGATTGTATGAGCATGATACTATCAACGCAGTCTAATAAAATAAAGAATTCAAATGTTTTCTTTTTTGGTTTCAAATGTTTACTTTTTAAGAAGATAGAACATACTATATAAAATGTTGCGTGTTTTTTTAAAAGCATTATACAATCAGAATTAGGTATCCCACGCTCTACCACTGATTGGTCCCTTGTCCCTTGTCACATGTCATATGTACTGATTCTGTTCACCATTGCTTGTGTTAAAGTCCATTCCTCCGTACAATACAGAACGATTGGGAACAAAAGTCAAGTCAAGTTTCCAAGATCGACCTTCTGATTCAAAGATTCCACCATATAGGTACACCCCGCCTTATTTAAATTACTTAATACACATATAATAACAACAAAATTTTACAGTCACCTTCTCTATGACCTTGTGATCAACAAATATTACATTTGAATTTTATACGAGTACTTTATGATTTCCTGCTGGCAGATTTTGGCACGTAGGCTGGTCCATTGAGGCGACGTCAGCGCTATCTTGTATACAACACCCCCGTAGCAACTATTTTTGGCCCCGACTGCTTACAAATCTCAGCAGTTCAAGCTGATCTCTCCAGCTTCGCGTGCCTCATTTAAACACTCTTTTTTCAACACAACTTTCCTGTCCTGGTTCCTTTCACAGTTCGTTAATTGATTGTTTTTACCATACATTTTTGAATCTCAACGAATCACTTGTAGAGGTAGGTGTGTGTAAGTTTGCTTATTTTTTAAGGGGGTAACTTACCACTTGCTTTTTTTAAGGCAAAGGAACACTCAATTGAGGTAGAATACACTTAGGGTGACTCCGAGCAACAGATAATAAATTGCAAATTTATTGATTGAAAATTTGCCTTCTGCCACATTTTAATAATAATTGAAATACAGTGTGATATTGAATCATAAACTCGTGTATAAACAGTAAAAACAATTTATTTTGACCAAGTTTAATAAATCTGTAAACACATACAGTTAGTTAAATTCATAAAATGAAGTATTTTCTTCGCAAGTGCTCATTTTTATATTCGTAGGCAATTGCTTTTACATTTAAGCATTTGCTTCCCAGCAATGAGAAGACCTCGAGAAATGTAGGGGACGAGCTTGGCACAAGGACTACTAATAATTTATGAATACATGCCGATCTTTTAAATCGTGAAGAAAACCCCGTTTCTCCCGATGCAAAAATGTTCTCAAAACTTTTATGAATAGAAACAACACAAGCATTTGCTCCATTTATGTAAAGCATAAGCGTATGATTTTTTTTTTTTTTTTTTTTTTTTTTTTTTTTTTTTTTGGCATTGTGGGTTCACATACAGCCATGGTGGGTAGGTGGGGTTAAAATTCAACGTGGACTTCCCTTAGAAAGTCATATATAGCCTGGTAGGAGTCACTTTTAGAGATCATGTGGGCATAATTAAAAGGGAGGACTGTCATTAAGGGGAAGATGCGGTCTAGTAATTTGTTTCTAGCTATGGTGAATTCAGGGCATTCCAATATAACATGCTGCATATGATTATTTTCATAAATTTGGCTTCTTGTTAATGAAAACGTGTAAATCCACTGAAATCTAAAATTTCGACCATCACTAAATATAGCCTACCTATTGAATATTGACGTGTTGTTCTAATATAAACCCAACCTAGCAGAGCTAGGGCTTTATAGCCCTCTATTACACTCACCTAGAAAAGCCCGGGACCGCCTGCTTTGCCTGCCTTCCGAAGCATTGCCGGAAAATGTAGCAAGTGAGGAATTCGAACCAACAATATCATTCGGTTGAAAGTTGGAGTCCGTATTACGACCCTACATGTCCTGACAATGCTTTCCTTATAAAAGGAAAGCAATGAATACAGTATGTATGAACCAACCTTTTTAATAATGTCCTTAAGTATATTTCTTTTAATGGACCTAGGCCTACTTCTGGTCATTGGTCCCTTGTGCAACACCAACGACCCCATGGATTTCGGACATTATTTATATTTTGGGTCATTGGCAAACTGGTATACGTCCTAGATGTCAACCTACACCGGCTACAAGCGATAATGGACAAGCTGTGATATGCTAACCATTATAATTACAAAGACTTTTACAGCCGGACGAAGTAGTAGATGATAGGCCGTGGTCGTATGAAAGCGTACCTCCAAACGTTTCGTCAACATCTGCGGCGGTCGACATATTCAGAGAAACTACGTAGATTTCTATAAGATTGTTATCATCAGGAAATCAGATTGAGGTAGTAGGGAGCCAATCAGGTGCGAGGAAGACTTCGCCTACACCCCCCCTCCCCCCTATCCCGCAGCTTGGTATAAATATCAGTGCCCATCCATCCGTTGCCCAAACAGTGGATGCTGAGCCTCCGAGATACAATTTTACAAGTGTACGCAATTCCGCCATTGATCCCGACCGCAGATGTCGACGAAATGTTTGGAAGTACGCTTTCAGAATGACCGAAATCCCGGATTCTACTGCTTCGTCAAGTTGACCATGGCGCCGTGTAGCAGGAGGAAGCATGCCTTAACCAAGTACAGATACGAGTCAACCTTTAAAGGTTTATAAACCTTTTGATTGATGGCTCTTTATATGGGGTTGTTGACTTAATTTGTAACTAGACATTGGCCAGGCAGGCAATTATAATTAGACTGCATTAACGACCCGTGTTGACTAACTTCCTCGAGTTGCTGCCAAATCTTATTATCTGCCAGCTTGCGGAGCCTTTCCGATGTAACCTCGGCTTAAATTCGTTGCTAATGCTTTGTGCAAATCATTGACACCAATTTATAGCCAAATTTTTTGGGGTGATTTCCTCATTGCTTTTGTGGCCGCTGACTTTGCAGAATTTCGACTATTGTTGTTTTTAATTATAAAATGTGATCATTAAAATAATAAAAATACAATACAATAGGGAGAAACTAAAAATTTCATATCATGACATGTCGGGGCTTGTGGTCCAGCGGTTAAGACGACGCCCCGGTTAGGCGTAAATCGTGGGATAACCCATGATAACCCTGAAAAGGCTCAAAATTCGCTCATATGGTAAATAATGACATCTTTGTTTCAAATTATGGATTAGAAAGAATTTTTTCTGTGTACCTGTTATTAGCACGTAAGTTAATGTTAGTCGTTTTTTTCAAGGTTTTAATATTTTGTTTTTTAAATTATTTATTTATTTATTTTTTAGTCTGTTATGGGCCATCTGGCCCTACAGTATTGTGTATTTGTATTTTCTAATACACATTTTGATTTGATTTGATTTGATTTCCTTAATTTGTTGCTTTTTCCCCCATTGACTGGACTGCTGGCACTAGAAATTCATAAAATATTTTTGGCGCGAGAAAATGGCCCATCTCTGGGAAATACGCAGTACTGTTGAAGCTGCCTGAGTCTCCCGAACTTAGCCAAGTCGGGCTTAGTACTTAGTAATTTGTACTTAGTAAATAGTACTATTGTAGTAGGTACTTTGTGTACTAGTAGTTGGTACTGATAAATAATTACTAGTAGAACATAAGGGTGGGCCTCCTGTACCGTATACAGCCTTACCTTCATGTTGTCCGGGGAGATTCCTTGGCTAGGACGCCCAGCTGGTGTCTCAGTCGGTGTCGACGAAGGCAGGTGCTAGGTGCTAGTGGCTCACGGGGTCGGAGGTATTTTTAGGCAAATGAAACTTACAAGAAATAAATAAATAACTGATTCCAGAAACGGACTGATTGTGGTTTTCGGCAATAGCTCAGTAAATAAAATAAAGTACCTTACCTTAGTCAGAATGGCGTAGAGGTAACGACTCGGACTATCATCCAGAAGGTGACTGGTTCGAGTCCCACCCGAATGCCAAAATTTTCTAGTGGTACAATTATTTATCTTCTGACTACCATGCTTCGGAGGGCATGTAAAGCCGGCGGTCCCGGCAGTCTTCCCTGACTGTCGATAGGTTAAACAGGAGGCTGTTGATGCAACCTGAAAACTCCTGTACCACGGGTAGTACCACCCCGACACGAATTTACTTTACTTTAGAACCTTACTCACTACAGGGACGTATCCTAATAAACTAATAACTATAGGAACTCCAGGCAAATTACGTTCCTGAAGGATTAGGTACCTATGAAAAGAGAGTGGACTGTATGAAAATATGATTATTTATAAAAGAATGAGAGAATAAGCGAATAAGAGAATAAGCGAATAAGAGAATAAGCCTACCGTACTCTGCTTACTCGGTGGAGGTGTAGTACAGTAGGTGGACCTATTATAATATGTATTGTTTAGTGTGGTGCTGTAAGGTGTCTGGGTGTATGTATTTTAAGTGAATAGGCTACGCTACTTATCTACTGCTGGAGTCCGTGGCTTGCAAAGAATCCTGGAGGAATCCCAGCAGGGGCGAGTACATTAAACACTGTTTAATATAACGAATAATAACATAAACACGAGAACACTACAACCACAACTAATAAAATTAATGTAATTAACAATAAATAAATAATTAAATAAATATAGAACCTATTGGAGCCGATGCTAAATTAAGACTAACTTGAAATGTGGGGATGAGTAGTTGAGTACCTAGACGACAACAACCCGCAACTATATTTAGCTTGTACAATGCGAGGCATTCACGGACACTGATTGTTTTGGCGCCCATTCCATTGACCGGCTAGGGCTATTTCCAAAAACATTGACGTGGTAGCAGACATTCAAGACTTAGGTTGCGTTTCCACCGATCTCGCATTGCAGAATGCAATTGACATTGACGGAAATTAGAATTTTTCTTTTTATAGAAATCTATTAAAATGTTTGTACTTAACATATCCCATGACGCCATTTTTTAATTTTAGTTTGTTTGTTTGTGATTTTACTGTATGATCATTGATCAATTTTAACTATGGCATAGAGGAAAATAAACATTTCTGTCAATTCTGCAATGCGAGGTCGGTGGAAACGCCACCTAAGTCTTGAATTTCTGCTACCACGTCACTGTTTTTGGAAATAGCCCTAGCCGGTCAATGGAATGGGCACCTTTACGCTGTTGCAAATCGCAGGCTAGTCGTAACATGTTACGTCTAAGTCTCTTGCAAGTTGTCAATGCTAACGCGGGTATTCCATATACGTCGATCGTCAATGAAAAATTGAATAATGACGTCAAAATGACGTAAATTGACGTGGTAGCAGAATTTTTAGTACGTCTTTAATGTCTGCTAAAACGTCATTTTTCAATTTTTCATTGACGATTGACGTATGTGGAATCCCCGCCTAAGCATAACTCAGAGTGTTGTCGCTTTGCAGGCGGTGTTGACATCGAGAAAGTGTATCGAAATTCATGGGGAAATGATACCAATAACGTCTGAAATATTAATTGGGTCGTTGGCATAGCATACTCTAAAAAACAATCGAGTTGAGAGGTTCAGGATTTGGTTGCGGATCCTCATCTCATTCTTTTTCTGACGCTCTATTAGAGAGGTTCCGTCTTTTTCCCTTATCGATGGATGAAAGGTACCGATTAGGGTTTGGAATACCAGACTACAGCCCCCCCCAAAAAAAAATTATTTTACTTTACACCAGATAAAATTTAACTTACCAGACGTGCGAAATTTTACAACACATACTAGTACTATAGGATACCGGCCGCCATACCATGTTGAATCCAGCGGACCAGAGCAGGTTCAAAGCTGCAGATAACTTGGTCGTGTGCACAGTGCCGGTAGGGAAACATGGTAGGACTTGTCCTGGTCACCTCCGAACTAATCGTGTGACTGTGTTTCCCAGGTGGTTCGGAATCCACTATAATCAGGAGGTCCACTGTCCTATGGGCTGGCATAGGACAGTCAAGTCGGGGTCGCTCTATGGGCCCGAATGAGGCGTAAGTCGTTATTAACCCGACGAACACTACTACTACTACTACTAGTACTATAGGATCGCAGCCCTCTCCTAAATGAAATCCTAGTTATGGGGGGAGGGGGGTAGACCTATATACGAAGGCAGCAACAGGAAAGCAGAGACACCATCAGCAACTTGTATTTCAGCCTGATTCTCACGGCTGCGGGCCCTAACATGAAAAGAAAATCATCTGGAAGCAGGTTCTAGATGCAGAAAATTTTCTGTAAGAAGACGTAGGGAGCGGCAACGGGCTGCGTGTAAACCCAGCCCCCTCCCTGATTCGTCTTCTAATTTACACTCCCCCCCCCCCTGAACAAAATTGCGAAACGCGCGTAAGGAAGTTTTCGCTTCAATACACAACAGGAAAACAGATGGTACACAACGTCAGCAACTTTAATTTCTGCCAGATTTCACAGTTGGGGGTCTCGAGAAGAAAATCTATTGTAATATGTAAGTTGAAAAGTTGAATCCATACCCATGCCAAAATCGTGAGAACGACAGACATTCCGTTACAAGAGTCCATTGATACCCTGAAGGGGGTACTAACAAGGTAGGTAAAGAAAATGAAGACAAAGCAGAAGAATATGAATAAGAAGAAGATGAATAAGAAGAAGATGAAGAAGATGAATAAGAAGAAGATGAAGAAGATGAAGATGAATAATAAGATGAAGACGTTGATGATGAAGAAGAAGATGGAGATGATGATGATGATGATGATGGAGATGATGATGATGATGATGATGATGATGATGATGATGATGATGATGATGATGATGATGATGATGATGATGATGATGAAGAAGAAGGGAAGAGAATCGCCTTAAGGTGGGTCGTCTATTCATCAAGCACTTTTTAGAAGACCATACTATGAACAAAGCCACAACCTCGAGTCATGTCCACTTATTCAACCCCTCCTCCAGCAAAATATAAAAATATATGATGAGAGCTCACATAGAGAGGAAATCGTGCCTAAGAATGTTTTAACTTGGGGAAAACGAGCAGCGGGAAAACAGATGGTTCACAACGTCAGCAACTTTTATATCTGCCAGATTCGCACGGTCAGGCCGTGACATGAAAACCGTCTTGAAGCAGGCCATGGATACATAAACATGGGCGATATTTGGGCGATTTGCCAGCGAACTTTGATACCCGGCTGCCCCGCGTTTTCCACACTAAAATTTGTTATTTAAATCTTACGCTCATAAAAATTACATAAATACGATACACCGCTGAAAGACGTCTGCAAAAAATCAACGACCAGCGTGGGGGGTTCTGGTGTAGCCGGTTGACGTATCGTATTCTGTGGGCATTTCAAGCTATGAAAATTCCCGTGTTGCATGCACATGGCAAATATATAGGAAGCTTTTCACCATACTTGATGAAAATTTTTAAGAAGATCCAAAGAACCTACCTGTCTTCTAAGGGGAACAGAGAAAGGTCGTGGGCTTGGAAGCCCCTTGCAGTCGTGAGGGGTTAATTTATAATGTGTCCTCACTTTGCTCCTGTTGTGTGCAGTTAGTGCGTAAATGTACTGTATGACATATAGTGTGAGAAAGGCCTTCTTCTAAGTTTGACTGCAATGCGAAAGCACAATAAATGAATAAGGGTATGTTTGTTTACAAAAATAAAAAAAATTGACGGGGATGCACACTAAAGGGTACCTACATTATTGTAGAATGAAAGGTACATTCTAAATCGGCCTCATAACTATACTATATCCTGACCACGTTACGAAGACATTCGTTTGCCATGTTTCTTGTAATGTAGAAAAGGCTTATTCGTCATATTCAGGACAGGGTCGTACCCAGAATTTTTTTTTCGGGGGTCCACCTGATGTCACCAGATATAGTGGATAGTCAAGTTAAAACATGTGTAAAGGAATAACTGCACATACAATCAATATCAGTCGATAACCCACTGAAGTCAGTAGTCACAAGTACCTACCGTAACTGTTGTCATTTTATTCAACATTTCAATATTATAGTGAGTTGTGCCGTGCCTCCCTCCCTTATTTGTCTACCAGATCTTCACTTCACTACATACACGGGCGCCTGTCTCTTCAAGAAGACACCAAAGTAAATTTAGTAAGTTTTGGGAACAGCAGCACCCCCTCAGCCAGGCAAACCCACTAGTGGACGCTGCAAATATTTTGGTATACTTTTTACATTATGCTGGCACTCGAAAATTGAGTTGGCGTGGCGTGGGTGTGGCACATCGAGCGTGAATAGGGTTTAATGTGGGAGAAGGAACGTTTATAAATGCGACAAGCTAATTATAATCCTGTGAGGCGTCCTACAAAGGATCTTTCCGGTGCGGGGGGGGGGGGGGGGCAGCGGGGTTTAACACAGTATGGCTTTCTTCTTCGAAACAAAAGATCGTCTAGTGAGCTGGATGTAGGGGTCTTACTAAGGTGCCCATTCCATTGACCGGCTAGGGCTATTTCCAAAAACGGTGACGTGGTAGCAGACATTCAAGACTTAGGTGTCGTTCCCACCGACCTCGCAAAGAAAAATTCTAATTTCCGTCAATGTCATTTGCATTCTGCAATGCGAGATCGGTGGAAACGCAAACTAAGTCTTGAATGTCTGCTACCACGTCACTGTTTTTGGAAATAGCCCTAGCCGGTCAATGGAATGGGCGCCTAAAGCAAAAATTTTAATTTGCAGTGTCAAGTGGATTTTTTTAGGCTTTTTAGTGGCCTATTGAACCTTGCCTTGCCAGCGATTTTTTTGGGCAATAATTATTGATGTTGTATGTGTATGAATTTTGGCCGCTGGCAAACTGGGATACGTCTTCAATGTTAACCCACACCAGCTACAAACGACAATGTACAAGCTGAGCCATGCTTACCCTTGACCTAATATAAGAAGCGTTAGCTTGACTTAACCGAGTGAGAGTGAGTGACTGGATACTATACAACAAGGTTTTGCCTACCTTGGAAAACTCCCGATTGAACTGAGAGCGGTGAGAAATGCTACTAACTTCCCTAAATTGCTTGGAGACCGTCTCACAGAGAATGCTTTCTACACTGTCACTGAGACACTGGCACAATGAGTATGGCAGAGCTACCTGATTTTGACGATATTTTGACGATTTTACTTTATACTTTCTTGTCGATTACTTGTTGATTACTTGATTGTATAATTTAACAGAAATATTTATTTATTTATTTAACCAAGTTCGGGTTCGGGTAATTATTAGACAACACCAATGCTTTTAATGAATGCGTTGTTTTAGATGATTTAGGGGTACTGCAAATGAATTTGGATAGTTTGAAGAACATTTGAAGAACCATGTGTGCCCTGCTTCAGGGTCGTACTGGGTACCACAAGGGGTGCGGGACAGAATACTAAAGGGGCGCCACTTTCGTCCTCACTGCCAGTTTTATAGTAGTGAAATATAATGTGTTTTATAAGTTTTCCTCCAAGTTATGCAACTTAACTTTTATAAGGGCCCGCTCCCACCAACTTTCACGAAGGTTTTCTGTTGTTCTTCTCTTTTTAAATGTTTAAACGTCTCTCCTATGAAGGACGCCGTTATAGTTTATGAGCAAGCTAGGCACAGGGGAACGAGTCCCCCTTATGCCAGCACAACGCTTTAATAGATGGAAGTGATTCATGATTTAATTTTTATTTTAGGTAACCAGCACTAACAATGGAGCAGTTCGAACAGCTGCTGACCTGCGCCATCTGCTTGGACAGGTACCGCAACCCGAAGCTACTGCCATGTCAGCACAGTTTCTGCATGGAGCCCTGCATGGACGGCTTGGTCGACTACGTCCGCAGACAGGTAAGCAACAGTGTCACTAACAAATATAAGAACAAGAAAAATATTTAAAAAATCAAGTAGGTACCAAAGCAACCAGTAGGTAACCTTTTCCTTTAGGGGCATAGGAATGAGCTACGGATTGATGTCATTGATGAAGATCTGCCCAATAAAAATGGCACTAAATTAGATGATGGCGCAATCCATAAAATTATGAGTTACAGCAATAGTAGAAACTGATCCCCATAGTATTAGTATGAACTGTGAATGCTGGTAGAAAACTGTGTTACGGTACGCTGTTAGAATGATGTTGAATACGATGACGATGAAGAGGAAGAAGAAGAAAAAGAAGAAAAAGACGAATAAGAACATTTAGCAAGCAAAAAAATGTAGACTAAGTGAAAATGGATTAAGTTCATTTTCATTGAGTCAATTAAAATTAGGTTAGACTGCAGCAATTGCTCGACGACATCGATGAAAAAGACCGAGGTTGGCTGATGAGAGCTATCTATGGGGTATGGATGGCTCTCTTATTTGTTCAAACCTTCAGGGATTGCAGGTGCCTGGCACTAAGCGAATGAGCCCGGTTGAGAGATCATAGAAGTGTCTGATTCTCTTCGTCCTCGTCGCACTACCAATAACGGAGGAATACGCCGCCTTGTTCTCAGTAGGCCAAGTACGGCAGGGGTCTGGGGCCTCCCTCCGGCGGAAGGGCTGGCTACCAGCTTCCTTGGTCCGACATGCTATTGGCCTAATACTCTAATACAGTGGTTCCCAAACTGAGCCCTATGGGCACCGCGACAACTTGCTAGGGGCACCGCGTCGCCATGGGACAAATGTAATTCCATATTTAGAATTTAGACTAGGCAAACATAAATAAACGACAATTTAAAAATATGAAAGTATTTTTTTTCTCTTAATCTTTGCCACTAAAATCAAAGTGTTACTGCCCTCAAAATGCGTAAAGCCCCACTATTTCAGCCCTATTTTTCGCTCGCAATTATATTATTTGCCTGTAAAATAATGTTATTGCTGCTATCAAATTGCGTAAAATCCGACTATTTCAGGTCTGTTTT
The DNA here is from genome assembly GCA_963971405.1 of Psococerastis gibbosa. Classification (NCBI taxonomy): domain Eukaryota; kingdom Metazoa; phylum Arthropoda; class Insecta; order Psocodea; family Psocidae; genus Psococerastis; species Psococerastis gibbosa. Next base: position 40,673,983 of record OZ020489.1, on the reverse strand, counting down.
CTCTAAACTTCTCCCTCGTCGCCCCCCCCCCCCCAGTCATATCCCCCGAACCCTCTGGCTCCTGCTCAAAGGACACTAAGAACATTAATTTAAAAGCTGCGTACGTCCATGAGGCTCATAAATCCCATTAAAATTTGTTAAAATTAAATGTTTTTGTCAATTAAGGCCAAGTTCATGATATCGAGGTGTTACAAGTATTTAGGACAGGTCCAAAAAGATAGGATCGGTAGGATTTGTTCGTATGTAGACCTACATGTACTATAATGAATACCTATGCATTCGGGCCATGCTGGGCACCGCTTATTAAATCCCTGTAAAAAAGAGCACCGCCTCCAAAAAGGTTTGAGAACCACTTCTCTAACATACCCAAATCGAATGAGAGAATGTTTGAGGTGGTCATAACCCCTTGTATGGGCCATATCACTGTCTGGTTCACGTACAATCAATATGAAAGTAAGCCGAGTTAGGGTTAAAATCTTCTTTTATTTTCCTGTTAGGTGAAATGCCCAGAATGCAGAGCAGAACACCGGATCCCGTACCAGGGGGTTCAAGGCTACCCCACCAACGTGACCCTCCAGCGGTTCCTGGAATTGCACATAGAAATCACTGGAGAACTACCAGACCCCACGAGCGGCCAGATCATGGAAAGGTGCAATGTCTGCTCGGAGAAGGCCTACTGCACATTCTGTTCACATTGTGACAAGAAGATTTGTCCGGAGTGCAAAGGAGCGCATATGGATATACTAAGGAGGGAGATTAGCAGGATCAACAGTCAGGTAGGACATACCATAACTTATTTATTTATAGATACGTATAGGCATAGTCAGAGGCATATAAAGCATCTTTGGTCATTGAAATTGGGGAGGTCGACTCATAGGCCTTCTTGTATGATCGGAGAAAATGGTTTGTACTAGGATTACTCCAGTTAACCCTCCAATTGTAAATAATAGCACAAATCCTAATTAGCCCATTAGTCGTGATATTGGCAACTGTTTACAGCCTCCCTGTGAGTGTTAGCCTACTGTAACATGCGTGCCCCCCACAAAAACAATATTTTAAAGCCATATTTTAGAAGGATTCTGTTATTTTTTTGATCTGAAGCTAGGAAACTGTTTCAATGCAAAGGTGTTTGGTGACTTGGCTTGACTCAGTCGTTATCACGATCGTATAATTTCGCATGGGAAGTTCGAGTCGAAAATAGCTGAGCTGACCCCACAGCTATGTCTCGCCAACCACTGTCCGCTGGCATTGTCCTAAATATTCACAATCCGGTAGATTTATGCGGCGGAGTGCCGACACATTCATAAACTTTTTTAATGTTTTACAAATAAATTAGGCTGTATGTTTCCAAATAATAACATACCCTATTAATATAGGGTACATTAAAAATAAGGTTAAGTGACAGCCGGATTTTGATAACGAATAACTTTTGTAGAAAATAGCAAACGGCGATACTAAGTTGAGTCCACCGGAATAGAACCTGTTCAAAACTGCAGTAAACTTGGTAGTGTGTCTATCGTTGGCAGGGGGACATGATAACGGGGGGAGACTGGCAGTCAGTCTAAGGCGTGTCGAGTCCTGGTCACCTCCGATTTATTTTTTCTTTATAAAAAGATTAATCGCATACAAACAATTCAATGAATGTATCCGATTGACCTCTTCAGTCGCCTCTGTAGGTTGGTACCCGTGTTGAGTTACGACACGTCTCCGATCGCATGGCGTGTAAAGACTCCCAGAAGTGCAAGCACGTTACCACCTGGCCATCGAATCGATAAATTAAACGTGTGACTACTATGTTCACCAAGTGGTTCGAAATCAACTATAATCAGGAGGTTCACCCTGTCAGTCAACTCCCCTTCTCCCCGAGGTGAAGTAGTCTGCCCTTAGGGTGTCTCAAGTTAAGAAACAGACTCACTCCCCCCGCCAGGCTGATAGGGTTGCTTAAAGCTGAAATACCGAAACCAGGCGTTGGAAAACAATAACGAACACACAAATTTTGTAGAAATTACGCGGTATTGAAACATGAGACACTGGTCTCAGTTTTGTTATTCATCCAACATCTACAAACTCTTCTGTAACGCAATGAACTTGGATTGAGAGCCTAATTTGTTACTCATGCTATCTGTTTCAGATTAGAAGAGCAGTGCATAGGCTACAGGACATGTTATCAATAGTTGAGAAGAACATGCTCAATTTACAGACCAATTGCTCTTCAGTATCAGAAGAAGTAGACGAAATACACAGGAGGTTAAGCAAGGCTCTCAAAGACAGAACTGAATTTCTTAGAGGTAGGCGTGCCTCCATTAAGTCACTCCTATTCTACTCAATTTTTCGATTTGGCGTCGTGATTTTACCCCCATGAAATTCTCACTACGCAGCGACTTAGATACACATACGATAGCCTACTCATAGTAATGCAATGAGTCAAGATTGCTGGCATGTTGTTAGCCTACGAAGAGGCTATATTGCAAGGTTTTGCAACCCTTCAAAAACTATAGCTTTCCTGGCATAACTGATGTATACATAAAAATACAAAATTACCAACATTTTAAAGAGTCCGTGGTGATTTATGTCTACGGTGTTGCTATAAATTTTGTCACTATCTAACAGAATTTTAATTTAAACTAAAGGTTACAACACTATACTACAATATGTAACAATAATACTAGTAGCTTACAATCATCTGATGCATATTGCTGTGTATTATTTGCATGTTCGCGTTAACCTTAATGCTGCAACAAGTAATACTGATACCTAGGTAGAAGATAACGCTATTTTTCACTTTCTAGGGGAGCTTGACAGGTATACGACTACAGAAATCCGAAATTTATCTACGCTTAAAGAAAATCTAGACGTTGAGATCTCAAACATCCAAAGTAACTGCGATATAGCCGATAAGCATATCAATGAGGATGTGGATTGGGATGACTGCGAACTTATGGACGCAAAAGAAATTTTCCTCAAAACAGTCGAGTTTATTCGAAATTTTGAATATGAGACTACAGACTACAACAGACGTGTCCGTTTCGCTATGGCACATGATCCCAATCAGCTGGTTCTTCATGTTGCTGGTAAGTAAGTCTTCAGATTACACTTAGGATAGTTATGCTATTTTAGGTTGGCGCAGTCACCCAAACTGCTCCAAACTTATACGGTACCATCATAGACTAGGTACTTTCTGAAAGATATTGTTGATGTTAGCAATAGGTAGGTACGCTTAATATTTCTTTTGACCATTGCAATTGCAAGTTGTAATAGTACCTAAATAAGGGATTGTTGTCATGTCAGTGTCTTTTTACTAGGTTACGGTGAGCTAAATATAAGTATGCCGAGCCAACTCTCTCCAAACACACCTCAAGTCATGGGCAGTAGTTCCAGTGCCAATTTACTACAACCACCTGGTCCTGGTCTGATGAGATCCAAGAGTGATCACCGACTGACGACGCAGTTTCGGCAGCAAGAAGATAAAGGCTATGGATACGGAGGTGGTGAAGAAGAATCGAGCGCTCCCCGAAAATTTGGAGACCGTTACAACAGGCCAAGCCAATACGGTGAAAGTCGCTATGGAAGGCAGGAGCATTCAGAATTCGAGAGTCCGTACGACAACGAACCGAGGTCCACACGAAGTGGATATCGTTCACGGTTCCGCAGAGATCGAGATAATGATTCTGATAATGATACGAATCAGACTCGTGCTGTGCGGTTCAGTGAGCCTGCTCCCAAGGAGAGGGAAAAGGTGTTAGATACTGAAGACGCTACCAAAGGACCTATTAGTGGCATTACTCGCCTCGCAGATTCGCCTCGTGTCATGAAGCGAATTGCAGATATTGGCAAACCTAAGCCGCAACCCAAGCAACCGGAGCCAAAGCCTGTTGAGACACCAAAATTCCAGCCAAAGAAAACGCAACGGCAAGTTTCAGAGGAAGATGAGATCTCCCGAATAAAAAAGCAAAACAAATCCGAGCCATCCACAGCAGCAGTCCCCGAAACACCGGAGCGCCCTCCGGACACCCGAAAAACTCCCCCGGCCCCCGAGGTAAACGAGTAGCTTGACCCTGTCCACCGTAGTCCCTTTTAGTGCATGTTTGGTGTCGTATTGCTTCGTGTGATGTGGGACAGCACTGCAAAAAGAACCATATAAAACGTAATTAACGAAAAAAATGCGCATGTGTCCTTGACAGGTGAGCAAAAGGGAAGACATTCAATCCCTATTAATTGTTCCTCCGCTTCACTGACCCTCCGTTTTTGCTGAATTTTGGATGACGGCTTATTACTGATAAACGAAGTGCGATTTCATACACTGCAACACCTCACCAACACAATCATCTGCCTACCTAAACCTATAGTTACGAAAACGATGCCTTCCATAGGCGCAGTCCACGGAGGAAGAGAGCGAGGAGGAAGAAGACGAGGATGAGACTCCTGCCACACCGAAGCCCAAAGCCCCAACTCCCTCTAGCACATCCGCCTCTGCTTCGAGGAGGTCCTCTGACGATCAGCAAGGGACAGACCACAAGAAAGCTGGTCGGAGTGCTTCTTCAGATTCTTCTACCAGTACCGAGAGTTCGAGCTCAGCTGTAAAAAATACAGGTAAGCTCATATTTGTTTAAGCGATTATCAATAACTGGGATGAGGGGGGAAGCATTTGGACAGTTTAGTGTCCTCTGTGCTCTCTTTATCCTACAAGTGGCCAGACAATTCAAAAGCATCGTAACGGTGTAACCTACTGAAATATCATAACGTCCTAAACCCACCTACTTACAAGAGTGAGATGAATTTAATTCATTGTGTAGCTGGCTAACAGTGACCTAAGATCTTGATGACTCTGATTGTGCAGTTGATGGTTGGTGTCATGGTTTCAAAGGCGAACGAATAATTTTGCAGTGCTGGCTTAAATTAGACGTTAACATCTTAGGATATGTTCGCTTCATCGAAGCACTGTAATGAAAGAGGAGCGGTAATAAATTTTAGGCCTTCCCCTACACAAGGCTTAGTTCTAAAGCAGGCATTCCTTGTGCAGGGTCTCTGGCGCAGTATACAGTGTCAGTAGCCTGGGGCAGAACGCAATTGGTGTTTTCCTCGGTGTGCATGACAGCGCCGTGGACGTTGGTGCAGATGATGTGGTCTTTCGTGTTGTTGGTGTTAGACTGGTTTTGCTCCGAGCTGGACCAGGCGCTAGGAGGTGGGAGAAAAACCCCTCGTGTGCACATATCCCTGCCTTTCCTCTCAGTCGTTGCTTTTGAGATCTTAGAGCAGTTAAATGTGTGCGTTTTTGCAGAAGAAACAAGTTAAGATATTGTTCTAGGTGCGGCGTATACGACTGAGGAAGTAAAGCAGAAATTTGTGGCGAAGGGGAGTGATAGTGGCAGCTCCACCCCAAGAGGTCGTTTAAGGTGAGCGATTTTCACGTTTTAGAAAGAATGTGTCACAATGATACAAATTCAACGATTACTATAACTTCATCTGCATAAAATTTAAGTGTGTAATCGTTAACTTTCAGTTCAACGGGATCAGACACAGCAAAGAAAGACACGCCTACCACTACAACGAAGCCACCGTTCCAAAGTCGATTCCTCAACAGATCGCTTACCGTGGAAAAGCCAAAAGAAGAGGAGGAAGAAGAAGAGGAAAGCGATAGCAGCTCTGAGTCGGCCAGTGAAAGTGAAGAAGAAAGTGATGCTGGCAAGAAGAAACCCGCAGTGAAGGAGATGGATAAAACTGATATAGGTAAGGAAAATTAATTGACAAGGTGCTTTCTATCTCAAGATGATGTGTAAAATCTATAGGTGTTTATTACCATTGGACCAGCGTTTCTCCTTCGTCAACTAATGTGCTGAGTGGTGTCAAATGGCTCAGTTGCCAAGAAGCGGCGTTGGATAGTAGCTCACAACCACTTCATATTTCTTGCAGGTCCACTACTTGCCAGAAGCGCAAACGCCCGGGACACGGCCACGCGGCGGGACAGCCGCGATGATGGCTCCACATACAGATCCCGGTTCGGCAGCACTGCCGATTCTAATGCCAACACCAGTGGGAGTACCACCCGACGGTATGGTCAGGCGGCTGAAGAGCCGGCCAAAAGTCGTTATGGAGTCAAGGAGGAGGAGACTCCTAGGCGCTATGGGCAAGACAAATCTGACGAAAGCACAGGTATTTCAATATTTTTTTTTTTAAATAAATACTAAGTAGGAGCGTACTGCATAATTTAGCTGTTATGGCAATAGGCTTATCACCCAACATGACTTGGTCGGAAATGCCCCCACTGACTTAAGGGAGAGCCTTAGCCCAATTGTACACTCGCAGTCAGTGGTGTGGCCAGAAATTGAGGGAGGGTAGTTGTCGTGGTTTGGTTCCTCCGGGTTTAAATATTGTAAATAAAAGGAGCAAAACATGGACTTGCTGAAGAGACAAATTATTCATATAATCGATACAGACTCCAAAAGGCGAGTAGGCCTTTTCCGGTTTAAAAAATGGCGGTACCGCAGCCACTAATACAATAGGGACTCAACCACATACTTAATTATAGCCAGGATTCACGAGTTCATGCGCTCCGAAGTCGAGATCTCTAGAATATGTTATTGTAAATAGTCTGAATAATAATTTATCTCTTTCCAGGTTCCCGGTATCTGAACCGAAACCGTACGACAGCGCCTGTCGAAGAAGAACAGCCGAAATACGGAGGATACACCAGCAGATTTCTTAACAAAAGTAAGAGTTCCGCTGCAGTGAGCCCTGACGAGGACTCCGACAAAAGCAGCCGCAAATACCTGGGTAGTATCGACGATGATAGCAAATACCCTAGTGGACGGTCAAGGTGAGACAATTCATTACCCTCTCTAATGTGACATATAATATATTCAGTTGCTTAGATACTCGCAAGACCACACGGTAGATGACCCATCGGCAGACTGAGGAAACCCCTCTTGGAAAGAATTGAACAACTCGCCGGAGCAAGAGGGAAAACATTGGCCGACCTCATGGCGTTAGCGCCCAACCGTGCGGCGAGTTCAAGAAGAGAGTACGGGGCGACCCCTTAACACTGCACACGTGGCACTAAGAGGGAAGAGGAAGAAGAAGAAGCTTTAATACTCTTGACCTGTTCATCCGCCACTGGGCTGGCTATTGCTTCTTCAGCCGCTTTTGGCATAGTCAATAGTCCCACAGAAACTGCGGGTTCTGTAAGCGTAGCCATCGCCTAAGCTGTCCCGCCTCGTCGGCGTGGCTCGGGCGTATGCAGTTCTGTTAAGTACGAAACCTGAAAAATCAAGGGGTCGCACGTTATTCTATCGAATTGTCCAGGCTTACTATGGATACCCAATTCCTCAGTTTCACGGACTTAGAGTAAGAAAAATCAGCATTTTTCTTGCCGCTTTTTCTTTCATTTATTAATTAGGCGAAATCAAATTGTGAAATCCCCATTCTTCATGCAAAATTACTTTGCAGGTATACAGCTCTGAAAGACCGTAAAAATCGCATAGCCCGCAGCCGATCTTCTCACAACTTCGGCAACCAAGAAGATGAAGAAGAGGAAGACCTAAATACTCCTAATGCGTACATGCAGAGCAAATACGGGGCCACGACAGGGTCAGATCTAGCTAGGAGCAGATCGTCGCACCATCTTAAGTCCAGGGAAAATTCTCCGGATAGGCCTGGGCCCGGCACTGACAAGGACGGCGCTGCGCTCAGTTCCTGGGCGAGATATTTGAAGGTAATTTTTTGGGGTTTTGTTTTTGTTGCATGTGCATATTGAAGGTTATTGTAATGGTAATTTCCTTTCACATACGTATATACATATTGTATAAATGGATGTGCTCCAGGACTTGGACAGAGAGGTGCTGACGGAGGCGGTCCGCTTCCTGGATGGTATCGGACAGAAGTGGTAGTACGTTGCGGTTGATGTAGTTGGAAATGGCTGGGTACCAATAAGGAAAAAAAAGAGAGAAAGGAGGGTCTGCAGATTGCCGGGTAAACGATCCAGGCCATCCAGGGTTATCGCGAAAGCGGAGAGCACAACCATGGCCCTTCCCCAAAACAATACAACGTTAAATTAATTCACAATAAATCACGAATTCTAAAAATACAGGGTGGGGGAGGGGGTCCGGGGGCCTCTATTTAGAAAATACAGGTGTGAAGTAGTTGGTTTTTGAGCACTCCCCAGTCTGTCAGTCAGTCCTGTAGATAGCCCGCTAGGGCGGTTCAGTTGAAAATAAAGTCGTTAATTGTTGTAACATATAATATGTTATATACTGTAAAAATATTCGCCCCCAGAAATTCGTTATTTTTCTGTTTATTACCTATAGGTCTGCAGAGGCCTAGGGTAATCTAGACCCTTAAGCCTATCATTTGATATTTTTTTTGACATCTTGATTTTAGGTGTTTTTATACCCAAAGAACCCAAAAAGACTAAAAAATGTTTTCCTCAAAAACAGTTTTAATTATTTCTTTTAAATTTTCAAAATGTATTTTTTTTTAGACTAAATTATTGTAAACAAAACTAGGTCGCATCCCTTTGGTATAGTTTAGTTCAGGGAGTTAAAAAGTAGGGGATGCTACTTTCTCTTTAAATATGACTACATACATAATTCTTCTGAGAAACCTTTGCATCGATACTCTTATGCAATACTTTTTACACTTCTCTTCTTACACTCAATTAGGAAGGCCCGGGACCGTCTGCTCTATTATGTGGGGCTCGAAGCAACAACTTTTCGGATGAGAGTCTTTACCACTACTCAACATGTCCTGCCTTATATTACAAAAAAAAAAAATGAATTGTCAGGCTTAAAATATGCTTTCAGCAATGTATCGGGAAATTTTTGAGAAAGCTACCGGGTTTGAAAGAAAAAGATGATAAGAAACAGGACAGAGTTGAGGACAAGGAGCTAAGTGTGGAAATTAAAGATGAACCCTCGCATAATAAGGAGAAAGAGGAGACTGCTAGTGAGGAGTGGGGGAATTCTCCTGGGGAGGCTCCCCCTGTCCCCATTAGGAAGGTAATAAGTTGCCCTTTAATTATTTTTTTACAAGAATTCCTTGCACAGTTTCTTAAAATAACTACTATAATTAAAACGATTTTTTAAAATTGGGGCAAAGTGCTTTAACAGCTCTATGGTCTCATTTTTTTTTTTAAACTCAAATGAGGTCACGAATAAAGAGAGTCTGCAAAATGCAAATGAAAACCGGGGGATTTTAATTTTTGTCTACCTACTTTTACTTTTACTGCACCTTATCCTCATAGAGGGTCGGCGGCTCGACAACAGCGTTTCCTCACAGTCCTGTTCTGTGCGTCCTCGGTGGAGAGCCCCAAACTTCTCATATTTCCGGTGAACTTTCTTCTCAGTGTTACTTTCGGCCTCCCTGGTGGTGATCTTCTCCCTTGTATATCCCTGTTCATGACTCTTTTTCTCTACCATATTTTAAATAACTTGAGCTTGCGGTGCAGTACCTGTTGAATATAATGAAGTTATGCGGGGATGCCACCGACCGGCTAGGGCTAAATACGAAAACGGTGACGTGGTAGCAGACATTCAAGACTTACGCGGGGTTCCCACCGACCTCGCATTGCAGAATGCAAATGACATTGACGGAAATTAGAATTTTTCTTTTTATAGAAATCGATTAAAAATGTTTGTACTTAACATAATCCATAACGCCATTTTTTAATTTTAGTTTGTTTGTTTGTGATTTTACTCTATGATCATTGATCAATTTTAACTATGGAATAGAGGAAAACAAACATTTCCGTCAATGTCATTTGCATTCTGCAATGCGAGGTCGGCGGAAACCCCGCCTAAGTCTTGAATGTCTGCTACCACGTCATCGTTTTTGTATTTAGCCCTAGCCGGTCGGTGGAATCCCCGCCTAACACTAGAAATTATAAAATATTTTCACAGTATAATGTAAAAGGGTTCTGGGCATGTTGCTCACCAAAACATTCCCAAGAGAGCTGTGGTCATGAAATAGGATATTCTAACAGTAGTCGTTATTAGAGGATATAGAAAAAACTGGATTTTGCGGGATTCGAACCTACAATATATGCCAGTCGGTGTTATATACCATATGCGTTGCCTGTTTTCAAATGTGTCTATCTCCACGTTTTTCGAATATGAATATTTTGATTGGATTGGATTCCTCGTTTCCTCCATCGCTAGACATAACAGTTTGACGCCAAAAAATTTCTCCCATGTGAAATGCTCCTCTAAAGTTAGACTTATTTTTAAGAAAATCAATCTCCATCCTTGCCTTAGATCAAAACGTGCTAGCTCCACCTAAGCCAATCAGCGTCCGCCATTGTGATCACGTGCCAAAAATAAGAAACATTGCTCCCACATATTAATTGCGGGGGAAATGGAATTGAGAGAGAATCGGGTTTCTAGCTCTTCTGAGAAGTAAGGTCAAACGGAGATAGACCCATTTGAAAATAGGCAATTCATATATTACAGCAATATATTATTATATATCCTGCCAGTCCTCAGGCCTAGACTTTAGACATGCATTTAACATCTAGACAAAGTTTAATTATGTTGTGGCCATCAAATGTGGTAAATTGTAGCGTAGGTTGCTGCCAAAATATCTGAGACAGACATCTCAACCCAGAGAACTTCTCCCAACTCGAACCCACAAAACATTCAGTTTTGAAATGTTGGTAAAACATTTCTCTAAATTTCCCCGTTTTAACCAGTGGGGAACTTCTGTGATGGGTGAGAACTGAGCAATTCGTTTGAGAATCAAAAAAGCAAGCCAACAGAATACGATGGAAATTGAAATGAATGTTTTTGCATCTCTTACTTGTGAAAAATCGTGCTTTAGTCAGTTTAATTCTTTGGTCATTTCATGCTATAAAACTGATCTTGTTGAATGCACATGGAGAAAGGGGACAACTCTTTTCCCCATACTTATTGAATTATTGTAAGAAGTTCCATTCTGACTCCAAAACTCTGACTCACACGGACCTACTGTATCTTCTAAGAGAAACTGAGAAAGATCGTGCCTTAATATTAGCCGTAATAAAAACGTTTGTACTTTGTGGTGACTGTACCTGTACCTTTAGGCTTGGTTTCAAAAAGCAATAATCTACAGCAACCCGAAACATCCGACACGAGGAAGTTGTCATGGCGCGGCTACGTCTGGGCCACACACGGCTCACACATGGCTTTCTGATGGCGGGAGAAACCCCGTCATTATGCCACTGTGGTGCAGAAAACACAGTTGCCCCCAGCCTTGTCGAATGCCAAAACCTCACCCGCTACAGAACCTGGCCCCCACAAACATCCCTCTCAACCCTACTACGTGACGACGAAACCGCTACCCGAACTATCCTCTCATTTTTTACTACTACGAATCTCTTCAACCTCCTATAATATCCAGAAACTGAAAAAAGCAAACTTACATTAACGAACCTAACCTACCGTACCTAACCATATAATATACCTGGGCGTGTGTGGCCTAGACGGCATTGCGCCAAAAAAGCAGTAATAATATAAATAATAATAAAAGGTCTCTAAACGAGCTTTCATTAGATGTGTCACTTGACGTAGGTTTGCTTTGTCAAATTCAGAGCTTGGAAGCCCCATCTAGTAGTTACCAGTTATCTACTAGTCATAACGAGTCTATGTGCCTAATTCCTAAGGGACACTTTTAATTATTTCTAACGGTTCTCTATGGGACGTTATAAATAACGTCCGCTTTAAGAAACTGTGCAAGGTATTCCGTAACGCTCAAAATTTTACGCACTTTTTTGCCTTTTGCAAACCAAACTGATAGCACAATTTGTCCGCAGCTTTGCCCATTTAGATTCCCGATACATTTCTGTGTTTAAAACGTCAAATTGATACTCACAAGCTTGTAGCTGATTTACACTAATCTGACTTGGATTCCACCTAAGTCCCATTATAACCTAGTAAACGCCCCAGTTTTAAGGGAGAGATTTCATAATATTTTATAAACAAGAAATGGCTTTGGGTTTTGGACAAAATTAATTGATTTCTTGATCCACAGCCGCTAAGTTATGAAATTGGTCAGACGAAAGATTATTATTAAAAAATGCAAGCTTTTGAAGGAAACTTACATTTTCTTATTTGAAATATTATTTGAAGAAGCAGTAGAATCCGGGATGGTAGGCCATGGTCTTTCTGAAACCGTACTTCCAGTATTCAGTTCCACTTCAGATGAACCGGATTCTACTGTTTCATAACGTAACGTGAAAGTCTTTGTAATTATATTTAAATATAGTTACTTTTGAACCATTTCGCATTTAACCGATTTTATGGAATAGATGGGAATCAGTCCGGGAAATAGACTGCTTTTTGAGAAAACTTGAGCGTTTTATGAATGTCTCATCCGCCCCCTTTATATCTTCAGGGGTTTGGAACGAGAAATTAATTAATTTCGTAAAAATTCCATTCCTTGTCAACAAAATATTATGGAATCTGTCCATTAAAAAATATACTTACCGTACTTTTCAGCAGCGAGCTTACTATGGCGATTATTTTTAATCTTACCCTGGGATTAAAAATGTAAACAAGATAATTTTACAATGGAAAGGTTCTATTCAAGATTGTTTTGTTTGCATTTTTAACCCGAGGAATAAGATAATACTACTATACTAAAAGGTGTCGTAGGCCTGCTGATAGGCTAAAATAAAAATACGTATAATTTAACTGGTTTTGATTGAGAAACATTCGAAAATCAAAAAAATGGGAAAAGTTTAGTCATGTGACAAATGCAGTCGGTGTCTCGGTGGCCTACAAAATACGATACGAAGCCAGTGGCGGCGCTACGGGGGTGCCCAAGGGGGCCTGGCCCGCCAACAGTTTCTCCGGCCCCTTCGGGGCCTCCCTCACTTTAAGGATATTTTATGTGTTGTTAAAACTGAAATTACAGAATTATTGAACGGTATACCTACTCCAAATGAAAAATGTTTGTATTAAAATCTCAAAACAAATTCGAATGCCACACGTCAACAACGCACCCGCGCGCCCCTTGCGGCCCAATCTCATAGTTCATTTACTTCCCGCCAAGTTCAAAGTACTACACGCCCCCATGATGTCTTCATCACCCAACTACATAATCTCTGCACCAAGCCGGCCTTCGACGCTCTCTGAGGCTCCGTCCGGGCGCTGCTTCCTCATCTGATTCTTCATCGCCGGAGGCCACAGGCAACTCATTCCACACTAAGGATTCACCCAGCTCTTTCGTTGGCGGTTCCACACTGGTGTCAGACGACTCCTCAACTTGCATCACAGCAGGCGCTCTCCGCACATCTGCCACATGAACAGGCAACCCGTCCACTTCAACACCATGAGCTGAATGCACTCCTGTCACGGTCCCAGTCCGCCATTCTGTAGTACACTTAGCATTTTGGGGCTTCACAAATACTCTCTCCCCTACCACATATTTATTGCTAGTGAAATCCGAGAGCTCGTCCATATCATCACTATACAACGGGAATCTCCACTCATAGTCCTTCACCAATTTGTAGGGAACAGATAAACTTCTTCCAGGTTCACGGGGCGTGGAATTATACCAAAACACACTCTCAGATATGCTGCATTGGCTCCTCTCTGCAATCCTCTTAATAGTTCTGTGATTTCTTTCAATTATTCCGTTCCCACTGGGCCGATAGATGCATCGGAAGGTTAATTTCACCTTCCACTTTTGACACAATTGCCTCATTGCTTCCGATCTGAAGGTTCCACTGTTATCAAGGAGCAGTTCATTGGGCGGTCCTCGCTCTGCAAATACTTCGGCTAGTATTCGGGCCACAATCTCCTGCCCTTCGTCCCGAATGTATCGCCATATGACGAAACGACTAGGTCCACAATCAATTATTGTCAGATACTTGCAGTCCTTATAGTGTGTGACATCACATGCAATCCGGGACCAAACACAACCAACTCCCAAACTACCATGATCCCATTTGACAGGTGACGGGTCGATCGACAAGCACCGCACACATTCCGCCAAAACTTCTTCTACTTCTTGTTTGGAGACTTCCATCTGGGGAAAGCACTGCCGTACGACATAAAACGTGCGATCAACACCTAGATGGTGCTTTCCGTGTACCTCCTTAATCATAAGTTTTCTGTCCCCTTGTTCCTCAAGCGCAACCAATCCTACTTCCTCACGGCTACTCAACCATTTCTTAGGCACTCTCGTTAAATGATCTGCCCTATTTTCGTTCGATCGTATTAGTTGCACAGTTACGTCTAGACCGCACTCGGAGATGATGTCTCGTAAAAGTCCAATGCGACGCCTTGCGAGAAGCTCTCCCAATCCTTTTGTTTTGATGCGCCGATCATTCGAGACTATCGAGGAAACCCAAGCGTATACTGTTGCTGAGTCCGTCATGATGCGTAATTTCGTCAACCCCCACTTTTCAGCCAAATTAACGCCTTTCAAAACTGCTTCCAATTCTGCTAAATTTATGTGACCCGAGTCATCTTGTTTTCTCAGCCATGAAGCATCTTCTACAACATCGCCATCAATCTCAATGCATACACCGATCGCTATGCTGCTTGCATCACACCACACAACTCCTTCCTTAGTGGCCGGAACGCTCCATTTTCCTATGACCGGATCGTGACGCTTAACTCCATTCACAACTTCTACCAATTAATCAACAATATTTTGTGATAACAGCTTGTCCCAACTTTCTCCAGATGTCACCCGCTTCAAATAGCTGCACGCTGGGCGCAACCATCCCGCTACAGGGTAATGACCAATTAACTGTCCACACAACGAAAAAAACTGTCTCTTTGTCACATTAGCTCCCAGAGGGTCCAATTTGTTGTCCCTTCCCCAACAAATGCGCTGACCACATTTCAACACTCGCAACCCCAGCACTCTTCCACCAATTAATGACTCCGGTTCTTTTGCACTGAGACCATAAAATGCTAACAGTTTGAATACCTGTTCACATGACACAATATTTTCGTTAACAATTATGTCATCCATAAATGAATCCGTCCCACGCCTCACAAGCTCATCTGCAGATAACACCTTATGTACAATTTTTGACATAATTTTCGGAGCCACATTCAACCCGAATCCTAATCTCGTTAAACAGTATACACGTCCCTTATACTTAACCACCTGAAATCTCCACATTTTTTCAGACACATGAATTTGCAAATAGGCCTTCCTCAAATCAATAATCTTCAAATTATCTCCCATCCGACGCCACTCTCGTAATTTTTCTCCACACACTTCGCTTTCTCTGGTATGGCTAGAAACAAACTGATTCAACTCTCGATAATCAAGTACCGGCCTAACCTTACTCTTATTCCTCTGCACAACCGCCATGAGGGGCAACACGCCATCGTGCGGACCGTTATAAGCTTGTAGCCAACCTTTCGAAATCCATTCAACTACTTCCTCATCAAATAACCTGGTCGCTTCCTGCGATATACGATATTGAGCCACCTCATTGTGCAATACAGGCTCCCTTTCTTTAAGCCACTCCCACTCCACAATCCATTTGCCATTTTTCCACTCCGCCTTAAAATCAACATCATTAATGTGCATCTCTTCACACGCATTTGTCAAACAACTAACATCACCGCTCCCAAACTTAACTTCCCCATTTCCTTCAATTCTCACGCCTCCCAACAACTGAATAGCGTCCATGCCCAACAAAACTTCGTACGATGGCAACAAATCTGTTTCGAGGCACACCAATTTTATTTGCTTTCCAAAAATTTCGAACAACACTTCACAAGACGATGAATAACCTGTACTGGCACCATTCATCATGATTATTCTGCTTCCAGTTGACATTCTTTTTCCATTCCTAGCCACCCCCGGAGCCACTAATGTCATCGAACATCCGCTATCCAGCAATGCTCTCACCCGTCTACCAAATGCTGTTATACTTAAAACCGGAAGTTGCGCTTTCCTGGTCATTTGACTGCCTGCGCAACACACTGCAGCCTGACCTACTCGTTTTTTGGTGTTCTAGGACAACTAGCCGCTAAATGCCCTTCCTGGCCACATACAAAACAGGTCCGTTTGTCCGTTTTCTTTGGACATTGTCTGGCAAAATGTCCCACTCGGTTACAAATAAAGCACTTTCTCTCTTCTTTGTTCATATTAATTTCACTTTTATTCACTTGTGCCACAGCACCCGTTTCCCATTGCACATTACTTAATAGCAACCGGCTCCGTTCCACGGTTTCAGCTAATGACATTTTGTCCAGACGACAAGCCGCTTTTAACTGTCTCTGCACATCGGCGGGTAATCCCTGTACCAACGCACATTGCACCCAATTCTCTGCTGAAAAATCATCGACCAAATTGGCCAACCGCTTTAAATCCGAAACAAACACGTCTACGGTTTCTCCCCTTCGGAGTGTCCGAGCCATAAGTTGTTCATAGGCCGAAAATTTATTCACCGAGAATATCCCCAAAAGGGTAGCTCTCAGCTGTTTATAATCTTCTTTAACAGCGCTATCCAGCCCTTCATAGACGGCGTACGCGCCATCTACAAGGAACAACGGCAGAAATGCTCCCAAATCTTCAACTTTCTGCAGCTTTGCTACCAATTCTAATTTCTTTAGCCAAACAGAAATATCTCCCGTCCCATCAAACTTTGTCACAATGTCAGAAAACCGTACCGACATCACTAATTCACTAATAGCCGAAATAGCTTGTATTAAAATCTCAAAACAAATTCGAATGCCACACGTCAACAACGCACCCGCGCGCCCCTTGCGGCCCAATCTCATAGTTCATTTACTTCCCGCCAAGTTCAAAGTACTACAATGTTTTAGATAGAAGTCATGCCCCCCTTGGCCCCACCGCCTTAAAATTTCTAGCGCCGCCACTGTACGAAGTTCTCATCAATGCTTTCTGGCTTAATCTGCGCCTATTGGTCTACGGGCCAAGCGAATCAGCAAGCATCACAAAGCAGACAATACAGTATAGGCTACCGTAGTCGTAGTTAGGCCTACTCCAACAAAGGATTCCTATAGGATTTTTGTCCGGAATGTCATCTCCTTCTGGTCAAATACCGGTGTTTTTTTTTTGACAAATCAAAACAGCTCAAAAAGTTCGGCGCTTCGCCACCATATGTTTTAGGGCATCTACAAATGTTGTAGCTATGAAATTAAAATACAGGCTGTATTGTTGTAGCATACATTGCCACATAATACTACACCTCCCATCGATAATAATAATTTTTGAAGAATTCTGTTAATAACTGAGTTAAGTTTTGTCGAGAACTGTGCATTTTGCAGCTTCCCGGTGGTATTTCATGAGGACAGTGTATAGCGGTTAAAGAAAGTAACCAAAAGAATAATATTGTTTGCTCGTGATCTAATAATTATGGCAAGGGAAGTTTATATTATATCAATAAATGCACCAATGGCGTTAATTCCCAAAATTTCTGGGGGGGGGGCTTTAGGACTTTGATCCCCCGGAGAAAAAAAAATCGATAAATGGGCCCAAATTATTGAGGTTTTACGCATATTATACCCTGGAGAAAAAAAATTGATAAATGGGCTCAAATTAGTGAGGCTTTATGAATATTCTACCCTTGAGAAAGGGGGGCCCGGGGGCTCCCCGGAGAAAAAACATTGATGAATAGGCCCAAATTAGGTAGGTTTTACGCATTTTCAGGCAGTACAGTTGAGATTTTACCGACGAATAAACCTACCACTGAGGGGGGCCCGGGGGTCTCCCCCGAAGAAAAATGTTGCAAAAATAGGTCTGAAATATTGGAGTTTTAAGCATTTTGAGTAATATATTTTTGTGAAAGTACTTGGACAATAAGTATGTTGATTTTTTTCATGTGAAATAAGCATACCCAGAATTAATTTCCCTTTCGTTGTTGTGAATAATAGCCATTCGCCTTCATAACATCTTTGTCACAGAAATCCTGGGGGGGGGGGGACTACGGGTGACTCTGGGGGGGGGGGGCTTAGCCCAGGACCCCCTATTTACGCCAATGTTTGCAAGCAGTACAAAATTGAGATAATATAACGACGAATAAGCCTACCATTGAGGGGGGCCCGGGGGTCCTCCCCGGAGAAAAATTTGGAAAAAATAGCTGTGAAGTACTGGGGTTTTAAGCATTTTGAGTAATGTATTTTTTGTGAAAGTACTTGGTCAATATGTTAATTTTTTCATGTAAAATAAGCCTGGGGGGGGGGGGGCTTAGCCCCCAGGACCCCCTATTTACGCAAATGAAATGCACCCCCCCTGATAAGATCCTCTTTTGTATTTTGTCACATTTATTTAGATCTGGATGGGAAGGTGACTATTATTTTTACAGACGAGTTGGTTTGTAACTATGGGCGATTCAAGATTTTTTTTTTCAAAATTGTATAATAGTTAATTAGAAGAGGACCTGGGCCGCTACTTTTGAAGTAGCATAGGCGTTTTGGGCCACCACTTTGTCCCTGACTGAGGAAGGCCGTAGCCAGGATTTTTTTCGGGGGGGGGGGGGGGAGTTTCAGAAATTTCATTGGATATTACATAGTGGATTTCATTTTATCTCTCAAAATCCGATTCTATCTAGTATCAAGGCATTTCATGTCGGGGGGGGGGGGGGGAGGGGGTTGAACCCCATGAACCCTCCCCCTTTGGCTTTGACCTTGTGACTGAGTGACTAGGGACTGAATGACATATTCAGGACAGAACACGTGGTGTTATTATGATTACCTAATTGCACTTCTGCAGGCGCAATATGAGATAATTTGCAATACAATATAGATAACGAGAGGCCAATGGCCCCTCTCCATAGTACAAGTGTTGTCATGACTGTGGCATTCGCCAAGGCGCCAATCAGTGTGGGGGTACATTTACATACTTCCGCGTTCCATCACATCAGCTGTACATTGTTGCCTAATTGCACTTCTGCAGGCGCAATATGAGATACTTCACAATGAATAGATAACGAGAGGCCATCTAACTGTAATCTACAACTCAAAATTAATTAAGGGGAGGGGCCTGCTGTGTTTGTTGTGTGTGTGAACCAGCTTTATTTAATTTTATTATAATTTTATGTTTCGTGTGTGTGTGTTCTGTGTTTAACCCAATGATGTGTAGAGAATCGCATAAGTACAAGCGCGCTACCACCTTGCCACCGAAGTCGCAAATTTGCTAAATCTGTGGTGAACATCGTTTGGCAATTGTTGGCGCTTTTGGAAAGGTCTCAGCTTCAGAACACCTGGAATTCGGCACACTTTTACAAAAAGGTTACCGCCAACGGCCTTGCCATGTCGATTCCATGAGAGCAGAACATACTGCGGCAAACTTGGTAGTGTGCACAACATTGGCAGGGAAACATGGTGGGACATGATAACACGCTGAGACTATACCAGTCAGTTTACGTGCGTGTCAAGTCCTGGTCACCTCTGATTTAATCGCGTGTGACTTTACCATGTTTCCCAAGTGGTTCGGAATCCACTATAATCAGAAGGTCCACCCTGTCAGTCAACTCCCCCTTCCCCCGAGGTGAAGGAGTCTGCCCTTAGGGTGCCTGAAGTTAGCAAACAGACTCACTCCCCCCGCCAGGCCAACAGGGCCACTTAAAAGCAGAAATGCTGACAGCAGGCGTTGGAAACAACAACAAACAACAGCAACAACAACAACAACAACAACAACAACAACAACAACAACAACAACAACAACAACAACAACAACAACAACAACAACAACAACAACAACAACAACAACAAAAAGGTTGCCGACTATAGTCTGGGGTAACTGGACTATTCCTGACCAAGCCAAAAACAATGCAACAGGTGCCATAGCACTGTAATAGTATCCCAGCTTAACCACTGCTCTAAGTTTCCCTCAACAACAAAAGATACCTACCTTCGTAACAGATTGTAAGCCTCTTATTTTCAAAACAGTATTGAACTAACGTATTGTAGGTAGTGTTCAGTTACACTTTGTTATTGTAAACTTGCTGACAGAAGCATAATTAATCGAATTGGAAATCCCCTAATTACGAAGTTTCCGATAGTTGTAGTCCAAGGACTTGTCTTCGTCTCTTTGCTGAATTTCCTTATTAGATTGGCTCTAAAATAGAGGAATATTAGTTTGTATTACCTAGCCGGCCGCCTTACCAAGTTGAATCCAGCGGACCAGAGCAGGTTCAAAGATGCAGATAACTTGGTAGTGTGCACAGTGCCGGTAGGGAAACATTGTAGGACTTGTCCTGGTCACCTCCGAACTAATCGTGTGACGTCACTGTGTTTCCCAAGTGGTTCGGAATCCACTATAATCTGGAGGTCCACTATCCTATGGGCCCACACCGTGGCCTGGGACTGTGTCAAACCATACTACTACTACTTGTATTACCTCTCTCTTAAGGTTACAATCTTAGCGATTGGTTGGCAGCAACTCCCTGCATATCGTCCTCCAGTTTACTCGGTCCTCGATCTTCCTCTTCAGTTCTTGATGATATTGTTCCTGCGTCTTCTTTTACTTGATCCATGAATTCCTTCTTCGGCCGTCCTCTTCGGTTATTTCCCTCTACTGTGCCCTCGATAATAGTGTGTACCAGATTTTCGTGCCTTAGCAAATGCCCCATCCATTTCGCTCTCCTGATTCGTATCTGGGCTACTAACTGTCTTTCTTCCCCGATAGCGTCTAGCACTCTTTCATTTGTCACATGGTCCCTCCAGCTGATCCGTAGCATCCTTCTGTAACACCACATTTCGAAAGCTTCGAGTTTCTTTAGTTCCTTATCTGCTATAGTCCAGGTTTCACAGCCGTACAATAAAACACTCCACACACATGTTTTTAGAAATTGCTTCCTGATGGTTAGTTTTATGTTATACCTATCTATTACCTATATTAGGGGTATTCACTGCGTTTCAGCGTTTGGTTTTCCCTAAGGGAAAGTCGGAATAGAACTCCAGTTTTTCTATGTAGTGAAATAATGCCATGGAAACGTACCTATTGTATACCTCTACGTTTCCGACTTTACCCGACCTATCCTAGCCTACCTCCAAACTTTTTTTGCCTTCGGCTTATGAACATCTGCTGTAGTTCACCTCTTACCATATATGTTTCCTTTTGTTTTGTTTTTTTATTAATTTCTGTCGCAGAGCTAATTTTTTAAAAAATTAAATAAAAGTAAAGACCAAAATTCAAATGCAAAACAACAATAAATATGCCCGTTTGGCGTTTTCGATTCCCCAATCTCAGTTTACCGAACCAAGTAGTTGGGTAAAGTGTGGGAATGTTTTTAAATACGTTTGTTTATGGCACTATTTTTCGTCGTAGAAAAACTGGAGTTCTATTCCTGCATTCCCTTAGGGTAAACCAAGTCACAGCGAATACCCCTATTAACATTCTGTCAGTCATGAAGTTTCAGCCAAACAGTTTTTGTTTTTCTGTTTTTTAAAAACATTGGAGCGGAAGAATTGAACAGAAATGTCTGGAGTCTCGTGTCTGTAGTTGGTTAAGTAATGCCTTCGCCTGTTTCATTGCGTCAATGATAAGCTTGTCCCAGCTTGTCCATTATCGCTTGTAGCCGGTGTAGGTTGACATCGAGAGCGTATACCAGTTTGTCAATGGCCAAAAATTCATACGGAACCAATACAAATAATGTCCGAGATCCATGGGGTCGTTGGCATTGGACAAGAGACCTGTGACCTACTTATTGTGTTAAGCACACCTGGGTCGATAAAAAGTCATTAAAAAAAATGGGCCTGAAACGAATATTTAAGAGAAACTCGAACTGAAAATAAATGAGAGGACATTGAAAATACTGGACTTGATGGGATTCAAACCCACAATCTACGCCTATCTGGGACGTCGTCTTAACCGCTGAACCACAAGTCCCGACAAGTACAGTGCCCTCTAATTCCTCTACTTAAATGCTCTTCGACAAGATTCGTTTTGCTAGATTGCTAGAGGTATCGTCGGTTCTTGAGTGACATTTTGTTTGACAATCGTGTTGGGGGTGGAAATTAGGCCTATGTAATCCAAGAAATGAAAAAAAAAACTAGAAAATAACAAAAATAAACAAAAAATATTTTTGCTAGCCTACATGTATTGTAGAATTTCATCAGATTCTATGGAGTACTACCCCAAATCGATTTACAGATAGGTAGTTTGACAGACAGACTGACAGACGGACAGACAGACAGACCGACGGACAGACAGACAAACCGATAGACAAACAGCGTAAAAAAGCACTCTTTTGGGTTCCTGTGACCTCAAACCGTGTAAATAGAAACTTTCGACCATCACAAAGCTTACCTTAAACAGATAAATTGAAAAGCAAAAACACCAACCGAATAAGCCAGGGGTGGCCAATATCTACGTGCCTCATCCTCTTATAAGGGAGCTATCTCAAAGTAATTTCCTGCAGTTCCCCCCCCCCCCTCCCAACACTCCGTAATGAGCCACAAAAGCTTAAAAGTGGAAGCAAAAACATAAATTTCTCTAAGTCGACTCTGAACTTGGGGCAAATTACCACCTTGCAGATGTTTACCACAAGTGGAAGAAAATCAACCCTCGGAATCTCCTCGGTTTGTTACAATATGTACTCGAGTTGTGTTCATAAAAGCAATCCTGTCTGGGAAGCTTTTTGACTGAAATTCACATTACCTTAATGAGCTACCGACAAGTTTGCGCGCGTCTTACGGTGCCAAAGTTTTTGCATGGTTCTTCATTACAATGAAATTTCCGAGTGTAAATGGGGCTTAATTTATAACTCGGAAAGTTTTGAGAGTCTGCATTTGTACTATGCTCTTACCATTTTGATTCCGCCCAAATGTGGTGATGGAAGTTCTCATTTGTTCTTTGCAGTGGCGGAGAATACATGTAAGGCGAGCAATGTCGCCTTACACTTATCGACTTCGATGGCCTGGTGGTAACGTGCTTGCACTTGTGCGAGTCTTTACACGCCATGCAATCGGAGTCGTGTCGTACTCATCACAGGTAATAACCTACAGAGGCGACTGAAAAGGTCAATCGGATACATTCATTAAATTGTTTGTATGCGGCTAATCTTTAAAAAAAAAAACACTCAACAAATCTTCTACTTCTTCTTCCCCTTTAATGGCGGGTAACCAGCGTGGGTGAAGGGGGGGGGGGGGGGTCACCCATTTCCTGAACTCACCTCGGTCGGACGCTGACGTCTTGAGCTTGGCCATTGTTTTCCCTCTTGCTTGCTTGCGAGTTGTTCGATCCTTTCCTCGAGGGTTGTCCTCGGTCTGCCGATGGGTCTTCTACACTCAACAAATCATTAGAATGTATTAAGAGCTTCGTTTAAATATATAGGAGGCCGCGAGCAAATGATTGTATGAACATGATGTTATCAACGAAGTCTAAGAAAATTGAGAATCTGGTCACGTTAGAATTCAAATATTTTCTTTTCTGTTTTCAAATGTTTACTTTTTAGGAAGCTAGAACATGCTATGTAAAATGATGCGTGTTTTCATTCCTTTAAACTTAAATAATTTACATTTTAATTAGATTCGCAATTATCTCACGCGTCGCCACTGGTTCTGTGTCAAATTAAAAGCATTTTGTTGATATTATGAAGCTTGGAAGATTAATTATTGTTATTGTATCTCTATTTTCGTTCCTTCCAGAACAAGTACGGGAATCGCGGCAAGGATGGCAAGGACAACGCTAGCAATTCTACGTTATCATCGGTTGGCGCTGGTTCCTCGTCTGCCACATCCAGAAGACTGTCACTGGGGTTGCCTCTCAGGCACAACTCTGCCAGCTTCGAATCTTCTGACGACGACCAAAAAAACACGGCAGGCTCCCCCACGTCCCCTACAGTTACAGCAGCAGGTATGACCATAGCTTCATAGTAGAAGAAAATGCTCCGACACCCTATTAGACCCGTTATAAGGGGGGGTTGGGCAGGCGAGTTGACGCTGTCATCCTCGTCTGTCTCCTCCAAAAAGGTGTCCCTCGCGTTGTCTCACAGGTGCAACTCTACCAGCTTCGAATCTTCTGACGACGACCAAATAAACACGGCAGGCTCCCCCACGTCCCTTACAGTTACAGCACCAGGTATGACCATGGCTTCATAGTAGAAGAAAATGCTCCGACACCCTATTAGACACGTTATAATGGGGGGGTTGGGCTGGCGAGTTGACGCTGTCAACCTTGGGCGTTGGGTTCCTCGTCTGCATCCTCCAGAAGACTGTCCGTCGAGTCACCTCACAGATGCAACTCAGCCACCTGTCGCATCACCTCTCACCAGTCATCTCGGCTCTTCTGACGATAACCAAAAACAAAAAACGGCAGGATCCCCAAGTCCCAAGTTACTGCAGCAGGTTTGAATCCCGGCAACTTTATAATCTGCATCTTAGATGAGTCGGAATATAATATTCAGCAGAAAGGCTCGTTGTGCGATTCTGCTGATTAAGAATTCGATCAAGAAAACTGAGGGAAATGAACGACGCAATTCACAGTTTTTTAATTCTGTAATTTTCTTTTATCTGCTGCTACTTTAATGTATATAATTTTTCACTTTCCCCTTCGGCTATACAGCTCGGGGTGAGCTTTGGCCTGTCGCACCACCTCTCTCCAGGGGTTCTTGGTCTTCATATACCAAGCGCCAGTGACGTCTTCCGCAGGTCATTAACAGTAACGTTTGTCTTATTTTCAGCCGGTTTCGCAGCGGGCGGTTCAACAGTTAGGAACCAGTACCTGCAGAAACGGCGGCAGTTGTTCAAAGTGGGGAGTCGGGGGAGCGAGCCCGGATGTTTTACATGGCCGCGAGGCATTGCCGTCAGCTCTGACAACTCCATCGTCGTCGCTGACAGCAGCAATCATAGAGTTCAGGTAATTACTGAGATAAAATTCAACTATGCTGGGATTTGAGCCCAAGTTTTCGCCTTTACCGGGACTGCATATAATGTACTACCAACTACCCACCCGACCACAATATGAAGAGACTTTTTTAATGCATAGGGGAAAGTCGGGTAAAGTGAGACAGTTAGGCAAATTGAGACAAGGCTTAAATTTCTAGACTATTGGCGGGAAATCGTCTAATGACACATAGTAGGCGACATTGGCCAAGGTCGCTACACAAACAAATATGGAGCCATTTGGTACAAATTTGATAGTGTACGATTTTTTTTCTACTTTTTACGGGTCGGATTGCAATATTTCATGTTTACTAATGTAAGCATAGCCTTCCATATTTTATAGTTATATGTTGTCAACAATTTTTATTTTGTTTATTGGCTACTTTTACACAAATAACAGCAATACTACAACAACTGTTTATATCTGGTCCGTGTTAGGGCAGATTGAAATCAAAAGCGCAGGAGGTAAAGTGGGACATTATATGCCATATGCGAAACATCATGTGTCTCACTTTACCTGCCACTTACCTTACAGTTTTCGTAAGTTGTCTTACCCCTTTCACTCATTTGTTTTGTGGATTTTTCATTCGGAAATGCCTAATGTTTACGAGAGGACGTTAAATCTACAATCTTGGGCAGAGCGCTCAATGTCCCGCTTTGTCTGACCTAGTAAGGTAGAGTGAGACAAGTGTCGAAATTTGCCAGATGTGCCGAAACCGTATAAATGAATGATGAACCTCAAGGTCCAGTTCTATACAAACTAGTGTCCCTCCAACAATACAAGAAAGTAATAAAACATAAACAATACCCACCATTAGCCATGAAACCCTGAAAAAAAAAAATAATCAACTAAAACGAGCACAAAAAACAAAAGCAACGAATCCGGGTTTTTGCAATGAAAATGAAGCCACACAATAAAATATATACTATTTCTAATTATAAATACAATTTGTACAGATAATAAAATGAAGTTGCAAATATGAGTCCATATTTATGGTAATCAGGGGCGATAACTTTGGTTTAATGCAGCCATTATATCCGCGTCTCGGGTACAATCCGCGGATTTAAAGGGTTCATTAGCGCACGTTCAATAGATACGGTACAGTTGCATCCGCGCCGAGAGTCTTCTTTTATCGTCAATTTATTCAAGGGAAAATAAAATTATCCCATTTATGGAAAATATTCAGGTTGTTATCATCTCGTTTCCCAACTCAAAAGTGTAAAAGAGTGTTTGAAGTTTTTGTTTTGTTTAAGAGGAATTATTTTGAGTTTTTTCTCGGAAAGAATCGCAGGAGTGACAGACTTGAGAATAGTTAAGCCGGCCCCACCATCGCTTGAAAAGTCTCAATATGGAAAAGGCCTACGGCATCACTTTGCATAAGGTAGATGGCGGTGCTGTCCATTTTAACCGAAATTAGAGGATATATAGAAAATACTAGACTTGACGGGATTCGAACCCACGATCTACGCCTAACTGGGGCGTAGTCTTAACCGCTGGACATGCCCCAACAAATGTAGTTCATTCTAAATCCTCTACTTAAATGCTCTTATTGACAAGATTCGTATTGCTAGACAGGTTAGCACATCTACACAATTATCTAACTGGACAGAAATATAGTTAGAAAAACCGTGTATTTCTCAACAAAAAATAGGTGGATATAAAATTTCAAGCTGTGTCCCCTCAAGCCGAAGCGTGGGAGGGAGGCACATCAAACCTAATATAAGAAAATTTGAACAAAATCTATGTTATCTATGTAAGTAAGTAAGTATTTACTTTTACATTTTATTTTATTTAAGAAATTTATTTATTTTACATATTTTAACAAAATCTATGTTATCTATGTAACATGGGAAAAATATGAAAAAGCGGACTATTGTCCTTGTTACCGTATGCAAAACAGTGGCAAGGTACAGGTTACTCTTAAAAGTTTCTATTAAATTTTTTTAATTTACACACACACAATTTAAACAGGTCTGTGACTTTATTTTATTCCCAAAAAATCAATGATTTGTACATTATATTTTTTATATTATGTATACAGTCCAATGTTCATTACCCAATATTTCAAGTGATGGTGTACCTTGACTTAATCACTATGCATTAATTCAATGAGTCTGTCCGTCTGTCCCCGGAAACGAAGACATCATAGCTACGCACTGGAACAAACAACCAAGACTTGTGAAAAAAACCAAGCCTGGCTTTCAATATTTTTTAAACCACGTCTCCTTGATTTTCTCTGCGAAGCTAATAAGGATGGATTCCAGATTTATTTTACAGGAGGAGGGAGGGAGGGGAGGGGGAGATGTGTCACAATAGTACAAACTATGTAGTTAGGAGACAAACTAGAACAAAACCTCGTTCCCGATAACAGCTAGCCTTACCAAATTAGATTAAACAGCCTAAAAAAAACTAATAATTTGGATTGGGTTAAAAAAACAAATTTCCTTGGAAGTCTAGAACCCTTATATTCAGGTTCACAGACCAGTTCTCTATCAACCCCTTTTCCATTTAAGGCCGCAAAAATACAGTTGAAATTGTAATAAAGATTCATTCGAAACAGTTAAAATTGAATAGATTTTATGGCTGTCATAATATAGGAAAACCGCAAAGGGTGCACAAAGAAGTATATAAAACCATCCCTTAAAAACTACCCTTATCTGAGAGAGGGACAAGGTGTCACAGTCGGCTGGCCAGAGGCTATTAAAGTCGAACCAGAAATTATGGACCTGCTAGTCGTTTTGGATGGCAACTTTGCCCCCTTTACCAGTATCTTTCCTTTTTTGCTTCTCGCCGGACTTTCCTTTTTATTGTCTTGCCGTTTCCACTTTGGCATGTGATCAATTTTTGCTCTTTTACTCGTATCCTATTTTTTATGAGCAACTGCGGGGGTGGCTGATAGAAATTTATGTACCGGTAACAAATTTGGGTTCACCCTATCCGACTTAATTCAGAAACTGGACAGGTACTATGTTTTTACAGGTTTACAGCGTTGGTCAGTTGCCTTGATAAGATCGACCAAAAGTTGTAGAAAGGTAGGCAATTTTTTTTAGACTGCCCCTGAGCAAGGGCGGACCCAGAAATATTTTTCGGGGGGGGGGGGGGCATTTGGGTGCGCCACTGCCCCTGAACAATCTCGTTGTCCACCAAAGCGAATTAGAATGGAAATGGCTATATACTGGATATCCCTTGTAAAAAAAACCGACATCGTCAAGTAGGTAGGCCTACCCTACATTTATCGTCAAATTTGGTCGTATCTTTATGACCTTTCATTGGCTAATATTGTCTAATTTCTTTCAGGTTTTTGACTCTAACGGCATTTTTGTCAAAGAATTTGGCACATATGGGAATGCAGAAGGAGAGTTTGACTGTTTGGCAGGCGTTGCAGTCAACAGGATTGGTCAGTTTATAATTGCTGACCGATATAATCATAGAATTCAGGTAGGTGATAATAGTATTTATATGACAAGTCTTCATGATTGGTAGCTTAAATGTTAATTATGTATTAATATTAAGCACTGATGGGTCACCGATACCTGCTGTATATGGTTGTTATCTTTGAGACATACTAGTACCGGTATCTATCATTTAAATTACCATTATAAGAAGACAATAATAATTGTTGTCTCCAAAATCTTTTTTTCCAAAGTCAGTGATCAGCATGCTACCCAACACCCGATCTACTATAGTATCATACGAACTTACTTTGTCACACAATAAGTACATAGAATAGTACGGAGTACCACAGAGAAAGACTACATGCAGTATAGTAATTTGTCTATGATACTAGTCTTGTATCCATATCCATTGACGTTTGGGTTCGTTATTTCTTCGTTAAATAACTACAGTAAATAACTACGTTAAATAACTACGGATTTATTATAATTATTTCAGGTAATGGACCCAGCTGGCAGATTCCTTCGATCATTCGGTAGCCAGGGAACTGGTGACGGCAAGTTTAACTACCCGTGGGGAATCACTACCGATGCTCTTGGCTTTATCTATGTTTGCGATAAGGAAAACCATCGAGTTCAGGTAAGAAATCATAAATTGTTCCATCTTGATGAATCCAGATTCCAGTAAACTTCTCGACTCCTCGTTAATATATTTTCAATTTTGCAGGTATTCCAGTCGGACGGTACTTTCGTCGGGAAATTCGGGTCACATGGCAACAAAAGCGGTCAGCTCGAGCACCCGCACTACATTGCGGTCAGCAATACTAATCGTGTCATAGTCAGCGATTCCAACAACCATCGCGTTCAGATCTTCGACGTCAACGGACGCGTCCTCTCTTCCTTTGGAAGCGAAGGTTCTGAAGATGGACAGTTTAAGTTCCCGAGGTGAGTTTCTAAACATTAATGTTATATTAAATTTTTTCTGCTGAGTACCTTTTGGATATTTTAACTTTTTCATTGGTATTTTAACCAGCCGAGTTCATAAAAAGAAGCGTAACCTATACTTCACATAAGTTTTGCTCACTGTCCGGCAACGAATAATAATAATAAGTAAAAGTAATGGACTATAATGATGGGTTATGAAATAGAAAATTTGGTGTTTGAATCTGACCACACGATATAAGTGTAACGATGAAGTCATGGTTACCACAAATATCACTTCGATCTTGTTAATTAACTATAGTAATTGGTAATTTTCTTCTGTTATACATACTACTGCAAAGTCATCATATGTTTTTTTACATAAGCATGAAGCACGATCAAGACTATAATTATTCTAAAAACAAGATGCAATAGCTCAAATTCCTAACAACCTCCTAAATAATGTTACCCTGCTAATCATGTAAGATATCTGCTCTAGTTCACGTGGTATATGTCCATTGTACTTGTGCGGTACAGGTCTCCTGTTTTATATTATTATATTATACTCTTGTGTCACACGAACGAAAAGACTACCATCTAGCTTTCAAGATCCCGCCATAAGAGGTTACTGGTCAAAAAGAACACATTTACCTCTTACTTCTTCTACCTCTTACTCTTGAAATAAATACTTCTTTTTATGAATTTGGCTGATAGTGTATATTAACTGAAGCACATAAAACATGTACTATACATGACAATATGGAATGAACGAGTATTATTTTGGAGCGGAGCGGGGTGAAACCAAGGGGTGCATGGATAACATTACAGCTGTGATATAAGGGTTTTAACTAAAAATACATGGTTTTACTGTTTTAGTCTGCATCAGTAATTAGTAAATTAAATTACAAATTGACTTTTGACAAATTTGAGGTGATTCAGACACATTGCAGAGATACGTGTGTCGAAAGAAAAAACAATTAATTAATAGGGGAACTGATACATTACATCACCGGGCATTGCCGCACTGGTCACATCTCCAAAATTGAAACATCGGGCGTTGTATCGTTAGACAAGTCTCTTTTCTTACAATCTTAATTATAAGTGAGATGAAACAGTTACAAATGACGTTTACGCCTACGATGAGACGATTAAAACGGGTTTCACCAAAAACAAACAAATAAATAGGCATTGGTAATTTACAAAAATAATAACTTATCAATTTGTCAGCCAATTCTTTTAGGCGCCCATTCCACATACGTACAACGTCAATGAAAATTATGAAATTGAAGGTGGTAGCAGACATTAAAGACATACTAAAAATTCTGCTACCACCTTCAATTTCATAATTTTCATTGACGTTGTACGTATATGGAATGGGCACCTAAATACATTTTCAATTTTGAATACAACATTATATTAGCCAACAGCGGTTCACGACTAAACGCGCTGCCAACAGAGTTGTTCGGAATCCAATCCAGGAATGGCCGACTTCAGATGATGTGCCAACATGGGCTGTTATGGGAATATTGGTTGGTAAAAGTTGATTGAGAATTGATTGATCTTTTATTTCAAATTGGCGTAAATGTTGACATTTTCTGATGACTAAAACTTATAATGACCGGTTCGTCATTAAAATCTTCGTTACTTGCTTCGCGTGTCCAGGGGGACACACATTTAATGGGTTATCCAAAATTGAGCAATTGCGGGGACGTAGGAGGATCCTTGTGAGAGTTTCATTGGTGACTTCGTGGAACTTGGAGAACATCATGAGTAGAGGAAGAAGAACGCAATGATCCACAGTAATGGATTTTATCCGAAACCGGTCACTATTAAAGTATTTTACTGTGGATCATTGCGTTCTTCTTCCTCTACTCATGACATAGGAGGAGCAGATTAAGATTTTCTTGAGACCACAGCACGAATATGAGCAATTCCTTGGAAACGGCGGGTGTCAACCTTCCAATCCTTCCATCACCAGGGCACACGCAAAACGGTCTTTATCAAGACCAGTCCTTAAATCGAAAATCTTTGTTAAGACAATCCCCATCGCTGGATATAGTAGAAGCAGTAGTACTGGTTTTAGCCATTTAGGTCACGCACCGGAGTGAACCCTTTGATACCCAGTTCCTGTATAATATGGTCAAAAACTGATTTCACTGGGAATGTCGATCTAATGGTCATCATATGGAACAAAATTATATTCTTCTACATTAGGTATTAAGAATCTGCTGGCCAATAACACCGATTTTATCAAGACCAGTCCTTAAATCGAAAATCTTTGTTAAGACAATCCCTATCGCTGGGTATAGTAGAAGCAGTAGTACTGGTTTTAGCCATTTAGGTCACGCACCGGAGTGAACCCTTTGATACCCAGTTCCTGTATAATATGGTCAAAAACTGATTTCACTGGGAATGTCGATGTAATGGTCATCATATGGAACAAAATTATATTCTTCTACATTAGGTATTAAGAATCTGCTGGCCAATAACACCGATTTTATCAAGACCAGTCCTTAAATCGAAAATCTTTGTTAAGACAATCCCCATCGCTGGATATAGTAGAAGCAGTAGTACTGGTTTTAGCCATTTAGGTCACGCACCGGAGTGAACCCTTTGATACCCAGTTCCTGTAATATGGTCAAAAACTGATTTCACTAGGAATGTCGATCTAATGGTCATCATATGGAACAAAATTATATTCTTCTACATTAGGTATTAAGAATCTGCTGGCCAATAACCCCGATTTTATCAAGACCAGTCCTTAAATCGAAAATCTTTGTTAAGACAATCCCCATCGCTGGATATAGTAGAAGCAGTAGTACTGGTTTTAGCCATTTAGGTCACGCACCGGAGTGAACCCCTTGATTCCCAGTTCCTGTAGTATGGTCAAAACTGATTTCACTGGGAATGTCGATCTAATGGTCATCATATGGAACAAAATTATATTCTTCTACATTAGGTATTAAGAATCTGCTGGCCAATAACACCGATTGGTCATTTTAATGGAAGGAGTGAGATTGAGAAGCACGCTTCTTTTTCTGGGAGTTTCGACAATTCCCCACTCCTTCCTATAGACCTTTACTTATATTGTCAGTATAGGTATCGATCTCACGCGATTATTCAAAACGTAGAGAAACGCTCTTATTCGTTTTAGAATGTTTTACAATGTTATTACTTAATATTAGGCCTACCATACTTTTTGAACATCTTTGTCTATCATAATACTAAACGTACAGTCAATCTTCAAAATTTAAATAGCCTAGTCGTTTTAAGACGGGGATCAGGAAGTACCTATACAAGATTATACTTGTCTGGAGTATTTTCAATTCATTAAAACTCACAGTCTTTAGACTGTCTATTATAACAAAAATGGACGAACCGGTCAACGGCTAAAGTGTTCCATTTACAAAATCATTACATTCACAGATTCACGCAGTCACTACCACACCATCGTTTGTACAAAATGGCACTGGATCATTTTTTGCGCTAAAGAAAAGATATAAAGCGATAACCTGCAGGTTCCAGACTAACATCACAAACTAACAAAAACCTATTACTTGCTTTCCAGAGACCATAAACAAGAGAGACCCGACGACGACACAAGCATCATGTCGCAAAAGGAAGAGTACTTTAGTTGCCACAGTAACGATAGCAATAAATCATTCGAAAAAGCTTTAAATAAACTAAAAAGACTTTCTGCTGAAGAGCGTGTCATGAAATTCCTTCAAACTAGCACTTCACACGAAAAACTAAGCGCTGATAAAATTATCAATAACTCTAAGAAACCCCGTAGAAGTTTTTCGGACGTTACACCAGAAGTGTTGCGAAGAGCTCAATCTGTTTTGAAACACATCGCTCTGAAATCGAAACTAACTCGACAGAACTCCATGCTTGAAACCATTCCTCTCAGTTCTCCCATTTATCCAGTAGTTTATCCTGTAGTTAAAGTTAAGGAACAGAAAGTAGTGACGAAAGCAAAGCCGGGTCTTAGGAAGTATCATCCGTTGAATGTTGTTTTAAATTCTGGCCCGGATCTTTCGCATATTCTCAAACCAGAAACTCTTGCTATTTTAAATGAGTCGAGACTTCAGTCTTTCAATTACGCGACAGACTCTCTTGTTGATTCTTTGCGACATGATGCCCATGCTGCCACAGATGAGGTAAGAATAAGAGCTCCTTATTTTTACCCCTGTGTGCATGGCATGTTCTCTCTTCTTTATTGTTAACTGTTTCATATATTTGTCATAAAATGCCATTAACAATTTTAAGCTTGTTTGTTATATTGTACATAAACATATTGTCATGGATGTCTTGCAGCTGATTTGACTGGAAAGCTCAACAATAATTTTGGTCTTAGTCAGGTCATATTGAGTACCTACCTAGGTAGAGGCACGGATTCCCTCCAAATTCACTCAAAAGATTGCTGGCCTGAGCCCCACTATTGTTTAACTCATTTCCTTCCTTAACTTCGAATATTTTTTTTTAAAATTAGGGTTGCAGCCCTACTGTGCTGTTACCCACGGCCGTAGCCAAGGGGGGGGGGGGCTTATTGGGCCGCAGCCCCCCCCGAAAAATAAATATAGTTCGGTAACATGAATATGTTTTCCTCAGTAAATTATAAACTTCACTGCTGTTAAAATCGTAAAACCTCACTATTTGACACTTATATTTTGAAATTTTTCCCCCGGCGGAGACCCCTGGCCCCCCCTCTGCGGGTTAAATACAATATCATTTTTATGAATAAGCATTGTTTTGTAGGCTTTGTAAAATCTATACTTTACTGCTGTTAAAATGTGTAAACCCTCACTATTTTACTCTAATATTTTCAATTTTTTTCAAAAACATTCCCCCCCGGGGAGACCACCGTCCCCCCTGTTTGGAGCAATATGAACATCCTTTCCTTTGCAAGCTTTCCTGCTGTAAAACCCCTCTGTTTTGCACTTACATTTAAATTTTCCCCCGGGGGAGACCCCCGGTCCCCCTGTTCGGAGCAATATCAATATGCATTCCTTGGCAAGCTTTCCTGCTGTAAAACCCCACTGTAAAATCCGTAAAACCCCACTATTTTACACTTATATTTTCAAAATTTTCCACCGGGGGTTACCCTCGGGCCCCCCTCTTCAGGTTACATCCAGTATTATTTCTAAATTGTCTAAACCGTCGTAATGATATCATTGAATTTTGGTCCGCAGAACCGCAAAATGTTATAAACCTGTGTTCGCACCGAAG
Organism: Psococerastis gibbosa; assembly: GCA_963971405.1. NCBI lineage: Eukaryota > Metazoa > Arthropoda > Insecta > Psocodea > Psocidae > Psococerastis > Psococerastis gibbosa. Next base: position 40,639,649 of record OZ020489.1, on the reverse strand, counting down.
CTAAATCCTCCAATAAATTGCAGTTTGATGTACGTATGCTATCATATATACGAGTAACACAACACCATAACCTCTAAAGAATACACTAGATACAATTGAATTCTCAAGAAATAAATTTACACTAGATAGGATCACAGTTACCCCAGCCACCCCCCCCCCCCTGAAAAAAAATCCTGGCTACGGGCTTGCTGTTACCTGAAAAACTTAAAGTAACGTAAATAAAAACCAAGGTATTACGAGGCAAGCTTAAAACTCATTAACTTGTGAGCTATTAATACGCATTGATTTAAAGTACAGCGTAAAATGCGCGGGCAATTCAAATTAATAAATTATTATACACCAGAATATAATTGCATCGTTTTATAATGAATTGATGGAGATACAATTAAACATACAAGTGTAAAATGTACTAGGTATAAGTAACAATATACAATTTTTGGATTTAGAATTTCAAATAATTTGTCTAATATTGTATCAGAGAGAAAATTAAAATAGCCTAGTCACCAAAATATAACCGAAGATCAATAGGGGTCTTCACAGTGTTCGTGCTATCGAGTTATACCTAGTTAAGTGTGTTATATCAAGTTAAGTTAACACACCAATAACCCGATAACCAAGCTAAACAGCGTGCTATCATAAACGCACTTCCAAGTTGGTTAAGTGTGTTATTTAACTTGCGCTGCGATCGATAGCTCAGGTTTGACCACCGCCATCTTTGTTTTTGTTTATTTATTTAAAACACGCGTTTAAAATTTTGTAGTATTTAAATTTATTTGTATAATCTACTATCACAAGCAATTACCGTAAATACTTACAATTACAATAACCAAAATGAAAAAAAAATGTAAACAAATGTGGCACTAGAGTAGAGTTCTGCCACTTTCTTTTAAACCGTGCCACGAACGTTTGACTACTACCACGTTGTTTACCCAGTTAAATATAACTTGATAACTCACTCCCGAGGTACGCTCACGATTGTGTGTTAACTTGGATAGCACATTTAACTCGATAACTCGATAACACCAACACTGTGAAGACCCCTAATATATTATTACATGAATTTCCCCACGCATTTTGCGCTCTTTGGTTTAAAACAATTGAATCAATGCGTATTATAGCTATAATCCTGTCACATGATACCTTTGGGTTTATTTACTATCCTCTTCTCCTTCTTCTTCTTCTTCTTCTTCTTCGAATGCCTCTTCCATCGAAGATTGCAATTATCATGGCAAATGTAAACATGTAGATACCGTACTTCGAACTCCCCAGAAGGAATTCAAATATGTAGAGTATCAAATGTGCTTAGTCATGATGACTGTACTAGGGAAACCGAAATTAGAGGATATGGAAAAAACTGGGCTTGGCGGGATTCGAACCCACGATCTTCGCCTAATAGGGGCGTCTTCTTAACCGCTGGACCACAAACCCCGACAAGTCCAGTAATTGCCAAATCCTCTACTTTTGCTCGAATTGACATGATTCGTGTTGCTAGACAGATTAGATAGTTGTGTAGTTGTGCTAACCTGTCTAGCAACACGAATCATGTCAATTTGAGCAAAAAAGTAGAGGATTTGGCTATTACTGGACTTGTCGGGGTTTGTGGTCCAGCGAAGACGACGCCCCGGTTAGGCGTAGATCGTGGGTTCGAATCCCGCCAAGCCCAGTTTTTTCCAAATCCTCTAATTTCGGTTATAACGAAGAGGTTACCTCTTCAACCAAAGTTAATTTAATGTCAGTGTCATATATACCATATAATACTACAATGTACTGTACTAGGGAATTTTAACGCAGTGGTTTCCCGTTGTCTTCTGCATCCTTATGCCGTTGACTCTTCATTGAGTACCTCCACCTTCGGGGCCCAACCCCAGGACATAAGAGTGTCTTAGTAGTGGTTGCTTATTTAGTGGCGGCAATTATCCGCCCCGTCACATAGTCATCCATCGGGCTACTGTGGCTTTTTCTGGACAAGCCTGCACCACCAGACTTGACACGTCCCCACCCTCTGCAATTTGCACTGCTTGGTCGGGGACCTCTTATTCGCTATATTCGCACCATATCTGCCACCGGCGACCCCACCTGTAATGAAAAATATTGGCTAATCGAAAGAAATTCTGGAATCAGCTGGAATGGGTGGGACCTTTCCTTACTCGAAAAGCCCAAGACTGAAAATATTTTCACACTAATTATATTACTGATAGCAAATACTGCTGATAGCAAAATACATCCTCCGAGCAAATGTTAACTGCCTTGAATCTTATAAGGAGAAAGCAGAGTCTGTCCAGAAAAGGAAAATTACCAATAGAAGAAAACAGTGCATGCGGTACACAAAAAGAACATTGAAAAAAGAAGGAAGGAAAAGTAATAAAAACATGGCTTCCGAATAAGTTGACAAAGACGTTCTTTGAAATGTGATACTGCTGAGTGTAGGCGTTTACCCCCCCCCCCCCCTCTTCCCCATTGCTGCTTTGATTTAGTCGACAATTTTGACTTGTGCGGCGTAAACTTTAATCTAAAGTTCCTCTTGGGATGAGTTAGCAATCTCTAGGATAGCAATGCTGCTGGTTCAGCGACCCGAGCTAAATGTCTGACTTTGTATATACACTGTATAAAGGTACGCACTTAACTAATTTGTGTAACGTGGTATACCGATAATTTCGCATCAATGAACTTAGCGAAATAGCTTCTCGATTAATTTGGGTTTACTTAGTAAATGTATAAAATGTAATTTCTTGACTAACTGCTTAGTGACTGGTTCAATGTTAGATTCTCTCTGGGCGCGTTGGAGATACGTACGAACTCGTGTCGAGTTACGACACGTCTCCAATCGCATGGCGTGTAGAGACTCGCACACTCGCAGTTCGCTACAAACTAGTCATCAAAGGAATATCTAACTTTTGCATGCACAATATAATGCTTTCGCGGCCGGAGTCTAATAAGGGGACAGAAGAAACTGGGCTAATAGGCCATGGTCGACTTGAAAGTAGGCTTCTAAACAACTGCGGTCGAAATCTTCAGTGGCACTACGTACACGTAGTAGTAGTAGTGTTCGTCGGGTTAATAACGACTTAGACCTCATATTCGGGCCCGTAGAACGACCCCGACTTGACTGTCCTATGCCAGCCCATAGGACAGTGGACCTCCTGATTATAGTGGATTCCTAACCACTTGGGAAACACAGTGAAGTCACACGAGTAGTTCGGAGGTGACCAGGACAAGTCCTACCATGCTTCCCTACCGGCACTGTGCACACGACCAAGTTATCTGCAGCTTTGAACCTGCTCTGGTCCGCTGGATTCAACTTGGTATGGCGGCCGTACACGTACACTTTTAAGGTTGTAAAAGTACATGTACGAAGTGTCACTGAAGATGTCGGCCGCAGTTGTTGACGAAACGTTCGGAAGCCTACTTTCAAATCGACCACGGCCTATTATCCCTGATTCTTCTGTCCCCTTATTTACATACACATTCATAACGATCCCTAGAAAATGTTCTGTTTGTTATACTTTTAATGAAAATGTGAAAATACTGGTAGAGTGTCATACTACCTTTATTATTAATTTTTTTAATTTTTTTGAAAAGGTTAATTGCATACAAACCTAGGTACTACCTACTGCCTATATGCTTTCGCAGGTATAGAAGCATCAGTCGCGCATGAGCCTCAAACATAGTATATATCAGTACCTACCAAGAACGGATACAGGGAGAGGGTAGGGGGGGTAGCTGCCCCCCCAAAATTTGGTAAATTTATTGTAAATTAAGTTATTACGCTCTAATTTAGTCGATCCTACATAAGCTTTTCCTATTTTGACCCTCAGCTACCCCCCCCCCCCCCAAATGGGCTGGATCCGTCCCTGGTACCTACACTAAACCAGATTTCAATGTTACGACGTCAGTGATCTACGCCATCTTGAACCCCATCTTCCCAGCATTGAACAGTTCATTCAGCAGTTCATTGATAACGTGGTCCCCTGGGGTTACGAGAAACCAAATCACGGTGAGGCCTGGGTAATCGGATTTGCACGCCTCACCGTCGGGTTTTAACACAGAAATCAAAAATTTCCTAGTGAAATTCGATTTCGTCAAACGATTATATTATTACCGTCGAGAGTTGCGGCTTAATAATTTTGGTGAAATTATTATTCAAAACCTGATACTTGTTACCATATGTCCCAGCGCTGCGTTTGCCTTTTTGTCATTTTTTTTTTAATTTTTGATAAATTTTTTAGCAGCCTATGCCGTGACGGGTATCATATGCCAATTATAACATTTCGAATTGGAAATCGCTCCATTTTTATGTGCTTACCGAATGGACGTAACTCATACGAAAACGCGGTGAAACCGTCAAACGCCGTCAGCCGCGTTTTTCTCCCATTGGGAGAGGTAAGGTACCCATTTGAGTTGGTTGTACGGTGGCTCGTTGGAAAATCTTTAATTTATTGGTGAGTCTTGGACCTCTACTGTCTGGGCAAAGTTCTAGGTAAGCCCTAGGGGCCCATCGAAAATGTCCAATTAAATTTATCTGGAAAATATTTTTTGTATTTAGTTCTATCTAGTTTTTTTTACCTTTGCAATCTGGAGATTCAACCATCGTTGATAAAGCTAAAAAATAGGGAAATCCGAAGGTCTCCACTGTTTTCCCCAATATATGCTATTTCGATTTCCTTCCAGTTCTACTTTTCAAACGATTGTGGGAGCTACCTTTATTTCCAATTCCATTTAACCATTGACAAGGTCAGGAATGGTCCAATTTGTAGAGATGAAGCGTTTGTGGCTCATCAACTCATGATAAAAGGAAAAATTTTCCGGCTAACTTGGGACAACCCAGCCATAATGAGTGCTTTACCTTTATCGGCTGGGGACAAACGCGGCTGTCGGACATGTTGCTGCCCACTACATTTTAAACAAGGCAGGGATCAGGAGGGAGAAGGAAGATAGAAAGAAAGAAAGAAAGAAAGAAAGAAAGAAAAAGAAAGAAAGAAATGTCATTTTTGAGAATGAGCTAATTTAGGGGGGAGGATTCATTGCGGGTTTTCGCGCCAGTGGCGTATCAACTAATTCCTTCCTCATGAGCGACTACACTAGCACTTTAAACATAAACCGGTTTTGATGAAGCAGTAGATTCCGGGATGATAGGCCGTGGTCGAATTGAAAGTGTAATTACAAACGTTTAAGAACAGTTGCTGCTGAGCCTCCGAGATACAATCTTAGAAGTCGACGAGTGACGAAACGTTTGGATGTACGCTATGGCCTCTAATTCTACTGCTTCATCACGTAAATCTGGTCGTGAAAGTCTTTGTTATTATACAAAACCGGTTTCTCGTAATTCCCGAAACTAATCGAGAATTGAAACGATTGGCCACATGATAAACAAATATAGTTACGATTGCAATAGTAATTGAAAATGTCTTGTACAAAGCAAATGGTTCAGCGCAATGTAAACGCATTCGAGGATAGTACAAAGCTTATTCCAACCAAATAATTTGGTTGCTGAGATGTACAATGGTTATTCAAGCCGAATCATTTGGCTACTCCTGAAGGATTGAATGTCCGGTACTAAGGCGTCCAATCTATTTACCAATGCAATGTCCGCGAGGCTTGATTGCATTGATGTATTCACTAGTAGCATCTTCAAGATGGCCATGGGCGACACACTTTTGATTTTGGGATCGTCCCCCATCAAGGAACAGAATACTTAGAAATTTTCAGGAGGTTGAGTTGAGTTGAGTTGAGTTGAGAAAGGGCCAAGGTCGAGTGGTTAAAGAGCTTGCATTTCAATCTGGAGAACGGTAGTTCGAATCCTGAAGGGGATCGGATTTTTTCAGTAATTCAGATTAGAATACAAAAGCAATGAGGCCATCGTCCAGAAACCATCAGTCCTTCTCAGGACTTACCTGATGATGGGAGTAGCACCAACTCCCGAAGCGTTGCTCCTTTCCCCCTGACAATGGGCTCCGCCGTAATTGCTCGATGACTATGAAGCCCGTGCCTCTAATAACTATTTACACAGCAGGCGTTGGAAATCAAATAAACAAACCAATTGTTGTTTTAACTTTTAAGATAACATACAATATAGGTATAAAACTTATAATTAGCACATGGCTATGCCAGCAGCCTGATTATGGCGATTATAATACCGGTATTTATTTAATCCCCTGGTATTAAAAAGGTAAACAAACAAATTTTGAATAGCACTTTCCATTATGAAATCATCTTGTTTACATTTTTAATACCAGGGGAATAAATAAATACCGGTATTATAATCGCCATGATCCGTCAAAACCCGCCTGTTAATAATATTTTAACATATTTTAACCCAAATATTTTAAATATAAGAATAATAATACAAAATAACTTTGCACTAATTCCACAAAATCAATTTATGTTGTAACAGCTGTATCGGTGGTAGACACTGCCGTTACAAACATCTGTTACAATATAAATTTTCTTTGTGGAATTAGTGCAAAGCTACTATGTAATTTTATTCTTATTTGTAATATATCACTTCCACGAAGTCACTGGAGAAACTCTTTCAAATATTTGAACCCAACGATTGGTAAAGGTAGCATTTTCAGAGCGAAGGTTTGTTCGTGAAAAATGATCTTATAATGTTAACACACGGAGTTACAGAGCCACAAAGAATTTTTAATTTGAAACGCAGAGAAACCCAAGCACTGTTCGCAGACCATGAAATACGAGGGTGGAAAAAATTATATATATATATTTTTTATGTCAATTTAGCAGAGCTGCTTCTTCTTGGCAAATTAACAAAATTGACTGTTTTTTACAGAACTCTCCGACAATTATCTCTCTTTCTTTGGATCTTTTTCATTCTCTCTGAAAGCGCGTTCACTTATAACTGAAACAATCGGCTTTATTAAGGCTCTTTGAAATTGAAAATGTAGGGTTATTACTGTCCTGTTTCTTCTGCCTGCGACAGTACCCTTTATACAATCACATTATATTTTGTTCACTCGCTGGAACGAAAATAAAGAGAACTGTGTTTAATTTCAATTTGGCGGATTTTGGTCTCTCGGCCCACTCTTACATTTAAGGCGGGTATTCCACATACGTCAATCGTCAATGAAAAATTGAAAAATGACGTAACAATGACGTAAATTGACGTGGTAGCAGAATTTTTAGTATGTCTTTAATGTCTGCTAAAACGTAATTTTTCAATTTTTCATTGACGATTGACGTATGTGGAATACCCGCCTTAGGCACAGAGAACCGTTTGCAGCATTCATTACATTAGTGTTATGTTGGCAAAAGTGTAAACTTTATTTTGAACCCTCATCGTTTTTAGGTCTTCATTTAATTATTTCATTTGTAGCTTTGGGTCGGCAATGAAATATAATAGTAATAAATAATTAAAAATAATGGAGAACTAAGCGAAGATGCTACGACTAACCTGCCATTGTTCTTCTTCTTTAAACGCCTCTTCTATGGTTCTATCGAAGATTGGCTATCACCAAGGCAATTTCAACCTTGGACACTGCTGCTCTGAAAAGGGAAGTCTTGCTAAACCACTGCCTCAGGTTTTTTTTTTAACTATGACGTCTTTCTTCTGGGTCCCCCATATATATGTAAGCCACTGATAAACTGTGTATCACTAACACCAATTAGCCACAGTTATGTAAATTTATTATTATAATAAAGGGACAGTGTGGATGGGGTCCAGTGTATAAATGATAGAGTAGCTCTGTAATCAATTTTCCTGTATAGTTTGAATTCGCGGCGAAAAAAGTGTATAAGTACGGTCAACTTCCAGTAGTAATTGGCTTAACATACAAACATATTTATACGCATACGGTATTGAGCAGGTTGCTCATATAACATGATTTAGTCAGTAAATACAGTGGGCCTTAATCCGACACTGCCTTCTCAACTGAAGCAGTTATTGCACTGGAGTGGGGGACCAATCGGCTCAGTGTTGTTCACTTGTTCTGGGGTTGCTTCCCATAACCGTCTATATTTTTCAATGTGCTACCAGATCACTTTTAACATCCAATTTGTGTGGTTTTGCTCCCGAACATCGTGAGTACAAGCCTTCCCCGCACACCCAGTACAAGCGGAAACACGGCCATTGTGGAGGGGTCTGGCTGTCTCATAATATTTTCATCAAATCACTGAAAGTCGTTTGACAATAATCTGTTTTGTTCTCAGGGGAGTGGCAGTGGACGATCAGGGGTACATCTTCGTCGGGGACTCGGGCAACAACCGCATTCAAATCTTCCACCCGGATGGAGCGTTCCTACGAGCGTTCGGGTGCTGGGGGTCGGGAGACGGGGAGTTCAAGGGACTGGAGGGAGTCGCAGTTATGAGCAATGGCAACATTCTGGTGTGCGACCGCGAGAATCACCGCATTCAAGTGTTCTAAGCTACACTAACAGGTGAGTGAGGATTGGGCTTACTTGACTACCCCATGACCACTTGATGGCGAGCTAGGAGTCGGAAGTTCAAGGAACTGGAAGGAGTCGCAGTCATGAGCAATGGCAACACTCCGGTGTGCGACCGCGTATTCAAGTGTATCTTTTATTTTTATTTTACTTAATCCATTTTACGACGGAAGACAAGTTAGTTTGTTGATAATTTGAACTATTATGAATTAGACTTTGAAATTAATAACTGTTATTGGACTATTAGCCCATCATTTGGTTGTGAATTATCAAGTTGCTGTAAATTCAAAAATAATTTATGGCGGGAAAGAGTGCTGTACCTACCTAAGTCAACTAATCAACAATTAGGGCGAGGCTTCTCCATAAGTTAATCATGAGCGCCATTGAGCGCTATAATTGGGAATTGGCTCTGCCATCACAGCAGGTAATTCTATAAGAAAGTTACCCATTGACAGATGTATAATCCAACCATTTCTTTATTTCAGATCACACATAGCACCTTCGAGATCATTTGAAGCACCGCCATTCTCACCGCTGCAATCACCCAGCACATACACGCCAAGATCAAGAACTTCCAGTAGTAGTTCCAGATCGTATCTCCAGAGACCGAGGAGCACAATATTTTGAGAATCGCCGTCCCTGAAAGTTTCCATGGTAGACAATGATCAAGTGAATGAAGAGAGAATGGAAGCGGAAATTCGCGTTTAAAATCAAAATTTTACCCGAAGAAAACTTTTGAGTTTCCCAGAAATTTAAAGTCAATAGTGTGACGTCTCCCAGTGGGCCGCTATGGACTGGAAAAACATGGGAAATGCATTGCTACCATCCCGTGGCTGGAGACCGTTATCAATATGGCTGCTAGTGCAGCCTGCACAAGAGAAGTACGCAATTTGGCAGGGAAAACCAGTGATAAGTGTAGCCTGCACAAGCTAAGCACAGAGTTTTTGACCCGGTCCAGATATCCGTTCTGCTATGCTGCAATGTGTAAGACTTCGATATTTTTTGCGTTGGTACTTATCTCTGATAGTTGGCTTATGGTTAACGGGTGCATCGTAAGGCATATTATGGCTCCCGCCGCTCCAGTTAGTGTATTTCTATGATTGCTACATAATTTGTCAAAGAAGTAGATTGTAATAGAAAGAGTCTAAAAATTGGGGGAAGGGCAAAACCTAGGACATATGCATTGCTGGCTGATTTGTCAAAGAAATAGAGTGTAATAGAAAGAGTAAAAAATAAAAAAAATACATCTACTACTTAGCTTGTGAGTCTCAACGTTTACTTATCCACATAGTCGTACCCAGTGAGGTACAGGAGGTGATACGCCCCCCCCCCCCTAAGCATTTGGCAAGACTTGGTATTCTTTGATGAATTTACACAAAATAAAAAAGTGCGGGGAATTCAAACTAGATGATACCTACTAAATAAGATTTTAATGTTTCTATTAAAAAGTTGAAATAAACCCGCGAAAACCAATCGATTGAATCGACGTTTTGCACCTGTCGACTAGGGCAGCCCAACCGATTGGTCAGAAAATTTAGCTAGTGTGGGACTCAAGCCAACAACCTTTTGTGATAAAGTAAAAATCCTTATCAATACACTGTATCAGTGATCGGCAACCTTTTTGTACAAGTGAGCCAAATTCCGGGTATTTTGAAGCTGAGACCTTTTCAAAAGGCGGGGATTCCACCGACCGGCTAGGGCTAAATACAAAAACGGTGACGTGGTAGCAGACATTCAAGACTTAGGCGGGGTTTCCACCGACCTCGCAATGCAGAATGCAAATGACATTGACGGAATTTCTTTTTATAGAAATCTATTAAAATGTTTGTACTTAACATATCCCATGAAGCCATTTTTTAATTTTAGTTTGTTTGTTTGTGATTTTACTGTATGATCATTGAACAATTTTAACTATGGCATGGAGGAAAACAAACATTTCCGTCAATGTCATTTGCATTCTGCAATGCGAGGTCGGTGGAAACCCCGCCTAAGTCTTGAATGTCTGCTACCACGTCACCGTTTTGGTATTTAGCCCTAGCCGGTCGGTGGAATCCCCGCCTTATGAGGGCGTCAAAAACCGTGTATGCACCTACTAGCCGGTTAAAAATGAATGGTTAAAATATTATCTATTGTTTATAACGTGGTGGTATTAGCCTACTTGAAGTTCCTTTAGCCTCTGTTGCTATGGCAGCAGACAGAGATTATTATTAATTCAATGTCTTTTATGCCACAACAAACCCCGCCTAAGTCTTGAATGTATGTAAACAAGTCTGTAAGCAAGAAACAACAGAAATCACAATCTGTAAGCCATGCAGTCACGTTAAAAAATTACAAAAGGCAGCATTCATAAGCTAAACATGAATATGTGGGCGTCCATACCGTCGATGTTTTCTTTTTTATTTTTAAAATGGCAAAAAATTCTAGTTTTTTCCAAATAGCCAATCCAGATCCCAAATTCGGCTCGCGAGCCACGGGTTGCCGACCACTGCACTATATGATTCTGTCTTATCATAAGGTCACATCCTTTCGGCGTGCTGAAAGGGGGAGGTTCAATTTGGTTTCCGTGTGGTAAGGGTATAAATCAAAGATGCTCTTGGAAATAGTACCTTTGTTTTGTAACGGGAAAGGTTAGAATTGTTTTTTATATCAAAAGGCTATCTTCGGTATATTCTAGAACTTTTATTTGGCTGCGCTAATTTAATACGTGTTGAAACCCCCATGCCACTGCGTGCGGCACTGACTTGCCTGTAAGTAGTCTAGTGGTAGTGTGGCCATCTACAGCCCGGTGACCTGAGTTCGAGAACCGGTCGGGGTTCTTCTCCAGACTGTTATTACTCTTTGAAGGGCTTTTTATCAACGTAGATCTATTGAACTTTTAGTGGCCCATTGAACCTTGCCTGGTTAACGGATTTTCGGATATTCTTTATGTATGCTTCCTGCATGAAGTTTTGACCATTGGCCAATTGGTCGATGTCAACCTGCATCGGCTGAAAGCGATAATAGCCAAGCTGATGTAAGCTTACCATTGGTATAATTTATCAAGGGTGATGAGCATGATTTAACCGAATTCGAGTGCGAGTCTGGGAAAGGTTGGTTCGTATACGTAATGAGCACACAATTAAGCGTTATACAGAATAGTACTCGAAGCTTATTAGGGCCAGACCCCACCATCGCTTGAAAAGTCCGAGTATGGAATACTGGATGGCACTGACATTTTCCATTGCCGTTCAGTACTCCTTACTGAGATTTTTCAACCGATATTGGGACCCACCCTAACTTGATTGCCTCAGCATTTTTTTTCAAGCTTTTATTGAGATCCCATTTACGGCCGGTTCACGCCATCAAAACAGTCCAAAATGTCCATAAAATCGATATGAGTCTAATGGTTTTTCTGTTTTTCAACGTTTCCAAGTTTCTATTTAGAGATTTGGATTGTCATGATAGCTCGGACCGGCCATGAACAGGACCCTTTAGAGTTTCACCTACCAACAATTGAGGAGGCTGTTTACAAACATGGCCAACTCCAAGTTGTAGAACTTTTCAGGACAGTGGATTTTCTGTTGAAAATTGCATTAAGGTTATAGCTAACCCTAGACTTCTCAGCGCTTCTGTGCGCAATCTGGCTGCATTTGTCACTTTATTTTACAACGTGCAGGTGGACATTAAAATTATCTGCAAGGTCGGATCAAAACCCCATTTTGTAAAAAAATGGAGTTGGCCACGTTTGTAACCAAGCTCCTCATATATAGTAACGCTAAAAAAGTGCCTTACACTAGAAATAAGAGTTTTATTGCACCAGAAACGATATATTCTTCACGGTATAACGAAACGTTTTTAGGGTATTTGTGGACAGATGTCGTACATTCAGAGTATGTTAATAACTTTTTTGGCTTTTTGTAACGATTTGACGATACGTTTTTAAGGGATTTTTGTTGAGATGTCCTGCATTCAGAGTTTATTTTTAACTTTTATTGTTGATCGGTTTGACTTTATACTAATATGAATGGCGAATGTATAGATTATAAGCCTTTAAAGGCGATAAAAAAAAATTGTCCGTTTGGTTTAAGTTCCTTAAATAGTCAATTAAACTAACTGAGCACCGAATTACAACCCTGGCATTGGGAAGTCAATGTGACAGTTAGCTCACTTGATAGTTTATTGGATTTGATTATAATGGGTCCTCAACTAGGCCTTAGGCTACGAACTAATGTACAAATCGAAAAAAAAAAAATAGAAAATTTCGGATCGTTTTAATGTTGATATTGTTCGATAAGCCATTTTAGCATTGTGCTAGTGGCAAACTTTTTTATTAATAAAAAACAAATCTGAAAAACTCTGAATATGTTAAGTTAAGTAGAAGGGATGCGGTTGTGTCTGTTGTTACAAGTTTTCGTTTATAATTTTCAAATAAATTATTATAGTAAGTTATAAACTGTGTTTTTTCATTTTTCAGTTTTACCTTATGTCTACATTTGTAAGTAGGTAGTTTTAAAAATACACTGAGTTGAACCATGCGTCACAGCAGAAAAATCAGGAAGCAAGCCTTCCCCGTACACCCAGTGCGAGCGGAAACGGTCACAGCAGAAAAATCACGGTAAGTTGACTGAGGCATACTGTGTAAAACGCGATCAACACTAATCTTTCAATTGAAATACAGTATATGAAAACTCTGAAGCACGATTTCCCTTTTCGGAGCAGCAGTCTCTAGGGCCTAAATCGCCATGATGATCGCCAATCTTCGATAGAAGAGGCATTAAAAGAAGAAGACATGAAAACCTGCATAGCATATACAGGATATATCATTTTTAAGATGACTGTTGTTTGGGGGAACACTTCAATAGCATGCCTCAGGCAACTTACCGTGATTTTTCTGCTGTGACATATGGCTCAAATCACATGTATAGTATATGACAATTATGTAAGGTGTAATTGTTGGGTCTGTTGTGGCATAAAAGACATTGAATTAATAATCTCTGTCTGCTGCCATAGCAACAGAGGCTAAAGGAACTTCAAGTAGGCTAATACCACGTAATAAACAATGGATAATATTTTAACCATTCATTTTTAACCGGCTAGTAGGTGTATACATGGTTTTTGACGTCCTCATAAGGCGGGGATTCCACCGACCGGCTAGGGCTAAATACAAAAACGGTGACGTGGTGGCAGGCATTCAAGACTTAGGCGGGGTTTCCACCAGAAATTTGCAGAATGCAAATGACATTGACGGAAATGTTTGTTTTACTCTATGCCATAGTTAAAATTGATCAATGATCATACAGTAAAATCACAAACAAACACACTAAAAGTACAAGCATTTTAATAGATTTCTATAAAAAGAAAAATGCTAATTTCCGTCAATGTCATTTGCATTCTGCAATGTGAGGTCGGTGGAAACCCCGCCTAAGTCTTGAATGTCTGCTACCACGTCACCGTTTTTGTATTTAGCCCTAGCCGGTCGGTGAAATCGGCGCCTAAGAAACAAGAATACACATGAAAATAGTCCTAATTTAAAATTGAATTATATAATAATAATAATAATAATAAATAAATAAATAAACGTGTATTTACCTCGATCTAATGTTTATACTAAATATAAAAAAATTGATATGTTATTCGGATTCACTCGACTGACGCATTTTGATTTTCGGGTCGATGAATTACATTTGTTTGAAAGTTTTTGTAGTATTATTTGTACAAGCCTTCAATTTAGTATATATATATATATATACTTGTACAGTTCCTACGCATCACATACTACGTATACTACTATACTTGTGTGACAGAAGGAAAGCTTCGACATCTGCACGCTTACCTGTGGGTTGAGATGTGATATTATAATTTTAGGATTTCAGTGAGAGGCTGTCTTCACCTGGTAAGTCTATAAAGAAATGGCTTATGAATTACGTTATATTTCTGTTCGTCGATTTGTAGGTAAACAACTCAGTGCGGATATGAATGTAATTTGGTGCGTTGATTCAGAAAAAAAGTCATACCTCGTGACAATTTTTTTATATTTTAGGCTAGCTCCATTTTGGGGGAGTTTTCCCCTGCAAACAGACCTTAAACTCCAAAAAATTAAAAAAAGTAATATTTCCTTTTATATACGGGCCCTAGGTCTATCCAAGTGTAATGGCTGTATCTTAGTAGTTGTACTAGTGTTCGTCGGGTTAATAACAACTTAGGCCTCAATTTTGGGCCCATAGAGCGACCCCGACTTGACTGTCCTACGCCAGCCCATTGGACGGTGGATCTCCTGATTATAGTGGGTTCCGAACCACTTGGGAAACACAATGAAGTTACACGATTAGTTCGGAGGTGACCAGGACAAGTCCTACCATGTTATCCTACCGGCACTGTGCACACGACCAAGTTATCTGCAGCTTTGAACCTGCTCTGGTCCACTGGATTCAACTTGGTACGGTGGCCGGTTCCCCCTATATAGAGTAGTGGTACGGACTAGGAGTACGGAGTTTTACCCGCAAGGTTGTATTGGTTCGAGTCCCATGCTACATTTTCTGGCCATGCTCTGGAGGCCGTGGAAAGCAGGCGATCCCGGGCCTTCCTAGTTGAGTGTAGGACAGGGCTTTATAGCCTTAATTCCGTTAGGTTGTCTTAATAACAGAGCAAACAGTCATTATTTATTTATTTAGCAGTCACGAGACACAGGGATTTTTTCCTTGTTTTGTTTTCTTATACATGTATATCTATTGTTGTATAAAAACTCGACCTTCGGGTTCGTGTCCCACTTCAAACTTCAAGGCAAATAACAATATCCTACAGTATAATCAGCTGCAGATATCGGAAATGCTCCTCGCAAATCAACTACGTGGATGACCTACTTTACGGAATTTAAAATGCAAATATAAGCACTAGACAATACCCAGCGTGCACCTGATAAGCTACCGTAGTCCAGCCTTTACTGGGTTGCTTATCGCGTCTTTAAAAACATTTAAATTAATTTTCTGATGCCCCCTTTTCCTGTTTATTTGTCCTCCAACGGTGCAGTTTTCCTCTTTCTGCACAGTAAGGCCCCAGCTCGTTCCCATTCTTGTTCTAGTTGAGCTTACACCTCATGGTGTATTCTTTCAGTTCACAGTCCAGTTCTCAAGCAATTAGCGTATTCCGGCCCATACCATTGTACAGTAATAAATAAATAAATAGTCACTTTTGGTTCTATTACTAAGCCAACCTAGCGGAGTTAGGGCTATAAAGCCTTCTCTTTCACCCAACTAGCAAGGCCCGAGACCGCCTGCTTTACATGCCCTCCGAAGCATGGCCAGAAAATGTTGCTAGTATAGGACTCGAACCAACAAACTTTCGGGTGAAAGTTGGAGTCTGTACCACTATTCTACATATCCTGACTAATAATAATAATAATAATAATGGGTTTTTTATGAACCTAAACTAAACCAAAATTAGCTCATTGGTCCCCTGTCCAATGCCAACGACGGACATTATTTATATTGTTTCCGTATGCAATTTTGGCCATTGGCAAACTGGTATACGTCCTTGATGTCAACCTACACCGGCTACAAGCGATAATGGACAGGTCGGTTGACGCCTTCTATTGTTCCCTCTATGATGCAGCTTATTCTTTGTACCTCTAATATTGTTGTTATATGACAACGTACAATATTGAGGAGTAACCACATTTATCGGTTAGCAAAGATATTTAATCTAAACGCTTGTTCATTAGATGTTACTGACATTACAGGTAATTTTCCATAAACCATTGTCATAATTAACCTTAAATGGATATCACATATATTAAAAATTAAATAGAAACAATACGACTAGGTACTATTGTATTACTTACTGTAAATACAATATTATAAAATATCACATATAAGTCCCCAGGCCCGGCCCGTCCTATGGGCAAGTGGAGCGGCCGCACCAGGCGCCGAGTCCAAGGGGGCGCCGCGAGACGCCCCCTTGGACTCGGCTTTGTGTTTTCAAGCGGGATAATTTAAAAAAAATAAAAATAAAATAATTTTTATAGAAGACTTGTTTTAAATCTGGCGCCAACCGGTTTAACGTGGTGGAACGTTAACTCCTTCCACGACAACTCCGAGTGGTTATGTTGGCCACCCTAACTAAAATGGCAGATCATAGCATTGTTATTGGTTACTAATTTCAGCTTCACTCGTATCTCTTGTGAGATTTTTATAAATAATTGCAATTGGCAACAAAAAAATTTTAAGGTAAGCAGACGCAGATGCTTTATAGCGGTATTTGTATTAAGTTGTTGTTATAATAAATAAGAGAGTTACAAAGCAGATTAAGAAGTGGCTCGGCTTGCAATTCTGCGAATGGTTTGTGTTTGTTATTAATATCAAATAAGAGAATTTATGTCTACTGTATGTCCAACTTATTGTATATTTATTTATTTTGGACTTTATTTAGACTTAAGGTAATTTATGTGTCTTTTATTTTAGCAACTTTGCAAAGGCAATGTGGAAAAAATTGTCAGGCGCCGGAAATGAGAGGAAAAGAAGAGCTAGGGAAGCTGAGAATGAAAAGCAAGCGGCGCAAATGGCCAAATTTCTAAAACGGCCAGGTCCACATCCAGACCCAACCCAGCCCCCTAGTACAAGCAAGGAAAGTACGGTTGAGAGTGAGGCCCAGGCGGTTGCGCTGGACGAGGCCATTTTTGAGAACTTGCCTTGCAGTGAAGAAGAAAGAAGTTTTTCTATGGACATAGCCAAGTGGCCCTCTTACTTGTCTTCACAAGTTATTGACATGATCGTTGAAGAGGGGCCGCAAAACGGGAAACTCGATGATGATAAATACCCAAAAAATGAGAAAGGCCGGCATTTTTCCAACAGCCATTTCAAAAAAAGCATGCCCAACGGAGAAGTATATGAGCGGCAGTGGCTTGTTTATTCCAATTCAACAAAGAAAGTATACTGCTTTTGTTGTCACATCTTCAAGCGCACAAGTCGTTGCCATCTTTCCAATGTTGGCTCTGACAACTGGCATCATTTGTCTCGTTTACTAACGAGCCATGAGTTTTCTGACGACCACCAGCAAGCCTTATTAACGTGGCTTGAAACGGCTAAAAGGTTAAAAAAATGTTGTGGCATAGATAAAGGGCTTCAGAAGCAATTGGAGGATGAAAAAGCAAGGTGGTCTTCTGTTATGGAACGAATGATCGCCATCACGCTGTTTTTGGCTGAACACAATTTGCCTTTTCGTGGTAGCAAGGACACTTTATACACTCCAAGAAATGGGAATTTCTTAGGCCTTGTACAATTACTTGGCCAATTCGACCCCGTCATGATGGAGCACTTGCGAAGAGTGATGCAGAAGGAATCCAAGCATTTTTATTTTAGCAAAAATATTCAAAACGAAGTAATTAAATTATTAGCTGACGAAGTAAGAGGCCAAATATTATCTAAAATAAGAAGTGCCAAGTATTTTTCTATAATTTTAGACTGTACTCCTGACATCAGCCACACTGAGCAAATGAGTGTCACCTTCAGATTTTTCGACGTCGATGAAGCGCGTGTGCGTGAGTGTTTTTTGACATATAAGCCAGTGGCTGACTCAACTGGAGCCGGCCTGACGGGCTTATTTTTGGACGAAATAATTGATAAATATGGTATTGACATGAATGACTGCAGGGGCCAAGGATATGATAATGGTGCTAATATGGTTGGACACATTAAAGGAGTTCAGAGTCGCATTGCTAAAACCTATCCACGAGCCTTTTTTAACCCTTGCGGCTGTCATAGTCTCAACCTTGTGGTTGCCGATGCAGCAAAAACTTCTATCAAATCAGTGTCTCTTTTTGGTGTGCTGCAACGGCTGTTTGTGTATTTCTCAAATTCAACAAAGCGGTGGAAGGTGGTCTCAGAGCATCTGCAAAATTTAAGCCTGAAAAAGGTTTGTGACACACGCTGGGAAAGCAGGATCAACAGCTTGAAAGCAGTGCGGTATCAGTATGCTGAAGTTAAAAGGGCTCTGGAGGATGAATATGAACAATCAACGGACCCTGTTGCAAGCTCAGAGGCTGAATCGCTTCTTGTAAATTTGGAAAAGTTCGAGTTCTTAATGGCGTTAGTCATATGGTACGATGTTTTATTCCAGGTTAATCTAGTAAGCAAAACAATGCAATCTGAAACCATGGATTTGTCCGAAGCTACAAAAATTATGAATAAATGCTTGAAATTTTTAAAAGAATACAGAAGTACAGGTTTCACTTCTGCACTCATCACTGCCAAAGAAATCGCTGAAGAAGCACAAATCACTCAGGAGTTTGAAACTGTCCGTCTGCGAAGGAAAAAGAAGATGTTTTCTTATGAAAATCAAGACGAATCTCCTACTGACCCAGAAACAGCGTTTCGCACCTCTGTCTTCTATCCAATGATTGACACAGCCATTAATTCATTGCAGTTGCGCTTTTCCCAATTAAGTGACATTAATAGTAC
Organism: Psococerastis gibbosa; assembly: GCA_963971405.1. Classification (NCBI taxonomy): domain Eukaryota; kingdom Metazoa; phylum Arthropoda; class Insecta; order Psocodea; family Psocidae; genus Psococerastis; species Psococerastis gibbosa. Next base: position 40,620,823 of record OZ020489.1, on the reverse strand, counting down.
ATGGCAATTTATGTACGATTTGAAAAAGATCGACCATAATGGTTTGAATGCGGCCTGCTCAGATTTAGAATCTGTCTTAACCCATGGCGCTCTCAGTGATATTTCGGGTACCGAGCTAGCCCAAGAAATAAGGAGCCTTAGTGCGTTCTTAGGCGGCGACGATGGGCATCCAAAGGGGGTTCTTGAGTTTTTGGCAAAGCATTGTTGGAAAGATATGTTTCCAAACGTTTGGACAGCTCTCCGCATTTTCATTACTATACCGGTCACTGTTGCTAAGGGAGAAAGGAGCTTCAGCAAGCTAAAATTGATAAAGACCTACCTAAGGTCTGTTTTAGCTGATGAGAAATTGTCGGACTTAGCCATATTATCCATAGAAAATGAGATCGCCAACAATCTCTCCTATGATCATTTGATTAAAAAATTTGCTAGCATCAAAGCTAGGAAGGAGAAATTTCAATAATTTTACATTTAGTTATTAGTTACAGTTGCCTAATACAATCCCTTTATAAGAAGCATGCACAATTTTTTAATGTCTCCCATACTCAAGCGTTCATGAATAATTTACGGTCTCTGGGAGGGGGGGGGGGGGCGCTAAAATGTAAACTCGCACCACTCAAGAAAATACCTCGGGCCGGGCCTGTAAGTCCCTATAGCCTATTGCAAATTACTTTCCATTTCAGTCTTCTTATGTTTTTCTTTTTAATAATTTGATTGTAATAGTCTATAAATTGTGTCGATAGTTTGATGATTACCGTCTATTGTATATTTTATGTAACTTTAACAAAATTGTACCACGAATTTAAATTGTAATCAATTTGCTATGTCAGATTTGCATTTGTTTGGACTTTTAGTTTTTGCAAATAAATGAATATTTATTTATTTATAATATACACATATGTAATGTATAGGCAGTGTGTAGCTGCTAGGCAAAGAACTCAAACTTTCAGATATCGGCATATACAAACTACGAGTAACAAATTTAATTATGCCAATAAACTAGCGGGTTCAATAAATTTTAATAAAAGTTAATATGTTGTGCTCCGATAGAAGGGGGCGCAAGAGTGAGGGTAAGAGGGGGGGGGGACTATCGGTAATTCGGTATTTTAAAGGAATTCAATTTGCCGTTCTGATACCTGACGCGATTTACCTCATCCGAAAACGGGAATGGTAAAAATCGCTCACCTTGAAGAATGTTTACCTATGGATTTGCCGAAGAGTTACCTTTGTAAATACTGTAATGCGATTTGAACACTTGAGAATTCATAGGAGGGGGGGGGGGAGGATTGGTTGTAGGTTATATACAATATATTATGTTTTTTAAAGGGAAAACTTCCTAAGGCGTAGGTACTTCACTGATCTTCACTTCAATCCATGGACGGATACAGGGGGGTGGGGGGTATTTTAGTATGTATTGTAGGTTAATTTATTTCGCTTTTCTTTTATCGATATTACACAGGTTTTAGCTATATTGAAAGAAAGAAAAAAATAAAATTGTCTTTATTTTCCAGATTTGACCCCATCATGACTAAGTAATACATATAGGCTACGAGTCCGCCGGCAACATACTGTGCATCCAATTGTAGAGGAGTATTTTTTTATACTTCTTCTACTTTCATTTATGGCCGCAAGATTGATATTCCATTGAAATTCGACATCGTAAGTACAAGAAACAGCCCAAATTTTTCTCAGTGGTAAATTTTCATTTTCTATTTTGTATGGTATTTCTCATATTAACCGAAATATTGGGGATGGACGGGCGGTGTTAATAACCTTTAATTTTTTTAAAAGCGGAAGGATACGAATTTTTTTTAATGTAATTCATAGCAGAAAGCCACAACCCTTCTTAACCTTTCCAAAGTTTTGAGTGGGGATTTGATTTGACGGCAGCATTCAGTTGGCCTTTTAATAGCCTGCTGCCTATACAATATTGAAAATGCAGACCTAAAGTTATGATTTCGCTGTACATATAGCTCACTTGCAGTATATGAGGGGAGGGGAATGCCGACCACGTACTCAAGGCATGTAGCGTAGTGTTACGGACTCTGACTTTCACCCGAAAGGTTGTTGGCTTGAGTCCCACACAAGCTACATTTTCTGGCCATGCTTCGGAGGGCATGTAAAGCAGGTGGTCCCGGGCCTTCCTAGTTGAGTGTAAGAGAGGGCTTTATAGCCCTAACCCCGCTAGGTTGGCTTAGTAATAGTAACAACAAAAAGTCGTTATTTATTTATTTATTTTAACTAGGGCTAACCCGATAACACAGACGTTGTGAAGACCCTTACTATGTTTTAACAAAGTTAGATCATTGCCCAATGATTTTTTCAAGGCCAAAAAATAATAGTGTTTTAAATTAAAAAAGAAAAACAGAAAAAGAAAACAAAGAAAACCCCATACCCCCCCCCCTAGCTCTCAGCGCCACCTTCCGGACCTTTCCTCAAACTTGGCTTTTAAAATCATTTGGTCTACCTACTGTAATTTTTACCCTCCACTAAATTTGCCAAAGTTTGTTGAGCTTTTCTTTCCATGCCTTGAGTGAAGTTTTGCCGAGTTTTTTTTTACTTTACAAGTTTTAACAAGGGGGCAAGTGCGACACAACCACTCTTAAGAATATTTTTTTAAGGGGGGGGGGGGGGTTAGGGAGGGGGGGGGGAGTGTTTTGACAAGTTTTTGTGATAGCATTTCTGTACTGATGTTGACTTTTCCCATCCAATTTTGCAAGACTTTGCCGTTTGAACTATTGCTGAACGCGATTTCTTATGGCTATATTGGAGAAGTTTTATCATGCATTCACTTGTTAGACTGCGGTAATGGTAAGCTTCCCACAGTTTGTCCATTATCACTTGTAGCCGGTGCACTGCCGGTGTCGGTTGACATCGAGGCCGTAAACCAGTTTGCCAATGGCCCAAAATTCTTACGGAAACAATATAAAGAACCGGTCCGAGTTTACTCGGACATGCTTTCCAATTTATCAATTAGTAGAGGGAGAAAATTATGAATTTCATCGTCAATAATTTTCCTATGATTAAATTTCGGATATCTCGGGAGGGGGGGGGGGGTCCACCTGACGTCACTGGAGGTGACGTAAATTCTAGATAGGTTAGACCAACATATTACCACACAGCAATAATGGCAGGGCACGCAATGCATTTGAGCGCAAATTTTCTATCATTTTCTCAAAAACTTTTTTTGCACAAAACTCTATATTATACCCCCCCCCCCAAATAAATAAAATGGTCCCAAGGTATGATTTTTGTGAACCTACATGCCGAATTTCATCAAAATCGACCGAGTAGTTTGCCCGGAAATCGACGCACAGACAGACAGACAGACAGACAGACAGACAGACAGACAGACAGACAGACATTTCGTAAAAACCACTTTTTTGGATTCCTGGAACCTTAAAACGTGTAAATCCGTTGAAATATCGGAATCGAAAAAATTTCGACTGTCACAAAGCTTTCCTTATACTAGGCTACGTCTTCTTCTGGTGAACAACCCTCATGGTTTGGCTTGCAGCATTTTGCTCCGGCTCTTCCACTCCGATCTTTCCTCTGCCAGCCTCTTGAGTTGGCTAGCTAGGCTATGTATAAATTGGAAAGCAATAAGTACTGCTTTCTTTCTGTCTTATTCCAAAGCCGCCAGCAGGCTTACGCTCAGCAGGCTGGATGACATGGGGGAGGACCACAATGAGCTGCTAGACTCAAGGGCGGATTTTGCCTCCAATTTAGGGGGGGAGGTCAGCGAGCTGATTCAGTGGATTATAACATTAAAAAACATTATTATTTTTAATTCCCACTGTAAACCCATATTATCTAGTGAAATTTCATTTAATTTTTTTTTTGGGGGGGGGGGGTCTATAATCCCCGACCCCCCCCCTAAAATCCGCCCTTGGCTAGACTGCTGAGAAGGCAAGGCTGACAACGGACAGTACAAGAAAGAGACGCATGCAGGTCGGAGGAGGCTTCTCAAAGAGGTCAGGTTTCACTTTAAGTGCTTACACGCAAGGACGGATAAAGGGGGGGGGGTAGCTGCCCCCCAAATTTATTTAAATCTATTGTAAATTAATTTATTTTGCTCCCCTAAAATGGGCTGGATCCGTCCCTGCTTACATGGTGGTTACATGTGTAGAGTTCTAATGTTCTATATACGATAAGAGGGATGGGACCCTTGTGAGCGCCTAAAACATTTTTTGAGTCCTGAGGCCACCTACAGCCGGATCACGGCGATTATAATACCGGTGTTTATTTAATCCCCTGGTATTTATAATGTAAACAAACAAATTTTCAATAGCACTTTTCATTATGAAATTATCTTGTTTACATTTTTAATACCAGGGGATTAAATAAATACCGGTATTATAATCGCCATGATCAGGCTGCTGGTGTCACATCTCCTTTGACCAACAATCATAGGAGTAATGAGGCACTCACTTCCGGCCAAAATTATAATATTTTAATTTCTGGGGCCATCACCCCGTCACGTCTCCTTCGGCCTTCTTCTTCTTCTTTTTTCTTTTTCTAACTCTACAGCCCTTGATGAGCTTTGGCCTGCTCGACAACACTCGTCCAGTCATCTCAGTTTTGTACAACCCTCCACCATCTACGGACTCCCAACTCGCGAAGGTCAGTTTCCATCTCATCCTTTCAGCGTTTTTGAGGACGTCCGGTCAGTCGTCTTCCTGTCATGCTTGCTTTGTACATCCTTCTCTCCTTCGATCAGTCTTTCAAAAACACGTAACAGGTGGCCCCCTGGATTAAAAAAAAATATATGGCGCACTCGAATGCCCCATCTCTCTTATAGTATAGAACTCTAGGTATACATTGTAAGCCTTCTCCTACCAGTCCTACCACGCCAGATGAAAAGTTAAAAATATTACGGTGTCAAATAAAGTTATAATTTAATATTTGACATAGCGTTGCTTTATACATATTTTACAATGGAGTTTAATTAACAGACAGAAAAGGAGTTAAAAAGATTTAAAGTGTCCCGTCATCGTGGCAACCAAATTACTTTTGACGTGCTTGTGAAAAGTTATCTCCATAAAAATTTTAAAGCGCAGATGAAAAAATTGCGTGGCACTAAGTGAAAATTTTATAGTCTCACGAATTTAACACGATACGACACTAAATTTCACCTGCAGCTTCGTCTAAGCCGTTCTGACTTTTTAGGTTACTCAAAAGAATGAACCTTCTACCGTACATGTTAAATAACCGGTCCGATGTTACTCGAACATGTTTTCCTATTTATCAAATTACCGATCAAAGTACCGAGATAAGTAATTTGATAATTTCATAGTCCTCGAAAATTCTGGAAGGATGAGTTGGAAACTGGCCTTCGCCAGTTGGAACTCCGTTGATGGTGGAGCGAAGTACTAAACCTTGATGACTAGAGGAGTGTTATCGAGCAGGCCAAGAAGGAGAAGGAGAAGAAGCAGAAGAAGAAGAAGAAGAAGAAGAAGAGGAGGAGGAGGTAATACCGGCCCTAGACTATCAATTATTATATTGAATATTCTTATTTTCACCCAAATTCTTTTATTAATTTTAGAAACAGCCGTCGCTTTCATCCAATCATATGTATTCGCAATTTTAGCCACTCTATATTCAACAGAAACTAATTAATGTTAACACAAAATCACCCTTACCACTGTAAGTCCATGGCCCCTGTAATGGGGAGGAGGAGAAGGAGGAGGAGGAGGAGGAGGAGGAGGAGGAGGAGGAGGAGGAGGAGGAGGAGGAGGAGGAGGAGGAGGAGGAGGAGGAGGAGGAGGAGGAGGAGGAGGAGGAGGAGGAGGAGGAGGAGGAGGAGGAGGAGGAGGAGGAGGAGAAGGAGGTGGAGTAGAAGAAGAAGAAGAAGAAGAAGAAGAAGAAGAAGAAGAAGAAGAAGAAGAAGAAGAAGAAGAAGAAGACGAAGAAGAAGAAGAAGAAGAAGAAGAAGATATTTTCATAGTAAAAATAATTTTCCTAAGGTTAAATTTCGGTTGCCTCGATATTCCTTATCCCAAAGATCCTTTCTGTACTTTTATTTTATAAATTAACATATAATTAGTTAATAAAATGAGATTATTATTGTATGGTGGTATTCAAGTTTATACTATTTCAGGAGATGTTCAAAGAACTATTTTGACAATTTAGCCACAGTGAAATGAGAATTTAAATAATTAGCTCACACGCCATGTTGTTTTTTAAAAACATGGAAACATTACCCTTAACAAGGCCGGGACCGGCCCGGAAACTTGCGCGCCAAAGATAAGGATTTTCACTTAAGAAAAGGTAGAAGATGTGGAAGACGGTAATAGTGAATATTTTAAAATGTCACTGATAACAAAACAAACGAGAAAATCTCCGAAAATTCTCATTTATCTAATGCTCTATCATCTGTCTTATTCACAGTTATACTGCATTTCTCAGTAAGTCATAGTGAGATTCTCCAAAGTGACTTCGTGGAACTTCATCATACTTATAATTGTAGAAAGAATGAGACGCAACTGATCCACAATAAAATATATTAAACGTGACCGGTTTCGGTAAAATACCATCATCAGACATGTCTGATGATGGTATTTTACCGAAACCGGTCACGTTTAATATATTTTATTGTGGATCAGTTGCGTCTCATTCTTTCTACCATTATAAACTCAGTAAGTCATTTATTATTTAACATTTTTTAACCTTAAAGTTCACGAACAGGCGTAACCTTTTCACGTTGTTACCTGCAGGGATGGACTTCTCTCAGTGCTGTGTAAGTTTTCAACATTCACTGAACCCGTTTTTGTCAGTTTAGCTCTTTTATTCCTTCACCAAACTCAAAGTGAGCTTTGTTCATTTTGGGTTGAGAGAATTTTGAACTGTGAAACGAAACAATGCAGACAATGCTGACAATTAATGTCCTAAATTGCATAATAATGATTCACTCTGGACAGCTACGTCCAAAGTTAATAGACGTGTACCAGTGTACCTATAGCCTGCTGTCATCAATTGTGCGTAATTAAAAACAGGACTTGGTTGACTTGGGCTACCACAGCAGCTAAGGGAGTAAGGGAAGGTGTAATGAACCAGAGACAAGCTATGAGAAACCTCAGCTTACAAAAAGGAGGCGAACCCGGGTTAGAATAAGGCGGGGATTCCACAGACCTGCTAGTGCTAAATACAAATACGGTGACGTGGTAACAGACATTCAAGACATAGGTTGCGTTCCACCGACCTCGCATTGCAGAATGCAAATGACATTGACGAAAATTTGAATTTTTCTATTTATAGAAATCTATTAAAATGTTTGTACTTAACATATCCCATGACGCCATTTTTTAATTTTAGTTTGTTTGTTTGTGATTTTACTCTATGATCATTGATCAAGTTTAACTATGGCATAGAGTAAAACAAACATTTCCGTCAATGTCATATGCATTCTGCAATGCGAGGTCGATGGAAACCCGCCTAAGTCTTGAATGTCTGTTACCACGTCACCGTATTTGTATTTAGCACTAGCAGGTCGGTGGAATCCCCACCTATGCCAAAGGCTGTAGAAAGAAATGCCATACTTGTTGTGCTGTCAATTATCATCAATTGCATAATAATGATTCACCCTGGACATCTAGGTGTAAATGTAATACACATGTGTACCAGTGTACCTATAGCCTGCTGTCATCGATTGTGCGTCATTATTAGATAATCAGAGAATTAGAGTAAACTACTGATGGGTGGGCTCCATGAAGTGATAAAATACTATACTATGCTACTAATACATTCAAAAGCGAGATGACTGGAGGAGTGTTGTCGAGCAGGCTAAAATCCCATCGAGGAATATTATATTATATTCAGACGAGGAGGAAGAAGTAGAATAAGAAGGGGAAGTAGAAGAAATGGAACAAGCTGGTTACGATGAAGAAGAAGAAGAAGAAGAAGTAGTAGTAGTAGAAGAAGAAGCTGCAGCTCCAACCCGTATCCCGGATGCCGTCCTACATTCCACAGCAATCCAAGAATCAATAAAAAGCACTGTATGTAAAAAATTCCCCAGATTGTAACTAGAGCAGAAAGTGAAATAACGGTGAACTGAAAGGTCAGTGGACTGTTGTTGAGCAGACTAAAGGCCATCAAGGGCTGAATAGCCGGAGGATGAGCAAAAAGTAGAATAAGAAGGGAAAGTAGAAGAAATAGAACAAGCTGGTTAAGATGATGAAGAAGAAGAAGCAGATGAAGAAGAAGAAGAAGAAGTAAAAGGAGGGCACGAAGAAGAATTAGTAGTTGAAGAAGAAGAAGAAGCTTCAGCTCCAACCCGTATCCCGGATGCCGTCCTACATTCCACAGCAATCCATGAAATAATAAAAAGCACTGTATGTAAAAAATTCCCCAGTTTGTAACTAGAGCAGAAAATAAAATAACGGTGAACTGAAAAGACAGCGGACTGCTGAAAAATCTGTAATCCACTTCTTCTACAATTCCACGGCGAAGCAATGCATAAAATATTGGCGGCGACTGTTTACATGCAATGTCTATGGAAATGGGGAAAATCAAAATGCAAGAAACTGTCACAAAAATCAAAGATACTTCTCCAATATCGTATTCTCCCCACTGGCGTTTCTTTTTTTACTTCGTCTTTTTGTTTTTATTTATGGGAACGAATGGAGGAATGAGAACTGGTGAAATTATGGTTCCATGATTGATAAGAAGCTTTAACAACTGCAGTAGAATTTCGAAGCATCGTAAAAGAAGATATTATGCCGTGACAGACTCTGTTAGATACCATATGCCAATATGGACATTAAATTTTTATTGCTTTCATATTTCCTAATTAATAAAAAAAGCTTTGTGATGGTCGTATTTTTCGATTTCGAGGTTTCAGTGGATTTACACGTTACAATGTCCCACGAAATGTCTTTCGGTACTCCTATCTGTTCGTCGAAATGTGCAAGCTACTAAAGTAGATTTTGATGACATTTGGCATGTAGGTTAACAAAAATCATATAGCAGGGCTATTTTTTTTTTTTAAATTTTGCACTAAATTAATTTTAATGGGCTTGGCCCGGCTTAACCTTTTTTTTTAAATCTAAAAACGGCTTTAATTATTTTCTTTAAAATTCCCATACATTATACTACTTATGAAAGTAAAAAAAAAAAAAACTTGATCGTTTAGTTCTGGGGCAAAAAAAGAAATACTCATTTTTCATGACAAATCACTAAAAAACAATTTTTCAGCGGAACCGTTCTATCGATACTTTCTAACTTCAGGTATGTTTTAGGTGTTAAATTGTGTAACAAGACCCCACAGGTTGCTTTCCCGTAAGGTTTTTTCCCCTTGCAATTGTCAATTAACCCTAGCATTGTTGCTGACGGTAACCTCAAAGTGGGGCAATAAGCAGATTTGACTTCCGCCTCCAACAGGAAATTAAAAGTGGAACCCCAGATTATTTCATTTCCGCTCATGCTGTATTTTATGATTTTTGTTCTGTTTGTAACATTTAATGATGCACTTGTAATGCTTATTAAAATAACTTGGTGTTGTGTATTAGAAATAATAATGAGTGTTTATATTTTACAATATTGTGTTATTCTATCTATGCTCTATATGCACACATTACTGCTTACGATATCTACGTTAATTATTTTCTGGCCTAGAAGTTTCCAACATACTACCCAGTCATTTTGTCATGGTTTTAGGATATTTTTGAGTTCTTAGAGATTCGAAGTATATAACAGCGGGCCTACCATGTCGTTTAGTATTAACTTATTCCTGGGGTTAAAAATATAAACAAAACCATTTTGAATAACACTTTCCATTATAAAATTATCTTGTTTACCTTTTTAATCCCAGGTTAAGGTTTGATGTAATCGTCATAGTAGGTACACCATTGACGTAAATTGCCAAAATACCGGGGGGGGGGGGGTTAGTAGGACCTAATGTGTTCAAAATCCAGGAGCGGGGAGGTGGGTGGAGGTGTAAAACCACAAATTCTTAAATATATTAATATCCATGATTGCAGTGCTGATTCAAACATAGACATTGATTAAAGAATAGACAGAAACTCCGAAATTGCCAACATAATGTCAGTAATGACATACCTTCACAACTTGACAACAACCTACCGTATTCATATTACATATTATTGCTATTTGTTTTGCATTTTATTATTGTTTGTTTTATATATTATTATCTTGTTTGATTTATTTGATTTTTTCTGAGTCATTACATTACATAACATTACATTAAATTTATTGTTTTAAAGATTATGGATTGTAAACTTATTTTACTCTATATTTCAATCTACCTTTTGTAAAAGGGGGGCCCAGCACGGGACTTGTCCTTTGGGCTCCCCTTCCAAATGTAATTAAATTGCAATAATTGTATAATTCATTACAATAGTAGCATTCTAGTGATACATTTTTTTTTATTATCCTTTCGTATCTTTAATTATCCGTTTATTTATTAAGTTGTTTTAATCAATGTTTTTGTTATTTTTGTTATCTCGAACATCCTGGGGGGGGGGGACTTGACAAGTACCTGGGGGGGGGGGCTACGCCCTCCCAGACCCCCCTAATTACGCCAATGGGGCCGACTGGTATTCAAATTTGCTTTTTAGCGACCAGTGATCCGCCTCTACAATCAATGTGACCTGTGTAGTTTGCTTTGCTCTTAAAGCTCTCTCCTGCATAATGAAACAGTAGAATCCGCGACGTGGTTGATCTGAAAGCGCATACTTCCCCTTTCCACAGCCCTTGGCCCTGTAGCCCGGATTCTACTTGAATTTAATAACCTGACTCAGGCTGCGATAGCCTTTGTAATTATATTCTCTCTTATACTAAAGTATCCCAGAAGCAGAACAGCCCCTTTATACATGTGTCTTCAAGCATGACTTGAGAAGCAATTATTTAATGCACAAAGTCTAATTTCTCATTAAATATTGATTGTAGAGTCTAAAAGAAGAAGTTTCTCTACATTTTGATGCTCATTACTTATTAGTTATTGGACTTGACATGTAAAAAGCTGCTGAGTTGCAGGCTACTAGCGGGGTCACAGGTGGCGGATATCGAAAAGCCACCAGATATCGTGGCTAGCTGTGAATAAGCAGTCACCGACCAAGCAGTGGCATAATTGGAGGGTGTGGTAGCAAGTCTGGTAGTGCAGGCTTGTCTAGAAAGAGCCACAGTAGTGCAGAGTCCGAAGTACGGTATCTACGTGTCTACGATTGCCATGGTGATAGCCAATCATCGATAGAAGAGGCATTCAAAGGTTCCACAGAAATGTTTTCAATCAAAATTGAGCCCATGTAATTTTTTCTCCCCTGAAGAAACTATCAAGGGGGATGCGAGATATTGGGTTTAGTTTACATTAATAAGGACTGAATTAAATGTGAATTATTTAAGGGGAAAAGTTGGGAGCCATTTTTGTGGAAAAACATTATTAGTCGTTTTTGGTGATAAAACCCCCCCAAAATTACGTCAGCCCAAAATATAAAAAAAAAATTGTACCGAGATATGATTTTGGTAATTTTAGGGATTTTGTAAATGCCGATTTAAATAAAAATCTATCAAGTATATATAGTATATACTTTGTTCGCAAATCGACGGACATGCGACAGACATTTCGTAAAAACTCTTTTTGGGGTTCCAGCATCCCGATCATGGCGATTTGGCATTATTATAATAGGTACCACCTTATTCAATTGTCTTAAACAAATGAGTTGAAAATGCGTTCAAAATTCAAATTGATAAATTAATTTTTTGTGAGTTTTCAATATTTTCTCCCTTAGACACATTAATTAAAAATTCTTATTAGTATACGTCCTTCAATTATTAAACAATGCAACCATTTTCTATTCTAATAATTTTTTAAATTGAATTACCCGCGCATATTTTAACACCGTCACGTGACACCTTACCACTGCGGTATTAAAAAATAACAGGGACCCGCGCTTAAACCAAAAAAAGAACCGGTCCGAGTTTACTCGAGCATGCTTTCCAATTTATCGAAATTAGCAGATGGAGAAAATGAATAATTTCATGGTAAATAATTTTCCTATGGTTAAATTTCCGATATCTCGGGGGGGGGGGGGGGGGGGTCGGGGTTGTCCACCTGATGTCACTGGAAGTGAGGTGAATTCTAGATAGGTCAGACCAACACAATACCACACAGCAATAATGGCAGGGCACGCAATGCATTTGAGCGTGAATTTTCTAACATTAAAAAAAAAAAAAAAATTGCACAAAACAAAAAAGTTTTTTGAGAAAGCAACCTGTCCGATTTCGTTACTCAATTTAACACCTAAAATATGCCTGATGGTAGAAATCATCGATAGAAAGGTTTCGCAGAAAAATTATTTTTTAATCATTTCTCATGAAAATTGAGTTATTTTATTTTTTTACCCCCAGAAGCAAACTATCAAGGGGCAAGCGACCCACCGCATTTTGTTAACATTAATAACGACTACGAGATATGTGAATTTAAAAGAAATCGTTGGAGCCATGGAGAAATCGATGAACAAACGGACAGACATATACAGACATACAGACAGACAGACATTTCGTAAAAAGCACTTTTTTGGGTTCTTGGGACCTCAAAACGTGTAAATCCGTTGAAATCTCGGAATCGAATCGACCCCCTGCATTTTATTAACATTAATAACAGCTACAATATATGTGAATTTGGAAGAAATCGTTGGAGTCATTTTTGAGAAATAATGTTTTTAGACGTTTTTTTTGAGTTTTTTGAGTATAAACCCCCCCCAAATTTAAAAATAAATTAATAAATAAATAAATATTCTGGAGGTATGAATTTTGTGAACCTACATGCCGAATTTCATCATAATCAACCGAGTAGTTCGCCCGGAAATCGATGAACAGACAGACAGACATACCGACAGACAGAGCGACCGACAGACATTTCGTAAAAAACACTTTTCTGGGTTCTGGTACGTATAAATTCGAAAGCAAAAAGGAAATTAAAAAATCTTCTTCAAGTAGATACGTAACCAGGGACAAGAAGAAAGGGTAAAGTGCAAGATGCAAGGGAGATGAAAAGCTGTGCGCACAGTGAGCGGTATCAAGTGAGGAGTCCAGCGTTCAAAGCGCTCAGTACCATCGCTGACGCGTCCGCGAGCGGGCCGTTAGTCTTTCCCTGATTGCCCGTGCCCAACCCGCCAATCTATCTTTCGTAAGTTGCGAAATTAATTTTCGGTGGTTCTTTAGTTTTGTTTTTTGAACGCAGTGGACTGTACACTGATTTTTGACTGTGAGCAGTGCTTTTCGGGGTTTGCCAGGAGGGGGTTCGTGACTTTTTAAAAGGTAGGTGTTTTTTTGTTTTTAAGGGATGGTATTGGGAAATATCTGAAGAATCTGTAAAATAATAGTGTCCGGTCACCCTTAATTTTGGCAAAGTGGTAAACTGGCCTAATTGCTTCTTTACATGTCATGTTTCGAAAAATTTTATGGATATGGTAACCTATAATCTTTGAAGTGGTAGTCACTGTTTTCAGGAATTATAGTGTAACTTGTCGCTACGTTCCGTCTACATCTGCAGCAGACATCATCAGTGGAACTGCGTAGACTTCTATGATTGCATCTTGGAGGCTCAACAGCAACAGCGTAACAAAGCCAATGTAATTAGAAAATACTATTACGGCAATTACTTGTTAAAGGTACTTTGAGACTCTAATTTATGTCACATGACCTTAACATTACCAGTACAATAGTAGTACAACATTGAACTGTTATTTTATAGTGTAGCCATCAATAGTATATTGCCTGATTAAAATAATACAATGCTTCTCTTAATACCGCAGAGGTTCAAGAGTTCAAAGTGTAGTCCGCAGACCCCTGGGAGTCCGCGAGCACCAGCCAAGGGATCCGTGGCGCAGTCCCTGTACCATTTTTAACACTAGATAGAATTACATTACTTAGTTACGTAATATTAATTTTTAATTTTATTTTTATGCTCCTCACCAGTAACTTTTCAATGTTAGCTGAGCCGACGATAATTTTTTTATTTCAAGACCTGTTGTTGATGTTTCCATATTTTTTTTTTTGCATTGGGGGGTTTAGACTAAAAGGGAATGGGGTCCGCAGAGTTATAGCACTTTTCAAGGGGGTCCACGGCAAATGAAAGTTTGAGAACCCTGTGATCTGCCTCAAGGTGACACCCGTGTGTGACTTTTACATATACTGTACATGCAATAATGGTTAAAAATACAATAAAATCATGTTTACAGTCAAATAAAGCGGAGGGGTGGGGGTTAGGAGATAGGCCTACTTCCCGGGATAAAATTTGAAAAAAAGAAAGAAAATTAAAGAAAGAAAAATGGTCTTTATTTTTCCATTCGGACAAATTTTGGGCCTTTTGTAAATTTTGTAAAAAAAAGATTGTTTTGCCTTTTCCCAGGCTTTCGCTGGCAACATTAGGCGTTTGCAGGGTAGTACTGTAGTAGAAGAATGAACCATTTAATTAGAAAGCATTTCTAAAATGAAATAGAGCCCACTTTCCCCTTTTTTTGTTGCAAGAATTCAAATTTCGTAACAAATCTTCATGTCATAAAGTAAAAGAAGTGTTCCTCCATAACTTGATACATAAAATGTGACAAAATTGGACAAAATAGTGCAAAAATCCCTTTCGGCTCTCGTCAATAATTTTTTTTTTAACAAAAGGATTACATCGCTACAAACAATTTAATTCATATTGTATAATTTATATTGTATATTGATGTTGCATGACAACAGGACCCCCCCCCCCAAAAAAAAAAAAAAAAAAAATCTGGCTACGCCACAGCGGAATGGCCCTCCCTGTGTACGGCCTTTTATTTTATTTCTGCATTTTATTTATCAACACTGCATCTACGGGAGAGAAGAAGCAAACGGCTGCTTACTCAATCAGCTGCTTATTTCCAAATGTCAACTTGAAATTTTGAAATCTCACTAACCCACAAAATTTACATTTGTATGCCACTTGGGGAGTTCGAAAGGCATGTTTAGGTGCACATTCCATTGACCGGCTAGGGCTATTTCCAAAAACGGTGACGTGGTAGCAGACATTCAAGACTTAGGTGGCGTTTCCACCGACCTCGCATTGCAGAATTGACGGAAATGTTTATTTTCCTCTATGCCATAGTTAAAATTGATCAATGATCATACAGTAAAATCACAAACAAACAAACTAAAATTAAAAAATGGCGTCATATGTTAAGTACAAACATTTTAATAGGTTTCTATAAAAAGAAAAATTCTAATTTCCGTCAATGTCATTTGCATTCTGCAATGCGAGATCGGTGGAACGCAACATATGTCTTGAATGTCTGCTACCACGTCTTTGTTTTCGGAAATAGCCCTAGCCGGTCAATGGAATGGGCGCCTTATGTGCAGTACTGCACTCAAGGCATTCATAGCCCGTTAATGTTTGTTTTATGGTAGGGACACTCACAATCTATCGAATTAGATGATAGTACAAGGAGATTGAGGACTCAGGACACAGGAGAAGAGATAGAAATAGATAGATAGATAGATAGAAAACCGTATATTTCTCAACAAAATAAAGCTGAACCTAAAATTACAAGCTGTGCCCCCTCAAGCCGAAGCGTGGGAGGGTGGTACATCAAACCTAATTTATGTAAATATTAACAAATTCTATGTAACATGGAAAAACAAGAAAAAGCGGACTATTGTCCTTGTTAAGCAATGCATTGGCAAAGTTACACTTACAAGTTTCTATTAAATTTTTTTTTTAATTTACACAATTAAAAGCATACTATGGTCCTTGTTATACGTTCATAAATAAATAAAAACAAACAAATAAATAAAATACAATAGATGGGCCGAAGATGACGCTGTCAAGAAAGATCCAGGCATGGAACATCAAAATCATTCTATTTTACATCTTTGATTGCAACATAAAAGAACCGGTACGAGTGAACCCGGACATGATTTTATGTTTATCGATTAGGATAGAAACAGTAACCGAATAAGTCAACACCTCTGCACACACGCACCGACCGGCGCAAATACTCGAAAGAATCCCCGCGCCTATGAATTAATTAATTAAAAAAGGAACAGTGATAGTTCCATGGTAAACAATTGTCCTATGGCTAAATTTTGGTTGCCTCGACTTTACCTGTCCCAAAGCACTAATTATTCGATGGGACGACTGCATAGTCTACGTCCAGGCCTCTATAATACAACACAGTAATAATGGCAAGGTATGCAATAAATTTGGGCATCCATAATTTCTTTAAAATAATTTATTTATATATTTTAAAGCCAATACTTTTCTTGGGTTCGGATTTTTACTATATTTAACAGAGGCGTAAAGTTTTAGAGTGATGGCGAGGGCAAAACTAAATAGACCTTATGACGGCATCAGGCAGGATTTAAGGAAAAATTGAAAATATAAGAGCAAAATCGTAGGGTTTAACGCATTTTAATAGTTTTAAAGCATAGCTATAGATTTTACTAAGCTAAAAAAGGAATCCTTATATTCATATTGCTGTAAAGGGGCAATGAAGTATGAACCACGTCTTACAATGCTCGAGGCTGGGGGGGGGGGGGTGGCAAGTTGGACCGTGCCCCCCGCCCCCAACTTTACGCCCCTGAATTATTTAACACTTAAGACATACCTGTATAGTTAGAAATTCCGATTTTTTTTTTGTTATTTGTCATGAGTACTTTTTATTTTTCCGCTCCCGCAGCCACACTATCAAGGAGCAAGTGACCTATTGGATAAAGTTGTAAGAAATATTTTTAATTTTGAGAATTAACATTTTATTGCATTTTTTTTTGATTTTCGTAGGGTGGAACCCCCTAAAAGTTACTTAACCCAAAATAAATAAAACCATCCCGAGATATGAATATTTAAGCATAGTAATATCATATAATTATATATGTATATAGTATATAAAATGTTGGTATATTAATATTAAAGCGTAGTAGCCCGAAAACGGATATACAAGCTTGCCAGTCCTTTGTACATTTTGAAATTCAGTAAATATTACATACAGTACTATAGAACACCAGGAGTCAACTAATCACCTCATCTCCTATATATATATAAATGCTTCGAATTTTATTAATGAATAAATTAATTAATAAAGTCCTAACCAACAAAACACTCATATCAGCGACAAGTAATAAAATATAGTGAAATGAATGAAATGAAAATGCGACTTTATTGTAAACAAAACAAAAGGCGAACAATAAGACTATAAAGTCTTGTTTTCATGCTAACCTTAAAAACCAGAAAAAAAAACACATTGTGAACTATTATAACTTAATTAAAATTAAATAGAGAAGAAGGAAACAGAGGAGTAGTAAAAAAGAAGGATACAAGATATAGGGGGGGGGGGGAAATCCATTGTCATCACCATTACAGTATATACAATATAGTGTATTATCGGTTTCACATATGCTTTAACAATCCTCTTAATTTTAATGAAAACAATGAAAACATGGGTACATATATCACACTATAACCTTTCATAACGAGACCTGACCTTTGCCCTTTTAACTGAAAATCGTCAGCAGTTACAGTCACACCTTCCATCTGCAAATGAGCAGTAAGCTATGAAAGGTAGCGGAATAAAGTGAGAAATTTCCCTATGGGCAGGGGGCTTCCCCTATACCCCCTAACCCACCGCAATGAAAGAGCTCCCCCCCCCCCTATAAACCTACATTGCTGAAGTAACAGAGTCAAGCGCCACCAGAGATTCTGATAAAATCATTTTTGTACTGTCATTTGTATAATTCAGCAATTTTGACTTGATGATAATGCTTTGCCAGTGTGGACATTTTGCTTTCCAAGTTTATGAGTTCTTAGTTATGAGTATATGACATAATTTTAACAGATTAACAACAGTTGATAAATAAATAAATAATTACTATATTTTTAGCTGAGACCACCCTAGCGGAGTAAGGGTCATAAGGCCAGGACATATAGCGTAGTGGTACGGACTCTGACTTTCACCCGAAAGGTTGTTGTTTTTTTTTTTTTTTTTTCCTTCGTGGGGCCTACTCATTTGAGTTCCTATAAGCGTCGACCTAGAAGGTCTTTTGCTTCCACCTTTGCCGTCTACGCCCATCTTATAACACCAGTCTTTTTGATAAATTCTAGTGTTTTTGTGATGGGATTAGATCGGATGGTTTCCTCTTCAGACCTAGGGTGGCCAAGAGTTTGGTATCGAGTTTGTCCCAGCGCTTCACATTCAAAGAGAATGTGTTCAGCTGTTTCTTCTTCAACTTCACACAGTCTGCATCTACTGTCGTTTTTCACGCCAACCCTATGCATGTGTTTGTTGAAGTGGCCAAAAGGTTGTTGGTTCGAGTCCTGCACTTCCTACATTTTCTGGCCATGCTTCGGAGGGCATGTAAAGCAGGCGGTCCCGGGCCTTTCTAGTTGAGTGTAAGAGAGGGCTTTATAGCCCTAACTCCGCTAGGTTGGCTTAGTAATATAACAAAAAAAGTCCTTATTTAGTATATTTATTTAGTCCTGTTAGTGACGGCAATTCTTGAATCTCACTGCAATGATACGGCTTTCCTATAAACTGCAGCTCTCTCCCATCATTTATCAGTCTATTCCATTGCTGCTATGACAGTTACCAGCCAAAAGAGGCCGAACCTATGTTAAGGATTTTGCACTGGGCGACAATCCGAACTTTCATTATATCTAAGCCTAAAGGTATAAACAGGCGAAACTTAGAGAACAGGGGCTGAACTGGTGGGGACACGTACTACGTAGAGATGAAAACCACATAGTCAAAAAAGAGATACAAAGAAGAAGACTGCCAGTGAAACCGAAAGTTCACAGAGAAGAAAGACCGCCGGAGAAATGAGAAGTTTGGGGCATTACATTAGTGTTGTACATGCATAAAAATGGCTGCAAGCTGTTACAGTCATGGGCGCCGAGTTGTAAAAATTATTGGTATGGCCCAACATTGCCCGAGGAAATCTTCGGGGGAAGGAGTCAATTTCCCCCTCCCCCCCCCTCGCCCAATAAATATATGGCTTCACTCTGTAGCTATCATTTCAATAAAAATAAATAATAAATAAAAATAAAAAAATTATCCAAATACACTAAAATATGGCTCAGTCATACCAACCTGAATATTGGCATGGCCCGTTCCATACCAAGCCTTATGGAGCCGGCGCCCATGGTTACAGTGTTAGAGTACAATTTTCTCCCTGCTTTCT
Organism: Psococerastis gibbosa; assembly: GCA_963971405.1. NCBI lineage: Eukaryota > Metazoa > Arthropoda > Insecta > Psocodea > Psocidae > Psococerastis > Psococerastis gibbosa. Next base: position 40,601,671 of record OZ020489.1, on the reverse strand, counting down.
TTTTATCTGTAGTGGGGTACAGAGCCAATAGAGGTGAATGAATGAATGAATGAATATATTTTATTACGATACAATGAGACAATATACAATATAACAACAATTTATAAAAATCACGCCAATGGGATGCCTGAGTGTGGCCTACATCAGTTAACACAACGAAATAATCAGTAAAAGTTTGCTAGCTAGACTACAATAAAATAGGTATACTCATGTTTAATTTTTTTTTTCGCACGTATAGTAGCATTGTATACAACTGTATATTGTTATAAATCGACTTTACAAAGTATCAAATGTCAAAAACATAGATATTTCCTTTTTTATGATATATGGACTTCCAGAACTTCGGCATATCAATGGGAGGGCATTAAAATGTTATACACCAATGAATAACTCTGATCTCATGGACAGTTTAGAATAGGAAAAACTTTTGTAATAAAAATAGGCCTACCTATACTTGACTTACTACAGCTGTTTACTTGTCTTCTATTGTTATTATTTTGTTGTTTTGTTAATATTGAAGACGGGGGTTTCAATTTTTTTAATGATTCAGCAGCCTTATACACAATATAGATATACTGAAAGTCTATAAAACAGGCGGGCTCTATATTTTTATAGTTAGACGTTTTGCAGCTAAAAAAACTACAGAAGTATCTGCACTGCCGTGGAATACGTAATTTAATAAATAATGCATGGTTTCGTAAAATGAAAATTCCCCCCCCCCCCCTTTTCTCCTTGCCCAGGCCTCTTTTCCCTCCGTATTGAGTTGTAGCCCCCCCCCCCTCACTCTATTGTCTCTGTTTTATTATTCCGTAGGTTCGTTACTGTTAGGTTTATTTAAAATGTAAGAGGGATTGTCTAGCGAATCAAATTTTACAGTAAATATTGTTCGTACAGCCAGCTATACTATGTATCAAAATGTAGAGAAACATTTTCTCTACTTTATGGCTGTATGATTGATATTTTCTCTGAAACTCTTAAGGGACAGCTTTTAATATAAATATAAAATATATATATATTTTGTTGAGGTGAAAATCCCTAATCTGTACCTACTCGTGGTCATTGAATGTATAACACTAGTGTTTAGTGTTATAACACTAGTGTTATATATTCAATGTCGTGATGAAAAAAAAGCGCGCTGTGGCGACTGAACAAAAAACACAGTCTTTTCTGCTCAGGGCACTCTTTTGTCCTGGGGTTGGGAAACTGGCCCCGAAGGCGGAGGAACTCAATGAAGAGTCAACGGCATAGGGATGCAGAAGGCATGGGGAAACAACTGCATTATTCTCCCCTAGTATAATGACTACAATTGCCATGATGATCGCCAATCTTCGATAGAAGAGGTGTTAAGAGAAGTAGAAGAAGACGAAAACAAATATATTTCATAGCAACAGAATATTATACATTATAATGACAAAGGCTTGACGTGACGTGACGAAGCAGTTTTATTCGGAATTGTAGGCCGTGATCGTTGTGAAAGCTTACTTACTGGTGTCTTGTCTTAAACAAGACTACAGCAAAGAAAATGGCGTCATCCGGAAATCAGATTGAGGTAGTAGGGAGGCAAGCAGGTGCAAGGAAGACTCCGCCTCCACCCCCACCACTCTGCAGCTTGGTATAAATATCAGTGCACATCCCCTTACCCCAACAGTTGCTGCTGAGCCTGCGAGATACAGTCTACGCAGTTCCACTGAAGATGTGGACCGCAGATTGTCGGCGATACGTTTGGAAGTGCCTATACTTTCAAAGCGAGCACAGCCTATCATCCTAGATTCTACGACTCTCTTCAATTACACACATTTTCAAGAAATTTGTGTTAAAATCAGAAATATTTACCTTTTAAGTACATTATTAATAGATGAAAGGGGTAGAAATATGAAGTTTCTACTAAAATACCTTGTCGGAAACAAGAGCTTAACTTTGATTTTGTTAGACAATACTTTGTTAACACATGCTCGAAAACTAATTTCTAACAAACACCGCACGTCTTTCCCATCAACTAAGAAGAACCCCCCCCCCCTCACTGAACCTTTTGCCCTCTTCTGCGCCCCTTCCACTTGTAAAAGTTGTTTTCCGGGAAGGCTGACATCATGTACTGAATAATTCACCACTAATTAAAGGTCTAATTATCTCACAGTCCTTTTAATGCTTCGGCAGAGTGCTGGAAAAGTGGAAAATTAACACGTATCATGTTGACCTTTCTGCTGCTGGTAGGTTTTTCTTGAGTTCAAGAAGACTCTTCCAAGACCTGGACGTAAGGAGAAGGTCAGACTCGTTCAGGAACTTTGTTAAGTTGGGCTCAGACCTCGATCAATGTGTCATAATTTATGGTTTGAATTTCTTAACTTTGAATATCTGTGGGCCCATTATAAGTCTTTATTTACTAATTTACTCCTTGGCGGTGCGACCCGTGAAGGGCCTTGGCCTGGTCTGCCACACTGCGCCTGCCTGCGCGGTCCTGTGCTTTCCTTCGCCAGTCATCGACACCAAGGGTCAGCCTGATCGGGGCGTTTATAATACCGATATTTATTTAATCCACTGGTAAACATGATAATTTTATAATGGAAAGTGCTATTCGAAATTTGTTTGTTTACAGTTATAATCCTAGGGTATTTATTTAACCCCGGTATTATAAACGCCTCGATCAGACTGCTGATCCACCTCGACGTCGTCCAGCCATCGCATCCGTGAGTGTCCCACTCGTCTTCTCCCTTGGGGCACCTTGTGTAATGCTAGTCTGAAAGTGAAATTATAATTTTAAAGCGGTTAAATTAATTAACCAATGCATTAAAATAGGTTCAGTTTTCAAATATTGTCCATTAACCTATTGGCCAAAGTTCTTGAACTCCTTCCTCGAGGCTACTACGGCAATAGGTTTTTTTACAAATCAAATTCAACAATTGTGGCTAATCTGTGTAAGGAATCATGTATATAAAAATGTTCAAAAGAACATCTTCTGTTTCTATTTCGTGAAATATTTGATTTTTACACTTATAATGCTTTTCTCCCTCCAATTGTCTCTTGAATAACCTTAGAATATCACAAAACGGCTACGACTATTATCTTTCTGTATGAGTATGTTTCAAAACATTTTGAAATCAGTAGAAACTAAGAAACGTAAACTGAAGTTTGAGCCAGTTTTAAATACAGTAGGTACTGTATACCAATAAGGCAGGTCCAAAGGTATAATAATGCAGTAAAGTTTTATATTTCTTCACTAAAGTTTATTATAGTTTTATAGCGTTAACCGTACGGCTTGTCTTGGGTAGAAAGCATATAAAAATAACGAATCAATCAATCATAGGCGACCAGGGAGGGGGTCCATGGGTTCCCTCTTTCATTATGAGATGGAGATATCATAGGCATGTAAATGAGTAAGTATAAAGGTACGAGTTTTTACAATTTAATAAATAAATGAGACAGTCATAAACACACCACATTGCTTTTTTTTTATATTTTTTAAAGCGCAGACCCGTGTGGGTAAACGCGCTTTCTGGTTTGTAGTTGCCGGTGTTGTTGTCTGTGTTGTGTGTGTATGGTAGTAGTTGGTGGTGTGTGGCAAACTGCGATCATTGGACAACGGGTTGCCCAGTGACCGTCTAAGGGCAGTTTGCCATTGCTTTTATTCCTTACAAGCAGTGGCGGACACAGAGGGGGGGGGGGGAATCACGGGGGTCATGACACCCTCTAACATTTTAATAACTTTAAAAAACATGAAATATGGAAAGTGTTATTGAAATACTTCTTTAAATGGTTTCGTTTCGTATGTACTAACCAGAATATATTGTTCCGAAAAGTAGTGGTAGTAGTATTCGTCGGGTTAATAACGAATTAAGGCCTCATATTTGGGCCCATAGAGCGACCCCGACTTGACTGTCCTACGCCAGCCCATAGGACAGGGGACCTCCTGGTTATAGTGGATTCCGAACCACTTGGGAAACACAGTGAAGTCACACGATTAGTTCGGAGGTGACCAGGACAAGTCCTACCATGTTTCCCTACCGGCACTGTGCACACGACCAAGTTATCTGCAGCTTTGAACCTGCTCTGGTCCGCTGGATCCAACTTAGTATGGCGGCCGGTTTGTTCCGAAAAACTAAATCAGTTACTTAAATCAAATACCGTATTGTTTTTATTCTCTGTTATACCTGAGGCGGCATTTTGAGGGATAACCCTCCCCAAAATGAAAAGCTCTGTCTGCCACTGCTTACAAGTAACAACTGCGCAAGGCCGTGCCCAGGTTTTGATTTCAGGGGGGGGGAGTCCATTTTTTTAAAAGTTGAACTGCGTTACGACTGTAGTACACGCATGCGCCACGAGTTGCAATAAATATTGGCGGTATATTTTTCAATTATTATTGTTCCCGCAGTGTAAGTAAAGTTGTACTGAAATAATAATAATAAGAAATAAATGTAAGGTCGCCCTAGGTATTCCAATAACAAATTTCCTTGCCCCTGAACTAAAATTAAAAGAAAAATTATATGATACCTGTATATACATACTACTATTAATATTGTCATAATATGATATATTATATTTTATAAAACTGCCAGAGATACATGTAATAATAAATAAATAGATAACAAAATAAATAAATATTGACTTGTTATGTTCTATTACTAAGCCAACCTAGCGCAGTTATGGCTATAAAGCTCTTTCTTACACTCGACTAGAAAAGCCAGAAAATGTAGCAAGTGTGGGACTCGAACCAACAACCTTTCGGGTGAAAGTCGGAGTCTATACTACTACTCTACATGTCCTGACAATAATAATGTATTTTTGTGAGAGTTTCCTTGGTTACTTCGTGGAACTTGGAGAACATTATGAGTAGAGGAAGAAGAACGCAATGATCCACAGTAAAATACTTTAATAGTGACCGGTTTCGGATAAACGATAAAGAGTCTGATGATGGATTTTATCCGAAATCGGTCACTATTAAAGTATTTTACTGTGGATCATTGCGTTCTTCTTCCTCTACTCATGAAATAATGTATTTAATGTATAATAAGCCTATATTTCCCAATAGCTTCCAAATAAATTTTCTTTTCTTCAAAAGCCATCATAACCTATTTCTCTTTAAAGAAGACCTCTACAGGCAGGCAAGAAGTTGTGACAGATTTGGTGTAGAGTTCTGTGAAACCACCCCCTCCCCTCCCAAAATTACGTCCCATTAGCTACTGACCCGACAAGGTGAAGACTGGTTCAAAACCCATTTCCGTCCATTTTTCCACAACTTGTTTTCTCTAATACACCCACTTTCCCAGAACGTTGTCTTCTCCCCTTACCTGACGCCCATGGGATCAATCGTTAGACAGGGATCGTACTACCAACTTTAATGCAAACCTTTTCAATACACGAAACACCCCAAGGGGTTACGTCCCCCCCCCCTCCTCCACTTTTTCATTACTTTAAAGTGAACGTTAAGTTGTGAATATGATATTGCCTGGGCTTTTGTTACGAAAGTTAGCTTCTTGTACGAAGCATCTTTCAGTAATTGTCAATCTCTTTAGACTTGTTTGCGAGTCTTGTGCTTTTTTCGCTCTTTTTTTTAATAAAGATTTACTTACTATTATGGGGGAGGCTCACGTTTTAGACAAGTTATTTCGCAGAAAAAAACGCCCTGGCACGACAGCTCATTGAAGGTTATAGCCTAATGTAGCCACCACTTACCATTTTTTGCGCAAAGTCAAATTTCTCATGATATACGTAAATAATTTAGAAAATTGATAAACATCATTCGACCCAGACTACAATCGAACATCAGCACATCCACAAACTCCTATAAATATAAAAAATCCCTTTCGGCTCAGGCCGATCAGCAGTCTGATCGAGGCGTTTATAATACCGGGGTTAAATAAATACCCTAGGATTATAACTGTAAACAAACAAATTTTGAATAGCACTTTCCATTATAAAATTATCTTGTTTACCAGTGGATTAAATAAATACCGGTATTATAAACGCCCCGATCAGGCTGCAGGTGTAGGAGATTCCATGCAAGAGCAGACCCCGCTTTTCCTCTACGCTATGTATGTAATAAAAAATAAAATAAAAATACTTCATTCTATTCCCGACCACAACATCAACACACAAGACACTCCTGTTCCAAATTTCGAACCACAATGACGACTACGAACTTTTACTTATCAAATTATTTTCACTTTGACTGGGTGCCATCTTGAAATCGTTGATTTGTCATAAAAAGTGTGAATTACCATTATCGTAGATAATAATTTGGGCTTCTAGTTAGATTTTATTTTATTCCTCTGCGACCAATATTAACTGAGATATGAATTATATAAGGTTTTAATCGGCCGCCTTCTTGGAAAAAAGTAGGGGATTTTGGTGGATAAGAGGACATGCTACGTAGAAAATCAGCACCCCAATATTTGTTGTTTTTATTGACTTTTTATTTTTTTATTTAATTAACAAAGCATGTCATTAAAGATTTGGCACATGGAAGTTGTAGAAGACTACTTCATGCATCATATGATAGGAAATATTAAATTGTTGGTGCCTTAGCATTTGTTGTTTTTATTGACTTTTTATTTTTTTATTTAATTAACAAAGCATGTCATTAAAGATTTGGCTCATGGAAGTTGTAGGAGACTACTTCATGCATCATATGATAGGAAATATTAAATTGTTGGTGCCTTAGCATTTGTTGTTTTTATTGACTTTTTATTTTTTTATTTAATTAACAAAGCATGTCATTAAAGATTTGGCTCATGGAAGTTGTAGAAGACTACTTCATGCATCATATGATAGGAAATATTAAATTGTTGGTGCCTTAGCATTTGTTGTTTTTATTGACTTTTATTTTTTTATTTAATTAACAAAGCATGTCATTAAAGATTTGGCACATGGAAGTTGTAGAAGACTACTTCATGCATCATATGATAGGAAATATTAAATTGTTGGTGCCTTAGCATTTGTTGTTTTTATTGACTTTTTATTTTTTTATTTAATTAACAAAGCATGTCATTAAAGATTTGGCTCATGGAAGTTGTAGGAGACTACTTCATGCATCATATGATAGGAAATATTAAATTGTTGGTGCCTTAGCATTTGTTGTTTTTATTGACTTTTTATTTTTTTATTTAATTAACAAAGCATGTCATTAAAGATTTGGCTCATGGAAGTTGTAGGAGACTACTTCATGCATCATATGATAGGAAATATTAAATTGTTGGTGCCTTAGCATTTGTTGTTTTTATTGACTTTTTATTTTTTTATTTAATTAACAAAGCATGTCATTAAAGATTTGGCTCATGGAAGTTGTAGGAGACTACTTCATGCATCATATGATAGGAAATATTAAATTGTTGGTGCCTTAGCATTTGTTGTTTTTATTGACTTTTTATTTTTTTATTTAATTAACAAAGCATGTCATTAAAGATTTGGCTCATGGAAGTTGTAGAAGACTACTTCATGCATCATATGATAGGAAATATTAAATTGTTGGTGCCTTAGCATTTGTTGTTTTTATTGACTTTTATTTTTTTATTTAATTAACAAAGCATGTCATTAAAGATTTGGCACATGGAAGTTGTAGGAGACTACTTCATGCATCATATGATAGGAAATATTAAATTGTTGGTGCCTTAGCATTTGTTGTTTTTATTGACTTTTTATTTTTTTATTTAATTAACAAAGCATGTCATTAAAGATTTGGCTCATGGAAGTTGTAGGAGACTACTTCATGCATCATATGATAGGAAATATTAAATTGTTGGTGCCTTAGCATTTGTTGTTTTTATTGACTTTTTATTTTTTTATTTAATTAACAAAGCATGTCATTAAAGATTTGGCTCATGGAAGTTGTAGGAGACTACTTCATGCATCATATGATAGGAAATATTAAATTGTTGGTGCCTTAGCATTTGTTGTTTTTATTGACTTTTTATTTTTTTATTTAATTAACAAAGCATGTCATTAAAGATTTGGCTCATGGAAGTTGTAGGAGACTACTTCATGCATCATATGATAGGAAATATTAAATTGTTGGTGCCTTAGCATTTGTTGTTTTTATTGACTTTTTATTTTTTTATTTAATTAACAAAGCATGTCATTAAAGATTTGGCTCATGGAAGTTGTAGGAGACTACTTCATGCATCATATGATAGGAAATATTAAATTGTTGGTGCCTTAGCATTTGTTGTTTTTATTGACTTTTTATTTTTTTATTTAATTAACAAAGCATGTCATTAAAGATTTGGCTCATGGAAGTTGTAGAAGACTACTTCATGCATCATATGATAGGAAATATTAAATTGTTGGTGCCTTAGCATTTGTTGTTTTTATTGACTTTTATTTTTTTATTTAATTAACAAAGCATGTCATTAAAGATTTGGCACATGGAAGTTGTAGAAGACTACTTCATGCATCATATGATAGGAAATATTAAATTGTTGGTGCCTTAGCATTTGTTGTTTTTATTGACTTTTTATTTTTTTATTTAATTAACAAAGCATGTCATTAAAGATTTGGCTCATGGAAGTTGTAGGAGACTACTTCATGCATCATATGATAGGAAATATTAAATTGTTGGTGCCTTAGCATTTGTTGTTTTTATTGACTTTTTATTTTTTTATTTAATTAACAAAGCATGTCATTAAAGATTTGGCTCATGGAAGTTGTAGAAGACTACTTCATGCATCATATGATAGGAAATATTAAATTGTTGGTGCCTTAGCATTTGTTGTTTTTATTGACTTTTATTTTTTTATTTAATTAACAAAGCATGTCATTAAAGATTTGGCACATGGAAGTTGTAGAAGACTACTTCATGCATCATATGATAGGAAATATTAAATTGTTGGTGCCTTAGCATTTGTTGTTTTTATTGACTTTTTATTTTTTTATTTAATTAACAAAGCATGTCATTAAAGATTTGGCTCATGGAAGTTGTAGGAGACTACTTCATGCATCATATGATAGGAAATATTAAATTGTTGGTGCCTTAGTTCTTCCATAAATACCAGAACAGATAGGACAGGACTTAAATTTCGGGTATTCTGGTATTTGTTAAAGCACTAAAAAACCGAAAAATAAAAATACCCGACTATATGATGCACAAAGTAGTCTTCTACAACTTACACGAGCCAAATTTTTAATAACTTGCTGAGTTAATTAAATAAAAAATGAAAAGTATTTAATTTTGGGGTGCCAATTTTCAACGTAGCATATCCTCTTAACGAATTCGATCAAGACATTTGTATGATCAATTTTTGTGCCAAGTTTAATCGAAGTCGGATAATATTTACGGAAGCTAGTGTCCGATATACATATTTAACAGTTTGAACGGAGGGTGGTTTTAGGCTCAGGGGGTCATGAAATTAAAAGTTCTGAAGAAATTTTCCGGAAGTCGAACATTGGTCGCCGTCTCAATAGGTAGATGAATCTCCCTAAAATAAAATAACAGAGCAGTGTATTGAAAATAATCTTAGTACGGAAACAGTATAGACATTGATTGGATATATCACACAAAACTCAATAACAAACAACAAAAGAACGCCAATGATGCATGAACGTGACAGTAATGGCCTCGAAAAACTTTTCCACAAGCTTACCCCCCTCACCCCCCCCCCCCCCCCGTCTTCCCACACTGGAAAACTCGGTAGAAAACTCCGGAAGCAGTAGAAATCTACCAAATTCCCTAAAGTATATATATGTTCTCACGGTTCGTGGTTTCGCGGGAGGCCTTGTATAAACGATAAACATGCGTAAACTTTTCCAGTAAAGTTTTAGTTTTTAAACCTTAAAGTTTAAAATTGGTAAAACCGGTCGGTTTTCTGTGGTTTTATGGGAAATTTGTGTTAAATATTTAATATTGTAGATTAGAGGAGGTGAAGGGCCGAGATAAAAAAAGCGAATGCTCATACTTGTTACTCTGGTAGGCTATATGTATTATATGATATGTATTACTGACTTTTAACTAACTTTGTTGGAATAGTCAATCTCTCGTTATAACCGAAAGGTGACGCTCCTGAAAGACGTATATATTGTGGATTCGAATCCCGCTAAGCAGGCGCGGATCTAGAATGAGACAAAGGGGGGGGGGGAGGTTTTACGCATTTTCAGAGCAATAAAGGTTCTATATTACAAGTAATTAATGCAATCAAGGACAAGGGGGCCCGGGGCTCTCGCCCGGGAGAAAATTTGGGAAAAACAAGGCTGAAATAGTCGGGTTTTACGCATTTTGAGGAACCAATGCCCCCCCCCCCCCCGTAGATCCGCGCCTGCCGCTAAGTCCATGTTTTCTACCTAGGTACATTATATCCTCTAATTTCGATTTTACATGGGAAGTAAATATTTTATAAATTCGGCTCCACATGATCAAATATTTATACCTCTTACTTCTACCTAACTGTGCCCATCTCAACCACCTATGTCAACACTGTATCCCTATACAATAGGGGTCTTCGCAGCGTTTGTGTTATCGAGTTATAATAATAATGACTTTTTGTTCAATTACTAAGCCAACCTAGCGGAGTTAGGGCTATAAAACCCTCTCTTACACTCAACTAGGAAGGCCCGGGACCGCCCGCTTTACATGCCCTCCGAAGCATGGCCAGAAAATGTAGGAAGTGTAGGACTCAAACCAACAACCTTTCGGGTGAAAGTCAGTGTCCGTACCACTACTCTACATGTCTTGACAACAGTTATACCTAGTTAAGTGTGTTCTATCAAGTTAAGTCAACACACGTGAAACCCGATAACCAAGCTAACCAGCTTGCTATCTTAAACGCACTTCTGAGTTGGTTAACTGTGTTATTTAATAAACCAAAAATAACAAAAACTTAATAAAAAAAACACTAAACACTATAACCCGAATTAGTAAAACCCAAATGATCGTTAAGAAATTAACTTTGTCTAAGAAACCCACTTGTGCCCCACAACCTACAAATGTTATTTGGGTTGCTCTGCGATCGACAGTGATGGTTTGACCGCCGCCATCTTTGTTTATGTCGGTTGATTTGAAACACGCGTTTAAAATTTTGTAGTATTTAAATTTATTTGTATTATCTATTATGTGACAAGCAATTACCGTAAATACTTAAATTTATTATAACCAAAATGAACAAAAAATATAAACAATTGAGTTCTGCCACTTTCTTTAAAACCGTGCCACAGACGTCTGACAGTCAGACTCTGACTACTACCACGTTGTTTACTCGGTTTTTCTATATTATATATTTTTGATATAGCATGATATAAATAAGGACTTTTTTGTTCTATTATTAAGCCAACCTAGCGGAGTTAGGGCTATAAAGCCCTCTCTTACACTCAACTAGGAAAGCCCGGGACCGCCTGAATTACATGCCCTCCAAAGCATGGCCAGAAAATATAGCAAGTGTGGTACTCGAACCAACAACCTTTCGGGTGAAAGTTGGAGTCCGTTCCACTACTCTACATGTTCTATCTACTTACTTACTTACTTACTTCACGTCCTTTCTCCAATGCCAACGAACCCATAGATTTTTCAAATACAATTTATATTGTTTCCGTATGAATTTGTTGCCATTCGTATTCTGCTATACGTCCTCGATGTCAACCTACACCGGCTACAAGCGATAATGAGCAAGCTGAGACAAGCTTACTATTGGTGCAGTGTAAAAGACCAAAGCATGACTTCACCCAGTTCAGTAACGAGTCAATTGTATCCTTAACATGTAATAAATATTTAAATTTACTCTTGAAGTAATAACTAATTTTTATGAATGCGGCGAATGTGTAAACTTAAAAAAAACCCGTGACAATTTTACTGGTTATTTAGTTGTTGTTATAAAAGCGGTAAATTGGTTTAAACCCATTATTATACGGTTTTGCTAAATTTCTTTCTATAGTTTTAATTGAATTAATTTAATTAGGGGAAGTGCTTTCAATGGAATAAATGGTCAAATACGTTTTTTAAGCTTGTTTTGGAGCAACAGCGAGTTCTGGCTATTGTGTCGTATGTGGACGAGTTCCAGCTGTGGCCATTAGATATAATGAATTGTTGTATATATGACTGAATCATTGTACTGTAGCTATTCAGACTTTTTGTCCTTTTCAATAAAAACCTAGCTTATTAAGTTCAATTGGACCTGTATATAAAGCAACTGGGTTAACAAGCTACTGGATACTGCTTTGCTTTGATTTTTTTTTCATTAGCTTACTTTGATTCTTTTTTTTTTAGTTTTTATTAGCTGTATGATTGAGTTTGAACTGTACAATTGTACATTAAGAGACAATCAAGACTTGGGAAGTGTAAAAATCAATTATCTCGTGAAATATCGATCGTAGAGTAGTGAAAAATATTAGGAAGTTTTCAGACGATTTTAATAATAATAATATTAATTGTCAACAGAACAGTTCTACAATACTGATATTATTATTAATTGTATTGTTTTTTTTATTAATCAATAAATACTCAGTACTCAATACTCAATACAACGATGAGAGTTACACGTGTCCCCTGGGTAATGCAGAATGAGCAACCGCGATTCGCCTTCTGACGCGCTGACCACTTACATGTTACAATGGTACAGTACAATTCCAACCAACCAAAAAATACACACAACAGCTTTAAAAGTATAAATAAATAAATAAATAAATAAAAACTAAAACTACCTATAAAACAACAATGCCCAAGATAGCTGCCTTGAAGGATGGGAGGCTCAGTTCATATAAATCAGGCTCATTGAGTTTGTTTACAAATAAATAAGGAATTTTTTTCTATTACTAAGCCAACCTAGTGGATATAAAGCTATAAAGCCCTCTCTTACACTCAACTAGGAAAGCCCGGGACCACCTGCTCTGCATGCCCTCCGAAGCATGACCAGAGAATGTAGGAAGTTTATAACCCCAATCAGTGCCGGGTTTGGGCTTGTGGGGGCCCGTGGGCCCGAATTATGTGGGGGCCCTTTCTCGGGGAGAAATTTCTAATCCCCTTAGACGAATATCCCACAATAAATTATAAAATGGTGACACAGGTTGCAAAATCATTATAAAAAAGAAAAGCGATTCTTAGTAATATAAAGTCAAGTCAATAGTACAATACAAGCCTAAGGGCTACTCAACTAAAGCTGTAGACACTGCGGTGTATTTTTAAAAGGAATAAATTAATAGGTACCTAATTATAAACACAAAATTTTAATTTATTTAAAGATGCACTCTTCGACTCTTTATTACAGCAAAACTGTCAATTATATCGTCATAATTTAACGCTGCCACTATGTCGTGATTTATATTCAGCATTGAAAGATGGCTAAGCCGAGCTTCAGAAGAACTGGTGCGACGAGGATTTTTTATGTGTTTTAGTACGGAAAAAGATCGCTCGCTGCTTATGTTGCCACTCATTATAACTAAGTACATCTTCAAAAGTACTTCTACATTGGGAAAGCTATCAGCTACTCCTCTTTCTAAAATCAAATTGTACATGAACCGTTCAAAACTGATACGTTTTTCTTCGATTATATTGTTTTTTTGTGCATCATCTATCACAAATAATTTCACAAACTCACGAAACTGTACTAGCTCGAAGTACAAGTTACCGTCCAAGTCACCTGTGTAACAACTCACCAGGTTCTCTGCCCTAGTTTTCAAATCATCAGGGCTTATTTTTTCTAAATATTGTAAAAATCCAAATTTCCTATTTATGTCTTCATATGCTGAAATTCTCCGATCCAATGATTGCATAAACTGGTCAATTATGGGAATGAAACTTTCGATTCGGAATTTCTCGCTATGACTGAATTCAGCTTCCTCAGTTTTCCCATAATCCAAAGGATTTAGCCTCACATTTCGGATCCGCTTCCGCAAAGTTTCCGATTTATAAGAATTGTGCCCACACAATTCAACACCCTTTTTCTCATATTCTTGGAAAGAATCCCTAAATTCCCCAATGAAGATCTTAAGGGACTCCATCACACTGATCGAAGTATTAATGTCGATTCTTGGATTCTGGAGATTGATGTTTACTGCATTCACCCTTGCCAGTATATCGTTCCAAAGAACAGCGTAAATTGCTATCTCCAACGTGGTAATTTGCAAATAGAGTCCACTTGCTTGGACATCTTCTTCGGAGAGATCTTTAAGGACTTCTCGTATTTCGTTATAGCCCAAAACTAGGCTATTAGTAGCTTCCGCTCTTGAGGACCACCGGGTTAAACTGATTCTTTTGGGCACTGGTATGTTGTGGCCATACTTCTTCGCAGCACTTTTTAGAACATTTGAAAGGACGTTGAACCGAGCTGTGGAACTTGTAAAAAATACATAAATTTGCTCAAGAAAGCTAAAAAATAATTTCGATTGGGAGCAGGAGTCCATCGCTTTTGTGCCCACTAAGTTGAGGGAATGATTGAAACATGGAACCCATAAAGCCAAAGGATTCTCATTTAGCACCAAAGTGCGTAGACCACTATATTCTCCACTCATAGCGGAAGCATTGTCATACGACTGCCCACGAATATCTTTCAAATCCAGGCCGAACTTTTTTAAAACTTTGTTGAGGCCATCAAATAATTCTTTAGCTTTATGGCCTTGGTTTGGCATAAAACTAAGAAATCTTTCCTTTGGTGTGCTTTCTTCTAGATACCTGACAATCACAGTCATTTGATCTATATGGCCTTCGTCAGTTGTTGAATCTACCGAAACCGAATAATATTTGCAGGCTTTTAAGCGTTTAATTATTTCATCGCTAACTTTGGTGGACATCAGCGCAATTAATTCTTCGCAAATGTGGGCAGATAGGTAGTTAACGCCGCCACTACCACTGCCACGATTTCCATGCTTCTCTAAGTGGCCTACTAAAAACGGATCATATTGTGCAATTAGCTCAAGGACTCCCAAATAATTGCCATTTTTGGTTGATCCCAAAATTTCGTTGTCCCCTCGAAAGGCAAGTCCTCGTCCAGAAAGAAATATTATGACGGAAATCAATCTGTTTAGAACGTTTCGCCAATAAGCAATGCTCTCCTTCACTTGTGTGGCCAACTCACGATCAATACGCATTGCCTCGTTTGAGAGATGCTTAAATTGGCAAACTATTTGCAAATGCGTTACGGTAGTTTCATGTCTTTTCAAACGCTCAGACGCATGCTTCCAGTCAGCAAACCCTTCAGTTGAAAACTGATTTGCTGATTTGCAGAGCAATTTACAATAAAAGCAGTATAGCTTCCCCGTACTAGGTGAAAAACATAACCAAGAGCGGCTTATAGACTTGCCTGCCTGAGTTTGACGAAGGAATAAACTTGCATGGCATTTTCTTCTTTTCACTGCATCTACTTGTCCCAAGCTTTTTTCTTTCAAAATATCTTCATTACAATGCTGAGTTTCCAAATTTCCTTTCTTGATCCAATAGTCGATGTGTTGTTGACTAAGAACTGCTGGCCACAATCCCACGTCATTTTCTTTGCAAAATCCATCATCAGCAGTATTTTCGGATTCGTCATTGTTATCAATTACTGCCTACAAGTAAAACAATTACAGTTGTAATTAATTTTGTAAACAATCCTTTCGGCATGGCCGACTCAAGTTTAGGTAGGTTTAATTCATACAGTAAATTAACAGGAGTCCCCCATTTTTAATTCCATAAGAATTACTGGGGTGAGTGGGGTCGGTAATTTTTGATTGCGGTCACCTTAATTAAGTAATTAAAGTCAAACTCTTACCTCTTGGGTAGGGCTAGCAATAACTTGAGAAGATGCAGGAAAATCAGAATCACCACTCATCATTTCAACAAAATTAGAAGTAGAACTAGGAGTAGATGGACCCGTCTCTATTTTTGTTACAAAATCCGTTATACGGCGCGTTTTAGATAAAACATCTTGAATTTTGTTTTCTTTATCTGCTGCGATTTTCCGCTTTTCACTGCCGCTTGCATATTCGCGTTTTCCCTTGTGACGATCCATTATTTCACTACGGAATCAAAAATAAAAATTGTAATAAATTAGTTTTTTCAGAACTCACTAGCCAGAGCCTAATTATCTAGTCCACTTGTTCCTATTGCCCTACTTAAGATGAAATGTGCAGCCACGTGGTCACCACAAAATCGAATACATTTTATTTTTTATCCCCTTTTGTATAAAACATCTCAAAATTCCGAATCATGCGTCTTATAATATAACATTTTATGACATATAACATTTTAGACCAATGAATTTTATATTTATAACGTGCTCGATTTTGTGGCGACCACGTGGCTGGGCACATTTCGTATTAAAATTAATAGGCTTACAAAGTTTTGATGCGTTCTGTGAATTGTGGTAAATGGGCGCAGAATACGAAAAATAAGGACCTTATCTTATAAAGAACAACTATTAGGTACTTCCGCCTCTAATATAAGAATTAACTTATGCTACTTACCTTAACAATATACCAACCAGAAAGTGCTGATAAAAGTAGTTTCAATTTAGAAATTTGATTTCAAATTTTCAATTTGTATTTAATGAAGCAAAACAATCGTGGTTTCAGAGCAGGAGTGGACATACTTCATTTTTTGTTAAATTTTTATCAAAAATGAGTCATTAATGCCACGATGCGTTCGAATTTCCCGCGAAAATTTAAAAAGTTATCTGTTTTGATTTTTTTTAATTTTTTCAATTTTTTATTTGTATTTTTTCGTTTTGTGGGGGCCCCATTTTTGTGGGGGCCCTGGGGCCCGGGCCCACAGTGCCCCATAGCCAAACCCGGCACTGACCCCAATGATCCTATCAAGCAGTGACGCGTGGAGTTGGCAACAAAGTTTTCGATCTTGGTATTAACTCTGAGGTAAACTCTTTCGAGTAAGGAAGGGCAGTCCAGATGACTGTTTTGATATATATATATGATTGATTAATTGTTCCAAAATGAAAATTAAAGACAATATACTTCTTTCGTTCTTCTTTCGTTCTTCTTTCTGTGATATGTGTGTGTATATGTATATGTATATGTATAAAAGAAAACAATTTTTAGGGCTACCGCGTCCGGATTCTGGTAACTCGGTAATTTCGGTCGCGCTCGCCCTAAAAGTAAAAGGATAATTCTTATGTTAAAACATCACAATTTCGATCACACAAACCTTTCATAGGTTTTGATTGAGGTGCCCACGGAGGAATTTATGCATATATTACAGAATTATGCATATATTACAGAACCCATCACGGGCCAAATGGCCTATAGGGTTCATTTTCTAATATGTATATTTTGTATTGTATTCTTAATTTTGAATATATTGATTGATTGATTGATTGATTGATATATATTTAGTAGGAACATTGTTAATTTCTTAGTGGGTTTGTTGTATAATTAATTTCATTTTGTATTGTAAGATAAATATATTTCTTTCTTTTTCTTTCTTTCTTTTTCTAACACAGATTGGCCACAATTCATTTAATTTGATTAGCACAGAAACGATTGGTGTGGCTGTCCCGAGGAAGAGTTCAGGAACTGTGGCCATTTATCATATTACATACATCGAAATGTAGAGGAACATTTCTGCTAATTTAATTGACATTCTTGACGGCTCTACGAATAGCATTTCCTGTGAAAATCGACTTTGTTCAGAAGGCGCAAAAAGAGAATATTCCGATTTCCTCTTGTTGTTGTTTCCTACGCCTGCTGTCAGCATTTCTACTTTTAAGCAACCCTGTCAGCCTGGCGGGGGAGTGAATCTGTTTGTTAAACTGAGGCCCCCTAAGAGCAGACTCTTTCCTCTTAACAAATTATATAAGCAGCGAAATTAATATACTGTATATTTAGGGCTGAGCTGCAGGCTACTAGCGCGTTGAGGGATAGCAAAAAGGCCACCAGTTATGGAGGCTAGCTGCGAATTCTATACCTACACTAAAGTAGCCCAGAGGCAGAACAGCCTCTTTATATACGTGTTTTCCTAAACATGACTTGAGAGCAAATATTTAAGGAACAAAGTCTAATTTCTCATGAAATATTGATCGAAGAATCGAAAAGAAGAAGCAAAGTTTCTCTACATTTTGATGCGCATTATTGATGAAGAGTTATTGAACTTGAAATGTAAAAAGCTGCTGAGCTGGCTACTAGTAGGGTCGCTGATGGTGGATAGCGAGAAGGCCCTCAGCTGCGAATATAACGAACAAACAGTCGACCAAGCAGCTGCATAATTGGAGGGTGTGGTAGCAAGTCTGGTGGTGCGGGCTTGTCTAGAAAAAGTCACAGTAGCCCCAGGATGACTATGTGACGGGGCGAATAGTTGCCGCCACTAAATAAGCAACTACTACTAGGGCACTCTTTTGTCCTGGGGTTGGGCCCCGACGGCGGAGGATATTAGAAATGTTAGTAGTAGTAGTAGTGTTCGTCGGGTTAATAACGACTTAGGCCTCATATTTGGGCCCATAGAGCGACCCCGACTTGACTGTCCTATGCCAGCCCATAGGACAGTGGACCTCCTGATTATAGTGGATTCCGAACCACTTGGGAAACACAGTGAAGTCACACGATTAGTTCGGAGGTGACCAGAACAAGTCCTACCATGTTTCCCTACCGGCACTGTGCACACGACCAAGTTATCTGCAGCTTTGAACCTGCTCTAGTCCGCTGGATCCAACTTGGTATGGCGGCCGGCGGAGGAACTCAACGAAGAGTCAACGGCATAAGGATGCAGAAGACAACGGGGACGGTTCCTTAGTACAGTCATCATGACTGAGTTAATTCGATAATCTACTTACTTTACTTACTTTTGGTGAGTCCGAAGTGCAATATAATATCAGAGGTATAATGGTCAGCAATCTTCGATAGAAGAGGCATTCGAAGAAGATATGTTTTTCGTACTTCAGACTCAAAGTTCATGGGAAACACAAAATTTCGAAATTGAAAATTTGGCCGATCACAATACTATTTCAGTATATCGTATGAGTGACAGCAAAACTGCCTGCATGGTGACAGATGTGAAGTCAACAAAAAATTCAGCCTTTTAGGCAATTGCGACAATGGAAATGAGCAAAATCATTCCAGCGAATAAATTCACTCAAGCGATAACTTCACCATTTACGCACAATGACTTTGACTGTTCCTTGCCAAATTTTTTATATTATTCCGAGTTGGAGAGGAAAACTAAATCGTATTATTATTTCCCCATTTTTGGTTTAAGGTTTATAAGTTTTGCCCTTCTCTAGGTTATATTGTGGTCCGTCATTCTGCTTCGTGAAATATTGAAGAAGCATTGTATTGTTATGAATATGTTTCTATTGTGTATTAGGGGTAGGAACAACCAGGCTAACGACTTCGATGGCCAGGTGGTAGCGTGCTTGTACTTGTGCGAGTCTCTACACGCCATGCGATCGGAGGCGTGTCGTAACTCGACACAGGTACCTATTAGCCTATTAGGTAACTTAGTGAGGCGACTGAAGAGGTCAATCGGATACATTCATTTTGTATTTTTTTATTTTATTTTTATTTTGTATGAGATTAACCTTAAAAAAAAAAAAAAAAAAGCTGTAGCGCATGCAATCAATGAAGCATCAAAAGGTTGACGTGGCTACAGTACGACTTCCCTTTTCAGAGTAGCAATTCAAAATCTTCGATAGAAGAGGCATTCAAATCAGGGGGGTCTGACCCCCCCTCTCCCCAAAATATTTGCAGTGTACACTAGATAGAATTGAGTTGTAAATAAGTTGAGGCATTGAATATAATATATTCAGTGTTATATTATAACACTATAGTGTTATAAATTCCATAGTTCAGGTTACTTAACCACCGGTGACGTCAGATTGACCTCCCTCCGAAAAAAATTTCTTGCTAGGACCCTCTTCTTCATCTTCTTCTTCTTCAGGCTCTACAACCCTTGATGAGCTTTGGCCTGCTCGACAACACTCCTCCAGTCATCTCGGTTTTGTACGACGCTCCACCATCTACGAACTCCCAACTCGCGAAGGTTTCCAACTCATCCTTCCAGCTTTGAAACAATACTTTGCAAAATTTCTCTATGCCTAAAACGTCTTCTACTTCTTCTGGCTCTACAGCCCTTGATGAGCTTTGGCCTGCTCGACAACTCTCCTCCAGTTTTGTGCGACGCTCCACTATCTACGAACTCCTAACTCGCGAAGGTCAGTTTCCAACTCATCCTTCCAGCTTTGAAACAATACTTTGCAAGATTTCTCTTTGCTTAGAACGTCTTCTACTTCTTCTGGCTCTACAGCCCTTGATGAGCTTTGGCCTGCTCGACAACTCTCCTCCAGTTTTGTGCGATGCTCCACAATCTAAGGACTCCCAACTCGCGAAGATCAGCTTGCAACTCATCTTTCCAGCGTTTTCGAGGACGTCCGGCCAGTCGTCTTCCTGTCTTGCTTTCTTTGTACATCGTTTTCGGTCTGACATTCTTACGACGTGTCCCAGCCTTCTTTTATGAACCGGGCCTAGGGCTAAGGCCTTGCCACAGTAGAGTAGAGTGCTGCGCAGGGACGGATCCAGCTCATTATTTGGGGGGGGGGGGGTAGTTGTGGTTAAAAATTGGAAAAACATATGTAGTATTGATTAAATCAGAGCGTAATAAATTAACTTACAATAGATTTACTAAATTTGGGGGGGGGGGGGGGCAGCAAACCCCCTGCCCCTTCCCCACGTATCCGTCCATGGGGCAAAGGGTCCTGCAAATTTTCACCACGGAAAAGATTGAAACATAAACAAACAGTGACCATACTCTTACTATAACGGAATCCACTGCATTCTATCTTTTGGATTCCACTTCCCATAGATATACCTTGACTTGTTGGAAGATGTTGCTGCTATCTGTCGGTAGAACCGTCCAGCTATACTCCCCATTAAATTAAAACCAATGGCAGCAACCGCAACAAACTTTCTACAAAGCTTTATTTCAACCAATTTAGTTTTAAAACTCCCAATCTAATTTAATTTCGAAAAGTCTCTTTCTGTATATCGTATATATACCAACAGCTAATTCCCGTAATGTAAAACCTATGTCTTGGCACTCAATTACTTCAATTTAAGAGGGTGAAATGGGGGAGGGGGGAGTGTGGGGAAACTTGAGAGCTCGAAATCAATGGGAGAAATGGTACGAGGTCGGGCCCGTAAGTCTGAAAACAAAGGAAAATGGCGCCTTTCCATTTAATTTTCTTTCGGGATCCATCTCCGGCCTGGTCTTCCGATAACGAAGAACATTGTTCCGTTACTTTTAATTACTGTTCGCACAGGTGCTCAATTGCTGATTTCACCCTCAGCAGTCATCCGGAAAATGGTATTTTGCTCATTTTCCTGTTGAAAAGTGATTGTAAGATGAATAGTAAAGATTTGCCACTTTTCTGTTATTATTTGAAGGTCTTTTTTATAGATACCGGCATTCTTGTTGCCCTGCCAATAATCTAATTGATTTTTGCACATTATGATTATTGCTTTCGTATTTATACGTAATTTACGAAAGGCTTCGGGATTGTCGAAATGTACGATAAAGAGATTTTAGAACCAAATTTTCAAGGGGGTAAGGGACCTATTGAGTGTTGTTTACATTAATGACTTGACTTAAGTTGGCGCTGTCAGCCCTGGGGGACTTTTGGCCGCATTCACAACACCACGCCAACGGATCCTGTCCTTCGCCAGACCACGCCACTCATCGGCCCGAAGACCAACTTCCTGCACATCTTCCTTTAGCTGGTCGCCATAGCGTCGTCTCGGACGGCCTAAAGGTCTTCTTCTGTTGGGACATGCCACCCATACTGCTTGTGCTGCTCTTTCTGCTGGCATACGGACGACGTGTCCCATCCACTGGAGCCTTCTGCTTCGTAGTATTTGTGTGACGCCTGGCGAGCCGAAGAGTTGGTGGATTTCTTCGTTCGTTCAGATTCTCCAACTGTTGTTTTCAAAAACTCTTCCGAATATTCTCCGTATTGAAAACAGCCAGCGCTCTTGATTCTTTCTTTGTCAGGGCCCATGTTTCACCACCATATATAAGGACGGGCAGGATTAGTGTCTTGTAAAGCCTGACCTTTGTCGTCAATGATAGAATCCGAGTCGAGGATAGTGCTCTTGTTTGGAAGAAAGCTACATTGGCTGATTTAATTCTCTTAAGAACGCCTTGACTGATCTTGTTGTCGGACGTGAAGATGGACCCTAGGTATTTGAAATCTTGCACTCTTTCAAAGCGGCTTGTGCAGGCATCTTGGTCTCTTCCCACTAATAGGTACTTGGTTTTTTCAATGTTTATTTTTAGACCTCGTTTCAGAGCTTCTTCTTCAATGGGTTTCCCTGTGGTCTCTGCTTCTTCTTTTGTCTCTGCCATGACGTTCAGGTCGTCAGCATACCCGAGAAATTTAATCCTTACTCCCATGACGATCCCGCCCGGTGTTTGTATAGCGTGTCTTACCGCCTTCTCCAGGACCAGGTTGAATAATAATGGTGATAGGCCATCTCCTTGTTTTACTCCCGTGAGTAGGTACTTTGAAGGGGTCTGAGAGCTTGCCATCCATCCACCTTGATCCTAGCTCGTGATCCGTCGACACAGATTTTCGCCATTATGCGTAGTTTTCTTGGGATGCCAAATTCCTCTAGGATCTCCCACATCTTCTGGCGTTGTATGGAGTCGTAGGCCTTGCAAAAATCGACGAAAAGGTTGTGTACCTCATCACCGTATTCCCAAGGTGAGAAATCTGTCTGATTGTGAAAAGTTGGTCCGTAGTGGATCGGTTTCGTCGAAAGCCTGTTTGATAATCTCCTAAGACTTCTTCAGCATACGGTGTGAGTACTTTGTATCCTGTCGCCAGGAGTGATACCCCTCTATAGTTAAAGCATTAATGACGACCGCAATATGTGAATTCAATGAAAATATTTGGGGTGGGTTTTTGCTTTCCTATTTATTCGTAGTAGGAAAGCTTTGCGATGGCCGACATTTTCGACCTTGGAATTTCAGTGGATTAACACGTTTTGAGGTCACAGGAACCAAGAAAATGTTTTTTACGATACATCTGTCTGTTTGTCTGTTCGTGAATTTGTGAACAAACAAACTGCTGATCGGTTTTCGATGAATTTTTTGCTGTAGATTCACAAAAATTATATCTAGGGACCAGATTTTTTATTTTGGGATAACTTAATTTTGGGAGATTTCACCCTTCAAAAACTAAAAAAAATGATTAAAAAAAATTATTTCTCAAAAACGGCTCCAATGATTTCTTTTTACATCAGACATAGCATATTGTAGTCGTTATTAATGCAAACAAAATCAATAGGCCACTTGCCTCTTGTTAGTTTGGTTCTGGAGGCAAAAAATAAAAAATAAAAAAGACTCAATTTTCATGTAGAATGACTAAAAGTACCATCCTTCAATAATAATTGTTTTTTAATAATTAAAAAACAATGCAACCATTCTCTTCTAATAATTTACAATTTTAAAACCGTCGCGTGACACCTTACTAATTACGGTATTAAAAGTGAGCATCGGTACCGGTATTATATAAACCCCGGTGTTACGTTAATGGCAAATCACCTTAGTAGGACTGCTTAATTACACTCCCGTAAGCCTACAGTTTAAAAAGTATTCATCTCATGGAAATGTAACAAATTGGGAACTTCCACCAAACACCTTTCGGTTAAAAGGCAAATATTACACTACCGTAAAACCGCCTAAATTGGGTCAATTTTCAGTGAATTTTTCAACTCTTGAAATTTTTTGTTGTAATATCTCACAGTTATTGACGTTAATACATAGCAGCACGCACACGAGATTTAGCAGGAGTGTAGTTTTTCGAATAAAATGGTCCCACTAAGAATAAAAAAATTAAAAAGAGGTAATTTGGGTCACTGAAAGAACCCATTCTTAACTAGTGCCCTCCCACTTGTACCACAGTTAAGCGCTACGCGTCTTATTTACGTTACCCTTAAAACTATTGAGAATGTCCAAATAAACACTATTCAATAATATTAGCGGCAAAACTGGATAGCTTTTCTCAGTAATTGCCTACAACTGAAGTTGTTTCAGGGTATTTGGAATTCAAATATTTCAAATTTAACTAGGAATTAAAATAAACTAACTTAGCATTATAGGAGTGACTCACTTTTGCCTAAATTATTTACTTTAGTTATTGTACTGTGTTTACAGACATCAACATTGCCATGATGCTTGTCAGTGGTTCTAGAATAAATTTTTTTTTAGCATTTTAGCGCGCTGACCCATAATACACTCTCTGACCCAATATAGGCACTATATTATTATTACCACAACACTATTACGAATTTACAATACAATACTTATTATTACTACTTACAGCAATTATTACAACGATATTCCACTATTACATTATTTAATATTACACTACACAATAGCCTACACACAATTCGAAGTAAAAGCCCACCATTTACAAGTTCCACCGTTTTATAGAAGCCCGTGACTTATAGCAAATTAAACGTATAAAAGAAAAAGAGTTATAGCCGGTGTTTTTCAACCCCTATATAAGTTATAGAGGGAAACTGGCAGAAAAAGTTAGCTATACGAGTTTTCTATCGTAAACCTGAAGCTCAAGTTTACAGAAAGTCGCGCCGTATCGATTCTCATTATGATCCCAAGTTTCTCTCTGTATGTTACTGATTAGGCGCGGTTTCCACCGACCTGCTAGTGCTAAATACAAATACGGTGACGTGGTAACAGACATTCAAGACTAAGCGCGGTTTCCACCGACCTGCTAGTGCTAAATACAAATACGGTGACGTGGTAATAGACATTCAAGACTTAGGCGGGGTTTCCACCGACCTTGCATTGCAAAATGCAAATGACACTGACGGAAATTTTTGTTTTACTCTATGCCATAGTTAAAATTGATCAATGATCATAGAGTAAAATCACAAACGAACAAACGAAAATTAAAAAAATGGCGTCATGGGATATGTTATGTACAAACATTTTAATAGATTTCTATAAAAAGAAAAATTCTAATTTCCGTCATTGTCATTTGCATTCTGCAATGCGAGGTCGGTGGAAACCCCGCCTAAGTCTTGAATGTCTGTTACCACGTCACCGTATTTGTATTTAGCACTAGCAGGTCGGTGGAAACCGGGCCTAACCTATATAGTTTCCTTCATTTCTCATATTTGCTGTAGCCACTATTTTTGTTTTATATTCACCTATCCGTCAGGTAGAATAAGGATCTGTTTTTTTGCTTTGCTATTTATAAGTATTATAAGGAAAGCTTTGTGATGGTCGAAATTTTCGATTTCGGGATTTCTGTGGAACCCAAAACAGTAGTTTTTCCGAAATGCCTGTCTGTTCGCCGATTTTTGGACAAACTACCCGGTGGATTTGAATGCAATTTCACAATAATCATCCATCTTTTAATTTGTCATACATTTTGGGGGTTTTACCTTCCAAAAAATAAAAAAAATGGCTAAAACATTACATATTTCACTAAATCGGCTCCAACTATTTTTTTTTTAATTCGCAAGCAAAATTTATGGGTCAGTTGCCACTTGATAGTTTGGTTCTGGGGACAAAAAATAAAAAATAGCATACTCAATTTTCATGAAAAATGACTAAACAATAATTCTTCTGCGGAACCTTTCTATACATGCTTTCTTGCTTTAGGTATGTTTTAGGTGTTAAATAGAGCAACAAAATCGAACCGGTTGCTTTCCCAAACAATGTTTCGGTTTTGAATAATTTTTTTTTTGCTTTCCAATTTATACGTAGTATAAGGAAAGCTTTGTGATGGTCGAAATTTTCGATTCCGAGATTTCAACGGATTTACACGTTTTGAGGTCCCAGGAACCCAAAAAAGTGTTTTTTACGAAATGTCTGTCTGTCTGTCGCTCTGTAGCTCTGTCTGTCTGTTCGTCGATTTTCGGGCAAACTACTCGGTGAAATGAAATTCGACATGTAGGTTCACAAAAATCATACCTCGGGTCTATTTTTTTATATTTTGAGCTAACTCAATTTGGGGGGGGGGGGTTTATTTTCAAAAAATCATAAAAACCGTCTAAAAAAATTATTTCTCGAAAACGGCTCCAACGATTTCTTTTAAATTCACATATAGTGTAATCGTTATTAATGTTCACAAAATGCGGAGGGTCGCTTCCCCGTTGATAGTTTGCTTCTGGGGGTAAAAAATAAATATAACTAAATTTTAAAGAAAAATGACTAAAAAATAATTTTTCTGTGAAACCTTTCCATCGATGATTTCTACCTTCAGGCATGTCTTAGGTGTTAAATTGATTAAGAAACCGGACAGGTTGCTTTCCCAAAAAATTGTTTGGTTTTGTGAAAAAAAAATGTTTTTTTTTAAAAAAATGATAGAAAATTCACGGTCAAATGCATTGCGTGCCCTCCCATTATTGCTGTGTGGTAATTTGTTGGTCTGACCTATCTAGAATTTACCTCACCTCCAGTGACGTCAGGTGGGCACCCCCCCCCCTCCCGAGATGCCCGAAATTTAACTATAGGAAAATTATTTACCATGATATTACTAATTTTCTCTAGCTACTACTTGATAAATTGGAAAGCATGTTCGAGTAAACTCGGACTGGTTCTTTTTAAATGTGGATAATTCATGTACCAATACATTGTATGCCATTATATAAAATTAATGTGTTGTATTCTATTGGTCTGCCCGTTCTATTCTGTTCGTTTCTGTTCTTATATATTAGTACATATATACTCAAGGCCGGGCCCAGCTTTTGAATTCGGGGGTCCAACAATTTTTTTTACGTAATTTATTAATGAATTAATGGATGAATTCTTCTAACAATACAGGCTTACATAAAAAAATTATTTCGAGGGGGGGGGGGGGTCCGGACCCCTTGGACCACCCCCTGGGCACGGCCTTGTATATACTATATATACTTGCATATGCTCATCGAACAATTCAGTGCTTTTGGATAGGGAAAGTCAATATTCAACCCTTGGACAATGGTTTACCGTGGAACTACTCATATTATCTATCTCGGTACCTATTGTAGGGTATGTAAGAGTGTCGTGCGCCACTGGATGTGGCGCATGCGCAGGACAGTCTCGGGTGTGTTGAAGCCAGGGTTGCCGTTTTGCGTGAAAAATCACGAAATGCGTGTATTTTCAGAGCTTGCGTGATGTGCGTGTAAAGTGCGTGTATTTTAGACAAAATTGATTTTATAATTAAATAAAAATATTGAAATTTAAACCAATAAAATAATAAAAAAATTAAAACCATGGAAAAATGAAAACTTTAAAAAAAAAAAATGCCGAAAAATGCTGTTTACCTTACCTGATCTAGGACCACAGACCACAAGTGCCAAGACCCCAACACAACTCCAAAAATCATATTCCAAATCTACTCGGCCGGCGGGCGGCCATTGTGATTTGCTCATTATTTCATATTTGTCTGCCTCTGCGCCACATGGGCGCAAAATCGAAAAAGATAACAAACATGCATATTATAGAACAAAGAAATGCCACGTGTGAGAGGTCTTTTTCTGATTGAAAATTAATAAAAAAAAACTACTTATTTACGAACCACAATGTCTCAAAAGAGGTTGAACTCTTTTGTTCAAGCGAATAAGGCGACCACTTAAAGCCTTAAAACCCCAAGATTTTATAGGAAGTCAATATTTTGGGCCGAATTATTTAAAAAGTAATAACATAATAAAGTGCTCATCTGAAAAATCTAAACATTTTTGGCAAGATGCGTAAAACCCCGTATTTCAGGTCTATTGAACAAACGTCTTCTCCCGGGGGAGACCCCTGGACCCCCTCGTTTGGAATTAGCCTATGTTCATCGCCTGTAAACATCGAAACGTTACTCCTATCAAAATGCATGAAACCCCACCATTTCATGCTCATCTTTCAAGAATTTGCTCGTAATTGGATTCATTGCCTGTAAAATCTAAGCGTTAACCTATCAAAATGCCTAAAACCCCACTGTTTCAGACCTATTTTTCAAAAAAAAAAAAAAAAATCACCCGGGGGAGACCCCCGATCCCCCTTGTATGTAGTTATATTCATCGTCCGTACAATTGAAACAATAGTCCTATCAAAATGCGTAAAACCCTTACCATTTCAGCCCTATTTTTAAAAAAATTTCACCCGGGGGAGACCCCCGGCCCCCCTTGCTCGTAATTATATTCATTGTCTGTAAAATCATCAAAACGTAACAACTTAATAAAGTCGTTATCTACAAAATCTAAACATTTTTGGCAAGATGCGTAAAACCCCGTATTTCAGGTATTTTACAAAAATCTTCACCCGGGGGAGACCCCCAGACTCACTCGTTCGTATGTAGCCTATCTACATCGCCTGTAAAAATCGAAACATTACTCCTATCAAATTGCGTAAAACCCCATCATTTCAGGCTTATTTTTCAAAAATTTTGACCCGGGCCCCCCTTGCTTGTATTTATATTCATTACGACCCTTGGGGGGCCCCGGTTCACGTCTCCCGAACCCCCGGGCCCCTGTGCGACGGACAGTAATTTCATTAATTTAAATGCTGCGAAAGTCCTTGAGAACGGTTTTCCCCTTATTCTACACTATCATGAAAATGGGGGGGGGGGCAAATTAAACACCGCCACCCTCGAAAAACTATCGTTACGCCACTGGAAGTAAGAAAAATAATTCACACAGATTTTTCAGCCCCACTACAAGCTAAGCATAGAAGTTGTTAGATAAAATTAGCAAAACAAATGACATATTTTTTAGTTACCATATTAAAAAATTTAATATAAATTATATATTATATGTATATATTATATTAATATGCATATATATTAGCCGATTAGTTGCTTGCGTGATATGTCGTGAATTTTGAACGTCAGTGGCGTGATATTTCATATGACACGTCCGGCAACACTGGTTGAAGCTTGGAATGGTTCTTCTTTTTGTAATGTTTCTTAAATCAAATAAATGTTTAACTATGTAATCGGGGCGTATCGTGTATTTAATACAATTCATCTCCCTATATTTGGGGGCTCGTCCGGGATGTGTGGTGTATCGGGGAAGTGAATTGTGTGCTGTGGAGGCATCCAGGCATGTGAGTAGAACTTGTGACTGGGACGATATAATGGCGCTGTCATGTTATAGCAGCAGGCAGAGTACGGTGGTTCGTGTAATAAGGGCGTAAGTTAGTTGCAGTGGCGTCTCCTATCATATTCTTCATCAAATTTTTTTTTAATGATGGCGTGCCTGGGGGATGTAAGGAGTATTAAAAAAGCTGTTCTATACACAAAGACAAAGACTTTGAAGCAGTTTTTTGAATTCTTATATAATGATCAAGCGTTTAATAAAGCTGAAATATTGGCGTTTTCTGGATTTGAATATGAGACACAACAGCTGCAGGACAAAAAGGCAGAGCTGCTTGAGATGAAAAAGTGTGACCTTGTGGCTTTTTGCATTTTGTTGGGCATCAGTTTTGAAGGTAGGAAAGATGAGATAGCTGATCGGTTGATGGTACTTCTCAATAATGTGGGTACATACGTTCCGGAGGATAAAGACGAAGACGATGAAGACGACGGTGATCATGAAGACGATGACCACGACAAAGACGAAGACGACGGTGATCATGATGAAGACGATACTAAAGATGCAATTTCTGCCAAGACAATTCCTAAAAGAGCTAACGAAGACGCGATACAGCTCCTCACCTCATTGGCTAGCCGTATTGGCGTTTCATTCCATGACGTCCAAGATAGTATTCGCCTATTTGACGGTTCAGATAGGATTACCGTCGAAAGTTGGGTTGAAGAGTTTGAAGAAATGGCGACTACTATGCATTGGGACTCACTTCAAACGTTTGTGTTTGCTAAAAAATCATTAAGAGGCGTCGCCAAGCTATTGATTGAGAGTGAACGAGGTATAAAAACGTGGCCTCAACTGAAAAGAATTCTGTTAATGGAGTTTAAAACGCACACGAGCAGTATGCGCCTCCATGAGTGTATGAAAGAGCGAAAAAAGCAAAAATCGGAATCAGCCGTTGAGTATTTTCTGGAGATGAAGAAAATTGCAAAGTCGGGGTCACTCCATGATGGTGATTTAATGCAATATGTGATCGATGGCATGACGGACGATTATGGTGGTAAGGTGATGTTATACGGCGCTAAGACGCTCACTTCGTTTCGTGACAAGCTGAAAGACTATGATATTTTGGCTACGAAAAGCCGAAAGGTGGTGAAACCTCCGGATGTTAAACCTGTGAAGAGGCGGGAAGACAGTCACGTCAACAAGAATGGGGAAAGACCCGAGCATTGTTTTAATTGTGGCAATAAGGGTCATAAATCGACGGAATGTCCGTACAAGGCTGATGGTCCTAAATGTTTTAAATGTAATTCTTTTGGACACATAGCCAAATATTGTCCACAGACAGTACTGGAGTCTGCCATATGCAGTCGACCGGACGAGAGTGGCATGTGTAAAGAATACCTATACTAAATACTAATGCTAAATATGAAAGCAAGTACAGGTTCACTCGTACCGGTTCTTATTGTATTGTATCCAATGAACTGTGGTACCCGTCCAATAATTTTAGCTTTTGTTTAATTCCTACTGGAAAGAGAGTGTTATTCAGCAATCGGATAAAGAGGAAATTGAGTGAAAAAAGAGCTGGTCACGCTGATTGCAGCAATAATTGGCAAACCCCCCACTGGGATCAAACGGGCGGAGGTGCCATTATGGGAAACAAAGGCCACATATACCCACATGAATTGTGTCAGCTAATAGTCTCCACTGCCTTATCGGCACTATCGATTTTGGATTAATTGCCTGATGAATGCCTCCTGCTGCAGCCGGATTAGCAGCTGGCAGTCTCAATTTGTATTTATACCGACTGGTTTCCGGTCAGCAACATGTTTGGAATCAATAATTGAAACTGAATTCGTAAGGCGGGGTTTCCACCGACCTCTCTTTGCAGAATGCAAATGACATTGACGGAGATTTGAATTATTCTCTTTATAGAAATCTATTAAAATGTATGTACTTAACATGTGCCATGACGCCATTTTTTAATTTTAATTTGTTTGTTTGTGATTTTACTCTATGATCATTGATCAATTTTAACTATGGCATAGAGTAAAACAAAAATTTCCGTCAAAGTCATTTACATTCTGCAATGAGAGGTCGGTGGCCACCCCGCCTAAGTGACGGAATAAACAACGTTTTTGGTGGTATTATTGGTAAGGTTTGTACTTTGTAGACATGATAATAACGTGCTGAGACTATACCAGTCAGTCTAAGTACTTGTCGAGTTCTGGTCACCTCCGAATTAATCGTGTGACATTGCTATGTTCCCCAAGTGATGCGGAATCCACTATATTCCGGAGGTCCACCCTGTCAGTCAACTCCCCATCTCCTCGAGGTGATTGAGTCTGCCCTTAGGGTGCCTGAAGTTAATAAACAAACTCACTCCTCCTGCCAAGCTGACAGGGTTGCTTAAAACAGAAATGCTGAAAGCAGGCATTAGAAAACAAACAAACTTTGTAGGCATATATATATATTTGTTACTGTCGCTAAGTTACTGTGGGATATTCTCAATTAGAATTTAGCCCGACTAGTTTCAGGTCAGGCGCCTGCAGCCTGATCGAGGCGATTATAATACCGGCATTTATGTAATCCCCTGGTAATAAAAATGTAAACAAGATAGTTTTATAATGGAAAGTGCTATTCAAAATTTGTTTGTTTACAGTTAAAATCCTATATTATAATATAATAATATATATATAATAATATATAATATTATAATCGCCTCGATCAGACTGCAGCTGATCATGGCGATTTTAATACCGGGGTTAATATAATACTCTGGTATTAAAAATGTAAACAAGATAATTTTACAATGGAAAGTGCTATTCAAAATTTGTTGGTTTACATTTTAACCCCAGGAGTAAGTTAATAGCAATCGCCATGGTCGGCTCACAACAACATGTTTGTAATTAACCTCTTTCGTAATAGAAATTTACAGAGAAATTATGTCAAATCCCAAAGTTTCGATTGGTTGGGCCCAATCTGCACATTTTACTTGCTATAAGGTAAGCGTCCTCTTTTAATGCAGAATAGCTAATACAAAGGATTTAAAAAAAAAAACAGAAATTTACAAAATTACTCATGCTTTGATAACAAATTTAATATTATTAATGCCCTGTAGGCCAATATTCTTCAGCAAGGCAAATTGTATGTGTTGTTACAGAATATTTCCATGAAATGTTTTACATTAATTCAACCAAGCGATGGAAGCAAAGTCGCCCAAGGGACGAGTAACTCCACGGAACTGTTATTTTCGTTTAATTATATTGTTAATTGATGATCAAACGTAGTCAACCACAAGGGAATTAATTCTCTGGCACGTATAAAATCGTGGAAAAGTGAGCCATAATCCAATATGGCAGCCCCAAGTATAGGAGAGGGGCTAGGCAATAAGCCTGCACATCTAGGGCATGGGCAGGTTTTTTTCCGTGAATTCCGAGAATTTATCCATTAATTCATTAATAAATTACGTAAAAATTTTTTTTGGACCCCCCCCCCCCGAAGTCGAAACCTGGGCACGGCCTTGGCTGTGGGAACTGTAATCCTATCTAGTGTAAATTTTTCTCATGAGAACTCACCTAGTGTTACTCGTGCAAATGATAGCATAGACACGTCATACGTCAATTTATTGGCGAATTTAGATTTGGTGCGGATACAGGCACATAATATTTTGGTGGTAAGTGGACTAAATCGTAATGTAACCATTGCGACGGTTTAGATGGTATAGAAATAATATTGCGTGTAACCCAAGTTGGGGGGGCGGTCTCCCCCAGGGAAAAATTTGCAAATAGAAGACAAGTACAAAATTAAAATAAAAAATTCCCAAAAGATTGAAAAAAAAAAAATAATAATAATACCCACATTAAAATCAAAATTACTAGCTGGATAAATTTAAAAACCTTCTATGACGCAAAATCTTTCATTAAAAATGAATGACCCCAGTAAAACAGTTAGATGCTTTCCGCAAAGTCCATCCGATAAAAGAGAAATTCGCACATCTCTATGGGAGGGACGAGCCATTTGTTTTGTAGCTATAGACAGCTTCCTACTTCGCGGTTCCGCGCTTGATTTAACACTATCACTGCCCTAGAATACCTAGACTGAAAGGAATCAAAAAATTATGTTCATTGAACTCTAGTTCTAGATGTTCAATAGCTATAAATCTCGCCAATTTTTATTTATGGTCAGCCCTTCCCCACTTCGCAGTACTACGCTTGATTTAACACTATTACTGCCGTAGAATGCTTAGGCTGAAAGAAATCAAAAAATTATGTCAATTGAACTCCAGTTCTAGATGTTCAATAGCTATAAATCTCGCCATTTTTTATTTATGATCAGTTCTTCCCCACTTCGCGGTACATTGCCTAGACCTATAGCAAAATTAAAATTAAAATATAAAGTTATGTGTGCTCACGCAAAAGGGGGCTCGGGAATTGTTTTTTTTTTATAAAACAGGCGCTAAACAGTGGGATATAACTAATTTTGACCGCAGTTAGGCTAGCTGGCTAGATTAACATACGAATAAATAGACCTGAAATACTGGGGGTTACGCATTTTGTTAGCAGGTAATTCATATACATAACTAACAAAAGAAGGGTTTAACGTTGTTGTAATTTATCTGACCATGTAGGAGACTCACACAATAAAAAAGGGATAAAAAGGGATAAAATATCAGGACATGTAGAGTAGTGTTACGAACTCCGACTTTCACCCGAGAGGTTCAACACTTGCTACATTTTCTGGCCATGCTTCGGAGGGCATGTAAAGCAGGCGGTCCCGGGCCTTCCTTGTTGAGTGTAAGAGAGGGCTTTATAGCCCTAACTCCGCCAGGTTGGCTTAGTAATAGAAACAATAAAAAGTCCTTATTTATTTATTTATTTATTTAAAAACTTAATTAATTCGTATATGCAATATAATACGACAGAAACTGAACACTTACCCTAATAGCATAGCTGTTCGCACTCTTCCACTCCTTCTTGTGGTGTTCTCTCCGAATTGCCTAATAAGTCGTTGTTACAAGTCTTTTATCACTTAAGGGAGCCTTTCCATCAGTAATCTAAGAGACCTGTAACTAGTGCTCTGATTGGCTAACAATGACGCACAATTGGTGACAGCAGGCTATAGCTACAGTGGTACCCAAGCGTATTACCTTTAGACCTAGCTGTCCAGAGTGAATCATTATGATGAGGACAATTGTCAGCACAACAATGTAACATGTTAAAGTGAGGATTTAATGTAACACATTTTTACACTCCAAGACTGAAAAGACTCCACTTCGGCAGTCACCCGGGGGAATTTTTTAAAAATAAGGGTGCGAAATTTTGGAGGTTGTGGGGGCATTTTGGGCAGAAAATATTTCTATTCGAGAGGGGAGTAAAAACTGGCAGAACCCCCCACCCCATGGTTACGGCCTTGGCACGGCTCGAATTAAGAGTTGCCCTAGGTCTAGATATTCTAAGGCAGTGATGTGAGCCATTTGTTTGTTAGCTATAGACAGCTCTTCCCCGCTTGGCGGTACGGCCCGCTTGATTTAGCACTGCCCAATTTATATTCCTGCAGGCATGTTCCGTCTTTCCCCGGCTCTCACCTCCGTTCAATCAAATGGTCTGCCCCCCTCCCCCCAAGTTGAGATCGGCTAGGTAAACCTCCCGCCGAATCGTTCATAAGAGAGGAGCCTGGCCTATTTAATGTTATTGCTTCGGAAAACGACTTTGTTAGTAAACAGAGGTGGAGGCTGTAATTTTGTGTCTATTAGTCGCTACTGAGGCGCTTATAACCATCTGAAGTGTAAGGGAGTACATAACAACTAGAAGCCCTAAACCAAAAACCATCCATTATTAAAGTAAGGGGACTCAGATGGCAGGGTCCATGGGCGTCATTTGAGGTCCCCGGGGGGGGGGGGAGTACCATAAGGCAGTGCCGTATAAGTCTGTTAAGTAGGTAACAACATAACAACATTGGAAACAATGTTTGATAAATTGGTACAACGTTTTGTTGAATTGGTAACAACGTTCGTCCAATTGTAGCAACGTTTGTTTGTTGAGTTGGGTACAACAAAATTGCAAAGTGGTCTGTTTATTTCCCCAAATGAGATCCCCACACCCCCTCCCTAACATGGTTTCCAAAGTTATTTAGTTAATTATCCCTAATTAGCTGTAATCTTTATACGTGGGTGTGAAAATGGTTTTTTAGTTATACTGGATAGTTTAATAGGATATTTTCTTTTTAAGTCAATGTTATTTTCTAACGCTTGATTTCAGCATTTCTGCTTTAGGTAACCCTGTCAGCCTGACGGGGGGAGTGAGTCTGTTTATTAACTTGAGGCACCCTAAGGGCAGACTCTTTCACCTCGGGGAGAAGGGGAGTTGACTGACAAGGTGGACCTCCTGATTATATTGGCTTTCGAACCAGTTCAGGAACATAGTAAAGCCACACGATTAATTCAGAGGTGAATAGGACTCGCCATGCACTTAGACTGACTGGTATAGTCTCAGCGCGTTATCATGTCCCATCATGTTCCCCTGCCAACGCTATGCACACTATCAAGTCATGGTAGGCAAGCCTTTAAAGGCCTCGAAATTCTTACTGCTCCCTCCATGTATATAGAAGCGGCCATAATGCACTGCCTCGCACAAGCCGACTTTACAAGAGTGGGAGAAATATCGGGCCGTGAAACCCGGTGGGCCGATGTCGACTTCCACATTCCCCGAACCCGAAGACATGGCATCGACAATTTTATTCTAATAAGGGGAAGGTTGGTGTTCAACCAGTTACCGGACCACATTAAGAGATTGCGTTCGGAGGCTACGGAGTTCAGGCGAATATTACACACTTACCTGGTGGAGGGTGTGTTTTATTCGCTTGATGAGTTTCTGGGGAATACGTAAAATAATTTTGGCCGATTGTTTCTTACAATGGACTAATTTTATTTCGTTTTGTAAATTTTTATTTTTTATTGTTGTTAGTTACTTAAGTTAAATGTTAGATTCTAAGTGTTTTTAGTTTAGTTATAATTGTATGTATTGCATTGTACTGTGTTTTTCAATATAATTATTCATTCATTCATTCAAGTTTGAAACACGCTCTGCTTTGATTCAACTTGGTAAGGCCGTTGGCAAGTTAAATTTGTAATAAATTTTGTTTCGTTCAAAAATTCGTTCATATAGAAAACAAGGAGAATTTTCTTTCTTCTCTCTGTCTTTATAACTTTAAGCTGGAAGCAATTTGTCTTTAGCCTCGGAATCTACCCCCGTCTCTGGACTGAATACGCACCTGAATACCGTATGGTAATACGACTTACTATGGTAATTGGCAAGCTGCAAAGGTTGCCGTCACAGGCCCCACGCATACTTAACCCCACTAACACCCTAAACATGCTACAAAACTGTTTAAACTTGCAAAAGACATTGTTAAAGGAGAATACTGTGCCTAACTCTCGAAACAAGCTTCCTATGCATTATTCACGAAAAGCAGACGACATAATCGAAAGCTCCTCAAGGCCCAAGGAAAACTAAAATTCGGAAAAAGGGGAATGGCAGCAGTCTTAATGGAACTTATTGCCTCTTTAAAAGCAGAAAGTATGCCTCTTAAACTTTTATAACAACCATTTTCAAGATAAAAGCGCAAGTTTTTATTTTTATGATATTACCGCGAAAATGAAAATTTAAAAAAAAAAATCGTCATTATTTGGTATATTTGAGATGTTCCGCAAAATTGGAAGATGTGGTCTGAAATTTAGGTGTTTGGTGACATTCGATACAGGGGCGCCCATTTTTGAAAAAGTCTGGGGGGGCAGGGACGGTTCCAGCCCATTTTGGGGGGGGGGGGGTAGCTGAGGGTCAAAATAGGAAAAACTTATGTAGGATCGACTAAATTAGAGCGTAATAACTTAATTTACAATAGATTTACCAAATTTGGGGGGGGGGGCAGCTACCCCCCTGTATCCGTCCTTGGGGGGGGGGGCAAATGGGAGAGGTGACCCCCCCCCAAATACGAAGGAAATTGTACTGTTGGATTTACCTCCTCAGGAAACTTTGTTTTAGTATTTTTAACTATGCAACACCTTAGACTCTTGTACGCCTTGTCCATACTAAGTTGCTGCTTTTAAAAAAGGCTTTAAAAAAAAGAAAAAGCCATTGGCATAAATGCCCAAAATTTCGGGGGGATGGGGGACTTTAGGACTCCAAGACTTTGATCCACCGGAGAAAAAAATTAAATTGATAAACAGGCCCAAATTAGTGAGGTTTTACGCATATTATACCCTGGAGAATGGGGGGCTCGGGGGTCTCCCCCGGAGATAAAAATTGATAAATGGGCCCAAATTAGTGAGGTTTTACGCATTTTGCAAGCAGTACAGTTGAGACTTGAGATTTTACCGACGAATAAACCAATAAACCTACCGCTGAGGGGGGCCCGGGGGTCTCCCCCGAAGCAAAAATTTGAAGAAATAGGTCTCAAATAATGAGGTTGTAAGCATTTTGAATAATATATTTTTGTGAAAGTACTTCGTACATAACTTTTCAAATGCATTGGGATTAAAAATGTAAACAATATAATTGAGGAGTTTGGTTACAAACGTGGCCAACTCCATTTTTTTCACAAAACGGGGTTTTGATACGAACTTGCAGAAAATTGTAATTTCCACCGGCACGTTGTAAAATAAAGTAACAAAAGCAATCAGATTGCGCACAGAAGCGATGAGAAGTCTAGTGTTAGGTGCCCATTCCACATACGTACAACGTCAATGAAAATTATGAAATTGAAGGTGGTAGCAGACATTAAAGACATACTAAAAATTCTGCTACCACCTTCAATTTCACAATTTTCATTGACGTTGTACGTATGTGGAATGGACACCTTAGCTATAAGCTTCATGCAATTTTCAACAGAAAATCCGCTCTCTAGAAAAATTCTACAACTTGGAATTGGCCATGTTTGTAAACAGCCTCCTCAATTTTCGAATGGAAAGTGCTATTCAAAATTGTTTACATTTGTACTCCCAAGAATGAGTTGATACTAATATTAATTTATAATTATTTATACGGCTACTTTCTTCGGTATTATGATTTAGGATACATAAGCGATTATTACTGTATACATAATTATATTATATATATTCCCGCATCAATTTAGAACGGCGCTTCCGAGGGGAAAAACTGAAGTGGGTGATATTGGGTCTCAACTGAAGATATTCAACAGTAAATTTGTCAGTTTTTTCAACTTGCCCCATTTCTGAGTCAAGTTTTTCTGGCCTACGAAGTCTTCGAAGGAAAACGAAAATACGGAAAGGGGGGGGGGGGAGACAGCAGCACATAATGGAACTTTCTTACTTACTGGAATGCAATTTAAATATCCCATTCTCAAAGTATTAAACTTTCCTTATAACGATATTTATGACCCTTTCTATAAGATAAAATGTTAAAATGTAATAAGGGTTCAAAAATAATCATTCATGTCATGCTCAACATTTTAATTAATCCGCCATAAGCAATGGCAATGTTTTCCGAGAAAATAAAAATTGATTTTTGGCGCTGGAAATTTTCAGGTTTTAGGGAAATTTAGTGGGGTGACATCGGGGTGTTTTGTTGTGAAGGGGCTTCCCTGCTTTTTTTTTTTCTTACAAATTTCATAGCCTCTTCTGAGAAACAACTTTATATTTTGGGAATTATATTGGGATTGTTATGGTTTTTCCTTTAGTAATTTTTTCGTGGAAAAGCAAAAATTCTTTCTATTGGCTAATTAAGGGCGAGTACCTTCACAAATAATTTAACGGCATTTTGATCTACAGTGTATGCCATTAGTTAACACAGGTCCGTAACCAGGAATATGTTTCAGGCAGGGGCGAGCCCATTTTGGGGAGGGGGGGGGGTAGTTGTGGGTCAAAATAGGAAAAACATATGATAATAATAAAATAAAAGTTCTTTATATTCAATAAATACAAATACACATCGAATTCAATTAGGGCTACATGCCTACATGGAGGCGTGCTGGATGCACCCTACAAAGTACAGTAATAAGATTTGTATATAGGACCTATCAGAAATTTTTCAATTAATATGCTCTCATGCAACAACGATGCATACATACTTATAACATTATATTTCACATTAGAATTTAAAAACATGGCAACATCTCCAGATTGTTTGTTGTATCGTTGTTGCATTACGCTTGTAAAGTTAACAATTTTTAAATAACGGTAATTCATATTCGCTGATCGGGTTGCAGTGAGCACAATTATTTGATAGGCCTAGTTTAAAGCTTATAAAAATTCATACGGACATTGCAGTATAATAAAATTAGTTCCTACTCCTGACATATTGCATTGTGACAATTAATTTGATTTTAAAGCAAAAGATAGGTAGTATTACCTTAAAATCAATGGTGAAACAGGGATATCATCTAGAGATTTTATTATGGTCGGCTTAGATTTATCGTCTTTTTTCATAAATATCTAGCCTTCTTTGACCCATACCAATTGATAATGCAGTTTTTTTCCCAGCACTCGGCATTGAAAAACAGTTCTTTTTTTTGCGGACAGGGGTTTTCATTAATATATATATATATGATCGGTGGAACTGCCACCAACCACGTTCGCAATAGTAAGCCCTGTCTTACGTCTGAATAATCATGGCTTGGGTAAGGTGGGGTTTCCACCGACCTCTCATTGCAGAATGCAAATGACATTGACGGAAATTTGAATTTTTCTTTTTATAGAAATCTATTAAAATGTTTGTACTTA
Organism: Psococerastis gibbosa; assembly: GCA_963971405.1. Taxonomy (NCBI): domain Eukaryota; kingdom Metazoa; phylum Arthropoda; class Insecta; order Psocodea; family Psocidae; genus Psococerastis; species Psococerastis gibbosa. The sequence goes on along the minus strand of OZ020489.1, from coordinate 40,562,028 downwards.
ACATATCCCATGACGCCATTTTTTAAGTTTAGTTTGTTTGTTTGTGATATTATTCTATGATCATTGATCAATTTTAACTATGGCATAGAGTAAAACAAAAATTTCCGTCAATGTCATTTGCATTCTGCAATGAGAGGTCGGTGGAATACCCGCCTAAGTCTTGAATGTGTGCTACCACGTCAATGTCTTTGCATTCTGCAATGAGAGGTCGGAGGAAACCCCGCCTAAGGTTACATCCCTAAACTTAACAAGTATCGGTGGAGACTTGTCACTTGACTGCTTTTTCAAGCTACTCACAAGTCGTACAGCTTCCAGAATGTGTCCATTTTCTATACTCAGATGAAGTGCGGAGCCGAGTGTACCGATGACATCCGTCAATTTTTCATTCTTTTTGCACTCTACTCCATGGATTTCTATACTGCCCATCCTCATTTTCTGTTCAAGATTTAGCATGTTATCTGAGGAGGTAACAAACAAAAGTGCACATGTCCACAAAATTTTTTTTTTAGATAATTGGTGATTTTAATAGTAAACGATGGACTACATCCGTAGGAATAATAAAAACCACGCAGAGTGATACAAGTTCCAAGTTATGGTAGAGCAAAGTAGAGGGTTCCAGAACAAAGTAGCACTTGTCCACAGCGTGATCCTGATCAAAGGTGCACATATCTATAACGTTTTTCGTTCGTACTGAAAAATCTGATTACATGGACATGTGCACTTTTGCTTTTTACCTCCTCAACTGAGATATTCATTTTACAAGGTTTTAATTGGCCGGAAGTTTGGAACGAAATGGCGGGATCTACAAAGCTGAATAACAAACTCGATCAAGACATTTCTGTGAACAAATTTTGTGCCAAGTGTCATCAAAATCGGATCTACGGTGGTTACATACATACATATTTGGGTATATATACATTTCATATATATTTTACATTTTATATATACTGTATAACATTTTGAACAGGGGGGGTGTGGATTTAAGCTCAGGGGGGTCATGAAATGACAAGTTGCGAAGGAATTTTCCCAAAGGCAACAACTGGTGGCCGTCTCAATAGGTAGATGAATTTCTCTAAAATTAGGCTGTTTTTCCCGGTTTTAGACGGTATCCCTTTTAATACACACAATGATTTAGCAAGATAGAACGTAATTTTTCAAAAGCATGAAGAATATGTTTCTGTAATAGGGTGAGTGGCCTTCGTCCGACCTTCCCACTTCAGAGCTTAATAATAGTTAAAGCATGCAAGGACTTGAAATTGCGTGCGGCTAATAGTTTTTAAGAAATTTTTTCCGCTAGATTCCCCAAAGCACTGGACAGTGTTGCTTTCCATTCGTGCAATTATTTACCGCTGGAGAATGTAATTTTCTTGGAGAATCGGAGAATGTGTCTTTGCGAGGGTCAATGACCTTTACACGTCCTTGTCATTTCAGAGCGTAGTAATGGTATGCAAGGAATTACATTTCTTGACCCAGCCCTTAGACAATTGCTACGAAATACAGGACATTGACGACATATTGAAGCTACAATATTGAAAGGGCTGTGCTTCGAGAGAGAATGGCAAATTTTTTGAAACAGCGCCAGCCCAGTACAGTCTAGTTTATAGGGGACTGGCAAAGCGGGGCTTAAGCCTTCAGCAACCAATTTGCCCTCATTCATACACATCGGTCATGTCAGCGATCAGCCGCGCCATCAGGACCTGCAGGCTGATTATGGCGATTTTAATCCCAGGGGCAATATAATACCATGTCACGTGATGGTATTAATTAATTCAAGTGTTTAAATTAAAAGACAAGCAAATTTCATATTTTTTTAAATTGTGATGTTGGCAATACTGAAGAACTGAACTAACGCCGTAGCAAATAAAAATAGCAAAAATAAACACATATCGCCCTAGAAATAAACAAGTTTTAATATTGAATTAATATATTAAGGATTATAAATAATTTGTCTAAATCTAAGGCAGAAAAATGAAGAAACTCACCTACAATATCATAGATCATTCAATGGTTTAAATAGACACAATTTGAATTTTCCGCGCTTGCGACGATTACCAACATCAAAAATTAAAAAAATCTGAAATTTGCTTGTCTTTTATTTTAAACAATTGAATTAACACCATATTACCCCCGGGATTAAAATCGCCATGATCAGCCTGCTGGTTGAAAGCGCATTATTCCCGAACTTCCTGAGGGAAAAGCTGCACCAGTTTGATCGACAACAAAAATCCAATTGCAAGAACACTGCCAAGAGCCGTAGGTGTCGCATTCAGGACCTGTGCGACCCAGGTCCCAGGACGATTATCTTGCCACCCATCAGCACCGCAATGTACGAATATACAAATCAAATTCCATACCTGTAGCCAATTGGTGTTGCATACTACTGTGCATATCGAAATTTAGAAAAACATTTCTTCTTCTTCTTCTACTTCTTCTTCTACCTGTCTAGCAGCACGAATCATGTCAGTAAGAGCATATAAATTATAAGTGAAGGCTTTAGAATGAATTGCGGCTGTCGGGGCGCCCCGGTTAGGCGTAGATCGCGGGTTCGAATCCCGCCAATTACAGTTTTTTCTATATCTTCCAATTTCGGTTATAACGAGGAGGTTACCTCTTCCACCAAAGTTAATTTAATGTCATTGTTATATATATATATATATATATATATCTACCCTATAATACTTCAATATAATTTTACATTGTTTTTAAGACACTTGGGTCTCTAAGCATGCTCGAAGTACATCAGTTTCCGTTTCTTAACCGTTAGCAGCAGCTTAAGAATACAATTAGTTCATTAATATTGAATGCATATTGTGCACAATATTGTTCACGACGGTGAAGTTGTCGCCATTACCGAAGCTACCAACAGAATTCTCAACCTCACAACTAATCCCGGCAACCTGGTGTTCCTGATCGACTCCCAGGCGGCAATTCTGGCACTCAGTAACAACAAGCCCACTGACAGTCCCCGCACATCAAACTGCCGTAACAAACTAGCCGAACTCATCAATGCTGGGTGGAATGCCAGGCTTCAGTGGGTCCCAAGCCACGTCGGTCTCGTAGGAAATGAAATAGCGGACAAAATGGCAAAAAAGAGAGCGGAAGCAGACCAACCCGAAGCTCCACAAACCCTCCAGTCAGCACGGAACATAATAGCCGCGAAAATCTCCAAGGCCACTAGTCTTCAACTTCGGAGCCTGAGCACTGGTAAAAAATGGGAGCCACTCACCACCCCCGGACACATCCCGTCAAACTTGGAGAGAAGCGCTGCGGTCGCGCGTTTCCGCCTAACTACCGGACACGACTTACTCCAAGCCCACCTTCACCGCATCGGAATTGCTGACTCCGACATCTGTCCACTGTGCGCGTCCGGAAGGATGGTGGCCACTCACTTGGAGACCTGTTCCAGATTAAAACTTCTTCCTGCCGACACAACGAGGCGCTACTGGGAGGCTCGGCGTCTAATGGCCCAACTGCCACAGACGGGCGTTGGCTAAACTAAACTAACTAGTATAAGGAGATCTTCCCAAAAGTATCGTTGGCTCCATGGTTTAAAGGTTACCAGTCACCACTCACTAATCATTTTTATACGACCATTATAAGACTGAGAAGTGGCCACGGGGCCACGAAGAGGTAGTTGTGGAAGATAGGTAGGGACCCCAGTGGCATGTGCGACACTTGTCCGGGGTCAACTGAAACCCTACAGCATATTATATTAGAATGCCCATCATACTCAGCACAACTTACAGTCCTCCTCAATAGCCCCCCAAATTCCATAGTCAGACCTTTCAATCTACTTTCAAGTCTAGAAACATCCAGCCCAACAATATATTTTGCTTTACATACTTTTTTTAAAAAAACAGTAAAAGAACTATTTAAGAATAAACCGGACTAATGTCGCAAACTAGTGGCTGAATGGCTCCTCCTCGCAGAAGTAAAAAAAAAAGTAGTAATGCACTAGTAGTATCACTGAAGACGCTGACCATAGCTATTGACGAAACGATAGGATAAGGTCAACAATTCTCGTCTTCTATCACAAAACAAAATTACTTGGCGATTAAAACAAAAGTGATTTCAACACCAACAGAAATGATAACAAAAATAATTTACCAAAAGTTTTCCGCAATGTCACCCAACTTTGCGGACAAAAATCAAACAATTCGATTTCTGCTGCGTTGCCCCGAAGGAGCCATTTTCCCGCCAACTTTCCCGACAGGGAATGCCGGAGACGATTATACCAAAATTGATTGAATTTTGTTTTTAGTTGCATTTCTCTTGATAAAGTGTACGCGAAGTGTGGTGAACAGGCCATTCGGTTTCCCATTATGCGTTTATCAGGCCATTCTATCTCAAGAGGCAGTTTTGGCAGCGCTTTTTCGCGCCATTGCCTTGATTTTGAAATTTAGGGGTTTTGTTGGCAACCGCATTATGATACAAGTATCGAATGAAAATGAGTGTTGGATAGGTTTCTTTATATTAAGAGGGATTACATTTGTGGCTATGTCCTTGATTTTGAAATTTAAGGGTTTTGTTGGCAACCGCATTATGATACAAGTTTCAAATGAAATTGTGTGTTTGATAGTTATCATTACATTAAGAGGGATTACATTTGAAGCTATGTCCTTGATTTTGAAATTTAAGGGTTTCGTTGGCAACCGCATTATGATACAAGTATCGAATGAAATTGAGTGTTGGATAGGTTTCTTTATATTAAGAGGGATTACATTTGAAGCTATGTCCTTGATTTGGAAATTTAAGGGTTTTGTTGGCAACCGCATTATGATACAAATATCGAATGAATTTGAGTGTTTGATAGGTTTCTTTATATTAAGAGGGATTACATTTGAAGCTATGTCCTTGATTTTGAAATTTAGGGGTTTTGTTGGCAACCGCATTATGATACAAGTATCGAATAAAATTGAGTGTTGGATAGGTTTCTTTATATTAAGAGGGATTTCATTTGAAGCTATGTCCTTGATTTTGAAATTTAAGGGTTTTGTTGGCAACCGAATTATGATACAAATATCGAATGAATTTGAGTGTTTGATAGGTTTCTTATTTATATTAAGAGGGATTACATTTGAAGCTATGTCCTTGATTTTGAAATTTAGGGGTTTTGTTGGCAACCGCATTATGATACAAGTATCGAATAAAATTGAGTGTTGGATAGGTTTCTTTATATAGTTATGTGAAAGAAGACGAAATATCAGCAACCATAGTGCTGACAGCAAAGTCAACACCAGACCTGGCCTTGCACGGGCAGCACGGAGACTACACCAGCAATGCGTAGCAATGCAGACATCAGTAATACTCTAGAACTCGAGCGTTTAGTTACTTCTTTACTTGTAAGATTCTTTGGGAAAAATAAATTTGATTTTTTAAAAAGAAAAACTTTACATTTTGATCTTAATTGGCGCAGTCGGTAGGATCCGCGAGTGTTTTCAATTTCGGGGGTTTAGTGCCAAAGTTTTTCGGTTCGCGCTGGGACATCTGTGAACTTAGTGCAGCCCTTAAAAACGCAGCTTTCTTCCCCCCGAAGACACGTGGCCTTCAGACCTTTACACGGATCCATTAAAGAACCTCGCCCCGCACTGTCTACCCCTAGACGCGGGAGAACACTACGAGTTCAACGGAAACAGCTGAAGTATCTATGGACGTCACAGCATTACTGTACTTGTACCTGTACCTGTAAGTCCTTTATTTCGTTTCCTTTCCTTTATTATTGTGTTACCCAAGTTATTGTCTGATTTTTAAACTAAAAATTTATGCTAGTATAGCCTATGTCAGTTGAATTAATTGCTGGTAACAAAGTAGCCTTGAATATTGGAAAAAAGTTAATCTTAAAACCCCCTACTTCAAAAATTTTAAGTCCAATTTCCAGTCCAGTAAACATTAAAATGTCTACTCCCAATGCAACCACTACTAATGTTTTGAGCGAGAGCGAAGTTAAAACATTGCTACACGCAATTCCAGAATTTTCGCCAGGGGACAATCTTGATATTTTCTTAAGTGAAGTAGATAATTTATGTGCCCATACTCACCAGAGGCTTATGCCCGATCACGTGTATGTCTTTGAGTTTACAATAAGATCCAAAATTAAAGGGGAGGCAAGAGATTATTTAGCATACCAAAACGCTACTAGTTGGGGGGACATAAAAAAATGTTTAATCCAAAAATACGGGGACCAAAGGAACGAAGACATACTTCTTAATAGCTTGATTCAGTGCGTCCAAGCAAAGAACGAAACATACCTAGACTATTATGGCAGGCTCCTAAAAGCACTGAACGCCCTAATGCAGCACTTGCAGTTGAACCACAGTTCAGACCCTACATACATGAAATATAAAAAAATTGATTATGAAAAATTAGCACGTAAAACTTTTCAGAACGGCTTACAAGAGCCTCATAGGTCATTCTTAGGGAATTTTGTCACATCCACTTTGGAAGAGTGCATTTCTAAATGCCAAATTTTTGACAATCGCAAACAAGAGTGGGACTATTACGAATTTTTAAGGAAAACTAACGATCGTACTGACAATACTACCGACAAGAGAGCCCAAACTCCGTCTCAAACACCATTTGCACAAATGCAGGCTCCTAGCTCCCGTCCCCAACCATTCAATAATCCATTTATGAGAAATCAATTCCAAAGGCCTCTAACCACGTCTCAGCCATTTGCTAAGCCGTTCCAATCCAACCCGTTCGGAAGGCCTTTCCAACCACAGTTCCCAAAACCGCCTTATGGCTCACAAAATTTCTTCAACAGACAAGCTCCATTCCAGAGAGCTCCATTCCCAACATCTCAACCAGAACCTTTCAATAAACCAAATTTTGGCCTTTCTTCGAATATGGCACCTAACACGCAAAAACTACCCCCACCTGAACCTATGTCGGTTCAGTCATACGTGCCCCCTAAACCAAATAATTTTGCATTTCCCCTCCAACAACAACCCTTTAGATCAATGTATAATGTCGAAACCACTGAAGAAACCTACCCTTACTACCCTCCAGAGAATTATTTCGAACAATACGACGCACAAGAAATGGAAACTCCACAACATTCTCCTGCCCAAACGCTAGAAGAAAACGAAAACGAAGATGGAAATTTTCACGGGGATGCCTCACATCCACCCCCTATATAGTAAACCTCAACTCCCTCAACTCAACAGCCAAACTACCCTTCTTCTACCTGCCCGAATTGAACTTAAAAATACTCATTGATTCCGGCGCCTCCAACTCAGTCATAAATCCAGGTCCAGCTTACGAACTTTTTCAAAATTACATTTTCCAAAAACCATTCACCGTTACAGGCCTACAGAAGCGGGTTTCCGCACAAGACAACGTAATGTTCCCAGTGTTATACCCATTTGGAATAGAAAACAATTTGCACTTCCACGTCATAGACTGGCACAATCACTTCGATGCCCTTATTGGCAGTGAAGACCTGGACAATCTTGGAGCTATAATAAACTACCGCAACAAAACTCTGCAAATGAATGACGTCGAAATCCCTTTCTCATATGTATTTTTAAATAGCAAATTAGTAGATGTGCACCCAATTTATTCAGAAAACATAATAAAAATTCCAGTTACTATTGAGCAGGGAGATGTCATTATACCAGAAATACAAATTCACGAGAATTTAATAATACCAGAATCTATTGCAACCGCGGAGAATGGTACCTATGGAATATCCCCAATACTTTCGGCATTCTAGGAGGAATAAATTTCCGAAACAGAATACAAGTATCATCGATACACGAGAACGATTTAGAAACTCCCCCAACGAATCACGACTTTATCGATGTTCCCAAGGTACTTAGAACCTCTCACTTAAATTCAGAAGAGCGAAAGAAAATTACCGAATTATGCAAAAAATTTAGAGATATCTTGTACACCGAAAAGGCAAACTTAACATTCAGCAATGCAGTGAAACATAGCATACGCACCACGGATGACTCCCCAGTCTATGTCAAATCATACAGACACCCTTACGCCATGAACGCAGAGATACAAAAACAAATCCAAAAGTTATTAGATAATGAAATTATTAGACCATCCGTATCTCCCTTCAGCGCACCTGTTTGGGTAGTTCCCAAAAAGTTAGACGCATCGGGACAGCGCAAGTACCGTATGGTGATTGATTACCGCAGGCTTAACGAGAAGACAATCGAGGACAAATGTCCTCTCCCCCGGATAGACGAAATTTTAGATAATCTAGGCAAATGAAAGTATTTTAGTACCATAGACTTAGCCCAGGGGTTTCACCAAATCGAGATGGACCCGAGTTCGGTTGAAAAAACAGCTTTCTCAGTAAACAACGGCCATTACGAATATCTTCGGATGCCTTTTGGCCTTAAAAACGCCCCAGCAACCTTCCAAAGAGTTATGGACAACCTTCTGAAAGAATTGCTTTACAAATGTTGCTTCGTTTATATGGACGACGTTGTAATTTTCTCAAAATCCCTAGATGAACATCTCCTCCACATCCGTTTAGTATTTCAAAAATTAAGGGATAGCAACTTGAAAATCCAATTAGACAAATCAGAATTTCTGTGCAAGGACGTCGCTTTTCTTGGACACGTCATCACCCAGGATGGCATAAAACCAAACCCCACTAAAATAGAAGCTGTTGAAAAATTTCCTATTCCGACCACCACTAAAGAAATAAAATCGTTTTTAGGGTTAGTTGGGTACTATAGACGTTTTATTGCCAATTTCGCTCAAATTGTAGCTCCCATGACCAGGGCCTTAAAAAAGGGATCAAAGATTAATGTGAATGACCCTGAATATGTAAAATCTTTTCATACTTGCAATGAATTACTGACAAATGCCCCCATACTTGCTTATCCTGACTTCAAGAAGCCATTCATTCTAACAACCGATGCCTCAAATGTCGCACTAGGCAGTGTTTTATCTCAGAACGGTAAGCCCATAGCTTACTACTCCAGGACGCTAAATTCTGCGGAAAGAAACTATTCCACCATCGAACGAGAATTACTCGCAATCTTAGAATCCACTAAACACTTTCGACCTTATCTGTTTGGTCAGAAATTTACTATCGAAACAGATCATAATCCCCTCGTTTGGCTATATAAGATAAAAGAACCCAATTCCCGACTGATTAGATGGAAACTGAAGTTAGATGAGTTTAATTTCGACATAGTCTACCGAAAAGGTAAAGAAAATTACGTAGCCGACGCTCTCTCGCGAATAGAGATCCATAACGATGAGATCATCGACGAACTCTGCTCCATAATTCCCAATATAGACGAAATACCCACTATATCTGAAGCTGACGTAGAAAGGATAATTGAATCCCAAAGAGAAGTCAGTACACCCTCTGATAACTTTAATGACTCAGACAATATTCCGCTGAATCGCCTACTCCCATTGTCACCCCATATCATTCCCTTAGACGACCCACCAATACTATCTCTTCCGGACCCCAACAACCAGTCTGATATTGACGACAATCAAACAATTCATTCCACCAATGACGATAATGGAAAAGGTCTACCAATCTCCGAGAGACCGGTAAATATTTTCCCAAACAGAATTTATCTTAAACTAGGTGAAATTTTCAAACGTCGTATTACTAGACCGTTTAATAAAAATACACATATCATCACCATCAATCCTAATGCCATCGATGAGAACCTATCTGAACTCTTGAAAGATACAATCAAACCAGATTTATCATACGGAGTATTTTTCGAAGACGAAAAAATAAGGACACGTTTTATAGAAATGTGCAAATCACTTTTCAACCCTTCCATAAAAATAGTTATCAGTAATAACCGTTGTTTAGATGTGACCGACCCCGATAGTCAAAGCGAGATAATCTATGAGTACCACGACAAAACCCATAATGGCATTAACGAAACTCTAGCTCATGTGAAACAAAAATACTACTGGCCAAAAATGAAAGATACAATCACCCAAATCATAAACAAGTGTGATACGTGCTTACGTTCTAAATACGAACTAGTAATGATTACTATAGGAATAAGGTGACCGTACCTGGCGACGCCTGTAACACTATTGCAACACTCACCCTTGTGGTCGGCTATTGACGATGAGAGGCCTCTCTCGGACACCCTTACAACCCAAAAATAGGGGGGCCCCTATTGGCAAAAAGACCGTTCGAAGTAATCCACATAGATACATTCAGCTTCCAAAATTCAAAATTTCTCACTATCATTGACCTTTTCTCTCGATACGCACAAGCTTATAAAATAAAAGATGGGACCGGGCTTACAGTCTTAAATAAACTGAGACATTTCTTTGGCCATCATAATTATCCAAATAAATTGGTATGTGACGAAGTTAGGGAATTCAAAAATAGAACTTTCGAGGAATTCTGTAAATTACATAAAATTGAACTACACTTTACTACAGTAAACAACCCCAGCTCCAACTCCCCAATAGAAAGATTCCATTCCACAATTTTGGAAAAATTAAGAACCCTTAAAATCAAGAACCCTCACGATCTCCCATGCACGCTAATGACTTCAGCAATACTCATTTACAACCAGTCAATCCACTCAGGAACAGGTTACTCACCCTTTCATTTACTATACGGGCCCTATGAAAAATTGACAGACTTTGACGTTAACATGACAGTACTAGAACAATACAATCAAAAACGAAAAAACGAAATCCTCCCATTTTATGATCAAGTATATTCTCGAAATGAGGAACGAGCCACGAAACAATTAGAAAAACTAAACCAAAATAGAGAAGATCCTCCTGACTTCGGAAATCAGGAGATTTACGTTGAAAGAAATAGGCCGAAGAAAACAGATCCTCCTTTCGAAAAAATTAAAGTTGTAAATCAATCCGACGGAAAAATCATGGGACTAACAGAGAAAAACAGACCAACAACTGCCCACGCTAAAGCTATCAAACGACTGAGACAACATAATGTTAATTTACAGGTTGCTCGTACCCCATCACCCGGGCCTAGCTCTTCAGGTGACGAAAACGAGGACTAATGGATTCATTGAGGAACCTATGGGCAACTGCAGAATTCTAGACCACTATCATAGCTTTTTCTTCTACATCGATCTCTCAAAAATTGAACAAAACTATTTAACCCTAAAAGGAAACTTTGATAAAATTAAAGATAATGGGGTAAAAGATATAATTACTAATAATATAAGGGGAAATCTAGAATTAGAATTAAGGGAAATAAGGCAAGTGTTAGACAAGCTTAATCGTAGTCGCATAAAAAGAGGCTTAGTTAATGTTCTGGGGAAAGCTATAAAATTTATAACAGGAAATCCTGACGATGACGACTTACAAACGATTAATAACAACATAAACAAACTTTTCACAAATCAAAAATCTGAAATCGACAAAATAGATCGTTTTGTTTCCTTTGCTAATCATGTTAGTAAGAGATTTTCGTATGAAACCAAAATTATTAACAGCAATTTGAACCAAACCAAAAAGTACCTACACAACCTTACCACCGAAATAGACTTCAGAGCTCTCCTTCAAACAGAAATCTTTCAAGCACAAAATACATTGAGACCACTCTTGATGATAGAAAGGACAATAAGTATGTCACTGGTCAGCATACAAATTTAGAAATAATTAACCTCCAAGAACTCTTAGAAATTCGCAAACACTTGGTAAAAGTTTACAGCCCACAGCAATTACTTCCGCTTGACAAATTCCACCCATTCCGATTATTAGAAGCATCGAAACTATCGATTTTTGAAGTAAATCAGTCAATCACTTTTCTCCTAAAAATACCAATCCTGAAACCTTTCATTGCCAACCTATCTCGTATATATCCAGCACCAAATCCTGATGACGTCATTGTCATACCCCCGAAGAAGTTCTTGATACGAATTGGAGACTCCGAACTGTGGATTGAAGATGGATGCGTACCCATTAACGAAATCACCCTCTGCACGAAAGAACCCTCGCAAGACCAGTGTTCCCCCGAAACTCCGACTAGCTGTGAAACCGCCAAAGTGTCTAATAACTTCAAATTAGTGCACGAACTAAAAAATCGACAACTCCTAGTTATGTTTAACGAACCATGTGAAGTGATCGAAGACTGTACCGGTTTACTAGACCGAAAAACTCTTCAAGGAATATTTCTCCTTAGTTCTCAATGTCGCATAATAATTGGACCATACACTTACTCATTCACCGTGCCATCCTTCGAAATGAACATAACAAAAGCCACCATGATTACATTAAATACAAATCAAAGTGTACAACTATTGCTCCAACCCCTCAACAACCCGCAAGAAATTACTTCTGACGTAAAAGAACTTAGTGAATCAAAACCATTCGAGAATCTACAACAAGTCATCCACTACTCAACTACCACCACGTGTTTTATTATTTTGGCAGCGGCATTATTCTTCACCCTTAGGTTCAGAAAACGCCTACACGACCTATTCTGCAAGCCGAGAACCATTATTCACCTTGATCACACCAGTAATAGTGACGACATAAAGAACGAGGACGTTCATCCCTCTTAAGGGGGGAGGAGTTATGTGAAAGAAGACGAAATATCAGCAACCATAGTGCTGACAGCAAAGTCAGCACCAGACCTGGCCTTGCACGGGCAGCACGGAGACTACACCAGCAATGCGCAGCAATGCAGACATCAGTAATACTCTAGAACTCGAGCGTTTAGTTACTTCTTTACTTGTAAGATTCTTTGGGAAAAATAAATTTGATTTTTTAAAAAGAAAAACTTTACATTTTGATCTTAATTATATTAAGAGGGATTACATTTGAAGCTATGTCCTTCATTTTGAAATTTGAGGGTTTTGTTGGCAACCGCATTATGATACAAGTTTCAAATGAAATTGTATGTTTGATAGGTTTCATTATATTAAGAGGGATTACATTTGAAGCTATGTCCTTGATTTGGAAATTTAAGGGTTTTGTTGGCAACCGCATTATGATACAAGTATCGAATAAAATTGAGTGTTGGATAGGTTTCTTTATATTAAGAGGGATTTCATTTGAAGCTATGTCCTTGATTTTGAAATTTAAGGGTTTTGTTGGCAACCGCATTATGATACAAATATCGAATGAATTTGAGTGTTTGATAGGTTTCTTATTTATATTAAGAGGGATTACATTTGAAGCTATGTCCTTGATTTTGAAATTTAGGGGTTTTGTTGGCAACCGCATTATGATACAAGTATCGAATAAAATTGAGTGTTGGATAGGTTTCTTTATATTAAGAGGGATTACATTTGAAGCTATGTCCTTCATTTTGAAATTTAAGGGTTTTGTTGGCAACCGCATTATGATACAAGTTTCAAATGATATTGTATGTTTGATAGGTTTCATTATATTAAGAGGGATTATATTTGTAGCTATGTCCTTGATTTTGTAAATTAAGGGTTTTGTTGGCAACCGCATGATACAAGTGTTGAATGAAATTAAGTGTTTAATTATTTTATGTTTAGAGATTATAAAATAATTTTCCTCCATTAAGCAGATGGGAGGTCGATCTTACATCGGATCCTCTACGGCAAGCCAATAATTGTTTACAATTCAGTGCGTTGCAAGGGACTTTGTTCTATTGTTCATCTTTATTCTTAGTTGAATATGACCCCTGTGTATAGCGATAGTTAAATATCTTGGACAGACAGACGGACGTACGTTCGGACGGACGCACTTGGTGAATTCATACGATATATAGAGATTTGAGAGAGTTGATTCTCTCCAGTTCAATTTTTGCTAGGAAAATCAATACAAGTATAGAACGGTGAGAGTGACAAGATGAGGAATCGACTTGACAGAAAGGTCCTCTTCCGAAATTTTGGAAATAAATCAGAATATGTCAGTCAAAGGGGTTGTCAGGAGAAATAGACAAGCAGACTGTAAATTCATGGCATATGCCATTCAGACAAAAAGCTAATATTTCCCATTGAATATCGCGTCAGAAAGTTGGCAATTTTCTCTTGTATTTATCCTTTGATTTTGGAAAGGCTTTGCCGATTCTGGGACTGTCACGAGCGACAGGATTGTGAGCCATCGCCACAGTTTGTGGAAGCACAGTGTTTCAAGTTGGAATCGGACTTGCAGCAACTTGTCAAAGTGGATAATCTGAACACTGCATCGTGCTGCTGCTATTTCAAATTCCTAAGTCCTTTACCGATAGAAGGAACCATAGAGGGCGTCAACCGACCTGGGCGCCCAAGAAGGAGGATGGAGGATGTAGGGGCCAGTACGTACGTGGAGCTGAAGGGGGCGTGTCAGGATCGAGGGGAATCGAGGTCACATGTTGCTGCCAATCACCCAGCCTTGAAGAAGAAGAAGTCCATCACATAGTCGGCGAAAAATCAATATTTCCTCCTACACAAATCTTATCCTAAAACTCAAAACATGTAAATATATGGCCTTCAAACCCGGGGTAAGTGAAGACATTAGTTGCGTTTAATATAATTTTTCTATCTTTTTCTTCTTCTAATGCCTCTTCCATCGAAGATTGGCGATCATCACGGCAATTGTAGTCATGACGACTATACTAGGGAATCGTAATGCAGGGTTGTCTTCTGCATCGTTATGCCGTTGAATCTTCACTGTGTTCCTCCGCCTTCAGGGTCAGTTTCCCAGCCTCAGGGCAAAAGAGTGCCCTGCACTGAAAAGACTTTTCTTCACGTATTCCGGCTCAAAATCTGTCCCCTATCGAATCAGTCGCCAATACGTACTTCCATCTTCACTACGAGTAGATACAAATTAGGGATTTTCACGCCTTCACCTCTGAGACCATAAGGCATTATTCAGAAGCTTAGCTACTTTGAAACAATCGTCTTCTTCTTCTGGCTCTACAGCCTTTAATGAGCTTTGGCCTCCTCGACTACATTCGTCCAGTCATCTTCTTTGTACAACCTCCTCCATATATGGACTCCCAACTCGCGAAGGTCAGTTTCCAACAAAATCTTCAGCTTTGAACAATACTTTGAACAATTTCTCAATAAGCCAGATACAAAAATTATACTTTCAGAGGTTGAAAACCTGCACCAACTCCTATGTCTTTAACCTGAACCATCTATTGTCTTCGCTTGTCTCCGAAAGTTCCTAAAAAAGACCCAACGAAAATATCCAACAAGTTCCAAAAATTCGCTGTTATTTTTGGTAAAAGCAAGCCCGACTACAGCTGATCGCTATTCAATAGGCAACAAAACCGAACGGAAGCATAACATGTACGGGCAGCACCAGGCTTCTCCTCGATTCCATCAAACTCTCAGTAAAAGGGGATCTATAGGGGATAGAGGGGATATCGGGGGTGTAGGGAGATGGCAAGAGAGGGGGGGGGGGGGGGGGTTGGAGCCGGGCATGATTAAAATGGCGGCTGGGGAAAACGACTCTACGGGCTCTTTGATGTCCATTTTTTCTTTTTCTTATATAAGGAAGTTGACATTTCATCGAATAGCTATTTAGCAGTTTCCCGCGCTTTATATTTATTCTTGTGAGGTTTTCATATACTGAACTGTTTTTTTTTGTAAAGTCGAAATCGGTCAGTTTTGCTATGATCTACTTGACTTGGGACTGCAGTGCTGGTTCTAGGCTGTTTTCTAGGTGAGACAAAGCTTGAAAATGGCGCCCCCATATAGTTTTTAACGAGCCGGGGGCATTTAAGACCCTGTAGATATATATACCTCAGATTTATATACCCTATACGTGAACAGCAAGCCAGGAAAAAAACGTCAGCAAAAAAGTAATACCGTTGACAAGACAGCTATAGTAAAAGGGTAGATATGAAGAGGGTTTACTAGGGCACAATATCTCAGCTCAATTTCCACATAAAAACTAGGGGTTGTCGGGTGGGGGGAGGGGGTTTAAGGTGGGGGGAGGAAGTGGAAAACTCGACAAATGTTAGCCCCGCAGGCATCTCTTTCTACCGCAGAAACCCAAAGTGCCAATTAATTTAATAACAACTCAAGAGTCTTCTTTAATTAAATAAATCTCAGAGTGCATTGGAACCAAAGAGCAAGTGACAAAAGACTTGTTTTTTCTTCTTCTTTGTTTTAGACATTCAATGTGGAAAATGGATTTTTGTTTTTCTATTTGTACGTTAGTAGGCTTATAGGTATAGGATGGAAAGCTTTCTGCCGGTCGAAATTGTCGATTCCGAATTTCAATGGAATTATACGTCTTGAGGTCCCTGGAACCAGATTTTTACGAAATGTCTATCTGTCGATCTGTGTTGGTCTGTCTGTCTATTCGCCGATTAGTTGAATTCTACCAATGAATCCACTTAACACTCACTGTTGAGCCGAACATCTACAAATTGTATTAGATATGACATATTAAAGTAAAGTAAAGTAAAGTAATTTTTATTTCCTTCAAAATATAGATTAACAATTATTTTATAAGTGTAATAGCAGTAGGAGGGGACCCTTTAGGACGAGCCTGTGCTGGGCCCCCTTTTAATATAGCTAATAGCTAAAACTGAAAACTAAAAACTAAAAAACTAAAAACTAAGATAAGCGAATAATAATTATTAAATTTTAGTTGCGATGACTAAACATACAATGCAATAAAAAACATGCTGACATTCTGGGTGGCTGTTAGGACAATAAAGGACGGTTTATATTACAACGAAAGTATCGATCAGCAACTCACAGTAGTTAATTTCGTCTTACATTACCCATTTCTGGGGGGGGGGGGCTTCTATACGCCACTGCCTCACAGTATAGTTACCTAGCAACCGCAGAGCAGGAGGAAGCCATTGTCTCCACGGCGAAGGATGACTTAAGCTAGTAGCTATATTAATAATATAATAACGAAATTTGGTTAAACATGTTACCTGTATCGTTTATTTAGTTTTAAAAGAAACCCATTTATGAATAAATTATAGGTCGGGGAAGAATAGTTATTTACTATTACTACTTGATACATTACTGCTTAATACATTACTACATTGTACAAACTACATCGTACAAAATAGAAACGTGTCCCATATAACAGAATAAACAGAGTGAAAAATTCAACGAATTACTGGGCAGTTAAGATTTACAACTCATTTGTAACCAGAGCATTGCCGTTAAACGCATTTAGGTCGAAAGTTAAGGAAATTCTCATAAGGAAAGCCTCTCTCTATGACCTTTACCTGAACTTTTGGTCTGTCTTGAAATTTAGGTTTACTGTCAACAGGATAGGTAGTATCCTGGTATACTGTGTGTTTGGAAATGGTTACTGTATTTTGTACTGTACTAAATTGACGAATGTATATAATTGTCTCGACAATTTTAACATTATAACATTTCATTCATTCATTCATACATCATATGTCAAATTATTACATTGATATGTATTGGAACTTATGGCTTATTTCTTCATTGCTTATTATTGTTTGCATTTTCAGTGGAACATGAAAAACAGTTCAGAAGGAACATGTCAGAGGTATGCAAATAAAACAATCTTTGCTTAAAATATAAACTGTTAATTGCCTTGCAAATGGGACGTTTACCTTCCACTTCATATGTTTTTTTTTTCATCCGACTTTGTGTACCGTGGGGTAACTAGCTTAAGAAAACCTTTACAATTCAAACTATTGCTTGGTTCTCTGGGAATCTATTATGCTGAATAGCCATTTATTTTATTGTAAGTTTGGTTTTTACTGTACTGTAGGGTGAGCAGTATGGTGAGGTTGCCTGCATGCCATTAGGGGGGGGGGACTTCTGACCTCACTGTTCACCACATTTCACCAAAGGACCCAATTGTCGCGGGGCAAGTTCACCCGCTGAACGTTATTTAATTAGTTTCTGGTCAAAAATGTTCTCACACTTCTTTCTGACTGAACAATGGCAAAACTTCCCGACATATTTAAATACCCTTCGCGTATACGAGGAAATCTGACTACCCTCACTACGCGTTTTTTGTACTAAGTCGATTTTCACAGGATGTATCGGCCACAAAATATATCCGTTAAATACGCGACTTGACAGTTGTAAGAGAAAAATATAAAATGTGATAGATAAGGTAGCTTATGGCTTAACAATAATAGTACAATACCGTATGTTTTTTGCATATAAAATTGTATACATTAAAAAATAAATAAATTTTGAAGATTTTAACACTGGAATATAAGAGCCAAAACGCCTGTAGATATAATCTTTACACTTTTAAGCCATATGATGTAGGATAAGTTCCAGTGGCAAATTTTTGGGGGCCCTTACGCAAGACAGAGCAGAGCCCCCCCCCCCTACAATTGTTTACAATTACACTAAGCCTAAACTTTCATTTTTTTCCTTAAATTAGTTTTTTTTAAATTAATATTTTTTTCCAGAAAATTCCAAAAAACTTACGTATTTTTTCCCTTTCTGCGGGGGCCCCCTTTGGTTTTTACCCGCTGCGTAACTCCTACCCTTCTGTTACGCCACTGATAAGTTATACTATCATGTAACGTGCGTTGTTGTGACGAGGAAACATTTGGTATAGTAAGAGCGAAACCGCTGACTTGAACCAAAGGCAAATGCCACCAGAAGACACGAATTCTCCCCTGAAAAGAAAGGATAAAGAAAAACTTCTTTGGAACACGCAATATACTGTATAATAAAATCCATTGAAATCTCCCGAAATTTTGGGGGGAAACTGTTTCACAGAATAACTTTACCATGAGACTACCTTATTGATTTATCTATTGTACATTATTGATAAGGATTGGGTAGCCTATATGTCCCTATTAAGAATGCATTCAGAAAGTTTCCCACCTTTTTGGACGGGTTCCAAATGGGGAAATCTTGTCTATTGTTAGTCACGCGAAGGATGCGGTTTGAAATATTCTTATTTTGTGTAAAAGAAACCAGACTTTTCTTCAAGCTCCGAGTCCGATTCTGTACTACATTTCGGAATCTAGTACAGAATCGAAACGGATAAAAAAACTCGATTTTAATCGTAATCAAAATCGATACCCATTGACTCATAACTTAAGCTTTTTTTTTTTTTTTAAATAGATTAATCGCATACAAACAATTTAATGAATGTATCCGATTGACCTCTTCAGTCGCCTCTGTAGGTTAGTACCCGTGTTGAGTAACGACACGTCTCCGATCGCACGGCGTGTAAAGACTCGCAGAAGTGCAAGTACCTTACCACCTGGCAATCGAAGTCGATTCGAAATCGAAGCTTTAATTGTGAAATAAGGTAAGATACTTACTTAAACGTGTCCAGGCGGAACACGTTTTATGTGTTGTCCAGTACGTAGCGTAGGTAAGATTGGATCTGACAGCATTTATGGAATCGTTACGAGGACCGGACATGAGAGGAATTCAATATGAAATTGAAATTATATTGTATTATATGGTATAGACTTTGGTTGGAGAAGTCACCTCCTCGTTATAACCGAAATTAAAGGATATTGAAAATCTGGACTTGGCGGGATTCAAACTCACGATCTACGCCTAACCGGGGCTTGTGGTCCAGTGGTAATGACACCGCCCACGATTCTTGGGTTCTAATCCTACCAAGTCCAGTTTTTTTCAATATGCTCTAATTTCGGTTACGGAATTTAAAGTTTAACTTACGAATTGTAGTACAGTACGCTTAGAATTACTTATATTGGGCGAGGAAAATTAGGTATAAGCTGAACCTTTGTATTTTGTTTCAAAAGAAAATATTGTGATATAATTTTTCTTTGATTTACAATTGAAAATTCAAGCTAATGACAATGAAATGTACAGTGTCCGTTAATGGATACCAACAAAAACCAATCGATTCCATATACTCAGCAATCTGCAATCAGCATATACTGTATATAATGTACTCACTTTGAAAAGAAGCTAACAGCAAAATTAATTTTCATCTTTCCCCTCTCAGTGGCCATACTGGAAAAGGAATACAATAGTAGACTATAGATTATAATTTCAAAAAAAGATGAGCAATCGAAAAACTTTTGTAAATTTGATTTTTGCAGAAGAAAGAAATATGGTAGAAATATCAGAACTACAATCAAACAATTTATTCAATTCTTGACAGACTTGATAAATATGGGGAGGAAAGAGAAACTGATCTACATAAACACAAAAGACATCCGGATCTGCAACTAACTTCCCCTAGCATAGAAATACTCGAAATACGTTTATAAGATTTTAGAAAATTATGTGAGCTGTGGGTATGTTAAAGACTCTATTCACGATCGGGCAAGTAGAATAAGGGACAATTGGAGAGGAAAAAGCAATAAAGTGTATAAAATCAAATGAAATATCGATCGCAGAGCTGTCAAAAATAACTCACGCCCTAGCAGAAATGCTTCTCTACACATTGATTTATAATATGTCTCCGTCTATTACAGCGATTGGCACAATTATAGTATTTTAGTTATGTAAATATGTGTGAATTAATGGACAAACAGATATTGCGTTTATCTTAATATTGTCTGTACAGCCAGCGGCCTTACCATGTTGAATCCATTAGAGCAGAGCATGTTTCAAACTGCGGCAAACTTGGTAGTGTGCACAGCGTTGGCAGGGGAGCATGATGGGACATGATAACACGCTCAGACTATACAAGTCAGTTTACTTGCGTGGCGAGTCCTGGTTACCTCCAATTTAATCGTGTGACTTTACTATGTTCCCCAAGTGCTTCAGAATCCACTATCATCAAGAGGTCCACCATGTCAGACAGCTCCCCTTTTCCCCGAGGTGAAAGAGTCTGCCCATAGGGTGGTGCCTACTACAAACAGACTCACTCCCCCCCCCCCCCTCGCCACGGTACCTGGCGTTTTGTTTCTTCTGTAAGATATGTTGGTAGACGAAATTGAAAATTTGGTCGATCGCAATACTTTCACTTCTTCTTCTTCATCTTCGTCTTCTTCTTCTTCTGGCTCAGCCCTGCTCTTAACCCGGGGAGGTCAGTTTCCAACTCATCCTTCCAGCGTTTTTGAGGACGTCCCGCCAGTCGTCTTCCTGTCAATACTTTTACTAATCCTTGTCAATGAATGAAAGTGAAAATAAAATGCATCTTACTTGTCACCAGATTTATCGCTCCAAACCTCCAATATTTTCAGTAGGACTAGTCCTAGCGGTCGTACCCCATGGATATATATACGTATTCCTTGGTTGACTCAAATCAAACAGCATTGGAGCTTTGCCAAAAAGTAATGCTAAGTGTAGTTTTACCATGTTGCAGCAAAACAACGGTCAAAATATATTAATGAAAATGTCAGCACTTTTCCCCTAGAGGGCG
The DNA here is from genome assembly GCA_963971405.1 of Psococerastis gibbosa. NCBI lineage: Eukaryota > Metazoa > Arthropoda > Insecta > Psocodea > Psocidae > Psococerastis > Psococerastis gibbosa. The sequence goes on along the minus strand of OZ020489.1, from coordinate 40,540,851 downwards.
ACAGTGTACAATGATTGTTACAAAAAGCCACTGCAGCGTTAAATTTACGGCCAAACTTTTGACGCCCCTGTGGATTTCCTATGCTGAAAGACTGCAATAACTCTTTGGTGTCCCGTGACGCCACCTGTCTCTGATTTATCGTACCTTAAGGTAACACCTGTGGGCAACTCGTTGTTTATGCGGGAAAGGAATCAAAACATTGTCGAGGGCAATAAAATTGTGGGGAGGGAGGAGGGAGAGGGAATCGGTTGGGATGTTGGAGAAAGGGGAGAGGAATGGGCGCTGAAGGTCAAAAGTTGTTAAAGACGAAGTAGGACTATTTGTCTCCAGCCGCTTTGACCCTCCGATTTTTTTTTTACTGTTTGGGGTATGCAGAGGGAGAGATAGAGAGGGAGAGGGAGAGAAGGAGTGAGAGAGATGGAGAGAGAGGAAGAGGCAGAGAGAGAGAGAGGCAGAGAGACGGAGAGAGAGGGCGAGAAAGAGAGAGGGGGGTAGAGAGCGAGAGAGAGAGAGAAAGAGTGAGAGGGCAAAGAGATGCATGTAGGCCTGGAATTGGCTTCATACATGAATCCTACTATACAAGCTACAATAAAGTTTATAGCTTAAAAATATTCCTGAGGGCAAAGCGTCCGGGGTTCAAATGCGAAACGTTCCTATGTTAACACGCCTGGAGGGTGCACCGTGGGGTCCAAAGTAAACAATCTGCACCGGTGAAATATCCGAAGAATGTGCATATATCATTATATATTGTATTATATAATATCATTATTATGATATTGTTGACATTATTTATCGTATATATTGAGAACTATGTCTAGAGGCGGGACGAAATACACCTCCAGAAAAGGGTTGTGGTGATAGAGGTCCCAGGAAACCGGAGAAGGGGAAGACTGAAATTGACGTTGTCAAGAAAGATCCAGACAGATATGACAGATACCACAGGCCGCACTCACCCACCAAGACGTCCTCGACAGAGGGTAGGGGGCAGTGGAGTACCGCGGACTCCCCGTAAGGATTAATGCACGGAAAATGTAACAGAAAATTATGAGAACTTTGCCCGAGAAGTGAGAAGGGCCGACGCCTATGGAAACCCCCATTGCAGACCTAGAGAGTCAGATGATGCTACAGGAGAATCCACGTTAATGGTCCGCAGTCAATCTGGAAGCGTACTAACAAAGGTTTCCTCAACAGCTGTGTTGAACATCTTCAGTGGCACTACGTAGATTGCAACTCGGGGGGCTCACGGGCCAGACCACATGGCTAGAAATGGGAGTCCGACCATCTTGTGGCACTGTAATGAGTCTGAGGAGGCCGCAGAACACATGGTTACCCTCTATCCAGAGCTGTCGTGACGTTTAACAATAAGCAGGACAAATATCTCCAAGTGACGAGTGCTTTCAGACCGAACACGATCCATTAGCGTGGATTCTCCTACGCCATCATGGATAAAAAAAAACATTTTTCAGCGTTCTAATCATTCTACATCGTTGACCCAATACCAACGACCAATGCAATTCCAATTCAAAGAAATAGAAAGCCGCGCGTAGGCGGGAGGCATTGCGTAGTTTGAATTGTAAAGCTGTTTCTGTAAATAAACAATTTGAAGGAGTCCAGAGCGGTCGTGTCATTTACATTTTAACACTGATCACAAATCATTCCCCCTGCCCCTCTACTGATACCCCCCCCCCCCTCAACAGAGCTATCAATTTCATGGCCAGTTCTCTCATCAGTCGGACACTCTACCGCAGACAAATGGTTATAGAGTAGGGAACACTTAAGAGATTTGGCAACTCCGCTCGAACATCAACTTGGCACCGATGGCTGTGCAATTTAAATTTTAATGTAATGGGGATGTTGTCTAAGGTCTGTTGTTGTTGATGCTGTTGATGAATGGACAGGTGAGATCAGGGGCGGATCCAGCCCATTTAGGAGGAGGGGTACTTGTGGGGCAAAATAGAACAAACCTAATAATTAGTAGTATCGATTAAATTGGAGCGTAATAAATTAACTTACAATAGATGTACTACATTTGAGGGGCAGCAAGGTAGCAATCCCCTGCCCCCCCCCCCTGTATCCGTCCATGGGTTAGATAGGACCATTGCTTTTCTGTGGATCGGTGCACTGTGGCTGATTCTACGAAGGAAAGGACTTCGATGGTATAGTGGTAGCTTGTTCGTACTTGTGCGAGTCCCTACACATCATGCGATCGGTGACCTGTCGTAATTCATTTTTGTCCATATTAAAAAGAAAGAAATATTATAATCATATCGCATATATACGTGTACATTAACTTAATTGATGTGTCAGCTGCCGATTAATTATAATTATCGACTTCGATTGCCAGGTGGTAGCGTGCTTGTACTTGTGCGAGTCTCTACACGCCATGCGAACGGAGACGTGTCGTAACTCGACACAAGTACCTATTAGGTAACTTAGTGAGGTGACTGAAGAGGTCAATTGGATACATTCATTGAATTGTTTGTATGCGAAAAAATAAAAAAAATACATTTTTCACTACTAAAGCCGAGTTTTACGAGCGTTCCCCTGGTACTAACAAATACTAAATAAATATTTACTTATTAACTCTTTGTTCTATAACTAAGCCAACCTAGTGGAGTTAGGGCTATAAAGCCCTCTCTTACACTCAACTAGGAAGGCCAGGGACCGCCTGTTTAACATGCCCTCCGAAGCATGGCCAGAAAAAGTTGCAAGTCTGGGACTCGAACCAACAACCTTTCGGGTGAAATTTGGAATCTGTGCCACTACTCTACACGTCCTGACTATATATAGGCTTTAAAATTTTCAAAGCTTTGGAGAGGGGGAGGGAGGGCGGGTAGGACTAAAGTAAAGTAAATTTTTATTACCAGTTACTGGTATACAATTTTAGTATTATTGGTTCAGAGGGGCGCTGTTTGGATTTTCCAGTGATGGGCCCCTCACTAGTCCTAACTTAGTTGTTCTCTTCTATTCTATTCCAGTCTTATCTATATCTACGATATATCAATATATATATATCAATTTATGTCAATAAAAGCATGCAGAGAATTTAGAGGGAACTGCACTTGTCGGGTCATGTAGTCCAACGGTTAAGACGACGCCCCGGTTAGACTTAGATCGCGCGTTCGAATCCCACCAAAAACTAGTTTTTTCTAAATCCTCTAATTTCAGTTCTCTTCTACCCCTGATGAATACGTCATTGGAGCCTGGCTGCATAGCACGGCACTTCCCTGATTGCATTTGTAATCCGTAATTTTTCTTTTCAGGTGTTCAAAGTGAAATGAAGTTAAGTGGAAACTTGTGTCTGAATTCTCCAATTCTGCCAACTTGACTTTCACGAAGAGCTTACGTCAGGAAATCAATTGGTAAGTTCTTTTTCAAAAGTTAGTGTTTTAATTCTGTTTCATATACGGTACTTACTATAATACTATAAAAGTAAAATATGTAAGTAAAGTAAGTATATATATAATTGAACAATCAATAAAAATCAAAGCATAAATCCCCAGCACTAAGTACAAAAATGACTTGTCACGCTGGGGTGAAAAGCCCTGAATAGTTTGGGAATGATCCTCTCCAGAAATAAATCCAAAAGACTTGATTGAGTCAAGCAGCCCTATTATGGCGATTTGGGATTAACATAATACCAGGGTTTATACAATTATTTTAAACAAATGAGTGCAAAATACGGAGGAAATTCAAATTGATAAATTAATCCTCGGTTATATTTTTGGTGAGTTTTCAATTTTTTTCTCCCTTAGATATAGATACACTAATTAAAATTCTTACTATATTTCAAAATTCGACTTTTAAATTTTAATGTTTATTACTATTTCCTTAAATTATAAAGCAATATAACATTTCGCTTGTAGTCAATTCTTTATTAATTTGAATTTCCCGCTCATATTTTAACACCGTCACCTTCGGCGGCTATTCCACTTGTAAATTCCGTCATTCATGCATCAATAATAAGTCTCTACCATAGTATAACTTAATTTATAATAGATAAGTTAAGTATTTACATAATAGTCTCCTTAAAACAAACATCTCATCAATTTTTGATGCGAACGGAATATTGACAAATGGAATAGCCGCCTTAATACTGCGATATTAAAAAATAAATCCTGGTATTATTTTAATGCCAAATTGGCATAATAGGGTTGCAGGCCCTGTAGAAATTTCTTATTTCTTTTTTTAATTTTCAATTCATAAATTTTTTTTTCAGTTCTCTGCGACTGGAACTTTTATTTAAAAATAAAAACTGAAAATAATAAAAATATCTGGTGGTGATTATTGGGTAATAAATAATAAAGTGAAAATCCATAAAGGCCAGTAGAAATTTCGAATTCAGCTCACATCGCAACGGAAGGATGCCTAAAGCGGGCGATAGGAAACAAAAATTCAATAAAACCCAGCGTTGTCTCGCTCCACAGTTCAATATATCGATATCCAATAGGAGTTGCCTACGTCCTATTCCAAACAATTGTACAGCCGTTACAGTTTCCTTTCTCCTTTTATTACAATGCCTACGACAGACCCATGCAATTTTCATTAGTTTTCCATGTGCAATTGAATTGTTAAGGACATCGGCGTGTTTCAGTTATTTTTTTATTATTATTTTGGGGGTACGTTTTTGCGTATAAACTAAACCTTGTGGCCCAATTAGCAATTTTTATTACAGTTTTATCTGTATCTGTCGTGACATTGCAGTCCGCTACTTGCTAAAACTGGGACCTCGTGACAGTTGTCGCTCTCACTTCATAATATTAAAAATCATGTCAGCCCTGAGCCCAGGGCAAATTTAAATAAACCAGCCTGCTCTTTTGTATTTGTTTTATGGATAATGTTTTGTCTTTTGTCTTGTGGCTAGTCGAAGGACGATGCAATTGAATAGGCAGTGTAGACTTGAATTGGTTTGTATTGCAGTGCTTCGACTCAAGTTAGAGTAATTTAACACACAGTGGTTACAATATGAGCTGTGAGGCGAGAACGATACATGCTTACAATTAATATTGAATTTGATCCAGCCTGCTTCCATATAGAAAAACCAACTCTGTGTCCACAGCTAAAGGAGCTGATGAGACACAGAGGGTAGATTAAAGATATTATTGAATAAGAGAAATAAATACGTAAAAGGAAGATTGAGGAATATTGAATTATCTGAATGTGAACAGAGCCATCTACCGGGAAAAATGTGAAGCTGGAAGCAGACTGGTTATTACACATGTGGGACTAAGTGGTCCCCACAGTCTTATCTTATCTTATATAAATAAACATTGTTAAAATGATAATTTGGGGCCTTGGTCTGCTTTGCCATATCGCGGTCCTGCTCTCTCCTTCACCAGTCATCGACGCCAAGGGTCGCCAGATCCACTTCGACGTCGTCCAGCCATCGAAGCCGTGGTCGTCCCACTTGTCGTCTCCCTTGGGGCGCCTCGTGTTTTTGCTGTTCTTGTTGCCCAATAATATGGCATTTGTTCTACATGCCCTAGCCACCTGATGCGGGCTCTCTTGATTCCGGCTACTATCGTAGATTCTTAGTATGTCGCTTAGAAGACCCCTGGACAAACGAACTAGAGAGCTCAGCCTCTCTTGAGACAATTTTATTTTATACTTTACTTGTATTATATAATTTAACGGAAATATTGTATTTTATTGTATTTTCGTGGTTTTTAGTTATTTATTAATTTTCATTTGGGGAATGGTCTGTCACATGTGTCAACGATAGAGGCATTGTCAAGAAGTTATAAACCAGCGGTATTGCAGGTAGGCTGCTGACCCTAAGCGGAAGAAGTAGGCGCGGATTAAAATACTTTCCTCAGAAAGTTCAGAAAGACTCTTAATTTCATGGTAGGTGGCCAAGGGGACTCATCCTTGACGAATGAAAAGCAAAGTTCTCTTTTAGTTCCCTCAGAAATGGGGGTCATGTTAATAGTATGAAATACCGGTCGGTCTTATCCCCACAAAAGTTTTTCTATGACTTGACATGCTTTTGACTTAGACTTAGGTAGGCGCATCCAGCCCGGGGGGACTTTTGACTGCTGCCATTACACCACGCCATCTCGGACAATCTTCCGCCGCTAGCTTTCAGTCTCGGGTGCCGGGTGCCTTCAAGCACTTGGTCCCTCCATGTGAGCCTTGGCCTACCGGGTCCATGACTAAGTCTGTTACTCGTTCCCATGCAATATTCAAAGTATCGCCTTCTACATGTAATAATCTAAGGGGAGATTGAAGAACTGAGGACTTCCGGCAGGAGAAGATCATCCTGGTTGAAAAACCTGAGGCAGTGGTTTGGCAAGAGCACGACTTCCCTTTTCAGAGCGCCAGTCCACAAGCCTCCAAGTTACCATGATAATCGCCAATAATTGCTAGACGACGTATTTAAAGACCTGTCTCAGAGAGGGGGTCCGGGGGGAGAAAATTTTGATACATAGTGAAGGTGCAAGCAATTCTTTAACCTTTCTGACAACAATGAAAATGTCAATTATATGTAGGCCCATTAAAAATAACATTGAACCATGTTTCAACGGGCTGAGGGTCCGAGAAAAACAACCGGGTGCCTGAGCTAAGATTATCGAAAATATTGTTGATTGCGAGGAAATACTATAGATTTTATATAATTACCTAGAATTTCACAGCCGGAGTTACGTGATGAAGCAGTAGAGTCCGGGATGATAGGCCGTGGTCGTTCTGAAAGCGTACTTTCAAACGCTTGGTCAACGTCTGCGGTTGACATTTTCAGTGGAACTGCGTAGACTCCAATATTGATTTTCATGGATTAACGATGGTTACGAAGCAGTAGAATCCGAAATGATAGGCCGTGGTCGTTCTGAAAGCGTACTTCCAAACGTTTCGTCAGCATCTGCGTTTGAAATAATCAGTGGAACTGCGTAGACTTCAAAGATTGTATCCTGGAGGCTCAGCAGAAACTGAAGAGTTTGGAAGTACGCTTTTAGAACGACCACGGCCTGTCATCCCAGATTCTACGGCTTACGCTTACGTTTCGGTGCTAATAGAAATAATACTGGGAATCATGAGATTCTTGGGGTCTCTGGCAGCATAAATAACATACTAAGCTCCTTCGCGTTACGCCCAGTGAAGTCTCTACTCTACAACATCGCACTTGCTCTCCTTTGCCAACGGCCGTCAAATCCACCTCGACGTCGTCTAACCATCGCAACCGTGGTCGTCCCGTTAGTTTTCTCCCTTGGGGCGCACCCGGGGCTGATTTGCATGCCCTCCGAAGAAAAATTTAGCCAGTGTGAGGCTCGAACCAACAACCTTTCAGTCACAGTCAGTCTGTACCACTATACCAATACTCATGTACCCTAGTGACCCCTTAACAAAACTCGTCAGGTTTGCACAAACTGTAAACCAAACAATCATATCTAATTAATTAATGAATCATAGTATACAGTAATGCTTGTAATGGTGGCTGCTCATATTACCCCCCCCCCCCCCCCCTCTACCTGACCCCCCCCCCCCTCCGCCGCCATTACTAACCCCTAACCCATCCAATATATTCCAATTGCTCTCTCTCTCTCAAAATTCACGGCGGGATGAACTAACAGACGTTTCCAATACATGCTTAATAATATCCTAATCAAATAGAGTTGCTGTAAAATAAGCTGGTGGCTTTGGAAAATCGGTTTTAGCTACTGTTATATACAGGGTGTCCCCCGAACGTTAGATAATCAGCTAAGGGGAGGTAGGGGGCCATTTGGGGATGACTTCTCTGAGCATCACAATGCTGAAAGTGAACGAAAGTGAATTTTAGTATCGTGTTTATAATTTTATAATTGTCAAAAACTATACCGTACTAAATACTAAAATCCCGTTGAGTTCTGCTGGATATAATTACTTCTTCTTCTTCTACTTCTTCGGCCGGTACTCCCCTGCGCCGAAGGAATATATTTATTCTTCTTCTTCTTCTTCTCGTGCCCCTTCAACGTTGAAGATTGGCGATCATTTGAGTGAAAACAAAACTTTTCGCTCATGATGATTGTACAAGGGATGCCCCGAAGGACCTTTAATGCAGTGGTTTCCCGTTGCCTTCTGCATCCTTATGCCGTTGACTCCTCTGTTGAATTCTTCCGCCTTTAGGGAGCTTTTTCTCTCCCATGGACAAAAGGGTGCCCATGCCCTAGCTCCAAGGAGCTAGGTGGGGGATCTTTAACCGGACCCCACTCGGTACTGCTTGGTCGGGGACTGCTTATTCATCTTATTCGCAGCTAACCATCATATCTGATGGCCGTTCACTATCCGCCACCTGTGACCCCACTAGTAGCCTGCAGTTCAGCATAATCAATTATACACTTGTAATACAAAAAACCTGTGGGCCCCCAAGTTAATCAACTTGCCGGGGGCTCACTTAATAATAATCTACTTACTTTTACTTTTGCATCGCCTTTGTCCTCAGGGAGGGTCGGCGGCAAGGCAGCGGCGTTTCCAAACAACTCTGTTTAGAGCGCCTTCCTTGTTCAGGGCGAGAGTCCTTATATCTTCTTCGATTTTTCTGGGGAGTGTCATTTTCGGTCTTCCCCGAGGGCGGGGTCCAGGGAGTGTCATGTTCTGTATACGTTTTAGGAGGGATGCTTCCTCCCTCATCTGGACGTGGCCCCACCAACTGAGTCTTCTTTCCCTTAGCTTCAGTGCGACATCACCATTATAATAACAATAATAATAATCTTTTTCTTTCTTTCTTTTCCTTGTCCAGGGAATACTATGTATATATATATATTTACAAAATACAACACATTATAATACCATCCCGATCCCTAAGCTAGCGCTTGATATAATTATAATAATGCAAATCTAATGTAACCACTAAATCAGCTGAATCTAATCTTCTTCTTCTTACAACTGCGGCCAACTGCCGATCATCATGGCAATTGTAAACACATAGATACAGTACTTCGGGCTGAGTTCCTGAGTTTTCGCCTATGCCTCATGGTTCGGCTATTTATAATGGGCTTGAACTTTTCCCTGCCAACAACCCCATTTGTTTTTGCACGTTATTGGTATTTTTTCCGAATGAATTTATAGCCATTGGCAAACTAGTCCTCTCCTCGATGTCAACCAACACCGACTGCAAGTGCCAATTGACAAGCTAAGACATGCTTACCATTGGCATTGTAATAGGTGGTAGCTTGACTTAACCAAGTATGGATGCGAGTCAAGGTTTGGCCATAAAAAATTACAACGATTTCACAAAAATCCGTGGGACACTCTGTAGCGTATACACCGTTGACTCTCGGTGTTGGGACGTGGAATTGGAATTGTCTAGCGCTGGCGAGGCATCCTGTACATACAGGATATATACTGTGGCGTCAAATCGCGCCCCTTCCTCGCATATTGAAAATACTTTACTCCACTTGCGTATCTGTATTCGAGGCAGATAACTGTATTATACAGGGTTCTGTTTTCGTAAATACGATTATATGGTAAATCCACCTTGTGCGACGTGTCAGGTGAGGCAATTTTACTCGTGAATAGATTGTAAATGTATTGTATTTCCTCAAATTCGAAGCGTTTCGGTTATGTACGTTTAAGAGAATTTGTATTGTATTTGTTACTTGAATAAGCGGTATTGCGTGCCTAGGATGCGTCGAAATGGGGGTTGTTTCGATTTTGAAGTTTAATGGATAAGTTCAAGTAATGTAATTTAATTTCTAGAAGTTAAGGGGATATGCTACGTAGAAAATTGGCACCCCAAAATTAAATGCTTTTCATTTTTTGTATCATTAACTCAGCAAGTTATTTAAAATTTGACTCATTTAAGTTGTAGAAGACTACTTCGTGCATCGTATAGTCGGGTAATTCTTTTTCGTTTTTTTCCACTGGTTTTTATGAAAGACCAAAGGTACCAAAAATTTAATATTTCCTATTTTATGACATCAAGACAAGTGGTCTTCTATTACTTATACGAGCCAAATTTTTAATAACTTGCTTTGTTAATTAATTAAAAAATAAAAAAGTCAATGAAAACAACAAATTTCGTGGTGCTCAATTTCTACTCAGCTAAGCATATTTACCCTTACTACTCGTTTTTGTGCAAAGAAGTCAAATTTCACAAGAACTATTCATTGCCCTGTCAATCAAGGCCGTGCCCAGGTTTTGGGTCCAATTTTTTTTTATACGTAATTTATTAATGGTTTAACGGATAAATTCTTCAAACCATACAGGTTTACATACAACAATTTATTTCGGGGGGGGGGGGGTGGTCCGGACCCCATGGACCACCCCCTGGGCACGGCCATGCTGTCAACGACCCCATCGGTTTTCAGCTATGAATGAATGAATGAATGTATTGAATATAGGACAATTTAAATACAATAATTGTAAAGCCCCACATGAAGACCTATAACAATTTACCCTACTCTAAAACTAAAGAAAAAAAAATTCAATTAGACTTAATTTAACTTATTAAACTACACTTACATATTAATAACAGATCTCTCGTTAATACATAACAGTCTAGTCCACTATTTCAAATAAAGATTCCACCTCTTCCCGTCTCATCAGCCATTCCCGGACGAATTTGGAAAATTTATTTATTGACAGCGACCCAGGACAAATCTTAAGTAAGTTAAATAATTTTGATGCTATATATTGGTAGGATTTGGTAAAATTTTCTATGTATGCCCTTCGTACTACAAGGTGCTCAATTCTTCTAGTATTTGCTGGTCTGGGTCTCTGTACCATGTCCCCACTGATAGAGTAAAAAATTCGCAATGTCTTGTATAAGAACAAGTGCCGCAGCGGGAATAAACCGAGAGACGCAAAGAGAGGGAATGATGGCCAAGCTCTAGGTTTTTTGACTATTGTTCTAATAAGGTATTTTTGGGTAACGTACAAGTGAATTTAAATTTGTAACAAAGGTCCCACCCCACACTTGGATACCATACGCTATTATTGGTATTGTTTCCGAATGAATTTCTAGCCATTGGCAAACAACTGTTCACACCTCGATGTCAACCCACACCGACGGCAAGTACCAATGGGCTGAGCAGAGAAATGTTTACCATTGACATTGTAACAGGACATGTAGGTTAGTGGTACAGACTCCGACTTTCACCCAAAAGATTGTTGGTTCAAGTCACTCACTTGCTACATTTTATGCTGATGCTTCAGAGGGCATGTGAAGCAGGCGGTCCCGAGCTTTCCTAGTTGAGTGTATGAGGGGGCTTTATAGCCCTAACTCCGCCAGGTTGAGTCTTAACATAATTTTATGTTTATTTTACTTTGACAGCTTGCTAAGTACCTAAGTATTAGTTGACTACCATACTCAGGAAATGTAGAGTAGTGGTACAGACTCTGACTTTCACCCGAAAGGTTGTTGGTTCGAGTCCTACACTTCCTACATTTTCTGGCCATGCTTCGGAGGACATGTAAAGCAGGTGGTCCCGGGCCTTCCTAGTTGAGTGTAAGAGAGGGCTTTATAGCCCTAACTCCGCTAGGTTGGCTTAGTAATAGAACAAAAAAGTCCTTATTTATTTATTTATTTATTTATACTGTATGTTTCCTATTTTTACGTTGTTAACTATGTATACACATGTATTTGTAATGCAATTTTATTTAATTTAATTTTTAATTGCTTAGTTTTAAGTAGTTTTTATTAACATTGACTTAGATATGCTATTAATGTATTACATCTGAGGCAGTAGCAATGTAATATATTCGTAATAATACAATAATAATGTTTCATAAAAAAACACTTTTTTTAAATTACTAAACCAACCTAGCGAAGTTAGGGCTATAGAGCCCTCCCTTACACTCAACTAAGCAGACCCGGGACCACTTGATTTACATACCCTCCGATGTAGGTAGTGTGGGACTCGAACCAACAACCTCTCGAGTGAAAGTCGGAATCTGTACCTTTACTCTACATGTCCTGACATTTATTTGCATGTTCCCGAACAATATGTAAATTAAATTTACAATATTTGTGTAGGACTAGGCAATTACCTGCTCGCACACCCTGTGACTTTGTGGAAAGTTGTTCATTGTAGGCCTTTTCCTCGTTCAATAGGCATAACCCAGTTTTTTTATTCAATTCCGAGTGCGACTGAGGTTTTTAATTAAGTAAATACTGCACTATAGAAATGGAAGGTTTCATTCATTGATTTTGAATTTCTCCAGAAGCGTTTTTGAAATAAAATTGAAGCGAAACCGGTATTGGTCAGCAGTGAAAGCCTCATAAAAATAAAAGACTTCCACCGAGTGATTTCGAAACTGGAGGCAGAAAAATTGCCACCTTTTGAAAGGTGGATTTTTTTTCTAAAATCAAACGAGTTCGCGCTACAGAACAATTTAAGCATTAGGAAAGGTTTAAAGGTATTTTCGCTTGATTAATTTTGCTTTAGACGGAGCTGTGTTCGGTGGACTTGTGGTTAGAGTATTTCAGATTTTCAGGAAACAAACAGGTTGCCCTTTAATCCCGTCATCCTGAAGAAACCCTATTTCCAGTATTATTTTGTAAAATTGAATTTTGCCAAAATGACACTTAGCGGTTACCCACTAACACTTTGAACGAAGCCTGTGCATGTAGGCCTATTTAATAAATTAAAAAATAATACTGGCAAACATTTATTATAATATATGCATTAAATATCGTCAGAAAATAAAAATTGTGTTGAGGAAGAAACATTATGATGAAAAATCTTAAAACACTTAGCGGTTACCTACTAACACTTTGAACGAAGCCTGTGCATGTAGGCCTATTTAATAAATTAAAAAATAATACTGGCAAACATTTTTTCAATTATTATAATATATGCATTAAATATCGCCAGAAAAAAAAAAATGTGTTGAGAAAAAACATTATGGTGAAAAATCTTAAAACACTTAGCGGTTATCTACTAACACTTTGATTGAAGGCTGTGCATGTAGGCCTATTTAATAAATTAAAAACTAATACTGGCCAACATTTATTATAATAATTTTATACATGAAATATCTTCAGAAATGAAAAAAAATTGTGTTGAGTAAGAAACATGATGGTGAAAAAACTTGAAAAATCAGATAAGTTCTGATTGACTGATTGACCTCGATATGTTGTGAGGCACGCTAGGAGTTCATATTCGTCGAATTCGGCATTTGTTTTAGTGATGCATATCAGAGATGGGGTACATAAAGTGAACAACACCGTTACAGTGAGCACATTTGAATAAAACATCTGTACTACCAATACACCATATGATACTGTATGTTATTTCCGGGACAAAGAAGTTCAACTGTAATAAAACAACACAGCACCTCATTCGACTCGAAACTGTGTGAATACCTTTGATATCACTTTATCGTTAAATTCCGCAGGCTGGTCAAAAGGTTTCAATCCGATTTTGAGCACAATGGGGATCCCCCAGTCCCCCTTCCTTCCCTATTGAGTTTCATTTCAACGAAGGTCCAACAAAAGATGCTCTGACATGTACTTATGAATGGCCCCCCCACAATTCGACCGCGCCCCGGCTTATTTCAAAGTTTTCCCTAATCAGTAAGGACAAATTGAGGAGCTCTCCTCCTTTCCGGCTATCTAAATCACCTCAATGGTCCATTGTTATCTTGAAGAGGAATCTCAAAATGGTCCTTCACTTAAATTATATTATCGGGAAGAGAGGTTACTACTAATCGGCGGTTCTCAACCTATACGAATATACTCAGGGACAGATCAAGCCCATTGGGGCGGGGGGGGGGGGGCTTAGTAGTTGTGGGTCAAAATAGGAAAACATATGTACATAGTATCGGTTTAAATGTGTTATAAATTAACTTACTATAGATTTACTAAATGTTGGGACAGCTACCCCCTTTGCATTCATGGCCGGATACAAGGGTCAACACACTGACACAGCACTTGTCACGTCACCCTGAAAATTGAAATAATAATTATGCCCTATACTTACCTTATCATTAGCAATTTTTAAAGAAAATGCTCTAACGTGAATTTTCATTCATTAATATAATTTGTCCCATCAACATTTACACTTTTAAATTTTAAGGGCTCCAAATGGACTCGCGCCAAGCCAAATGGCGCGTTCTGTTCCATTTGGCGTTAGCGCCATATAGAGGGGTCATCACGACTACGCTGAACCAGTCGCTCCAAATCTTTCAAATTGTACATTGTAAAAGTACCTCTTCCATATCGTCACACTGTACAATTTGAATGATTTGGAGCGACTGGTTCGGCGTAGTCGTGATGACCCCTCTAAATGGCGCTAGCGCCAAATGGAACAGGACGCGCCATTTGGCTTGGCGCGAGTACTTGGAGCCCTCGTGAATGGCCAGCTTAAGCCGCCCATTCCACCGACCGGCTAGGGCTATTTACAAAAACGGTGACGTGGTAGCAGACATTCAAGACTTAGGTGGCGTTTCCACCGACGTCGCATTGCAGAATGCAAATGATATTAACGGAAATTTGAATTTTTCTTTTTATAGAAATCTATTAAAATGTTTGTACTTAACATATCCCATGACGCCATGTTTTAATTTTAGTTTGTTTGTTTGTGATTTTACTGCATGATCATTGATCAATTTTAACTATGGCATAGAGGGAAATAAACATTTCCGTCAATTCTGCAATGCGAGGTCGGCGGAAACCCTGCCTAAGTCTTGAATGTCTGCTACCACGTCACCGTTTTTGTAAATAGCCCTAGCCGGTCGGTGGAATGGGCGCTTTACGATACAATGAACAGTAAGTGCACGCGTGATAGAATCGCTGACCTAATAACGGAGCTGTATCCTGTGCATCGGGTCCACCGGCTCGGCTAGTCAAGAACAAAAATATATAAAATTAACTTAGGAGGTATATTTTAGTCACCAAAATTGAGTAAGAATAAAAGAGGATGCTATCACAAAATAAGAAGTACAGTTGAACGCCGATTATCCGAACGCCGGTTAACCGAATCGGTTCTAAGCGTAATATTAAGTTTGAGAATGCTGCCTTTACGTAGTTTCTGCAGCAACGATCTATTGGACAACCGATTTCAGGACCAATTTTATGTGAAAAGGCGCGAATGAACGTTATTGTACAACCTGCGTTTGTTAAACATTGTTACATTGTTCAAAAACATATGTTAATAATGTCTATTCTATGCGTGACTGTCTATGTCCGATTATCCAAATTTTCAATTATCCGAATCGACCCCAGCCCCAATTACTTTGGATAATCGGCGTTCTACTGTATATCATTGCGGGCTGCCAATTTCCTACTGGAAACACTCTTAAATAATAATACATCTGCAGGTGGCATAAGAAAATGATTTTTGCGAACAGTGAGAGCAAGCTATATGTTGGATGTCATCCCAGGGCTTGAATTTGATGGAATACCTATAGGGCTACAGCATGAAGCTTTCGTAAATGTCAAGCATCTCATAAATGTGCTCTGCTCTTCATTTTTGACGTGGTTCAAAAAGAGGTCAAAAAAGGAAATTGGAGAATATTTTAAGTCTTGCCTCTCCAGATTTCAACATCCTTTCCAAGATATTTTCGCACTAAACATTTTCACTGATGTCACAAAAGTAGAGTCAGCAGATTGAGCTGTACCGTGCTCAATTCTTCTTCTGCTTCTGGCTCTACAGTAAACATGAGAAACCAAAAAGAACACAATGCAGAACGATATACCTAGGTAGGTACAGAATATGGTTCTTACCACTTAGCCTATATAATTTTAGAAATTCGACCAACTCCCAAACCTTGTAGAGAAATCGCTTATGTTTGACATGCCCCAATTTAAAAGCTTTCATATAAAAGGATCAGTCAGAACCTCGGTGAATACAGCAGCTGATAAAATCAAACCTTTCTGACCCTGTAAAAGGTTAGAGCGAAGCCCCCCCCCCCCCCCGCCCACACACACCCCCCTTGCCTTACGAACCAGACTAATCGGGTTTGACTATAATTGTCGACGAAGACAGGATTGAACTAAATCTACAAAGTTGGAAACTAATTAATTATATCAAGGGCATTGAATACCTGCCTCCCTAGATTTCCCTTAATGCTCCTATTCTGATTCATTCTGGGAAAGGTGACGACGGTGCTAGGGTTTGGAAGAGGTCGAGAGAACGGCGTAGTGGTTAGCGAGTCGCAGTTTCGATCCAGGTGGGGTGTTCGAAACTATTGCTGAATTTTATATTAGTTTTGGTCTTACCTAGTTTCTACAAGTAGTTGTTGTTAATTATTGGTCGTTGTAAAAGCGTACATCCAAACGCTTTGTCAACGTCTGCGGTCGACATCTTCAGTGGAACTGCGTAGACTTCTAAGATTGTATCTCGGAGGCCCATCAGCACTTCAACAGAAAAAAAGAAGGACTAAAGGCGACAGAATATGGTATCCAGCCTTAAACAAAACTACAACAAAAAAAATGATCGTCATCCGAAAATCGGGTTGAGATAGTAGGGAGCCAATCAAGTGCGGGGATGACTCCGCCTCCACCCCCACCACCCCGCAGCTTGGAATAAATATCAGTGTGAATCCTCCTGCCCAAACAGTTGCTGCTGAGCCTACGAGATACACTCTTAAAAGTCTACGCAGTTCCACTGAAGATGTCGACCGCAGAGGTTGATGAAACGTTTGGAAGTACGCTTTCTCGGATTCTACTGCTTTGTCACGTAACTCTGGTGGTGAAAGCCTTTTTAATTAAGTTGTCAGGATATTCTTGAATGAATGAATGCATGAATGAAAAACCGTCTTTATATTAAGCGAGCTTTAGCCCCGAAGAGCCTTGATTCCGCAAGGTTGCCGTATTGTTATTCCAATGAGCCTTTAATGGACGTGGCCCTACCCGGCCAACAAACCCTTCGGCTCTATAGTTCATAGAAGTAGAGATACTGACTCTATAGTTGACAGAAGTAAAGATGCTGACTCTATAGTTGAGTAGTAAATTTGGCCAAGCTCCAGGCCAAGGCGAGGGCCTACAAGACAAGTTGCTGACAACAATGTGTAGTAAATTATTGTAGCAAAATCAATCGCCGTATGCGAAGTAAAGGTACTGACTCTATAGTTAACAGAAGAAAAGATACTGACTCTATATAGTTGAGTAGTAAGTTTGGCCAAGCCCCAGGCCACGGTGAGGGCCTACAAGACAAGTTGCTGACAACAATGTGTAGTAAATTATTGTAGCAAAATCAATCACCGTATGCGAAGTAAAGGTACTGACTCTATAGTTGACAGAAGTAAAGATACTGACTCTATAGTCGAGTAGTAAATTTGGCCAAGCCCCAGGCCACGGTGAAGGCCTACAAGACACGTTGCTGACAACAATGTGTAGTAAATTATTGTAGCAAAATTAATCACCGTATGCGAAGTAAAGGTACTGACTCTAGTTGACAGAAGTAATGATACTGACTCTATAGTTGGCAGAAGTGAAGATACTGACTCTTAAACGTTGACTAGTAAATTTTAGCAAGTCCCAAGGCACGGTGAGGGCCCCCAGGACGCGATGCTGACAGCAACTTGTGTAGTAAATTATTGCCGCAAAATCATCATGAAGTAAAAGATACAGACTCTATAGTTGACAGACTTCTTGATGGCAATCAAAACATTATTAGAAGTTGATAATTTGTATGTTTGAAACTGATACAGCAAGTGTGATGGGAAGCAGAATATAGAGTAATAGGGTTAATGAATTGATAGGATGCTACGTAATATCATTATAGCTACAGAAACTATCTCTTGGCTTGAGTCAGCAGTAAATGCTACGTTTATTTAAAGCATATTTACTTCTTCATTGCAAACCCTTTCCAGGCAAACTCTAGTTGGCTGCATAGAACGTCATCTTCTCCTTCTTCCTCTTCTGGCTCTACAGCTCTTGATGAGTTTTGGCCTGCTCGACAACACTCCTCCAATCATCTCGGTTTTGTACGACGCTCCACTATCTACGGACTCCCAACTCGCGAAGGTCAGTTTCAAACTCATCCTTCTACCGTTTTCGAGGACTTCCCGCCGGTCTTCTTTGCTTTATACATCTTGTTTGGCATGCGGTTGTCTGACATTACTACGAC
Source organism: Psococerastis gibbosa (assembly GCA_963971405.1). Classification (NCBI taxonomy): domain Eukaryota; kingdom Metazoa; phylum Arthropoda; class Insecta; order Psocodea; family Psocidae; genus Psococerastis; species Psococerastis gibbosa. Next base: position 40,522,864 of record OZ020489.1, on the reverse strand, counting down.
GTGTCCCCACCATCTTATGCGTTGCGCATTTATGCACCGGACTATGTGTTCTTCGTTGAGTGTTGCGTCTATTTCCGTGTTTTTTCTTACACGCCACTCTCCGTCTTCGCATAGGGGTCCATAAATCCTCCTTTTCATCTTTCTTTCTAATACTCTTCATTTGTTTGCGTCATTGACAGTAAGATTCCAGGTTTCTGAGCCGTATGTTGCAATAAGTCTAGGCATAGAACATCATAGTTTCACTAAAATTTGTTATAATAACTACAATATAATGACCCAATTAATCGTTAAGAAATTAACATTGTCAAATCGCACTACGTGTTACGTGTTAGTATAAAACCCTGAGCTCTTCAAGTAAGAACTGCTATCTACATAAGTAAACCCACTTGTATAGTTACACCTTATCAACGATTTGACACTTCATCAACCCGAATAGAAGATGCAAATGTGACTAGGGAGGGAAAACCTTAGTATATATGACTGGGAGCTGCTAATGGGAGGAAGGGAGAGGGGGGGGGGGGGTGGTTACCTATTCGTAACTTGTTGGATAAATCTATGAGAGGAGATGATTGTGTAAATAATATGTTGTTCACTGTACATTTTCCCTATTGATTGTTTAAAGCTTTTTTTAATCTCTACGTTATCGAAAAATATTTAAAATGTGTGCTTTAATTATTTTGTGGAGAGCTGTCCAGTCATACCCGAGGTTTCTTCTTCTGAGGTCACAATCTCAACGATTGGTTGGCAGCAATTCCCTGCATATCATCCTCCAGCTCTCTCGGTCTTGCGCCTTCCTCTTCAGCTCTTCGAGTTCGGGCTCTTGTGTTCTCCTTCAGTTGATCTATGAATTTCTTCTTCCATTTTGTAATGGTTCCTTCGAGTGTGCCCTCACTGATAATGTGTACCAGATTTTCGTGTCTTAATAAATGCCCTACCCATTTCGCTCTTTTCTCACTCAACTAGGAAGACCTGGGACCACCTGCTTTACATTCCACCCGAAGCATAGCCTGAAAATGTAGCAAGTGTGGGACTCGAACCAACAACTTGTCAGATTAAAGTCGTAGTCTGTACCACTACTCTTCGTCTGTAGTTGCAATCTAGCGATTGGTTTGCAGCAAATCTTTCCACCTCCTTCTCCACTCCTCCCTGTCTTGGGCCGTTCTCTTGAGTTCCAAGTAGGTTCCGCATGTCATATCTTTCTTGAGGACTTCTGCGTACGCCTTCCTTGGTCGTCCTCTTGCATTGGTGCCTTCGATTGTGCCTTCTATTATGGTGCTTAAGAGTCCTTCCTGTCTGATCAGGTGACCCATCCATTTTGCTCTTCTCATCGAACTACTCTACATGTCCTATATTTATATATTTGTAACCATAGGGTCCTTGGCAATGAGTATCAAGGACCTATTTGACCTAGGTTAATTCGATCAGGACCATTATATAAAATAGGCGGTACGAAGTAGTAGTAAAATCCACATGCCGGAACATTAATAAAAAAAAATCTTTACAAATTATTCTAATGAAAAAGAAATGTCTCATAATTCACAAGCAAAATGGAAAATTTTCCGTTTTCCGTACACAGCGTATATTATTAAATAAACACAAGAGAATTATATATGATTTATCCGTATAAAATTACTACATGCGCTATTTTCATGAAAACAAAAGGGGCTTTCATGAATTTTAAAAGGAAGAAAGGACTGGTATTGTGTTAGTAAATAATTTAAAGAATTCAGCGATCGTTCTGTACATTGTGAAGAGGGTTTCCTATTTCCTTGTTCGGAAAATGTACATCAATTAGAGCGAAGTGGACTGTTCTCTCTGATTGAATAGCTGATAATTGAAGTTGTACCTATTGTTGGAAATGTAAGCAGTGCTGCTTTTGTATTCATTCATAAGTTTTATGTAATTTTTAATTTGTTTAATCAATGAAAACTATATGATTTTTATTGGGATGAAATATGGCGTTAATTGACTTTAAAATAATTGTAAGAAATATAAAGTTACATAAAATGCTATTTGACAAGCAATGACCATTCATTTTTCAATTCACAACTGAAAAGACATGAAAGGGCTGATGAAATGTTTGAAAAAAACAGCTTTCTAAAAAAAGAAGTAGTCCCTATATACATAATATATATATATATAGTCCAATTCTTGTTTACTATATATTTTGAAATATACAAGAGGCATATATAAGAAGCAACAAAACCGAATCGTATCCGTACTTGGTTGAGTCATGCTTTTGCCTGTTTCATTGCGTCTTATGGTAAGCTTGTCTCAGCATGTGCCAGGACTTTAAATAGAAAACAAATAACAGACTACTGTGAGTCATTAATGCAGTATACAAGGGCCGCATTGGAGTATACCAGAGGCACTGCTGCCAGTTAATGCTGCCTACTTAGCAGTTTTACAAATAATAACTATAGGGTATAAATATGTATAGGTGCATTATTGTATGTATTACTTCATTAATTAATTTGGCCAAATGAGTTGGTAGGTACCCCGCACAACATAAAAATAAATAAATAATAAAATAAAAAATAATAAATAAAAATAAAAATAAAAAACGCAACAAACCAGTGTCTGAAAATTCGTATTAAACTTCTGGTTGCATCTTCAACTGTAAATACAGAACTCGAAGCATTTGAGGTGTGGTGCAATGAATACCTTGACAAGCCCATGTTACCCATGAGGAGCATCCTTATGTACAAGAAGAGCTCTCTGGATCGGACATTTGCTACGACACGAGAACTTCATCAGCTGCACCATAGAAGGAACCATAGAACGCGTCCACCAGGTCCAACAAAAGAATATCTACAGCAGGTGATGGAGAACGTAATACATTCGTGGAGCTGAAGAGGCCGAGCCAGGGGAGTGGAGGCATCGATGCCACATGTTGCTGCCAACCAGCCAGCCGGCTAGAACTTGAAGAAGAGAGAAATACGGAATATCTAAAAGATTTTGAAAATCAAAATAAATGGAAATATTTTTCAAAAACGTTGTAATACTCCTTCTATTGAATCCAAACACCCTTAAAAAGGCTCATAAATATATCATATATTGCATATTTTACCCTGAAATAAATTATCGAGCCGGTAAAAATGCCTTTCAACTTTTATAGAAAAATCTAATAAAAAAAGATTCAGTGCTAGTAAATTCCGAAGTCTGATGCAATAAAAGCTTTGACAGAAATATTTTCTTACATAAAAATTTCTGGAGCTAAAAGAATTTTCCGCTAAATTCGTTACCTTCGGACGGACACTGAAATGCACACGGATGTAGCTACAAACTCACTTATTCTTATTAAAGAAGAACTGATTGCTATACAGTATCTAAATAAACTTATTTTATCATGGCATAATTTAATTTTCTTTTAAATTGTGTCTATACAAGTCCCATGAATATCCTTGCTTATAAACTTATTACAGACGCCACTCACACCAGCACTATATCTATTACTTACGTTACATTATTTTTATATTCTTCTTCTTCTTCTTCCCTCTTAGGCGCCCATTCCACCGACCGGCTAGGGCTATTTACAACAACGGTGACGTGGTGGCAGACATTCAAGACTTAGGTGGCGTTTCCATCGAACTCGCATTGCAGAATGCAAATGACATTGACGGAAATTAGAATTTTTCTTTTTATAGAAATCTATAAAAATGTTTGTACTTAACATATCCCATGACGCCATTTTTTAATTTTAGTTTGTTTGTTTGTGATTTTACTGTATGATCATTGATCAATTTTAACTATGGCATCGAGGAAAATAAACATTTCCGTCAATTCTGCAATGCGAGGTCGGTGGAAACCTCGCCTAAGTCTTGAATGTCTGCTACCACGTCACTGTTTTTGTAAATAGCCCTAGCCGGTCGGTGGAATGGGCCCGGTCGGATGGTTTATTGTGTGGACGTAGGCCTACTTACGATGGCTTGCCATGAATATACATAACATAAGCCAAACATAGTTGCGGGTTGTTGTTTTTTCTGAGGTCACAATCTCAACGATTGGTTGGCAGTAACTCTCTGCATACCATCCTCCAGCTCTCTCGGCCTTCCTCTTCAGCTCTTGTTACGTTCGAGCTCCTGCGTCCTCCTTCAGTTGATCCATGAATTCTTCTTCGGCCAATCTCTTCTATTGGTTCCTTCCACTGTGTCCTGATGGTGTTTACCAGATTTTTGTAACTTGCACCCATTTTGCTCTTCTTGTTTTATATGAGGTAGCAGCTGTTCCTCTTCTTCAACAGCCTCTACCACTCTTTCAGTCGACACGTGGTCCCTCCAGCTGATCCGTAGCAATCTTCATCAAACGCTTCATCAAACGCTTCATCAAACGCTTCATCAAACGCTTCATAAAACGCTTCATCAAACGATTCAAGCCTCTTCAGTTCCTTAACGGCTATAGTCCAGGTTTCACATCCGTATAATAAAACACTCCATACGCAAGAAAGAAAGAAAGAAAGAAAGAAAGAAAAAGAAAGAAGATAGGAAATTGTCTTTATTTTCCACATGAGCGAATTTTGGGCCTTCACTCGCGCTAATTGTTCCATGACTATGAGGCCCATGCCTGTAATGGCTATTAACACAACAGGCAATTTAAGTCCCACTAAAAAGTATTCCACCATGCAGACCAATACAGATCATAGCCTATTCACATAATTCGTGTAGTTAATAAATATAAATTTAATGCATTTTAGTTTTTAATTTTTAATTTTAATTTTAGCGGAATATTATTTCATTAAAAAAAGGGAACAATGCAAAGGTCCTGATCGCGTATAGGCTGCTAAAGCCCAGCGATGATAATTTTAATGTAATGTAATGTGCACATTATAAATTGATTGCTTGATTGATTGATAAGTCGCACTCAAACTCGTTCAAATTGGTATTAACCTTTACCAATTAATAGGGTAGAAGATTTTTTTAATTCACATATATTATATTAATAATATATTAATAAACCCACTATGTCGCATCCCTCTTGATAATTTGGTTAAGGGCGTACAAAGATAAAAAGGACTCAAACATGAATATTAATAACAATGTTTTTAAAAAATAAATTTTCGACGGAAACGTTTTATCAATGTTTTCTAACAATTGGTATGTACCAGGTGAGAAATTGAGTAAAACATCGAATAAGTTGCGTTCCCAAGCAAGGTTTTGGTTTTGAACAAAAAATATTTTTTAAAAGTTATCGCCTTTTGGATAATCCAAGCTCCAATTCATTACATCCGATACCATTATAATAATTGATTAGTATTATACTATTGGCCAGCTGCCCATTCTAGACTATCAATCCAGTGCTTTAAATAGATAAATAAATATTGATTTTTTGTAGTTCTATATTACTAAGGGCTATAAAGCCCCCTCTTACACTCAACTAGGAAAGCCCGGGACCGCCTGCTTTACATGCCATCCGAAGCATGGCCAGAAAATGTAGCAAGTGTGGGACTCGAACCAACACAATTTCGGGTGAAATTAGGAGTCTTTACAGCTTCGTTCGGCGATGTTTCATTATGGGTAATACAGTATTTACTATTACAGTACCTGTATTAATTAAAAAATAGGAAAGCATGTATGGGTTTACTCCTGCCGGTCCAAAAATCCCCCTACCCCCTAAAAAATCTTATGATAACTATGAGCAATCAGCGTTAAGAACGGTGACATGATGTACACTGGAACATTTCTTCCAAGACATATATAATTCTTGGCTCTACGAACTCTGGCAAATTTGATTGTTTAAATAACACAGATAGTGAGATGGTCCGTCGGTCTATTAAGGCATGACGAGACTACTCTTAAGTAAAAAGCACTTTGGCGAGTTCCGTAAAAGGGTTTTCGAATTTCTCCATGGCTGGTTAGGTCTTTTTTTTAATTAGAAAATGGAGCCTTTCCTGCCTCTTGTAAGCAATACACTTACCGACTTTTCATTCTATTTCGTCTCCACGTTTTTTTCTTTTGCCTTTATTGGGGGATCTGCAACTGTCGGTTAGAATTAAGCCTGTTTGTGCCTTTCCTAATTATACGTTAGTATAAGAAAAGCTCTGTAATACTATATAACACTATATGACCTAGCGTAAGAACCGTTACGAGTGACCCCGTTCATGCTTTCCTATTTATCAATTAGGTTAAAAAAGGATAGGAAGACTACTGGAACATTTCCTTGGTAAATAATTGTCCTGGGGTTAAATTTCGGTTTAGATTTAAATTTTAAGTTTCTCTATCTCAAAGCACTGAATTTAAAGAAAGGAGTTGGAACCGTTTTTGGGAAATAATTTTTTTTTAAATGTTTTTTGGAGTTTTTTTTAGGGTAAAATTGAGTGAGCCCAAAATAAAAAACAATGCATGATATTTGTTGAACCTACATGGCAAATTTCATCAAAATCCACCGGGTTTGTTCACAAATCGACGAACAGACAGATAAAAAAAAGGCCGCTGCACAGACATTTTGTAAAACCACTTTTTTGGGTTCCTGGGGCCTCAAAACGTGTAAATCCTCTGAAATCCCGAAATCAAGAATTCCTAATAGGCCTACTACGCATAAATAGGAAAGCAAAGTAAAGTAAATTCGTGTCGGGGTGGTACTACCCGTGGTACAGGAGTTTTCAGGTTGCATCAACAGCCTCCTGTTTAACCTATCGACAGTCAGGGAAGACTGCCGGGACCGCCGGCTTTACATGCCCTCCGAAGCATGGTAGTCAGAAGATAAATAATTGTACCACTAGAAAATTTTGGCATTCGGGTGGGACTCGAACCAGTCACCTTCTGGATGATAGTCCGAGTCGTTACCTCTACGCCATTCTGACTACTCTACGCCATTCTGACTACAGGAAAGCAAAAAAGGCTTAGGCTTAAAACCATTTCATAAAAACCCCTTTTTTGGGTTCCTGGTACTTCACCATCACATTGATCAGTTAAGTATCTACCTGAAAAAAAAAAAAAAAAATAGTCTCAAAACGTGTAAATCCCCTGAAATGCCGAAATCGAAAATTCTAAATACTACGTATAAATAGGAAAACAAAAAGCCCAAGGCTTAAAACCAAATTTCCTAGGAAAAAGGTAACATCCCGTCTTCAGGCTTCAGCAATATATTTGTTATTCCATAAAAGCTATGAATAAATACATCAAAACCATCAAATTACAATCTCGACCTTCCCGTATCTCGTTTGTAAACTGCCCCAGTCAGTATAGTAAGGCGGGGGAGGGGGGGGGGGGTTGGTGGTTGTTTTGAGTGTTGCTATGGCCATGAATTAATAAATAAATACCTTATGTATTCCTCTTAAATTATTAAATTATACAATCAAGTAATCAGCAAAGCGTATTGTATAAGAAGCAAATTTCAAGAAAATATAAAGTAAAATCGTGAAGGGTCAGCAACTCGGCAGCCGCGCTTTTCCATACTGATGAAGGTGAGCTCATTAGGGTTGGGCAATCCTAGTCCAGTGAAATGCGGATACATGGACGATTGCGTATATCCTAGAGAGATCTAGCCCCCAAGGCGCTTATTCCACCAACGACAATAGTGATAGTATATGTAGTATTGACGTGGTAGCAGGCATTAAAGTCAGTCTAAAAATGTCTGCGACCACGTCATTACTACATTTACTATCACTGTCGACGTTGGTGGAATAAGCGCCCTATGCTGAGGGAATAGAGACGAACAAATACAGGAGCCGAGTTGCTGCTGACGGGTAAGAAAAGGAAACTAATATGCTTCGGCTATGTGATAAGGATCGGAAAGCATAGCTTTCTGTATCTACGGGAATATAGAAGGACTGTGGGCTCCCGGCAGAAGAAGAACATCCTGGTTGAAAAACCTGAGATAGCGGTTTGGTAAGAACACGACTTCCCTTTTCAGAACAGTACTCTTCAAGGTCCAAATTGCCATGATGATCGCTAATCTTTGATAGAAGTGGCTAGCGCCAAAATTTTTTGAATTTTAGGTGCTTGTGAATGGTTGTAGGTTGTAGGTATAGCGTAGGTGGCGTCCGAAATTAAAAAAAAAAACATTTTTGGCGGGAAAACATTGCTACATCTCTCCTTTATTTAAACCTGTAGGCCCTTCGGAAATTCAATCAATCAATCAATATAATGTAATCATACTATGTACATTTGAGAGACAAAAATACTGTTATTCCTCTTATCTCTCTACTTTGGTCTCGAACCCCGGTCTTCCATTGCAAAGTTCAGTTTTCTAACACTACGCCGGTGTTTTTGAAGCAGCCCAAAGGGAAGGGTTTCCGAGGGAAAAAGGTTTTACAAAATGATAACTTGACGCAGAGGGTAAAGACGTGACAGGGGAGTAATTACCATTAAGGGCTGCTTCGAAGGGCCTGACGTGTCTTAGGGTAGCCAATTATCTTATGCTATATAGCAGTAAGCAGTAATGACGCTCAGGGGAGCAGAAATGCTGGCATTTCAGCCCCTGGACGTCAAAGGGGTTGGTAAACACAGCGAAAGACATTATTGGGTCATATTGTAGGTTTATTGGATAGGCAGGAGTTCTGACGAATAGGTCACTGATGCATCACTTCAGTTTGACTGCGCATGCGCTGAGAGTCAGCAATCCCGTATACTAAAGGAGGTGGCTTTGATCAGTTGTTGTCAATTGCCATTGTGCCAGGGTGGCAAAGGGGCAACTCCCACCAAAAGTAAGTTAAAACATATGCAGCCGAATTCATGAGAAGTAGAACAAGCTTATACACTTCCCATTCATCTTCGTCTTTCAATGCCACATGCGATCATCACGGCAATTTGGACCTTAGAGACTGCTGCTCGGAAAAGGGATGTCGTGCTTTGCCAAAACACTGCCTCAGTTTTTTCAACCAGGATCTTCTTCATGAAACTTAGCACATGCTTATGCTTCCCATTCATCTTCGTCTTTAAATGCCTCATGCGATCATTATGGCGATTTGGACCTGTAGAGACTTCTGCTGTGCTCCTGCCAAACCACTGCCTCAGTTTTTTCAACGAGGATCTTCTTCGTGAAACTTAGCACATGCTTATGCTTCCCATTCATCTTCGTCTTTAAATGCCTCATGCGATCATTATGGCGATTTGGACCTGTAGAGACTTCTGCTGTGCTTCTGCCAAACCACTGCCTCAGTTTTTTCAACCAGGATCTTCTTCGTGAAACTTAGCACATGCTTATGCTTCCCATTCATCTTCGTCTTTAAATGCCTCATGCGATCATTATGGCGATTTGGACCTGTAGAGACTTCTGCTATGCTCCTGCCAAACCACTGCCTCAGTTTTTTCAACGAGGATCTTCTTCGTGAAACTTAGCACATGCTTATGCTTCCCATTTATCTTCGCCTTTAAATGCCTCATGCGATGATCATGGCGATTTGGACCTGTAGAGACTTCTGCGCTGCTCTAGCCAAGCCACTGCCTCAGGTTTATCAATCAGGATGTTCTTCTTCTGCCGGGGGCCTCCTACCTTCCCTTCCACATTGTTGCAGTATTATATGGAAAAGGCTATGTAACACTGACTTTTAAAATTAATTTATGGTTGAAGAGGCAACCTCCACGTTATAACTGAAATTAGAGGATAAATAAAAGGTTAAGACGACAACCCGATCGTGGGTTCGAATCCCGCCAAGTCAAGTTTTTATTTATCCTCTAATTTCAGTTACCTTCCCTTGGATTATTTCACGCAGGCGACGATACTTTTCATTCCTCATCATAGGGCCAAAGTATATGTTAGTTTCCGTTTCTTAACCGTCAACAGCAACTCAGTTTATGTATCCATTCGCCTCAGGACCTCAGCATTAGGTGATTGATTAACTTCTGAAGTTTACCCACTCTGATTGTTAATAAGTTGGCTTGGGCGAAGCATTCTTTCCCGCCATAAATAATTTTTGAATTTACAAGAACTTAATTGATAATCTACACTCAAATTATAAGTTAATAGTCCAATAACAGTTATCAATTTTAAAGATTCTTCTACTTCTGGCTTTACAGCCTTGATGGGCTCGCCAACACTCCTCCAGTCATCTCGGTTTTGTACAACGCTCCACCATCTACGGACTCCCAACGTGCGAAGGTCAGTTTCAAACTCATCCTTCCAGGGTTTTCGAGGAAGGTTTTAAGATTACTTTTTCATAATTCAATTATAATACTCAACAAAGCCAACTAACACTAAAACTAATTAAAAGTAATTTCGACTTATCCCCACCCCTCTCCGAGTTCGTGGGTATGGACGGATAAAGGGGGGGGGGGCAGGGGGTAGCTGTCCCCATAATTTGGTAAATCTGTTGTGAGTTTATTTATTACACTCTAATTTAATCGATCTGTTTGTTCTATCACAATTACCTCCCCCTCCCCAAATGAGCTGCATTCGTCCCTGAGGTGCCCATTCCATTGACCAGCTAGGGCTATTTCCAAAAACAGTGACGTGGTAGCAGACATTCAAGACTTAGGTGCTGTTTCCACAGACCTCGCATTGCAGAATTCAAATGACATCGACGGAAATTAGAATTTTTCTTTTTATAGAAATCTATTAGAATGTTTGTACTTAACATATCCCATAATGCCATTTTTTAATTTTAGTTAGTTTGTTTGTGATTTTACTGTGTGATCATTGATCAATTTTAACTATGGCATAGAGGAAAATAAACATTTCCGTCAATTCTGCAATGCGAGGTCAATGGAAACGCCACCTAAGTCTTGAATGTCTGCTACCACGTCACCGTTTTTGGAAATAGCCCTAGCCGGTCAATGGAATGGGCACCTGACCTTGGGGATTAGAACCGAATAAGTGCAAAATGTAAGTTATGCTGACCCGATTCACCCCGCTATGACTATATTCAACACCATTCACGGTACTTCTAACAACATTCTAACCCTGTTGTTTCACAATCAAAATACCCTTCAAAGCTCAGAGCCCCATTAGTTCAAATTCTATACAAACAAAACAATAGGATACTATATAATCCAAACACGACCAAACTCAAACATGGAAGAAAAATCAAAACTAAAAAAAACTTATAATAAAACTTCCGTTACGGAATGTACGTGACTTAAAAAAAAAAAAAAATAGGGAAACAAAGAAACCTCAGCTACGATTCAACAGCACAGCCGCGAAATGAAAAGTTTTAAACAACCCCAGGAAAAGTATAGTTTCTTGGGAATTCGTGCGGTTGCTTCCGAAGAAAAATGGATAAGTAAGCAACAGGGGAGCGACAAACAAAATGGCTGCAAAGATGGCGAAAACCGCTCTCAACGAACGATAATGATGAGGAAGAAAGAGATTCTAGTGATATTAGAAATTCATAAATATTGCACAAGAATTTTTAAATTGCTGAGCCAGCTGCGGAGAATATGAAATTATTAAAAAGTAAAATTTCACCGAAAATATGATTTTTAGAGCCATTGTTGAGATGATCCTAGCATCTTCATATTATTAACATTGAACAAATTGTATAAAATTGTGTTTTTAAAGCATGATCTTCTGCAAAGAATGACATATTGTATTGCTATTATTATTACTTTTGAAGGGCTTTCTATATGAACGTGCTCATGATCCCCCCTTTAAATAAGTAAATTCATAAGATATTAAACATAAAAATACATTTAATTGAATAAAATTCAACTTTTCAACAAAAAAAATTAACTTTCAAACTTACAACTTCCGCTGGATTGCAAGTTTGCTACAGTTTTTAACAGGCTCTACTCCGGTCGATTCACCTCGTTATGACCGTTGGCTAAACGTTTAATAAAATTAATTTAATGTAATGATGAATGAATGAATGAATAAATGAAATGTTAAAATTGTTGAGACCATTATACATTCGTCAATTTAGTACAATACAAAATACAGTAACCATTTGAAAACACACAGTAAGCATACCAGGATACTACCTTACCTGTTAACGGTAAACCTAAATTTCAAGACATACCAAAAGTTCTGGTAAAGGCCATAGAGAGAGGCTTTCCTTATTAGAATTTCCTTAACTTTCGACCTAAATGCGTTTAATGGCAATGTTTTGGTTTCCTGGTCAAAAGGGTTGTAAATCGTAACTGACCATTAATTCGTTGAATTTTCCACTCTGTTTATTCTGTTATATTCTATTTCTATTTTGTACTTTGTATTCATAGACATAGTAAAACCATAGATTTTTATAATAATACTAGATAACGAACTCCCCTGCATATTTTGAAGCCAGCCGCCATTGCTATAAGTGGATAGAAAACGTTGTTTACATCCCATTAACACCTTGCGTTCTTATGAGATTTCCTAACATTTTCTGTGAAAATTACGTTCAAAAGTTCAATCTTTCAGTTTATTTTCAGTGGATTTTGATCAATAGTTAAATAAAAGACAATATTAACTGAAATTAAATCAAGATAAAATTTATTTTGTCGAGAAGTACTCATTTAATAACAGGTACTTTGCGTTCTTTCCGTTCTTTCCATCCACTTATAGCAATGGCGGATGGCTTCACAACACTCCATACAGAGACCATGGGAGTTCGATATCTAGTATTATTATTAAAATCTATGAGTAAAACTATAGACTCATCGTAAACATTCGGATTGAAGCCGCTTGACTTCGGCTATTTCCGTAGTATAGGAGCAGATTGAGCTTTTTTTTTTAAAGGTTAATCCCATACAAACAATTCAATGAATGTATCCGGTTGACCTCTTCAGTCGCCTCACTAAGTTACCACCTAATAGGTACTTGTGTCGAGTAACGACACGTCTCCGATCGCATGACATGTAGAGACTCGCACATGTACAAGCACGCTACCACCTGGTCATCGAAGTCGATTTTTATACCGAGGTAACATTTTATTTTTTATTCGATTATTTAAAGATTATTTAGAATGGGAAATCGTGCCACGTAACCAACAATATTTTTATACAGAACTTGGAGTACTTTTAATTCATATTTTAAACAATATTTTAAGCAAAGTTTTCCCTACTTTTAGATAATAATAAAAAAAATTATGCAGAACTTGCAGTACTTTTAATTTAAATTTTGAACAATATACATAATAAATGTAAATAATAAATATAATAATATATGAAACAAGAAGGAAAACAATAAAGAAAACATTTAATAAAACTATTAAATTTGAATTTCCCGCCAAAATGCCCCAAATGTAGGTGTGGTATTGGCTTCAGTCTTACAACCCAGGCGAAATACAACATGGTGACTCCATAGTTTTATTAGCTCCATGTTTGTACATGTAATAATAATAATATTAAGAAATAACTTGGTTAAGATTGTGCCAGCAGATCAATGAGGCTGTAGTATGATAAGTTGTAAAAACAAGACCGGATGCCCGAGATATACTGAGGTCAGCAATGTGCTGATGCTACAGAGGCCAAAAAGGGTAGTACATGAATAGCGGAAGGCTTAAAAGGGCGCGAAATTATGTGGTCAGCAGAGGGAAATCGGAATGATAAATAAAAATTCATGGGCTTCAATAGAAAACTAACGAGCCATTGGTCACAGCGCCCGTTGATTAAATTAACATAACCATTTCAGTATTCCAGTTTTATTTATTTATTTAATATAATGCCAACAGTCCAGCATGGAAACTGGCCTAGGCTTAAAATGTTAAAATTTACAGAAACAATTAATTTTATTGCGAATCTGAATGGTTGCTGATCAGGGGTGGCTCGTGAATAGTGTTGCCAGTGGCGTAACAAATTATGGGGGCCCTTACGAAAAGCAGAGCCCCCCCCCCCCCCCCGCTATAATTTTCCTTTTCACTTAACTTTCTGTTAGTTTTTATTTTTAAACTTTCATTTTATGTTCTTAAACTAGTTTTTTTATTTTTAAATATTTTTTCGGAAAATCCCACAAAAAATTGGGTTTTTATCCTTTCTTCGGGGGTCCCATAACTTGCTACCCTTGCTGCCCTTGCTACGACTGAGTGTTGCAGTGTTGTGCAACAAATAATCTTGTTATGCTTAGGGCCTAAACAAAACTAATAGGAAGCGGTGCGAGTTTACTCGATCATGCTTTCCCATTTATCAATAATTATAGTAGATAAATAATATAATTAATTTTCCTGTGGTTAAATTTCGGATCCATCGACATCCCCTATCCCAAAATCGGATTTGATCGAGGCGATTGCATATTATAGAACGGGCAGACATTACATTTACAACATAGTTATTGTATAATGGCAGGGTACGCAATGTATTGGAGCGAGAATTTTCCATAATTTCTTTTTAAAAAAATTTTTTTGTACAAAGCCAAATTTTTGTTATTTTACATTATATTTTCTTTTTGGTTACTTGCTGATTACTTGATTGTACAATTTAACAGAAATATACAATGCATACTGTATATTTATTTCTTTATTAGGCGGGGTTTCCACATACGTCAATGGTCAATGAAAAATGTGAAATTGACGTTTTAGCAGACATTAAAGACAAAAAAAATTCTGCTACCACGTCAAAACTATATTTCTCATTGACCATGTGGAAATCCCGCCTTAGCAGATACATGCTCACAATTTGGGTTTCTATAAAAATATCGGCCTGAAAGATTTCGAAATATCACAAACTATCGTAAGTAGTGTCATTTTTTAAGGTATTGCCAACCTCTATAAATTTTTCCCAGAGTGCTGGACCCGCTATACTATGACTGACCTGAAAAGGGGGCAATAACGTTCGATATGGAAATTCATTCATTTATTCCCTTTTTATTTGCGGCGGTTTTTGAATGATGGCATCCGTTCAACAGGGTTATAATATTTAATATTTTGAGGGAATAATGAATTTTTCTCATACTTTTTTTTTATCAAAATGTCATCGTAGCAGTTTATTTTATGGGAAATATTCGCTGCTCAAGTTGATGAAAAGCTGGGAGCATGAAACGTTAATTATAATGTTACGTGGTTAGAGTACATTCATCTATTTTATAGTTACAGGATGCACCCTTGTTGCACAATCAAACAACCACTTTATTAGTTGAAATCTCACTACTTGGAGGTGTTTATAATCGCACCGTCTAATCGCACCGTCTTCCTATCTGGGTACACTATAAGACGACTGTGCTGTTGTCAACACCTCCAAGTAATGAAAGGTCAACTTTTATTGCAGCAACATTGGCGCATTCTTTGGCCGTAAAATAGTTCAACGGACTATACTGGTTATGCTATTTGAATTGAAGTTCCTAATATGAGAAATTGTTAGAGATTATTGACCCCCATAATCAGGCCCCGTCCTTGGGATTTCGCCACCCTGGGCAACAAGTCTTTCAGTGCCCTCCCCCCTACCCCATTGAAACAAAATGTTGCCGAAAGAAATTGTAAGAAAGACGACCAAAGTATGAAGGGTAGTAAACACTCAAGGTATACTTTAATTAACATGTCATGAATTTCGTAAGAGGTATTTTTCATTTCCATGGGCGCCCCCCCCCCCCCACCCCAAATCATGGCGCCCCCAGTCTGCCCATTTATAGGGCAATACCTGCCCATAATAAAAAGTATTTCTATGGTAAATAATTGTCCTTGGGATAAAATTTCGGCTGCCTTTTAATTTCCTCATCCTAGAGCACTGGATTAATCAATGGGACAACTGTTATAGTCTTATTTTACCATGTAGGAGGCTGTACACATAATATAACTTAATGATTAAATATTCAATATATTATAATACACTTATCCTATAGGCGTTCTTGAAGCTGCTCTCTCTTACTATCTTCTCTTTGGGAGTTGTTTCTTCTTTGTCTGGGAACTGCAAATTGTCCTCTATGGCGCCGTTACAAGTCTTCTCTCACTTCAGGGAGTCTACCCATCAGTAGTCTAAAGGCCTGTAACTAGCCTTCTAATTGGCTAATAATGACGCACAATTGATGACAGTTGGCTATAGGTACACATGGTACACACGTGTATTGCCTTTAGACCTAGCTGTCCAGAGTGAATCATTATTTTGCCATGTAGGCGCGGTTTCCACCGACCTCTAAGTGGAAAATACACATACGGTGACGTGGTAGCAGGCATTCAAGACTTAGGCGGGGTTTCCGACGACCTCTCATTGCAGAATGCAAATGACATTGACGGAAATTTGAATTTTTCTATTTATAGAAATCTATTAAAATGTTTGTAATTAACATGTCCCATGACGCCATTTTTTAATTTTTGTTTGTTTGTGATTTTACTCTATGATCATTGATCAATTTTAACTATGGCATAGAGTAAAACAAAAATTTCCGTCAATGTCATTTGCATTCTGCAATGAGAGGTCGGTGGAAGCCCCGCCTTTATTAATGATATCGGCTACCACGTCACCTTATGTGTATTTTGCACTTAGAGGTCGGTGGAAACCGCGCCTTAGGACAATTGTCAGCAAAACACAATGACATAGTTTAGAACCAGCATGGCTAATATACCTACTACACAGTAATTATGGCACGACAGACCATGCATTGGGGTATGAATTATCTATACTGTGATCAAATAATTATTTTCTCCTAAAAACCTTGCCTGGCAAAGAAACCGATTCTGTTTCGTTAAGGTAACGGACCAAAAGGTGACACCATGCATAAAGGTGACACTTTATCATAAACTTTTATTTATTAAGAACTGTAATATATTTTCGCGGTTTTTTTTAAATTTGAACTTAGAATTCAAAGTTTGTTTACCTAGAAATCCATGCGCTATTCTTGTTCCACGAAAAACATGGCCGCCACTGACATGTTTGTTTACGCTTGTTGACGATTGCCAATTTATTCCGATTTTATAATGGATTTGCTTAAGCACGGTAAGTAGCAAATTAAGGTTTCATGTTTCTAACCATGGTTTTTAATTGTGTCTGAAGCGTTTATTTTCCTTGTTATACTCTTAAAAAAGGCGTCAAAACTAAAATTGACCTGAAGATTGGTTTTATAGCCAACTGCTGGGGGTGTCACCTTTACGCACGGTTATTTCTTAAAATTCCTTAACCTGACACCCTGTCATCTTCAGGAGAAAATGCCTAAAATAATGATTTGGTGTAATTTGGACTGGGACTTTAATGATAAATATTATTATATGCTCGGCCTGGCAATATTCGATCGGGAACCTTAAGCTGACATGGGGGTGTCATCTTTGGGTATAAGTGTGTCATCTTAACGCATTTCTATTTTTTAGGGCAAAAGAAAAGAAAAAACCTGCTCTATACGGAGGAAAAAATGCGTCAAGCCCTTATTGATGCAAGAAACGGGATTTCCATAAAAAAGGCAGCAAAAAACAATGGGGTTCCACGGATCACCTTGTTGTATAAATTGAAAGGAAAAAATCCGGAGGGGAGAAGAATTGGAGCACCAACAGTTTTTAGTGCGGAGGAAGAGGACATATTAGTGAAATGGGTGCTTGGGATGTCGGCAAGAGGTTTCCCTGTTTCTAAGGAGCTGTTCATATCCAGTGTAAAGAAAGTGGCTCGTAAATTGGAAAAAGATGCATTTCAAAGAAAGGAGCCCAGCAACAAATGGTTTTATGGATTCATGGGAAGGCACAAGGAACTATCAAGCCGTGTTGCACAAAACCTAACCAAAAGTAGGGCTTCGGTTTCAATGGAGGAATTAAGGAACTGGAGCGTTCAGGTGAAAAAGTGTCTTGAAGAAAAGGGGGTGTTTGATGTTCTAGAAAGTCCTGCAAGAGTCTTTAACGCTGACGAAACGGCCTTTTTTTTAAATCCTAAGGGCGGTAAAGTACTGGCTACAAAAGGGCAGCGTGCAGTCTACCAAAAATCTGGAGATAATGAGAAGGCATGCATAACGGTCTTAGTTAATGGCAATGCCAATGGAGACATGGCCCCCCCAATGATTGTGTTGAAGTACCAGAGGGTGCCAGGGGAAATCGAGGAGAGTTTGCCTCCAGGATGGGCAAGAGGGAAGTCAGACCGAGGATGGATGACCCAAGAACTTTGGTTTGAATACATAGCAAATGTATTTAATCCCTGGTTAGATCGCGAAGGGATCACTAAGCCTGTTATTCTATTTGTTGACGGACATTCTTCTCACATATCAATTGAAGTGAGTGACTTTTGCATGACACATGGAATTGAACTTATTGCCTTGTTCCCAAATTCTACGCATATTTTGCAGCCGATGGATGTAGCCGTTTTTAGAAATCTTAAAAGAGAATGGAAAGATGCTGTTCAAGATTGGCGGCTTGCAAATGATAATTGTGAATTGAAGAAAAAAGACTTTTGTAAGGTGCTCAAAGCAGTGTTAGAAAAATGTTTCACACAAAAAACATTGGCCAATGGATTCAAAGCTTGCGGTTTAGTGCCTTTCGACATTGAGGCCGTTAGAATGCCATCATTCGATCAACCAACTGCAACTCAACATGTTAATGGCGCAATTACTCAGGAACTACCGAAACAATTTCTTGCCTGGCTTAAAGGGCTTATTGGTGACGTAGAGAACGCAGATCCTGCACTCATAGACCTGTGGTGCAGAGCGAATGCACAATTTGCGAACAGTGTCAACAAAGATGCGCCTCTTCCCAATGCAGCTACTCCATCCGGCCCTAAGGAGGCAGATGCGAATGCTGCTACTGAGGAGATGTTTACCGATGACTTTTCCTTGTTGTTTGAGAATGATGCAATGGAAAGTTTTATTGATAAGGTTAACGACCCTTTACTTGATGAAACTGGTTCCACTAAGGACCAACGTGAAGAGCCAGGTGTGGAAGACACCTCTACAAAACAAGCTATCTCTACTTCCGGTAACAACTCCGTACAATTGCAATCATTTCATCCGCCTTGGCTGGTGTCGCCATACAAATCATGCTTAATATGGCCAAGAGCAGACCCAAAGACAGGGAAAATGAAAGTACCCAAAGATGGGGTCCCCCCGGTAATTACATCGGATCTGTTCCATATGCATGCAAATGCAAAGGCGGCTCAAGCAAAGAAGGTAAAAGAGGATATAGAGAGAAAAAAACAAGAACGTTTAAAGAAGAAGAGGAAGATGGAAGAAGACAAAGAGAAGAAGAAGCAAGAGCGTTTGGAGAAAAAAAAGAAGAAGAAGGCAGACGACATGTTAAAGAAAAAAGCTGAAAGGGCGCTTTACACAAAGCGGCCAAAACGTACGAAGAAAAAGACTCCATTTAAAGATTTCATCTTGGTAAAATTTGTAACCGAAGAAGACCAGAGGGAGAAATTTTACGTTGGTGAAATAAATGGAGAGGCAAAAGAAGCAGGGGTGGACGTTCTGTTTTTTCGAAAAAAAACCGGGAAAATAGGAACTTTTTTTAGTTTCCCCGAAGTGAGGGATGAGGGGTTTGTGGAATATTATAATATAATTGCTAGATTGTCGGAGTATAATATGAACAGGGACAGCTACGTTTTCCCCAATCTGGGCAATTTTGTCGACTTAAATAAGGTACATTAAATTAATATAATTTAAACACCAAAAAATGTATTATTTTCTGATTTTTGTGCTATGTCACCTTTAGGTCTTTAAGTGTCATCTTTAAGTCGCAGGCGAAAATTTGGTGTCATCTTTAGGAGACAGAACATGGGAAATTAAAAAAATTAATGACATCAAATATTTAATCATATTATGAGCTTTATTGTATTAGGAAGCTGCTAGATGAACCAATTAATCAAATTTTACCATTGGTAGAGTTCTGACTT
This sequence comes from Psococerastis gibbosa, assembly GCA_963971405.1. Taxonomy (NCBI): domain Eukaryota; kingdom Metazoa; phylum Arthropoda; class Insecta; order Psocodea; family Psocidae; genus Psococerastis; species Psococerastis gibbosa. The sequence continues at coordinate 40,503,284 of OZ020489.1, read as the reverse complement.
TCACTACTCAACAGTAGGAAGTAACAATATAAAGAAAAAAGCTTAAGGGTGTCACCTTTTGGTCCGTTACCTTACTCTGTTTAGCATCTAAATCAAACATTTCGTAAAAACCACTTTTTTTTTTTTTTGGGGGGGGGACCTTAGTTTTGAAAATCCATTGAAATCTCGGAGTAGAAAATTTCCTTGTGCTAACTTATAAAAAAAAAACAATAACAATCAATTTTACCCCACTAAACTCATCCCGTGGCTGGAGACCGTTATCAATATGGCTGCTAGTGTAGCCTGCACAAGATAAGTACGCAATTTGGCGGGGAAACCCAGTGATAAGTGTAGCCTGCACAAGCTAAGTACAGAGTTTTTCATCGGGTCCAGGTATCCGTTCTGCTATGCTGCATTGTGTAAGACTTCGATATTTTTTGCGTTGGTAATTATCTCTGATAGTTGACTTATGGTTAACGGGTGCCTCGTAAGGCATATTATGGCTCCCGCCGCTCCAGTTAATGTATTTCTATGACTAAACTATGCGAAAGTTCTAAGGGAATCTACACATATGATTACATTTTATTTATTTATTATTTATTTTGTTTCACCTAACCTTCACTACGAATAATGTCTAATTTATATATTTTTGATGCGAAATATTTTGCTGTAAACTCCAAACTGACACATAATTCCCCTTAAAAAATTACACTGTAAGAAAATCCAACATCTCGCGCTCCTGCTGAAAAACATAGCTTACGGGCAAACGCCATTCGCTGAACGGAAGTAACCGCGTTACCGACATTGACAGTTTTATCGAATTACAAGAAAACTTTTTACAACTCCAAATTGTGTCAAAACTGGAGAAATTTACCTCGCGAGAAGAAAACCGCAAGTAAAAAGTGTCGCTGACAGGAGGACTTGGGTAAATTGAAAACCTGAACTCCCCAATCCTCATTGTCTCCGTTTTTATTGGGGTTAGAGTGGTAGAATTTGGGGAGCTGGAAGGGAGGGATTTCTGGAGTCTAAAGTAACACTTATAAATGTCCAGCTTTTAGCAAATAAAAATGTACTGGATACGATTTGTAGAAGATCTGGACAGGCTTTTTTCTTCAAGGGAAGTTTCGATGTTAAATTATTTTATTTTATTTATTTATAATTTGTTTTAAAGGACAACTGCAAGCCATGGCTTGCCTCATACCCCCACCGAGTTTATTATTGTTCTTAGATTTGGGCTATAATTCCTGAAGTATACAGGAACATCGACACATCGTTGACTTGCTCCTCAGTGTCTCCCAGTTTCGATGTGAAACTTCTTATGACAGAGTCTTGAGATTCTGATCAGCGACCTTTTTGTGACGTAAACTGTTGGCAAACTACTCCATGGATATGCCTTAAATTTGACATGAAGGTTTATAAAAAGCATATCTCGAGCTTTGTTTTCTTATTTTGGGCTAACTCAATTTTGGGGGGTTTGTCCCTCAAATATTCCAAAAACGGCTACAAATTACTACTCAAATACGTTTCCACCTTTTTATTAAATAACTTATTTATATATATGCATGTTCCATTGTTTTGATTCATTATTCCCAATAGAGCTCAGAGAAAATGTTTCACCTACCTTTAGGCCTTAGGCTTCAATAAGGCCCTAAGCCTAAAGGGCCAAAGGTGACTCGTATCTGTAGCGTACTTGATTAAGTCATGCTTTCGCCTGTTACACTGCGCCAATGGTAAACTTGTCACAGCTTGTCTATCATCGCTTGTAGCCAGTGTAGGTTGACATTTAGGACGTTGGCCAATGGCCAATGGCCTAAAATTCGTACTGAAACTATATGATAATATCCGAAATCTGTGGGGTCGTTGGCATTGGACAAAAACCCACTGGAAGTAGGCCTAGGTTCATAAAAACGCCCTTCAGAACATTATTATTACTAGGCCTAAAGGCCTCGTAAATGCAGCAATGAGCAGCGATTAATCACTGCTGACAATTTGGTATTTTAATTTTTAATACTTTCTCATTGTTGAAAGTCAATTTGCACTCATTGGGGTTGAACTCAACGATAATAAAAATTATAAATGCGCCTAATCATAAGCTAAGTATTGCCTTCAGCTGACAAACGTAGGGGGAAATGTCAATGGAAATATCAAAGGAAATGGTGTAGAGAAGTTTTGTATGCGTAGCTATAGCGTTACAACTGCAGGGATCGTTGATTGCTTGAGTCTCGGGTGTAAATCTTATAAACTTGATACAGACTGTATTGGGCTTATAGCGAGAACCACCCGCTTAAGCTGGGTCACAACTGCGGAATCGTTAATTGACTTCGATACGGTTGGCCATCCACCTGGTTGAAATCTGCTTGACAAAATAACCTCCTTTGGAATCCACGCCTACATCAAATAAATATAAAATTTACGCGGGAAGAATAAAATTTAAACTTTCGCGGGAAAATTTTAAAACCCGTCATTTGCCTCTTTCAGAAAACTCCAGACGCACCACTTATCTATGAGGTGCAGCTATGCAGTGAAAGGTGTATATAGTGGGGAGCTGCAGAAACGGCAGATAAATGCTTACAGAGAGCTTTACAAGTCAAAGTAAGAAGAAATGGGCCAACTGTAGCAGGTGTGGGAGGGGGGGGGGGGCTTTTCAGGGGAGGGATTCCGTCGGGGTGGGCGGGGGCGGGCGAGGAGGGGGTTTCCATTGATAAATGTGTAAAGTTTAGGAAAAATTGTATGTAGCTTCCACTGTGACTGCGTTGATATTTCAATCCTTATTCTAATGTCGCCGCTTGACAGTCGGATTTTAGATATTGTGATGGTTTTATTTACATTTGCGAGTCAAATAACATAAAATACCATTGTATAACTTTATTTTTTCAATCAAAAATCAAAAACAAGATTTCAGCGACTTCGGTGTCAAGGTGGTAGCGTGCTTGTAGCCTACTTGTGCGAGTCTGTACACACCTCGCGGTTGTAGACGTGTTGTAACTCAACTCAATGTACCTATTAGGTTACTCAGTGAGGCGATTGAAGAGGTTAATCAGATACATTCATTAAGTTGTTTGTACGCGATTTAGCAAAAAGTGTATAATTAGAATTATACCATGCAGCAGGGCCGTGTGCAGCTTACAGTTTGAAAAAAAGGCCTAACCTAATATAACTAGTTAATGCTTGTAAAAATAACCTATAATATTTCTATTGGTAAAGGTTAGTGGCAATGGTGTAATGCTATTCAACAAAGAGTTTATTGGACTTACATTGCCTGCTTAATAGTCATTCGAGGCATGGACCTCATAGTCATCGAACAACTAGGGCGGAACCCTTCCCCTGACAATGGATCAGCCCTAATTGATCGAGGAATATGAGGTCCACACCTCTAAAATGACTATAAAGCCCCCTTCGTTTGACTATGGGCTCCACCCTAATTGTTCGATGATTATGAGAACCATGCCTCTAATGACTATTAACACAGCAGTCAATGTAAATCCAACTAACCCTTTGTTAAATCAAATAGCCCGTTTATGATCTTATTTGGGTGGCATCATGGCTGCAAAATAAAGGCATTCGAGTAGTACTTGCTGGTTTTTTCTTATTATTTATTTACTTAGTTAGTACTCCGTTCGGTGTGTCTGGGGACTCTCAATTTTCACACATAACACATTCTCTGTTGATTTTTTTTTTGGGGGCATCCCGGACATGTCTCGAAACTTGACGTCCTAAATGGATATAGAGCAATGGTTTGAATAAAAGGATCGGCAAGAAAACTGGATGTGAACCGGGGTTACAAAAGGGTTTGCTGGAATTGAAGCGTTTCCGGATCCTCGAGGGAGGGGGTGGTTTCTCAGCCCTCAGAGGGACGGGGGTCGCAGCCTATGGGGGGGGGGGGTGGTCGCGTTGGGGGGGGGGGGGGGGCGTGGTGGTGGTGGCGGCGACATTGAGATGGGCGCCACAGTCTCAATTGCCGCTCAATACGGTAATAAATATCTACATGGTTTTCACTGCCGCTTCCAATTACATACCAGGTAAACCAACTACTAAATAAACTATTTTATATGTCATAAGAGTGCGGGATTTTGCTCCATAATATCTCTTCTTTCTGTTCTGGTTTAATTATATTAGAAAATGTAATGTTAGAAAATAAAAACTAGATATACTCGTATATGTTGTGTCAAATTGTAACCCCTTTAGCCCTGTTTTACCTTTGTAGCCTTTCTTAATTATGTTTAACGATTTAGTTGATTTTCACCCCTAATTAATATATTTATACAGTATATCTTAATATATTAAAGAAAGTCGGGTTTGTTCGTGTTCTTATAACTCGAGAAAGGCTGTACCGATTTTCATGGTTTTTGGTTTTTTGGATTTGTGTCCATCTCGAATAGCAGAATAACTATTAAAATCATTCAATTTACATTAATTAGATTAATTAATTTCGATGAAAAAATCGATGAAAATAAACAGAGTTGAAGGGTCATGGCGGCCGCCGGCCATGTTTAATTAAAGCAGACGACGTTTTTTGTTACGTTGGCATTGTGCACCAGGCTGTCAAATTTAATTAAGAGCGATTTTTTTTTTATTGTTGTTGTTGTCATTTTGTCTGGTGGTTTTATGTGGTTTTATGCGAGTGCACATTCAGTATTACAGTATTACAGTATTACAGCGAGCCCCGAAGGGGCGAGCTGCGTAATTCTCAATGGAACCACGTTTATGCAAGGCCCCGAAAAGGCGAGCTGCCGCCCGCGGAAGGCGCAAGAGGGGCGGGGCCGCGAATCTAATAGGTAAAAATCATACAGCATAACTCTGCGAAACTAAACTGCACATTTATGAAGATTAATAAAAAAAATACTAATACTAATGCGATGATAATTTTATTGTAATGTAAGTTAAAGTGCCTATTAAAAATTGATTGATTGATTGAATAAAATTTGAGAAAAACGCATCTTCACGTGAATGAATTAAATAAGTGGCGGCCTGAGACTGGAAGTCGGCCCTGGCATTTTCGGATACCGCGGCCCCTTCCTCACGTCAAAAAGGCGGACGCACGCTTACATTTGAAATTCAAAATGCTGTTGTAAGGCTTGTTATTAACAAAGAATTTATTTTATTATATATTTGAAATATGTTTCTATTTTTTTCCTTTGGACGCCCGGCCCCAAACAAATATTTTTGGTCCGGCCCACTGGGCAAATGAATTAAACTAACACAGTTTGATGGAACGTCTTTTACAATGTCACGGTAACCATGTCTGGGCTTGACTTGTAGCCTGTGTGTTGACATCGAGGAGTGAACCAGTTTGCCGCCAATGGCTAGAAATTGATTCAGAACCGATTCCAATAATGCCCGAAAATGGGCGACACTACAAGTAGATCTACGTCAAAAAAAAAAAAAAAATCAATAACAATGTATCGATAAATTCATGCATCCGAAATGATTTATAAACCCAATCGCTCATAAAACAAATTTCAATCATACTTATATCAATGTTTACTTGTAACCTTTTCAACGGAGATTCATCACAGAGGTGAACCACACTCGTTAGCCCCCCCCCTCCCCCGCGAATAATACATTATTTACACAGTGGATTTAATAACATGGGTACACATCACATCGATCTGTTTACCAAGGAGTCAACGTTTCGGAAGTGGCTGCTACTCCCATCGTCAGGCTTAGTTCAGATAAGGACTGATGGTTTCTGGAGGATTGACTTATTGTTCTTGTACTCTGCTCTGATTTATTGAGTAAATAAGATACCTTTACCGTTGAAATTGAATTGAATTGAAATGCAAACTCTCTAACCACTCAACTACGGTCCAAACATTCCCTACAGACCTCACAGTCCTATAATATTCGAAAAATCCATGGGGCTGGCAATGGGCTACACTATAACTTCGATGTCCTTAGGGCTCGTAGGGGTGTCATTTGCCCCCCCCCCCCTGCGATTGAAAAAAAAGTACGGCACAACCACCCCGACTAACGAGGAAATTATTACAATGTGTCTAATTGAAAATTTGAAACCCCCCCCCCCCTGAAAAATAGAAAAAGTTAAATTAAATAAAAAATAATCAAGAAATAAGAAATAAAAAAATAAATAAAATAAAAATAATTACATTATAATTAATTAATAATAAAAATGATACCCCTGTATATCATGATAATAGCGTTAGATAACTCACCAAGACTCGCAAATAACCAATGCATGACATTGTAGTATTATATGGTATATATAACACTGACATTAAATTAACTTTGGTTGAAGAGGTAACCTCCTCGTTATAACCGAAATTAGAGGATATGGAAAAAACTGGGCTAAGACGACGCCCCGGTTAGGCGTAGATCGTGGGTTCAAATCCAGCCAAGCCCAGTTTTTTCCATATCCTCTAATTTCGGTTATAACGAGGAGGTTACCTCTTCAACCAAAGTTAATTTAATATCAGTGTTATATATACCATATAATACTACAATGTAATGAATAAAGCATTGCCTTTATGCAATTAAGTCAGCTCACAGACCTGTTCGGTTAGATAGTTGTGTAGTTGTGCTAACCTGTCCAGCAACACGAATCATGTCAATTAGAGCATAAGTAGAGGATTTGGCATTTACTGGACTTGTCGGGGCTTGTGGTCCAGCGGTTAAGACGGTTAGGCGTAGATCGTGGGTTCAAATCCAGACAAGCCCAGTTTTTTTCCATATCGTCTAATTTCGGTTAACCAATGCATGATTGACTTATTACGCTTCTTACCACAGCGTGCAATAAAGTCCATCTCAGATACACTCTCTTCGCACCACTGCTTATACAACAGTGCAAAATGTTGAGTTGTTGTTGATGTTTCCAACGCCTGCTTTCAGCATTTCTGCTTTAAGCAACCCTGCCAGCGTGGCGGGGGGGGGGAGTGAGTCTGTTTCTTAACTTGAGGCACCCTAAGGGCAGTTAAGGGGAGTTGACTGACAGGGTGGACTTCCTGATTATAATGGATTCCGAACCACTTGGGGAACATGGTAAAGTCGCACGATTAAATCGGAGGTGACCAGGACTCGACACGCACGTAGACTGACTGGTATAGTCTCAGCACGTTATCATGTCCCACCATGTTCCCCTGCCAACGCTGTGCACACTACCAAGTTTGCCACAGTTTGAAACATGTTCTGCTCTCATGGAAACAACATGGTAAGGCCGTTGGTGCAGTGTAAAATTAGCGACTTCCATTTTTGGATGTAAAACGAATTGCAGTATTCATGAGCGATTGAGCAATCTATTTTTTAATTATGCATATTTTGCTTTTTGCGAGTTTTGTAAATTGGAGAGACCCGAGAATCATGATTAAAAATGACTATTAAGTCTAGTTTTTAATTAAAAATTACGCAGGTTCGATATTGGTTAAAAGCAAAATTAGCGGTTATTGCTTATTTTTCAGTCCTTTTTTTCCATTTTCCGGGTGATTGATGGTGAATCTAAATTTTCAGTTTTCCGACAACTGTCCATTCCTACTGCTAGTTAGTGTAAAGATATGTTTTATAAGTTAACTTACAGGTAGTGCGTTTAGCTTACTGGTGACGGTGCAGCTTTTCCCGAGCTCGGTATCTGGCGTTTCATTTAAAGTAACAGATGTTGGCAAACAGTAGTAGTCGAGTTGTAGTAGTAATAAATAATTAATAAGGATTTTAAGGATAAATAAACTTAGAAATGATAAAAAGTCCTTATTTATTATTTAATAAATAAATACAGACTTTTTTTGTTTTATTACTAAGCCAACCTAGGGGTGTTAGGCCTATAAAGCCCTCTCTTAGACTCAACTAGGAAGACCCGAGACCGAAGCATGGTCAGAAAATGTAGGTAGTGAGGGACTCAAACCCAGTGGCGTAACCGAGGTGGGGCAAGTAGTGCATGTGCCCTGGGCGCCATTCTGCCAGGGGCGCCAAATTGGCAGGCTGTTATAATAAAAAATGTATTAATTAATTTAAAATAGCATTCAAATTTAAATATTCGAACTCAAATTCATTGTCCAATGCGGCGATCTGCCAGGGGCACCAAATTGGCAGGCTGTTATAATAAAAAATGTATTAATTAATTAAAAATAGCATTCAAATTTAAATATTCGAACTCAAATTCATTGTCCAATGCGGCGATCTGCCAGGGGCACCAAATTGGCAGGCTGTTATAATAAAAAATGTATTAATTAATTTAAAATAGCATTCAAATTTAAATATTCGAACTCAAATTCATTGTCCAATGCGGCGATCTGCCAGGGGCGCCAAATTGGCAGGCTGTTATAATAAACAATGTATTAATTAATTTAAAATAGCATTCAAATTTAAATATTCGAACTCAAATTCATTGTCCAATGCGGCGATCAGCCAGGGGCGCCAAATTGGCAGGCTGTTATAATAAAAAAATGTATTAATTAATTTAAAATAGCATTCAAATTTAAATATTCGAACTCAAATTCATTGTCCAATGCGGCGATCTGCCAGGGGCGCCAAATTGGCAGGCTGTTATAATAAAAAATGTATTAATTAATTTAAAATATCATTCAAATTTAAATATTCGAACTCAAATTCATTGTCCAATGCAGCGATGAGGGTGTCTTTTCCAATCTCCGCATATACATCCAGATTTTGCAGACTATTGCTATATCTATTGCAAGTTGTGAGAGGTCCTTCAGCAAGCTAAAACTCATTCTTTCCTATTTGAGGGCGACAATGAGCCAAGAGCGGCTGGATGATCTCGCTCTTCTGAGCATTGAGAATGAAGAAACTGACCTGTGCAATATGATGAAGTAATCGATACCTTTGCTTCCCAGAAGAAGCGGAAAATTGTTCTTTAAATTAAAAAAAAAAAAGATTTAGCCCATATAAATAACCTATGTGTACAAATGGTTCCATCGATATTGTGTAGGCAAATGTTCATCATAGACCTAAATTTTAGTTTTTTTTTTTAATCATTTTTGTGAATAATGTTAATCTACATAGATGTATAGGTATATTTAGGTATATTTATACTAACTAAACCCGTAGTAGATAACATTTATATTCACTCCAAAGACCAAAACATTAAAATACCAAGCCGCGGCCATGACACTCTATCGCGCACTTTCTAATACCACAGACTACGCCATCGAGACTGGCGCCACAGATACATTAAATCTCCATCTATAATGGATGGATAATGGAACTAATTAATGCCCCTAGTTTGTATAGCTACACTTAAAGTAGTCTACCATGGTACATACTAAAAATAAAATAAGCTTAATGTGTATAAGAAAATGAACGATATGAAAAACATATTGGCAAAATCGGACGGGGGAGGGGGGCTCAAATTTAAAGCTTGCCCTAGGCGCATTCCACCCCAGATACGCCACTGCTCAAACCAACAACCTTTCGGGTGAAAGTCAGAGTCTGTACCACTACTCTACATGTCATGGCAACTAAAAACAGTTATCGGTTTTAGAGATACAGAGTGAGTTGTTGTGGGCTTATTAGAAAGTTGGTGGCGCACTAGCAGCCATATAAGTTGACTCGTATCTGTACTTGGTTAAGTCATGCGCTTTCGCCTGTTTCATTGCGGCAATGGTAAGCCTGTCTCAGCTTGCCTATTATCGCTTGTAGCCGGTGTAGGTTGACATCGAGAACGTTTACTAGTTTGCCAATGGCCAAAAATTGATTCGGAAACAATACATATAATGTCTAAAATCCACGGGATCGTTGGCATTGAACAAGGGACCTACCCTGTATGTAAGCCTGGGTTCATATAAAGTTGTTCAGAAATTAAAGAACCGGTCCGAGTTTACTTGAACATGCTTTCCAATTTATCAAAATTAGTAGATAGAGAAAATGAGTAATTTCATGGTAAATAATTTTCCTATGGTTAAATTTCCAATATCTCGTGGGGGGGGGGGGGGGTTGTCCAACTGACGTCACTGGAGGTGAGGTAAATTCTAGATAGGTCAGGCCAACACATTACCACACACCTATACTGGCAGGGCACGCAATGCATTTAAGCGTGAATCATTTTTTAAAAAAACATTTTTTTTTTCAAAACCAAATACTTTTCTGGGAAAGCAACCTGTCTGGTTTCGTTACTCATATTAACACCTAAAACATACCTGAAGGTAAAAATCATAGATAGAAAGGTTTCGCAGAAAAATTATTTTTTAGGAATTTTTCATGAAAATTTCGTTATTTTTATTTTTTTACCCCCAGAAGTAACCTATCGAGGGGCAAGCGACCCCCCGCATTTCGTTAACATGAATAACGACTACAATATATGTGAATTTAAAAGAAATCGTTGCAGCCGTTTTTGAGAAATAATTTTTTTATGCGTTTTTTTTGGAGTTTTTTGAGAATAAACCCCCCCCCCCCCTCCCAATTAAGTTAGCCCAAAATAAAAAATGTTCCCGGGGTATGATTTTTGTGAACCTACATGCCGAATTTCATCAAAATCAACCGAGTAGTTTGCCCGGAAATCGACGCACAGACAGACAGACAGAAGGACAGACAGAACGACAGACAGACAGACAGACAGACATTTCGTAAAAAACACTTTTTTGGGTTCCTGGGAACTTAAAACGTGTAAATCCGTTGAAATCTCGGAATCGAAAATTTCGACCGTCACAAAGCTTTCCTTATACTACGTATAAATTGGAAAGCAAAACCGCCATGTAAGTTTAGTTAAGATAAGATAAGAAGCACACCTATGAAAACTATTATTTCTGGCTACGTCCTTGTCCCGCGCGGATCTTCTTTAATAGACAAGACCGTCCTGGCCACTACATTTTGGAACATCGTGTCACAAGCCAGGTGACGTAAAGTATAATAACATGGGTACACATCACATTGATCTGTTTACAACATGCCATTTGAAAAAACTGTGATCCCTCGTTTTTTGTACACTTTTAGTGGAAAAGACAATCCTGGCCCATTAAATTTTGGAGCAACGTGTTACAGGCCCGGCGACGTGAAGAGAAAGAAGATAGTTGAGCTATGTAACGGTATTAAAATTCTTGAATGAAATAGAAGTCAGCTCCTACATCCTTGTTCATCAATGTAATACAAGAACCTTCTAACTAAATTAAGTACATGATAATGCGACCTTATATACAAGAAAACGCAAAGCTAACTACATCGCCCTCCAGCCATGTTCTTTATTAAATCTCTCCCCTTCCACATCTACTTTATGCTTACACCGTAAATTACCCTTTCATTAACCGTAACAACTCCAAAATTGTTAAATTATCCAATTTATGTGAAAACTCCCCCTCCAAAAAAAGGAAAAATCCCGTTTAAAACCATTTAAGCACTTAAGTTCCGGTACCCCGAAAATAATAAATTTATATTTGTAACATTATGAGTTCTGATTAATTTTGGTTGCGGAAAGTGGCGGATCCAGAGTTTGAATTGAGGGGGGCGAAGAGTTTACGCTCATCCCTTTCCTAATGATTGTTATATTCTTATCTGTTATTTTGAATACCGTATTCTATTGTATATATATATATATATACATACATTAATTCCTCTTCGTCCATCACTCCACGGACCAAGGGCATATAATCAACTTAAATACAAGGCATACACATTTCATAGAGTAACAAAAACCCCCTGAGGGGTTAGTCTGGGCTAGTTAATAGTTAATAATAACAAGACTAATAATTGAATAAATTGCTTAGTTCAATAAATTAAGTCATAACAATTTTCTTCTTCTTCGGCCGGTGCTCCCCTGCGCCAAAGGAATGTATTTATTTATAAATATATAATCAATTATGTTATTTCATAAAGAAATAAAATTGTGACTTGCTTACTCAGGAGCCGGCCGCCCTACCAAGTTGAATCCAGCGGACTAGAGCAGGTTCAAAGCTGCAGATAACTTGGTCGTGTCCACAGTGCCGGTAGGGAAACATGGTAGGACTTGCCCTTGTCACCTCCGAACTAATCGTGTGACTTCACTGTGTTTCCCAAGTGGTTCGGAATCCACTATAATCAGGAGGTCCACTGTCCTATTGGCTGGCATAGGACAGTCAAGTCGGGGTCGCTCTATAGGCCCAAAAATGAGGCCTAAGTCGTTATTAACCCGACGAATACTACTACTACTACTGCTTACTCAGCAAAGATGGCGATCAAGAGAGATTACGAGAGTGGCGATAGTAGTATTTTCCCCGACTCTGGGAACTAACACACGAGAAAACTGGGTTACGTAGCAACTGACCTTGAGTAAATTGAAGGCTGTCTGCCCCAGCTAAAGTAAACAAATAAAGATTATACATAATAGTCTCCTTGTTAGATTTGTAAATCTTACTGTCACTCTTTGTAAATAAAATACTTCCTCTTCTTCTTCAGCCAACGCCCGTCCTAGGCTGGTAGACCATTTGACGCCGTGCCGCACAGCAGAGCTGGTCCAATCTTCCCTGTGTCGTATTTCGGTTTTCTACCTCAATTTTAGTGTAGCTGGATAGGTGATCGCCGATCGGCATTCCCCTCCCCTTGGGAGCAGAGGGGGCATTCGGATGACTCAGCGATACCTATTCTGTGCAGGTGGCTCTGGAAGTAGTCATGTCCTGTGACCATTCGGAACACTGCCACAGAGATGTCCCTGCGCAAGTTGATGGGATGGGGATGGTTTTTGCTAGGAGCGGTTCCCATCGTTTGCCATTGAATAAAATAACATTGAAACGTTTTACGTCAAATAAAATTAATGTAAAAAATTCTTTTTAATTTTTAAGTTTTTTTTTTAATATTTCTGTTACGTAAAACTGTACAAAGTTATTTTATTCACAATGAGGAAAAGAGATTAATTGCAACCGTCAGATTTCCTATCCTGCCTGATATACCGCTTAGTATTATGTTGATTTGCAGCCCCTTTACGACGATTTGGCTTTAACATAACACCGGCAGGGTTTAGTCAATTGTTTTAAACAAATGAGTGCAAAATGCAGGAGAAATTAAAATTGATAAATGAATCCTCGGCTAAATTTTTGGTGAGTTTTCTATTTTTTCTCCCTTAGATATACATAAATTAAATTTCTTATTGTAAAAAAAAAATTCTACCTGTACATTCTAATTTTTATTAGTATTTCCATCAATTATAAATCAATGAAACCATTCTCTTGTATTACGATAATTTATTGATTTGAATTTCCTGTGAATATTTTAACACCATCCCGTGATACCTTACTAATGCGGTATTAAAAAATAGACCCGGTATTATATCAACGTTAATCCCAAATCGCCATAATAGGGCAGCTGGGTTTGAAAATATAAATGAGTTAATTTTGGAATGGAAACTGCCATTCAAAATTGATTTTTCTTCAAACTTTTAGCCCCCAGATTAAGTTAATTTTTTTGAAATCTTTATATTCTATCTATTATACAGATTAAGTTAATTTCTTTTAAATCTTAACACTACCCCTTTTGGGGCTTACGCTTTGTATGCTTATGTATAGTACAGTACTGTGGATTTGAATGGGGTTGGTGAGGTGTGCACTAGTGCCGTTCGGCAAACTGCTACAAAGCGCACTAGGCAACGAGTTGCCCAGGTACCGTCTACAACAGTTTGCCTTTATCTATTGTACGATTCCTTGGTATAAGGAGTTAAGGGTTAGATTAAGTTAATATTATATATTTAGATTAAGTGATATTAAACGTCATAACAAGCTGCCCATTTTTTACCGCATTTTAACCAATGATATCATAGATATAAATATGGTGCCCGGGTGTACTGGGGCACCTTGTACCATATCCGCATAATGAAAAACTGTTTTTCCACTTGGTAACAACAGGTCTCGGGAGGGGCATTTGCACCCCTCCCCCCCGCCCCCTACAGCCCCCTGGTTGCGAGTACAGGTTGGAAATTTATAATACCGTACTAGTTTAATTAGTTATTCCTGCAGCTGCTGCAGGATGGCCGCCATATTTCATAATAATATTCATAATCATACTTACTGTACCTCCCCAGCTTTTTCGTGTTGACGTAAATGCCGCAGTTAAGTGATTTTATGACTTGTATAAGCATATGAGCTACAATATGATCATAACTTTGGTTAGTCGACTTCTATTGTTGTTTAAGCGATGACATGTTAATGGCTTATTTTTGGCGCCAAATTTTGATGAGTTTTTGCATTCTTTGGTTTATTTTAACTTTTTATTTTCCGCATACTAGGAGGAAATAGAGCGTGGGTATTAAATCGGTGTATCGTCAGGTATATAAAAATGACCCCAGTTTCTTTGGTCTGATTCGTTGTGAAACCACTGATAAGAATCAAAAAAGTGTTGCAACTTTGGTAGTGTTCTGGGAAAGCTTCGAAGGGTGTCTGACCCAAAAAATATGCAAATGAAATTTTTATGTCATTATAAATATATAATATAAATAATAGCCTAGTAGGGAACGATTTGAAAGTAGGGGAGTCTTGGTTTTCTTTAAACATTTTTAGGAAATGTCACTAGTCTTAAGCTGGCCATTCACGAGGGCTCCAAACGGACTCACGCCAAACCAAATGGCGCGTCCTGTTCCATTTGGCGTTAGTGCCATTTAGAGGGGTCATTACGACTACGCTGAACCAGTCGCTCCGCAAATCTTTCAAATTGTACAGTGTAAAAGTACCTCTTCCAAATCGTCGCACTGTACAATTTGAAAAATTTGGAGCGACTGGTGGAACATATCGCGCCAGTTGGCTTGGCGTGAGTCCGTTTGGAGCCCTCGTGAATGGCCAGCTTTACCAATCACCTACGGATTTTGTTATTGTTTTCAAAAAAAAATTTTGAAAAAAAAAGTACATAAAAACTCTGGTGATAGACGCCCGGAACGGCGAAATAAGAGCTGAGAATAAAACATATCGAAGCTAAGGGAAGAAGCCAGGACAGGGACGGATCCTTGGGGGGGGGGGGGGAGGAGGGCGGAGGGGGCGGTCGCCCCCCCCCCCCCCGAGAGAAAAATTGTATACTAGATAGAACGGACTTTTGTAGGAAATTACGAAAAGTTATTACTCAAGTAAAAGAAACGCGATATTTTTCCGGCCACCGCCCCCCCCCCCGAAAACCTTTTCTGAAACCTCCCCTGAGCCAGGAAAATGTAAAATGTGAGTAAAAACGACTTGGTTTGATGGTTAATTTTGCAGACGATAACTATAATAAAAAAAACTTAATAAAAAAACTGGGCCTCCTCGGGGGAATAAAAAAATCTGAAGAATTTGGTGTTCTGCTGAATTTTTTTTTTGGGGGGGGGGTTCAGACCCAGCTGACTCCCCCCCTTGGCTACGCCACTGCCGGGTCAATGAAAAGTTCTTAAAATAAAAAATACTCAATTAAAAACTAATGATAAAAACTTCTTATAATAAGAGTCGAAATCTGGATCACTGTTCCGACGGTGAGGTCACGGGCGTCAGCAGATATCAGTTTTGGGCAATGCACGATAGTATTATATGAAAGTTCTTCGAAAAAGAGCTATCAATTTACTGCAAAATAAAATATAAATAAATGTTATATTGAACGGAAACACTCCAATTTCGACGAATAAGATTAGTAGAAAAACCCCGTTGTGGTATCATGTCAACTGCATGATAGTGCTTCGCATATAAAGCCTTGCAAACTATTATTGCTGATCATTTTGCGTCCGTTTTCGGTGACCAACGCATAGGTAAGTGCCATTGAAAGTAGTCATAATTACCAAGCTGCAACTTATAGTATATGCGTACTAAATAGGGTGACCAGTTTTTAAATAAAAGAAATCCGTACAGGAGTCGAGGTTGTAGGAGACCGGGAATTGTTTTTTTTTTAAACCGGTTTGAAATGTACAGGTTTTAAAGTGGATAAGGCCTATGCTACATAGAAAACTGGCACCCCAAATTTATATATTTTTCAATAATTTATTTCATTATCTCAGCAAGTTATTAAAAATGAGGCTCATTTAAGTTGTAAAAGACTACATCGCGCATTATGTAATCAAATATTTTTACTTTTCGGTTTTATAGTTTTTCCAAAAATTCGCAGATTACGCGAAATTTTAGTCCCCTCTGGTTTTTGTGAAAGAGCTAAGGTACCAAATATTTTTAATGTTTCCTATTATATAGTATGATACTTGAAGCAGTCTTCTACAACTTACATTAGCCAAATATTTAATAACCTGCCTTGTTAAATAAATAAAAATAAAAGTAAATAAAAACAACAAATTCTACGTAACACGTCCTTTTAAGCAATTCCAGCTAGGTCCAAATATTAGAAAAATTACGCTTTTAATCCTTTCTTTCAACGTAGACCTATATTTTGGATTGGTAGGCCTATGAGTAATTATATTATAATATAATATTATTATAAATAATAAAATTATAAAATAAAATAATAAAACATAAAATTAATAATCTAGCCGCCAAATTTTAAAAAAATCATTGAAGATCGGGAGATTTAGGTAAGTACTGACGGAAATCGGAAGATCCGTCCATCATTAAAAAATAAGAACATTTTGGTAGTTTTGACAGGTCAAATCAGTATCACCGTAAATCTGTACTGTACTAATGAAATCAGTATATACTGTATATAAGGGGTTCCTAAACTGAGGTCCATGGACTACCGGAGGTCCTCAGACATATATCAGGTGGTCCACGGTGCAAAGTAAGAAATAAGAAAATAAAACAGCTGAGTTATTGGAAATTAGAAGTAAAATGCAGTAAGTCTTAGCACTGAACTATAAAATCTAACTAAACATTTATTCAAATATTAGCACTAATTAGGGCGAAGCCCATTGTCAGGGGAAGGGCCTCTTAATGACCATTAACAGAGCAGGCAATGTAAGTCTAACTAACCCTTTGTTAAATAGTATTAAACCCTTGCCATTAACCCTTATCAATAGATTGCAATATTCAGATTATTAAATAAATAAGGACTTTTTGTTTATTACTTAGCCAACCTAGCGGAGTTAGGGCTATAAAGCCCTCTCTTACACTCAACTAGGAAAGCCCGGCACCGCCTGCTTTACATGCCCTCCAAAGCATGGCCAGAAAATGTAGCAAGTGTGGGACTCGAACCAACAACCTTACCGTTGAAAGTCAGAGTCTGTACCACTACTCTACATGTCCTAATTTAAGTTATATTACTATGTATACTTATTATTATATATTATTATATGTATATTAATTATGGATAATATGAAAAAAGACTATAATATAGTCTTATTGTATTGTTGCAGTAAAGTCGTTATTCATTAATTCATAAGTATGTAGTATTTTTATCATTATAGGTACACAGAGGGAAATAACCGAAGAGGACGGCCGAAGAAGGAATTCATGGATCAAGTAAAAGAAGACGCAGGAGCAATATCATATCAAGAACTGAAGAGGAAGATCGAGGACCGAGTAAACTGGAGGACGATATGCAGGGAGTTGCTGCCAACCAATCGCTAAGATTGTAACCTTAAGAGAGAGAGGTACACTTCAGCGTAGCTAACAGTTCACCTCCACTAACACTTTAAAAATTAAAAAAATTAGAGATCTGATTCAAGATCAGCTCTTTATTGGAGTTCTTAGAAGTAATACTAACTCAGGTTGCGAAAGCTCCTAACGAGAATTAACTTAATTTCGACAAAAAACAGGGTCATTCCTTGTTTCATTTTTTTTTTAAATCTCACCCTTCACCAACTTTATAAACGAGCCACTGTTAACCGGTAAATCAAAATGATTGCGTAGCTACGGTCGCTTCATCAACAGGGCAAAAACTGACAGACATATGAAAAAAAAGGGTTTAGAAAAATCAAAAATGATTTTTAAATTTGACCCAATTCACCCCGACCGCTATCCGTTACAGTACTAGCTTCAGGCTGTGCCTAACCCCCCTCCCCCCCCCCAATGCAGCCAATCTCCCTTTCTGATTGGATTGAGATGACGCCCCATCTGTTTGTCCGATGCCAAAACCGAGGGCTGTGTCCATATGAATATGCATGGCTGCCCCCGAAATTGGGCGATCGAGACGGCTCGATCATTCCATCCAATGTTACTTATTAAGAGCCAATGGAACACCACCACCCCCCCCCCCCACTACGTGTTTTTTGTTCAAAGTGGAATTTCACAGGAAATATTCACTATGGACCTACCAAAAATATGGCATACCTTACATTTTCATATAGGCTATACAGGTAGTTATGTTCTAGACAGCGAAAGATTTCTGAAAAAAAGATTTTTTATTTCCCAACACAAGTAAATAGTAAGTAAGTACGTAAGGAAATAATATATGAAAAAATTTCATGTACAGTTTACGTGTCTACCCCAGCACTAAGTACTCTAAGAGACGTGTATCGTTGGGGAAATGTCGATATAACAGTATAGTCAGGACATGTAGAGCAGTGGTACGGGCTCTGACATTCACCCGAAAGGTTGTTGTTTTTGAGTCCCACACTGGCTGTATTTTCTGGCCATGTTTCGGAGGGCATGTAAAGCAGGCGGTCCCGGGTCTTCCTAGTCGAGTGTAAGATAGAGCTTTATAGCCCTAACTCCGCTAGGTTGGCTTAGTAATAGAACAAAAAGTCGTTCTTTATTTATTATTTATTTATAGTAATGCATAGGCAATTTTAACAGTTACTTACAGTTAGTTTAAATTTTTAGAACAATAGCTAAAAAAATAAAAATTTAGAATTATAATTAGTATACCGATATGCAAAAAGCTTGGTTGAGTAAATTTAACAAATGGAATAATAAAATAAAGCTCAGCAGCCAGCACACAAGTAGGCATACTAAAAAAAATAACATACAATAGTTTTCAATATTTCATTCGGGTACGCTGTTTTTTTTTTTAATATACATCATTGTATCATTTAAGAACTTTTCGTACGGTACAAAAATTTTCATGAATTAAGGAACAGAAGTACCGTGGCATCCCTTTGTTTATAAACTATTTGCAAATCTCTGCTACAACGCTTATGAGCTTTACGAATGCTACACTTCTTATAAATAAATTTTAGCTCTATTTACAATTCAAACAAACAAGAGCAAACTTTACAAAAATACATAACCATAATTTTATAAAATTTTGATTAAAAAATGATGGTAACATGAAAGTTTATTACCAAATTAACGTGAATTATACTTCATTTGGTCAGATTGTGTTGAGATATTAAAAGTTTTTCCCCAGTATTTTCTCCTGAACTGCTTTTTCAAGTTCCACTCTCTAATTTTTAATTTATTCACTCTCACTGCATCTTTCCCACTTCATTTCTCGCTCTCAAGTGCCCTCTTTCTGATTTTTCTTTCGAAGCTTTTAATTGAATAATCTCAGTTCGATAATTAGATTTTGTTAAGATTAATCTTAGTACAATGTTCTTGCTCACTTTTACGATAATTATTATTTAAATTACCGGGAAGTAATTTTGTAAAATGCTTTTAGGAGCTTTTTTTTCTTTGCTTTACTAATAGGTAAAACATGTTTTTATTATAAATTTACTCAGAGCTCCACTACGGTGTTTCCGTTGTTTAGAGGAGCTATAACTTCGACATTTCGAAACGAACTTCACCTATTCAAGCTCTCTTAAATTCATTATTTCGACATATGATTTATGTAGTGGGAGAACAGAGTAGCGAAATATTCCATTAAATGACCCTAGCAGAATTTTAGCTCCTCTTTGGCTTGTCTCATTGGATTGAAACCAACGTCAATGAGGAGCCCTGTAATGTATTCCATTGCTTGACCCTAGCAGAATTTTAGCTTCTCTTCGGCTTGTCTCATTGGATTGAAACCAACGTCAATGAGAAGCCATTTACCTATTGAAGTCCTCTAATGTATTCCATTGCTTGACCCTAGCAGAATTTTAGCTCCTCTTTGGCTTGTGTCATTGGATTGAAACCAACGTCAATTGAAGCCCTGTAATGTATTCCATTGCTTGACCCTAGCAGGATTTTAGCTTCTCTTCGGCTTGTCTCATTGGATTGAAACCAACGTCAATGAAGAGCCCTTAACCTATTCAAGCCCTCTTAAACTCATTTTCCCGACACAAGAATGATGTAGTGGGATTGCTGCGTGGCAAAGCAATCCATTCCTTGACCCAAACACAACTTTAGCTCCTCTTTAGCATGTCTCTTTGGATTGAAACCGACGTCAATCCCACTTGGCACTTAGCTACAATATGAATTGCCATATTTCCAAGTTAAATAAAGCGAATCAAGAAGGTCTTCTAATCTGTAACATTATAACACAAGGTCGCTATAAAGTAAGTTGAAGCCATTTAATGTGGAATTCTACTTATACTGACATTTTTCATACCCAGAATATGACGAATAAGCCCTTTCAGCATTACAAGAAATGGGCTTACTAGAGTGCCATGCAAGCGCGATCGTGTAGCAGCTCCTCTGTGGCTCTGTAGCTTGTCTCATCGGATTGAAACCAACGTCAATGGGGAGCCCTTTACCTATTCAAGCCCTCTTGAGCTCATTATTTCGACATAGGGATGATTTAGTGGGGGTTGTAGAGGGGCGATAACAGAATTGGCCAAGCTAATTAAGTACCAGCACAGCAGCCAGCAGTGGTTTGATTACGCCATTTGTATGCTGCCCCACCAGATTTGAATGGGGCGGTTCTGCGGGAGCCGGGGTTAGGTGGGGGGGGGGGGTAATAAGGTTTACAAGTTCCAACTCTGCCAACCATGTGCTAACTTTCCTGCTCACAATCGAATGGTTAACTATGGTATTGACTTTGCTGTGGAAATTAAATTTATTTTATCTCCGGGTGACTTACACATGCTATGGTATATATTACCATATAGCAGGCTAAACCAAATAAAAGGACTTATGATTTTAATTATATACAATATAAATATATACACACCCTAATAACATACGGCAGCCTCTCTCTCCGTCCCTCTCTCTCTCTCTCCGCCCCTCTCTCTCTCCGTCCCTCTCTCTCCGTCCCTCTCTCTCTCCGTCCCTCTCTCTCCCCGTCCCTCTCTCTCTCCTTCTTCTTCTCAACCTTATGCTTGGAAATCGCCTCGGTGGCATTACCATAACCGCTTGACCACAAGCCCGCTCAAGCACATAGTCGGCTAATTCTCTTACTTATATACAAGGGCTTACCTACCATTGGATCCAGGGGGGGGGGGAGTTGAGACAGGTGCAAAAGTTCGATTAAATTGATTGGTTTCTAACTTTAAAATTCTTACAGAATGATTCTGATTCTCATGGACATGGGCTGATTTGTTTTTGCCGCTCATTGAATCTCACTCAGCCATCTTATCAACATTTCTGGGTATTTTTATTTTACTTTTCCCGTTCGAACTTTTGCCGTTGCCAAACTTACTTGAACGTACTTGAAGTCAACCGGCTTCACAGCGTACCTACCTACATATTTTGTGGGAAGTTTAAGGGGGAGTGAAGTCCCCCCCCCCCCATTACTTAATTTAACTGTGAAACCACCCTTACATTCCCTTATATCCCCCCCCCCCCACGAATTTAGCGTGAATAAGTCTCCGAATTGACAATATCAAACTTATTGTACCGTGCGCATTGCTAAATATAATAAAGCTACATTACTCCGTTTACACGATAAGACTTAAAGTATGAAAGGTTACTAGGAGATCGGGGGAATTCTCAAAAATTGAAGAAAGCGGTTTTTGCAGCTCTTGTAGCGGTGGGCGGTCGAGCAAACGGAGAGGGCAATCGAGTGGACATTGTGAAGGTTTCCAGCCACTGTCTGGTCATAAATGAATTTCCGTTTTATGGCCGTGGTTTTCATGACATTGCTCAATGTGCTGTTGTAATGCAGTTCTGTTCGTGGGGGATTAGTCTCAAGAACGGATACAATTACATTATTATTTAATCGATTCTAAATGAGTATAGTCTATTTTCACCCACCAGCACTACCCCTCCAAAAATTGGGCTTGTTCCGCCCCTGATTAGTCTATGGAATTAAGCAATGTTGTCTTAAGGGTGATCCTGTCATCGACATAACTTGTGGAAACACAGCGCTACTCATTAGAAGCCAAGGCCGTGCCCAGGTTTTGATTTCGGGAAGGGGAGGGTACAAATTTTTTTTTAAAACTAAATTTATTAATGAATTAGTGGATAAATTCTTCAAACCATACAGGTTTACATACACAAATTTATTTCGGGGGGGGGGGGGGGGTCCGGACCCCATGGACCACTCCCCTGGGCACGGCCATTTTCGAAGATCTGACTTTCAGCAACATGTTAAAGTGAACGAACTCAGCACTGTAAAACCTGGCGTCGATATGATTTATGGCCTCAAGGACCGAGTATGGAGACTGTCAAAAAATGTGCTGTTGTAATGCAGTTCTGTTCGTGGGGGATTAGTTTCAAGGACAGTTACAGACGGGGTCCCGAAAATTTCAGTAACTTGTCAAAGTGAATGATCTGAGCGTAATGCATCCTGCCGGTGCTATACGATGGTCTTAGTGTACAAATGATAGAGACTGCCAAAAAGCCCGTCAGTTCTATACCAACTGGAATATTCCAGACAATGCAGATCTATAGGATATGCATTTAAATTTAATTAAATTTGAAATAACTAATTTGATAATTGTTTTTTTTTAGAACTCCTCATCCTTCTACATCTCAGCCACCTGCACAACCATTTCCAAAATGAAGACTGTAATGCAATTACAAATTCGTTTGCTACTACTAGCTACGTTAGCATTAACAACTGGAGCGGTCGTTTCAAAATTTGAGAAAATTGTTGAAACAAACTCCGGCATCTACACACTGTCTACGATTGGCGGACATAGTCTATTTCGGAACGATTGACGGCACCCTCCGCAGTTATTCACCTGAAACTGGTCAACAGGAAACTATTGGCAAAATTCCATTAGATATGTATTCCTCTTCTGTGGTATTAAACGACATCCTGTACATTGGGTCAAAGAACAGTTCTCTTTGGGAGTATGACCCCTCAAATAATGTTCTCGATGAAGTTGCTGATGCTGACTCAAGTGTGCAGCGAGTTACATCATTGAATGACAAAATATATTTCGGAACTAATTTAGGTTCACTTTATGAGTTCAATCCGGCAAATTACGAGTCCAAAGTTGTCGCCAATGTCAAATCAATTGTAACCGGACTTGGGGCAGTGGATAAAGTCAGTAAAGTGTACATTGGTACTTTAAATTTCAAGTTATATGAATTCGACCCAAACTCTGGACAGATCAAACTGTTATTAACCGCAGCGGGCGCAATAGCGGCCATGGTTCAATTGAACGGTCATTTATATTTCACAAGTGACGACCGAACCCTCAACAGATTTGTTCCAGAAACAGGAGAGCTTATTACAAGATTGTGCTACTTCCCTGCTCATGGAAATTGGCCCAGGGGACTGACCACGTATAATGATCAAGTATATCTTGGGATGAATGCTCCGGGAGATCTTTATAGATTCAATCCTAGGCAGAATATGATAATTGTGTTGTCACAGCGACTAGAATAGGTGGCATTTTAGCCCTTACAACGCTAGATAACAAATTATACGTTGCTAGCCGTTCAGGCCTTTATTCTTATTATGAAGAATGCCATCCTGAGCGAGTATTAAAACCACTTCAATTTACTATTAATATTAATGTTTATGCTCCTCTTACAAATTCGTCTCAAGGAATCAAGGACGTCATTGATGAAATTTTAGGGAAACTTCGTAAGTGAATAGGTAATTACTTTTACTTTTTCATGTCCAAGATTGAGACTCATTAAAGTTTTTGGGTCCAGTGTTTTGCCACCTTGACGCCAATGTCTGGGCATTCCCAAAGATCGTCTAATGTGCAGGTAGATGGGCAGTTGATTGTCGTCTTGGGTCGCACCACCATCGCAGAAGTGAATGACAGAAGGTTTTTACTATAGCAACATGCTTGTTCCAAAAACTATCTTTATGATACTGTGATTAGTATCTTATACTTTCTCTCTTATTTACTGTATTGTATTGTTAATTAATAGAAAATAAAATATTTTTTCTATATGGAAGTCTCTATCCTATGACGGTCACCTGGTTTTTTTATTTTATTTTATTTTTTATTTTTATTAGTAATAATCATAACGCAACGCCCTTTGAGACTTACGCATTGTATGTTTATGTGTTTATGTGTTAAACCTGGGTTTATTTTTTAATACCGCATTAGTAAGGTGTCACGTGACAGTGTCATAATATGCGCCGAAAATTCAAATTAGTATGTTATTGCAATACATGAGAATGGTTGCATTGTTTTATAATGATTGAAGAAAATACTAATAAACATTAAATTGAACAGGTAGAATTTTGCATTATAAAAAGAATTTTAATTAATGTGTCTACATCTAGGCCTAAGGCAGAAATAAATGATACCTCACCAAAAATATATTAATTTATGAATTGAAATTTCCAGCGCATTTTGCACTCATTTGTTTAAAACAATTGAATAAACTCCGGTATTATATGTTAAACCCAAATCCCCATAATAGGGCTGCAGATAGTTGTGTATAAATCATAATTATAATTTGCTAAATTTTCTGAATATGTACACATTTTTCTCAAAATCAGGGCATCACCAAGTGGGGAAACACCCAATGCCCTACCTATACCGTACGTATAAAAAAAACAGCAACATGAACAAACAAACAATCTAGTTATGGGAATCTAGTTGGTATTTAATAAAATCAGGAACAACATTTTTTTATTCATTTTTTTGATCTAGCTTCAACATGGACACGTTTGCATTCGTTCTAGAACTGAATAGCTTTATACAAAAAGTATATATAGAATTGCAGGGTTTGAAAATTGTGTTAATTTCAGAGTCGGATCTTTCAAACTAGCCGTAGAAAAGCATTTGAAAGCGACAATCAATACCCAATAGAAATCCGAGGAGACGTACAGTACCCGTAAATTTTCCTCCGACACAAAACACACCAATTCCATTTGCCGCACATTCTCTAACTAATTACCCCAGGTTTTTTCCGAGTTTCCCCGATCAAAGGGGGCTTTAACACAAATCGCACTGCAAATCGGTCTCAACCAATCTTGTTTTTTTTATTGTCGGCCAACAGGAATTTAATCTGACTGTCAGGGTATTTTTCAAACTGCATCGAATTGGTTGATTAAATGACTTTATTATTCTTACGTGCTACTGTAGCATTAGGAGTTTCCACAGTTTTTTTTCTTCAGTTTTCCAAGCTTAGTAATTTGTTTGCTTTTGACGCTATAAAATTTAAAAATTTCGAAGAATTCTTTCGAGAAATAGAATGAAACTAGTGAAATAGTGGGTTTCTTAATTCACAACGGTAGGCCAAGCGTACGGTCTACCAAAGTGCGAGGCCTTGAGTGGTTGCCTTATTCGCCTATTGAATCTAGTGTAAGGGTTGTAAGGGAGATTGGGCCCCAAAACCCCTATCTGCATTTCACCAGCTAATTCACATTTTTGAAAAATTGGTTACCACATAATAAAAGAACCGGTCCGAGTTTACTCGAACATGCTTTCTAATTTATCAAAATTAGTAGATAGAGAAAATGAGTAATTTCATGGTAAATGATTTCCCTATGGTTAAATTTCCGATATCTCGGGGGGGGGGGGGGGGGGGTTGTCCACCTGACTTCACTCGTCACTGGTGGTGAGGTAAATTCTAGATAGGTCAGACCAACACATTACCACACAGCAATATTGGCATGGCACGCAATGCATTTGACCGTGAATTTTCTATCATTTTTTTGTACAAAACCAAATACTTTCTTGGGAAAGCAACCTCCGGTTTCGTTACTCAATTTAACACCTAAAACATACCTGAAGGTACAAATCATCGATAGAAAGGTGTCGCAGAAAAATTATTTTTTAGTCATTTCTCATTAAAATTTAGTCATTTTTATTTTTTTACCCCCAGAAGCAAACTATCAAGTGGCAAGCTACCCCCCGCATTTTATCAACATTAACAACAACTACAATATATGTGAATTTAAAAGAAACCGTTGGAGCCGTTTTTGGGAAATAGTTTTTTTTGACGTTTTTTTGAAGTTTTTTGAAAATAAAAACCCCCCAAATCGAGTTAGCCCAAAATAAAATTTTTCTTTAGAGGTATGATTTTTGTGAACCTACATGCCGAATTTCATCAAAATCGACCGAGTAGTTTGCCCGGAAATCAACGAACAGACAGACAGACAGACAGACAGACATTTCGTAAAAACCACTTTTTTGGGTTCCTGGGACCTTAAAACATGTAAATCCGTTGAAATCTCGGAATCGAAAATTTCGACCGTCACAAAGCTTTCCTTATACTACGTATAAATTGGAAAGCAATAAACACAAACATTTTTGTCATCCCAACATAAAAATATGTATACCTATGTAGTGTAGCCATCCCGTGGCTGGAGACCGTTATCAATATGGCTACTAATGTAGCCTACACAAGCTAAGTACAGAGTTTTTGACCGGGTCCAGGTATCCGTTCTGCTATGCTACAATGTGTAAGACTTCGATATTTTTTACGTTGGTACTTATCTCTGATAGTTGGCTTATGGGTAATGGGTGCCTCGTTAGACATATAATAGCTCCCACTGCACCAGTTAATATATTTCTATGAGTGTAGCCTATACAGGGACGGATCAAGCCCAATTCTTAGGAGGAGGGGGGGGGGAGGTTGCAGTGGTCAAAATAGGATAAACTTATTTAGTATCTATTAAATTGTAGGCCTACTATTTTAAATTGACTTACAAAATAATTTTTAAATTTGGGGGGCAGCTACCCATCCGCCCCACCCCTGTATCCGTCTTTGCGGATATCCGTTTGATAGAATTATGGTGCCAAACATACGAAGTTTGAACAAAGTCTATTGCATGCTATACATTACATGTTAAAATTTTTATCACACATGCGATCGGATACATGCCGTAACTCAGCTCAAGTATTAATTTACTCATTGTTGCTACTGAAGAGGTCAATCGGATACATTCATTAAATTGTTTGCATGCGATTAACTTTTTATAAAACCGGGTTCATTCCAGGAGTGCCGGCAGAAGTGAAAACATGAACATTGACTTAATGGACATCTTTTGCATTGGAAATCGAACATGTGATACATATGTTACTCGCGAGGGAACGAGACGGCGGGCCGGCTTTGCTGTGCTTTATATTGGAGTGTATTTTGAGTATAGTATCCATAGTCAAAACCGGTCTTCTTACGTTAATCATGTTAATCATTTTGTTCTACATACAAATTTCTGTGCAGTCAGTGTATAGTGTCCATAGTCAAAATAGGTCTTCTTACGTTAATCAGGCGGTTTTTTCGTTTATCATTCAACACACCCTAGATGCGTAGTCTTCTTTCATTGCAATTCCTTACATCTGAATTTTCCTTTTTATCCCTCATATAAAAGTGCTCAATGCCGCTAAAAAGTTTTCACTTCAATAAAAAAAAAAATTGTAACATAAAAACTTACAGCACTTACAGAATTAGACTATTGCGCTATGAATGTGAGTGGATGGTATTTAGGAGGTTCTCTGTCCCCTTTTCTTGAAAATTCCGAGGTGCTTGAGAACCTGAGCACCATGCAAGTCAGCATCACTACTTGTAGCCTACTAAAGTACCACGATTGGCCATATGCTTCGATAAGAAATCAATGAAACATTAAACTGTCATGATACAGTATGCTCAGATGCTTTGCGAAATTCTCAGATAACTCAATTGAATGCATCTCAGCATATGAATATTATAAATATTCATTCATTCATATTGAATATCATGAATATTAAATGTTCATTCGTTCATCTTGGATATTGAATATCATGAATATTTAATATTCATTCATTCAAATTGAGCGACAATAAAGTAATTTACAAACAAATCAGTCAAAATCAAAACAGTCGATCACAAATCGGTCTTGAACAAATACCCCCAGGGGCCCATAAAAATGTCCCGTGTTGGTTAACAAGGTGAAAAATGTAAACATATTTGCTACTATTACTACTTCTTGGTGCTAAGGCCCGTGATGGCCTTTAAGAGTGCTTTGCCACATCGCAACAACCTGCGCGGTCCTGCGCTCTCCTTCGCCAGCCATCGACGTCAAGGGTCGCCAGATCCACCTCGACGTCGTCCAACCATCGCACCACTCATCTTCTCCCTTGGGGCACCTTGTGTAATACTGCTCTTGTAGCCCTATTGTCTGGCATTCGTTGCACGTGCCCTAGCCACCTGATGCGGGCTCTTGATTTCGGCTACTATCGGAGGTTCCCGGTATATCGCGCAGAGCTCATCGTTTCTACGGATACTCCACTCTCTTAATACATTAAAAGGTAGGTATGCACAGTATTTGCACACGGGTTGTGTTTTCACATTTCGGCTCGAATGATTCCATAAAACTCGAAAATTTATTGTAATGTCTCCAATTCTTTAGTCAGACGTCAAGCTGAAATAGCGGAATTAAACAGCGATTGACCGCAGCATAAAAGGGGCAAAAACGGTTTCTAAGCAAACAATCGAGCTGAGTAAAGGGTGCTGGCTTTTACTGAGCGATGATTGGTCGCCCAGCCTGGCGGTAATCCCTACTATAAATATTTCACTTTGATTAGTCTGTGGCCGTCACCTCTGAGGCTTTTCCCGCCATTTTTAAAGGTTTCCCTCCTCGGCTTCCTCCGATTTAAAAATTACTCTTTGCCAGGTTTGGCATACTTTATAGGATTTAAAGGTTGAAAGGAGGACGCTTACTTTTTGAGAGTGAAAACGCCCTAGATGGAAAATACACAAAGTAGTTATTTGCAATTGCTCGTGGGAAACTAAGTTGAAAAAGGAAGGAAGCAGTAGTACCGCTTTCGTCACTTCACGTCCTAACTTATCACGTTTTTACTTGTCCAGTAACCCCGGACAAGGTGCAGTACCTCATATTTGCAATTTGGCAATATAATACAGTAATGAATTTATAACATTCAAGTAGAGAAATAATATGTATTGTGTGTATAAATGTGTATTGCCCAATGCCACTGAACACAATGTGTCATAGATTTTCGAACAATAGTTGTGGTTTTTTTCCGAATGTATTCTTTGAAATTGACAAACTAGTAGGCCTAGAAGGAAGGAAATACTCCTAATAGTGAACATACAAATTTATACAATTTAATTTTTATTCACATAATTGATACAGTGGCTAGGGATTTTTATACAGTATACTTGAGTAGGTTACATAGTCTTGCTAAAGTTCATAATATGCGTAAACGCTTGAACCAGTAGCAGCGTATACTTTGTTGTCTAGTGTTGTCAGGGCAAAAACACCGTCTTTAGGATCCGCTATGGCAACACAGCTGTCATGTTCCCGACTAGGATCAAATCTCCACAGTTTTTCTGGAGAGAACAGCCCGAGATATACTTTACCATTATAAGTGGTCAATGCCCTTGGCCAATCGTTCAGGCCAGGGAAGAAGCAAACAACTCTACGGTCTCCCGTTTCTGGAATATATCTTAAGAGAAGTCGTTCGTCATTGGTATAATACAAGTCGTCATCCAATCCCATTATGGCATATATTTGACGAGTTGAAGTGAACAGCAGTTTGACCTGTCCAGTTGCTGGGTCAAACTCATGTAATTCAAA
The DNA here is from genome assembly GCA_963971405.1 of Psococerastis gibbosa. Classification (NCBI taxonomy): domain Eukaryota; kingdom Metazoa; phylum Arthropoda; class Insecta; order Psocodea; family Psocidae; genus Psococerastis; species Psococerastis gibbosa. The sequence goes on along the minus strand of OZ020489.1, from coordinate 40,473,815 downwards.
ATTTAAAGTACCAATGTACACTTTACTAAGCTTATCCATTGCCCCAAGACCGGTTACACTTGAGTTGACATTAGCGACCACTTTGGACGCTTGATTTGTGGGATCGAATTCATAAACCGAACCGGAAGAAGTTCCGAAATATATTTTTCCATTCAATGATGTAACTCGCTGGACCCTCGAGTCGGCTTTAACAACTTCGCTGAGAATTTTATCTGAGGGATTGTACTTCCAAAGAGCACTGTTATTTGACCCAATGTATAGAATGTTATTTAATACTGCAGAAGAGGAATACTGATGTAAAGGAATTTCGCCGATGGTTTCCTGTTGGTCTGTTTTAGGTGAGTAACTGCGAAGGGTGCCGTCGATCAATCCGAAGTAGACTATGCCTCCAATTGTAGACAGTGTGTAGACTTCGGAGTTAGCTTTAGCAACTTCTTCGAATATTGGCGTGACTGCTGTAGTCGCTAATGCGAATGTCACTAGCGAGAGCAGACAAGTAAGCAAATGTATTGCATTCCTCATTTTAATGATGGGTTTCCAGGCGGCTGCGATGAAAGTGAACTAGAGTTTCTGAAGAAAAACGAAAATAAGAAATTAATTATTTCACATGCATGGGGACAGCGAATTGATTAGTATTAGCGGTATTTACATACTTGGAAAATATAAATCTATTACTTTGTGTTTTATGTGTTGAATAACGTTGCTATTTCGGGTCTGGTGAGTTGATGCTTATGTGCTACTAGTGGAGTGCAATTCAACAAAAAAAAATGGTAAAACCTCGGAATCCAGGGACAGTCCATCAATATTTATAAAAACTTTGAAAATGTGTTGTTAATAGTATATAGAAAAATGTTAAAAAAAATTTTTGTCCGCTCTCAATTTTAACCTACAGAATATGGCAGCACAACTTCCTGTTTTGTAATGCGCGCCATTCGGTCTTACACATTACCATTTTGTCTTACACAGTTTTGAAGATCAAAACATTTAGATCATGTCCCCAATTCGCGATACATTGAGTATTAGTGGAGTGTAGTAAGACAAAAAAATGTTAAAACCTCCGACTTTCCGATCGTTCTGTGACGATAATTCTCCATGAAGACCAACACTTGCATCCATACAAAATGACGATCTTGATCTTCAAAACTATGTAAGACAAAATTTTACAACCCCGCCTCTCGAACGAGACCGCTAACACTCCGTTACGACATAAACCGACCGAATGGCGCGCATTACAAGACAAGAAGTTATGCTGCCGCACCCTGTAGTTAAAAATTGAGACTGGGCAAAATTTTTCTATTTATACTATTAAAAACACATTTTCAAGGTTTTTATAAATATTCATGGACTGTCCCTGGATTCCAATGCATATTTCACATGTTATTCCTAAAAAGCAGCATAGCAGCTGCAACAGTCCTGAATTAAGGGATCTACCAATTTACCTTTTTTTTTAAGCGCCAGACCCGTGTGGGTAAAAGCCCCGCCTGTCTTTTTCTGCTGTAACCATACCATTGGTCATGGCTTCATGGACACGGCAAAATCAAACCACATGAGAAGTTTTCTCTGAACAATACAAATTATGGCTAAATTCAGAAGCCCGTATGATGCTTTACAGGGGCTATGAAATCCTGTCCCACTGCAGCAATGGAGATAGTACTGGCCTTCCCACCCCTCCATGTTGCAGTGGAAACTTCAGCCGAAATGGCATTATTAGGAGTGGAAGGGCAATTAAGAGAGACTCAGCCTCTCTGACTATGTCTGACCATTGCCTGGATATACCAAGCGATAGAATCCATCCAAAATACTGTTTTAGGAGGGAATTCGAAACTATATTAGGGACAATGAAAGAATGCTGCGAATCAGCAAGAATTCTCAATAGTCACACAATCAAGTGGTTTCCTGAAGGCTCTGGGCTATGACGTACAAAACCAAGAACAGGCCTTGTCGTCTTTTATCCTGAGGTTAAATATCTGGAGTCTCTTGGGGAGACAACTATAGTCTTGCAGATTCTGCAATGAAGGTGCGGAGGACCTGCGATGCGATGCGATGCAATTGCACGAAGAAGAGCAGCATGCTCGGGAAGCTTGCAGTTACATGTAAAAGACCTAGGCTACCACATCTGAATCCCCTCAAGATCCTGGCTCTCCTAAGGGAGATAGGCCTCGAGAAAGTGATGTAGAAGTGATGTAGATACTTTGTTGTAGGGGGCACAATAGGCCAATAATAGGCTTAAGTGCACACAGATAACACCTGTACCCCAATTAATATTTAAAAAAATAAATAAAAAATGTGGGTAAACGCGCTTTCTGGTTTGTAGTTTGCCAGTGTTGGTTGTCTGTATTGTGTGTGTGTGAGTTGATGGTGTGTGGCAAACTGCGATCATTTACCAATTATTCACATGGATTTCCCTATGCAAGAGAACTGACTTCTACAACATTTTTATGGTCTGTTTAATGCACTGTACAATTTTTTCAGCAAAATTTACTCTAGTATAAAATAGTAATATTTCAGGTGAGAAAACGTAAATTTAAAATAAATAAAGCACTTAGGCTATGTTTGATGAATTTTTCATCTAGTCATTTTCATTACTTCATGGCTGAGCATAATAATAATCTTCTTTCTTTTCCATGTCCAGTATTCCCTGGACAAGGAGCATAGGCTATATTACAAAAATACAATAACTTACATAGTATTACATAATAATAATAATAATAATAAAAATAATAATAATAATTCTTCTTCTTCGGCCGGGTACTCCCCTGCGCCGAAGGAATATATTTATAAATTAACAATTATACCCTTATAATACAAATAACCTGTGGGCCCCCAAGTTAATCAACTTGTCGGGGGCTCGCACAGTAAACGCGGTAGATAATGCAACATGTTTTCTGTCTCACGTCTGTGTTAGCAAAAAACTTAGTTTTAATTTCAAATCAGTTTCATACCATTTAAAATTGTAAGTTAACGTAAAGAGTAATTATAGTAAAGTAAAATAATTAAAGTAAAAAGTAAAGTAAGTTTTAAAGCGAAGTATTTTAATTCAAAAGCCATTTTTTAATTTTCCTTTTTATTTCTCCTATTTAAGTTGTATGGGCAATTCATTAAAAATTTTGGTTATACTATTTAATCTATCCCCGTATTTGCTGTAGGCTGGTTTCAAATTGACGTTTCTTGGATATCGAGTATTGTGATGGGAATTGTTTTCTGTTTCAATGTTAAAATTCTTGTCAAAGAAATTATATTTAATTACTTTAAATGTATAGAGTTGTTTTAGGTTTAATATTTCAAAGTACTTATATTTATCATCAATGTAGTACAATTTTTTGTTTAGTTTGTTTGACAATATATTCTTAATTATTCTATTTTGGGCATTTTGCACTTTATTTAAGTGTTTTCGTCCCTGCACCAAGATGTTATTCCGTAAGTTATTACAGACTCTATCAGGGCGTGATAAACATTTTTTTTTACTTTCCTTGGCATCCCGTATTTTAATTTATGGAGAGCTGCACTCCCAGATCGCAGTCTTTTACACAATGACTCTCTATGCGATTGCTAGTTTAGGTGGCTGTCAATGTTTAATCCAATGTATTTGTGCTCTTAATATTAATATAAATAATAATAATAATAATATTAAAGTCTTTATTGACCTATGGCCTATGGCCCTCTCTTACTGTACATATCAACGATAGTTTAATTTAAATATTAGTATATAATGAATTACATTCTAACTGAATATCAGCCATACCTTCCATGGGAGTATTCAATTATTATTATTATTAGTAGGCTAATATTCTGTTCTATTATTGTACAGTACGTGATATAAAAAAATTCAAATTGCTAAACATTGGTATTATTATGTATTGTGTTTATCTGCTTCTTCTCCAGGGAATACTGGGCAAGGAAAAGGAAGAAGAGTAAAATATATTATAAAACAGTATAAGCTATTTTTAAACCTCTTTCTTAAATCTAAGGCGCCCATTCCACCGACCGGCTAGGGCTATTTACAAAAAAAGTGACGTGGCAGCAGACATTCAAGACAGGCGGGGTTTCCACCGACCTCGCATTGCAGAATTGACGGAAATATTTATTTTCCTCTATGCCATAGTTAAAATTGATCAATCATCATACAGTAAAATCACAAACAAACAAACTAAAATTAAAAAATGGCGTCATGGGATATGTTAAGTACAAACATTTTAATAGATTTCTATCAAAAGAAAAATTCTAATTTCCGTCAATGTCATTTGCATTCTGCAATGCGAGGTCGGTGGATACGTCACCTAAGTCTTGAATGTCTGCTACCACGTCATCGTTTTTGTAAATAGCTCTATAGCCAGTCGGTGGAATGGGCGCCTTATGATATTACTAAAGAGCGCATGATAACCTGAAAATTTTATTCTAAAAATCTTTAAGACAGGATTTAGCCAACATACCTCACTGTTCAAGGGAATGCAGTGCAAACAAGTGTACAGATTTTGCCGTTTTCGGCGATATTTATACACACCGAGCATGAATGGCTGCAATGTTATCACGAGAGTCATTACGTTATCATGATAATCACAAAGACAACGTCGAAAATCAATGAATGGGTCTCGGGGCAAAAGACCAAAAGGCAACCCCCCCCCCCTCCCCCGGTCCCCCGGCAGGAACGGATCCAGCCCATTTGTGGGGGGGGGGGGAGTTGTCAAACTAGGAGAAACCTAAGTAGTATCGATTAAATTAGAGCGTAAACAATTAACTAACAATAGATTTTCTAAATGTTTTGGATTAGGATTTTATTTTAAGGTGGGGCAAAAGGTATTGACGCCAGCAGCCAGCAGTGGGTTCGAATACCACCAAGTCCAGTTTTTTTTATATCCTCTCATTTCAGTTATAACAAGGAGGTTATCTCTTCAACCAAATTTAACTTAATGTCAGTGTTTAGTATATACCATACATGCAATATAATGTATATAGAGCTATTTGAAATTGTTGTGTTGAACTAAGTTAATACTAAGCGCCATAGTAGGCCCGCTGCCGTAAGCATTTTGATACCTTACACTTTGTAAGATTTTTAAAAGTCAAATTTCCCAAATAAATGGAAAACACTGAAATTCAGATGTTCTGAACAGGCCGGGACCAAAAATTCAGCGGACCAACCCGGTCGGTCAACTGTCGTCCAATCAAGGTATATATTGTGATTCTATCCACAGTATATTTCATATAGATGGTGATTGAGGTAACAGAACATCTCATGGTAAATATAAGCATCTTCAGTTTATCGACTTTCAATATTTTGATATCGCACCCAAAATTTTCAGCTTTTATTCTTCGGATAATACTTTTAATGCTGACACTTGGTGTAATTTCCAAACATTGCTTATTGCTTTCCTATTTATACCTTAGAATAAGAAAAGGTTTGTGATGGTTGAAATTTTTGATTCCGACATATCAACGGATTTAGACGTTTTGAGGTCTCAGGAACCCAAAAAGAGGGTTTTTACGAAATATCTGTCTGGCTCGTCGATTTGTGGGCAAACTATACTCGGTGGATTTGTATGACATTTTTCATGTAGGACTAGGTTAAAAAAAAATCATATCGCGGGTTATTCTTTCTATTTTTGGTGGTTTTTCCCCCCAAAAACTCCAAGTAGGGCTAAAAACAATTTTTTTCTCAAAAGTATGTTAAACGATTTTCTATAAATTCACGCATATACAATTATATTGTATTCGTTATTAATTTTAAAAACACCCAAAGGGTAACGTACCCCTTGAAAGCTTTGTTCTGGGGGGCCAAAAAAGACTCAATTTTCATGAAAAATTACTACAAATTAATTTTTTTGCGGAGTCTTTCTGTCGATGCTTTCCAACTTCAGGTGTCAAAGTATAGAGTAACAAAACAAAAGAGGCAAGTGCCAAATTAACATTAAACAGTACGAAGACATTCCAACAGTCATACCCAAGCAAACACCAACGGGTAACGTGAACCAATGTGCCTAGATCTTACTCTACCAAGTACGCCAGTAGCTAGCTCCACGTCAACCACGTATGCATAATTTCAATGTGCTTTATTGCAATGCTAGATCCTTACGAACTTTGATAAATTAAAATTATTATTACACTCTGATATCTGTAAAAACATCAGCTATGATCTAATAGTAGTCAGCGAGTCATGGATTGGTAAAAAAGAAATTGATATGATCAAATTGCATGGGTACATAGGTATACTACAGGAAAGGACATGGGGTAGATCGGGTGGGGTTGCACTATTTCTACGTGACACCTTAAAGTACGAGTTAATTGCCTCTCTCTCCAGCAGGGTCCACGAAATCTCATAATTGAAATTACACTCACACACATAAAATTACGTTTTTTGTGCTCATATCGCAATGGGAAATCCAGAATATCAGACTATATACTAATATTAGATAAATTGCTAACATCACAAAATACCCGCTTTGACATAATGTTGGGAGACATAAACCAAGATATTGATGATGTCGATAACCCAGATACTATATTGTACCTTAATTATATGTCTGCACAGAGCTTCCTATCACACGTAAAAGGGTCCACCCGTGTTACAACCTCATCTTCCACTACCATAGACCACCTATTTATCAGACATGCTGCGCATAGATCCATCTCAACTAACTGCTTCGACGCAGGAATAAGCGACCACAAATGCATCTCCATTTCAATTCAAGGTTTGCCCCCAAAGAATACACCTACTGCCAGAACCTATACTTTCTATGATAACCGCAGGGTGAACTGTTATTTAAAACTAATTGATTGGAGGGCAACCGGGCTATATAATATGAACGATGTAGATTTAGCTTATTCACTAATAGAAAACGTAATAAAACAATCAATAGAAAAATCCCTTGAAACGAAAACCATTACTAACAAGAACAGGAAAAGGAAAGAATGGATAACTCAGGATATTGTAAGCAGTTGCAACTTAAAAAACAAACTTTACAAACACTGTGCAAGGTACCCATTCAATGCCCAACTTAAACAGGAACTAGACGTGGTCCAAGCCCAGTTAAAAGTTAAAATTAAAGCAGAAAAAGCACAGTATTACTCTCAAAAATTTGAAAGCGCAAAAAACCCACGTGACTTTTGGAATGTAGCGAACCAAATAATTAAACCTGTAAGGAATAAGTTTATTAAATCAGTGAATGTTGGAGTTTTAAAAACCCAAGTGGAAGGACAGGAAAAACTTGTAGCAGATCACTTTAATTCATATTTTGCAAATGTCGCGGCGTCCCTGCTGCAATCTCATAAAATAAACCAGGAATCTGTCCCCAACATGGCCAGGGAACCATCCTCCATGTACTTCCCAGATTTAACGCTTATTGAAGTCGACAAGGCTATTAATAAATTCAAAAGAACGAAATCTAGCGGCCATGATGGAATTACAAGTGACCTTATTAAAGACTGCAAAGAACCACTGCTCCCTGCACTACATTCACTTGTTAATCTCTCTCTAAAGAAAGGCAAATATCCTTCAAGCCTAAAGCTAAGTAAAATAGTCCCCGTTTACAAAGACGGTGATGCAGCCAATACCGAGAACTATAGACCTATACATGTTCAACCTACACTAGGGAAGTTACTCGAATCATGTGTACAACTTCGAATACTAAAATATCTCGAAGCCATACAATTCCTTTCACCAAACCAATTCGGATTTTGAGCTGGGCTTAGTACTGAAACCGCAGCCTTCGAGCTGACCAAGGCAATTGTTGAGGGGTTAAAAAATGGAGAAAAGGTTGCCACGGTTCAAATAGACTTAAGTAAATGCTTCGATATAATTAGCCATCGCATTGCAATACAAAAACTAGAATCTATAGGGATTAGGGCACTGGTTTCAATCATATTTTTCTAAAAGGAGCCAAGGTGTACAAATATCTAGCCCTGAAGCTACGGAAATCAGCACCCCTCTTCCCATTGAACATGGCATTTTTCAGGGTAGTGGCTTAGGTCCATTAACTTACTTAATATTTTCCAATCAACTGTCTAATTTAAAAATTAATTCAAAAATTATAAGCTTTGCTGATGACATTGGAATTGTTATAAAGGCCCCAAATCAAAAAGAGCTGCAACACCAACTCCGGAATGATACAATTGTGGTTATGAACTGGATAGCTGAACACAAGTTAATCCCAAACCTCAACAAAACTAAAGTTATGTACTTAAATTACAAAACAAGAGACGACAATTACGACCCTTTAACTCACAGAGGTCATACAATCGAGGTAGTAAACGAATTAACATACCTAGGCGTAACTATTGACTCAAAATTATCTTGGGTACCCCACATAACCAAGCTGTATAAAAACTTGCGGAGTATCAACTATATGCTATATAACCTGAGCCAATTCCTTCCACAAGCCGCCTTTATTAAGCTATACAAAGCCTGGTACCAGTCAAAACTATGCTATTGTTTGGGGGTTTGGGGAGGTGCAGCCGCTACCCATCTACAGTGCCTACGTACCACACAAAATTTCACAGTTAAAATCATAACAAAAACTCCTGTACTAACTCATTCAAACACAGTTTACAAAACACATAATTTACTACCCTTACAACTTCTATACAAAAAACATATAGGCCTACTCCTATTTTGCCATAAATACATTGCACTTCATACTACACCTCTCAAACCCTTACACTCAGCTGCCACTAGGTCCACAGCGTATCAAGTACTACCACTCCCTAAATGGAGCAAGACGAACTCGCGGCGCTCACTACTATACCAAGCAGTAACACTATACAATTACACAAATAAACGCACCAGCAACAGCGATTCACCAGGAAAAAAATACAGTACAGGCTTATTAACGTGAAATTGTACTCTGGCTCGAGGGGGAATTATGTCACTTAAACTAACTACGTCTTGTAATTTATTGCTTTCCAATTTATACGTAGTATAAGGAAAGCTTTGTGATGGTCGAAATTTTCGATTCCGAGATTTCAACGGATTTACACGTTTTGAGGTCCCAGGAACCCAAAAAAGTGTTTTTTACAAAATGTCTGTCTGTCGGTCTGTCTGTCTGTTCGTCGATTTCCGGGCAAACTACTCAGTGGATTTGAGTGAAATTTGGCATGTAGGTTCACAAAAATCATACCTCGGGACCATTTTTTTGTTTTTGGGCTAACTCAATTTGGGGGGGTTTTATTTTCAAAAAACTCCAAAAAAACGTCTAAAAAAATTATTTCTCAAAAACGGCTCCAACGATTTCTTTTAAATTCTCGTAAATTGTAGTCGTTATTAATGTTGACAAAATGCGGGGGGTCGCTTGCCCCTTGATAGTTTGCTTCTGGGGGTAAAAAAATAAAAATAACTAAATTTTAATGAAAAAATGACTAAAAAATGCGAAACCTTTCTATCGATGATTTCTACCTTCAAGCATGTTTTAGGTGTTAAATTGAGTAACGAAACCGGATAGGTTGCTTTCCCAAAAAAATATTTGGTTTTGCCCAAAAAATTATTTTTTGAAAAAAATGATAGAAAATTCGCGCTCAAATGCATTGCATGCCCTGCCATTATTGCTGTGTGGTAATTAATGTGTTTGTTTGACCTATCGAGAATTTACCAATTTACCTCACTTCCAGTGACGTCAGGTGGACAACCGCCCCCCCCCCCCCGAGATATCGGAAATTTAACCATAGGAAAAATATTTGCCATAAAATTACTAATTTTCTCTATCTAATAATTTTGATAAATTGGAAAGCATGTTCGAGTGAACTCGGACCGGTTCTTTATTTATTGATTTTTACTTAGGAATGTATTTCAGTAACAATGACCATAGTCCGCTTTGTATGTGTAAAATAAAAAAAAAAAAAAAAAAAAAAATGTAATATAAACCTAGACATTGTATTGCTTAACAAGGACAATAGTCCGCTATTTTTTCCATGTTAATATTTATTAATATTTTTAAATATTAGTTATATAAGTTAAAACTTGTATTAGGTATGAAATGCCACCCTCTTACGCTTCGGCTTGAGGGGGCACAGGTTATTTCACGTTCACATGTTCATTTTGTTGAGAAATATACGCTTTTTTCTTTTCTATTCTATTTTATTCTAAATGTCTATGACATTTACAGCTGCAGATGAGAGAAATAATATTAACAGTGAACATGTATGCCTCATACAGTTTAATTTTTATTATTAATATAATCGATATACTCGTATACATTAGCTAGTGATTTTGATACCGCATGTTTGAGAAGGTTGAGTTACATAGCCTTGCTAAAGTTCATAATATACTAGTATACTTTGTTGTCTAGTATTGTCAGGCAAAAACACCGCCTTTAGTATCCGTTATGGCTGCACAGCTTTCACGGGGTTTATTTAATACCCTTGTTTGTGTACAGTTTTAATCCCAGGATTAAAGTAATACCGATCGCCATGTTCAGCCTGCAGGTGTCATAATATTCAGTAACAAAACAAAAGAGGCAGGTGCCAAATATCGATGATATTTACAGTTGTAGATGAAAGGAAATACTACAAACGCCGAATAAACAAATACGCAGTTTAATTATTATTTTTTTTTTATTAATAAAATTGATATACTCGTATACAGTAGCTAGGGATTACTGATACAGTAAGTTTGAGTAGGTGGAGTTACTTAGCCTTGCTAAAGTTCATAATATGCGTAAACACCTGAACCAGTAGCAGCGTAGGCTATACTTTGTTGTCTAGTGTTGTCAGGGCAAAAACTCCGTCTTTAGTACCCGTTATGGCAACACAGCTGTCACTTTCCCGATTAGGATCATATCTCCACAGTTTTTGTGGAGAGAACAGTCCGAGATATACTTGACCATTATAAGTGGTCAATGCCCTGGGCCAATCGTTCAGGCCAGAGAAGAAGCACAAAGTTCCACGCGCTCCCGTTTCTGGAATATATCTTAAGAGAAATCGTTCGTCATTAACAAGATATACTTCGTCATTCAATTTGATCTTGATACTTGAACTTGATAGTTTTGGTGCGGGGGGCCAAAAATAAATTAAAGAAATCAATTTTCCTGGAACATTAAACTTACTACATTCTACTTTTTCTACGGAAACTATCAATCGATGCTTTCCAACTGTAGGTATAAGTTTGACTAATATAGGTGTCAAAATATAGAGTAACAAATCAAAAGAGGTAAGGACCAGATTTGGATGAAATTTACAGCTTTAGATGAAAGGAAAGATGCGTACTAGTAACAATGAACAAACAAATACAGTCTGCCTCGGACAGTTTAATTTTTACAGACATAATTGATAAACTCGTACAGAAGCTAAAGATGTTCATACAGTAACTTTGAGTATGTTGAGTTACATAGTCATGTTAAAGTTCATAATATGCGTAAACGCTTGAACCAGTAGCAGCGTATACTTTGTCGTCCAGTGTTGTCAGGGCAAAAACACCACCTTTAGTGTCCGCTATGGCAACACAGCTGTCACTTTCCCGACTAGGATTAAATCTCCACAGTTTTCCTGGATAGTACAGCCCGAGATATACTTGACCATTATAAGTGGTCAGCCCCCTGGGCCAATCGTTCAGGCCAGAGAAGGAGCAAACAACTCTACGACCTCCCGTTTCTGGAAAATATCTTATGAGAAGTCGTTCGTCATTAGCAATATATAAATCGTCATTCATTTCCACTATGCCATGTATTTGACCATCTGTAAGGAATAGCAGTTTGGTCTGTCCAGTTGTTGGGTCAAATTCATGTAATTCAAAATTATAAGTGCCAATGTACACTTTATTGAGCTTACCCAGTACCCCAAGACCGGTTACACTTGATTTGACATTAGCGACCACTTTGGACGCTTGATTTGTAGGATCAAATTCATAAAGCGAACCTTTATCAGTTCCGGACCCTCGAGTCGGCTTTAACAACTTCGCTGAGAATTTTATCTGAGGGATTGTACTTCCAAAGAGCACTGTTATTTGACCCAATGTACAGAATGTTATTTAATACTGCTGAAGAGGAATAATCATTTAAAGGAATTTCGCCGATGGTTTCCTGTTGTCCAGTTTTAGGTGAAAAACTGTGAAGGGTGCCGTCTACCAATCCAAAGTATAATAAGTCGCCAAGTGCAGAAAGTGTGTAGACTGCGGAGTTAGCTTTAGCAACTTCTTCGAATTTTGGTGTGACTGCTGTAGTCGCTAATGCCAATGTCACTAGCGAGAGCAGGCAAGTAAGCAAATGCGTTGCATTCTTCATTTTAATTATGGTTTTTCAGGCGGCTGCGATGAAGGTGAACTTGAGTTTCTAAAGGAAAACGTAAATAGGAAATTAATTATTTTACATGTATGGGTACTGGATAGATATTAGTAATAGCGGTATTTGCATACTTGTTTTTGCCTTTGAAAATATCATTCGGCCATGATCAGATTTTGAGGTAGGCCTACATTGCTATGGAGTTAAATTATTTCTTTAATTTCTATTAATTTAGTTTATGCTAGACGGATATGGAACAAGTTTGTATGAAATTGTGGAGTAAATGGTATATCTCATAACTGCTTAAAGTCTGTTGATAATTGAAAGATGATGTAATAAGTGGTATTAAAGTATCAACAACAAAAAATCTCGATGGGTGGCAAAATTGGGACACTCCAAAATTAAGCGTTGAAAGTCGCCTTAATCCTCTCCGCAGTGAGTGCATGAGGGGTTTGTTCTTAGCTGTAATGGTCGGTACATATATCTCGGGCTTAGTCCATGGTAGGACCTGAGCCGGCAAATAGTGGTTGACATGGACCTGGGGGTGTCTAGTAGTTTCATAAACCATGGCTTCCGAGGGGGGTATGTTTGAATGGACTCTTTGAAATCTAGATGTCACTGCTGGACGTAAAAAATATGGAAATGGGGAAAGTACTCCTGCCTTGGTAACTGTACTTGTATTTGATATCCACTGATTTACATACTTGGAAAATATAAATCTATTACTTTGTATATATGTGTTGAATAACGTTACTATTTCGGGCTGGATGAGTTGATATTAATGTGCAACATTGCTAAAGTATTGTTGATTTTAAGTGCTACCACTAAGTTCTTTAGGTACTAAGCTTCGACCATCAGAAAAAATGCAAAGTAGCCCCGCCCCGCCAGATGAGTTGATGCTAATATGCTACATAGTAAAAGTATTTTTCATTTTTATTATTTCAGTAGTCAGGTAGGCTACCATTTTCGCAATTTTCACATGTTATTCCTACAAAGTAGCATAGCAGCTGCAACAGTCCTGAATGAAAGGATTTACCAATTAATCGCAAGGATTTCCCTTTGCAACAGAACTAACTTCTACAACAGTTTTATGATCTATTAAATGCACTGTACGATTTTTTTTTTCATTTTCATTACTTTGTGGCTGAGCTGAGTTAAAATTTTTTTTATAGGTATAGTGAGATTAGGGCCTAAATGACCCCCTCTTACTGTACATATCAACGATGGTTTAATTAGTATTATATTATCATATTATGTTAGTAAATATTGAACTACATTCTAACTGAATATCAGCCACACCTTCTTTGGGAAAATTACCGTAATGCATTATTATTTTTATATTATTGTACAGTAGGTGATATAAAAAATTAAAAAATCTATTATTATTATGTATTGGATTTTGTGAATACATGCTTAGTGTCCAAGGAATACTGGGCAAGGAAAAGAAAGGAGAAGAAAGTTTATAAAACAGGATAGGCTATTTTTCAATCTCTGTCATAAATCTAGTAGCATTACTAAAGATCAAACGATAACCTGAAAATGTTATTTTCAAAAATCACTAAGATAGGAGTTAGCCAACTTACCTTACTGTTCAAGGGAAGGCAGTGGAAACAAGTGTGAAGATTTAGCCTTTTTCGGCGATACTTATACACACGGAGTATGAATGGATGCATTGTTATCACGAGAATCATTACGTTATCATGATAATCACATAAACAACGTCGAAAATCAATGAATGGGTCTCGGGGCAAAAGACCAAAAGGCAACCCCCCCCCCACTCCCCCGGTCCCCCGGCAGGAACGGATCCAGCCCATTTGTGGGGGGGGGGGAGTTGTCGAACTAGGAGAAACCTAAGTAGTATCGATTATATTAGAGCGTAAACAATTAACTAACAATAGATTTTCTAAATGTTTTGGATTAGGATTTTATTTTTAGGTGGGGCAAAAGGTTTTGACGCCAGTAGCCCGATCATGGCGATAATAATACCGGGGTTAACATAACACCATGTCACGTGATTGTATTAATTCAATTGTTTAAAATAAATGAACCATAAAATTTCCGAATTTTTTAAATTGCGAAGAACTGACGCGACGCTGCCGCAGAAAATAAAAGTATAAATAGCAAATATCACACATATCGCCATAGATATAAAATTATAATGAACAAGTTTTAATTTTAAAATACATGCAGAATTATAAATAATTCGTCTAAATCTGAGGCAGAAAAATTGATAAACTCACCAAAAATATGGCCCAAGATCATTCAATTGTTTAAATAGACACAATTTGAATTTCCCGCGCTCAGCACTCTTGCGACGATTACCAACTTCAAAAATTAAAAAATTCTGAAATGAGGTTCTGTAGGGACAGTTTTGGTCACTAGTTTCGCTGACGACAAACCGATATCCATATTATTCAAAATGGCCGCCGTTTGCACGCGAAAACTAAGCTCTTAGCATCTAATTAATGCTTTTAATATTTTTACTATGCCTGGACCTTATTTCGCTGCATATAATTTAATATATATATTCTCCATGATTTATAGAAAAATATCACTTTAAAATAATACGTAATTAAAAATCATTTTAAAATAGTATTGAGGCTTATGGAAAAATCAACGCTTTGATATCATTGCAACTGGTGCTGCCATCTACAAAATGACGCCACAAATGAACCCCATTTGCTGTTCATTTACATTAAACAATTCAATTAACTCCGGTAGGTTGTCTTAGTAATGGAAACAATAAAAAGTCTTTATTTATTTATATTTAATAACATCACGTGACATGGTATTATATTTTAACCCCGTTATTAAAATCCCCATGATCGGGCTGCAGGAATTATTTATAATTCTTAATAATATATGAATTCAAAACTAAAACTTGTTTACGTTTAAGGCGATATGTGCTTATCTTTGCTGTTTCTATTTTATACTGCAGCGTCGCATTAGTTCAGTTCATCAGTATTGCCAACATCAAGAATTAAAAAATTCTGATATTTACTGTTCATCTAGTTTAAGCAATTGAATTAATACCATCAAGTGACATGGTATCATATTAACCCAGGTATTAAAATCGCTTGCTGCTGATCGTATCCGGAGCAAGTTAATTTTTAAAAATTCCTGGTTAGAAGCCTATGAAAATGGTAAAGAGTGAAATAAAATCATACAAAATCATAGTAGTAGGATGAAACCCATTGAAAATGGAAGATAATAAGATAAAATGAAAGGAGAAATAAATTAATTACGGGTAATCTGGGGAGGGAAGTAGGCGGGGATGAGTTTTTAAGGGTGAAATATTTGCAATAAATACAAGTCCTATGGAAAAACGTTCAGTGACAAAGTTGTAGGTAGGCTAATAAAAAGATCTGCAACTTTTGAAATTACACATACAAAAAGCTCACCAAGTTTTTTAAAAAATCGATATTTTGATGTAAGATTTTTCGATTGAAAATTATGGTGCTTTTTGGATATATAGTCGAAATAGGCGAAAAATCAATACATATTTTAATTTTAAAAAATTACAGTGTAAGCTTACCTATTTAGAACATAAAAAGTTTTCACCAAATTTCAGGATGGTGCTTTTTGGATATTTAGCCGAAATAGGCGAAAAATCAATACATATTTTAGTTTTAAAAAATTTCAGTGTACCTATTTAGAACATAAAAAGTTTTCACCAACTTTCAGGATTTCTGTTTTTGTGTAAAAGGTAAAAAAAAAACAATAACTTGTTTTTTTTCTATTTTTCACATAAATTTTGAGGTTATGTGAAAAAAGTGTAAACACACTAGGTGTTATTAATGTTATTACCTACAACTTCGCCATTAACATTTTTCCATAGTACTTGTAGTTTTGTCGGAAATCAAGATACAGTTTGCCGTATTTCAACCTTAAAAACTCACCCCCTCCTACTTCCCGACCTTAGATCGCTCGTATTTTTTTCACTTTTGTCGTATCGTTTCTAATGGGTTCCATTTGATAGTAATTTAGACTATTTTGGTTTCAAAAATTATCTACGCTAAACTGCAATGTCTAATCCAATGAGCATAGCGGTTTATTTCATTTCATTTCATTTTTTGTCTTTTTTTGGGCCTCTTTAGCGGCGTCCACACTATGCCGCGTTGGCTGTTGGCATTTGGCAATACCAACGCGGCAAATCTGATTGTTAGCCGCCCGTCCACACCGAGCGTTGGCATTCAACCGCAAAATGTTCGCCGAGGAGGTTGTACACTGAAACTGAACCCACACTAACCACTCTCGCTGACTTCCTCTGCTGGAGACCGACACTTTATTTGTAATTTAGTGATTTGCCGCGGCAAACCGTTGGCTCAGTGGCACATGCCAACGGCCACATACACATTACATTGGCGTTGGCCGTTGGCGTCATAGAGTGGACGCCGCTTTAGGCAGCGTGGGCTGTGAGGCCGTGACCAAACATTGCTATCCGGCATTGACTGCCCTCAACCAGCTGACTAAGATCGAGTCTTAAATTTTATTTGGGCTATTTGTAGGCCATGCGTTTCAGACGAACACAAAAAGGAATTAGTTTCGCACATAGAATTATAGGTAAGGTCTACCGAATAATTCCATAAGGAAAACTAATTTTCTTATCTCTAATCTGATCGTTAACATCCAGCATCGGCATGAAAATGATTATTATGAAAGATTTATAGCAAATAGGTAGCAAGACAAAGAAGCACAATGAAGTGGCTCGGCTTACACACTTATAGATATGAGCAATTACTTGAAAAATTCACTTTTTTCCTTGTCCAGTAACCCCGAACAAGGTGCAATGTTATTGAATAATTTTTAAGATAATAATGAAATTATCAAACACAACATTCCGATTTAATCGTGTGACGTTACCATGTTCCCCAAGTGGTTCGGAATCCACTATAATCAGGAGGTCCACCCTGTTAGTCAACTCCCCTTTCCCCGAGGTGAAAGAGTCTGCCCTTAGGGTGCCTCAAGTTAACAAACAGACTCACTCCCCCCGCCAGGCTGACAGGGTTGCTTAAAGCAGAAATGCTGAAAGCAGGCGTTAGAAACAACAATAAAAATATTTCTTTTATTTCTTTTTAACTATTGGCGGAAAATCTCAAAAATTCTGGGGGGGGGCTAAGTCCCTAAGAAAATTAAAAAAAAAAAAAAAAAAAAAAATCTTCCAGAAGCCTCGCCCAACACATTCAAATAAAAATGTCCTGGCAAGTTCACGTAAGATTAAAACAGCAACACTCAGTGGCGTAACGATAGGTTTTCGAAGGAGTGAAAACCGTTCTCATACATACAGCTTTTAAATTATTAATGATCTTAGTGTCTTCTGCGCAGGAGCCCGAGGGTTCGGGAGACCTGAAGGGGGCCCGGTGGAGGTGGTCCCAGACCTCATAAAAGGGGGAGGCACTTGTGAGTGCCCTAACAATAGGTTTTCGATAATTTGGCGCCCCTCGACACATTTTCATAAAAGTGCAGAAAAGAGGGAAAGCCGTTCTCATGGACGCACGCAGCTTTTAAATTAATGACGTTAGTGTCATCCTTTGTGCAGAGCCAGAGGGTTTGGGAGACCTGAGGGGGGGGGGGGGAGTAAACAGACCTGAAATAGTTTGATTTTACGCATTTTGGTCGCAGTAGCTTTCAGATTTTACAGGCAATTACAACAATTTCGAACAAAGGGGGCGCGGGGGTCTCCCTCGGGTGAAAAATTTCGAAAAATAGGGCTCAAATAGAGGGGTTTTACGCATTCTGCGTGCAGTAACACTAGGATTTTAGACGCAAATAATATAACTGCTTTCCAAAGGGGAGGAGGGGCAATTGCCCACAGTGCCGGTCGCTGCGTCCGTCTCTGGAGCCCGGGAGTCTCTCTCGGGTGAAATTTGGCTTGTAATAGTGAGATTGTACGCATTTTGATACTAGTAACGTTTGGATTTTATTGTCTGTGAAAATAACTGGACAAGGGGGGTGCAGTCGAATATACTGTATGTGCTCGAATTGACACTCAACTTGTTTTATTTTATTAATGCTTGTCCTAAACGGATGTTATTGTTTTTTCTTTGAAAAAAAAAACTGACTATTTAAAGAATCAATGATATTTTTTTGAATGCTCATTTTAGCCGTTTCTTGAGAAAAATTAGATGTACAGTTCATAAGACCTACCTGTCGTCTGGTGCGTAGTGCCAGGGGCCGTATATTGTATTTAACCACACATACTGATAAATAAAGCAATACGTTATACGTTATCATGTAGCCCTTACGTAACTAAGTTGCCCCCCCCCCCCAATTCATTATGTTGTCCCTTGTCCCTTAAATGCTTAAGTTGTCCCTAAGTTATAATGTGGTATTAATGTTTTGTGTCTTAATATAATATAAGGTATTTGGTACCATCCTATAAGCTTATATATAATTCCCCTCTCATAAGTCCACTCTGAATACTCTAATCTATAGAAGGCCCCAATTAGTGGTATTCGGAGTGTGACACGAGTGAAATTAATTCCTAACCATTCCAAAATATAAAAAAAATTCACAAGTCAATGTTCATGTTTTCACTTCTGCTGGCACACCCGGAGTGCACCCGGTTCTTCAATTCTTTTTTCTATAACTCTAATAATTATTAAACGTCTACTATAGATCGCAAAACTACACACACATTATTATTAATAAAAGTTGTTCTTCAAATCTTATTCTGGTGCCATTGTTTCAGGTAAGCACCTAGTGTATTCAGTGGCGCATAGGTTTTCGAAGGGGGGAGGGGAGGTTTCATTTTCCTATTTTTATAGGAAAATGGGAGAGCCGTTCTCATAAACGCACGCAGCTTTTGAAATAACGACATTAGTGTCCTTTGCCCAGGTTAATGGGGGAAAAAATAGGCCTGAAATAGCTAAATTTTAAGCCTTTCAATAGCAGGAACGTTTAGATTTTACAGGCGAGGGATATCACTGAACATGGAATTTTTTACGCTCTAATTTTATCAATACTAGTACTTATGTTTCTTATAGTTTACCTACAACTCCCCCCCCCCCAATGGGCTGGATCCGTCCCTGCTGGGGGGGGGGGGGGTTGCCTTTTGCCACGAGACCCATTGCTTTTCGACGTTGTTTATGTGATTATCATGATAACGTAATGATTCTCGTGATAACAATGCATCCATTCAAACTCGGTGTGTATAAATATCGCCGAAAAAGGCTAAATCTTCACACTTGTTTCCACTGCCTTCCCTTGAACAGTAAGGTAAGTTGGCTAACTCCTATCTTATTAGGGGTTTTCACAGTGTTGGTGTTATCGAGTTATACCTAGTTAACTGTGTTATATCCAGCTAAGTTAACACACCGATAACCCGATAACCAGCTAACCAGCGTGCTGTCCTAAACCCACTTCCAAGTTGGTTAGCGTGTTATTTACCTTGCTATAGCTCAGGTTTGACCACCGCCATATTTGTATATTTGTTTTTGTCGATTGATTTTTTTTTTTTTTTTTTTTTGGCGTCGGCGATGGGAAGCCATTCAGCCACTAATGTGCCGCAGTCTTAAATAGCTTTTTTACTGTTTTTTAAAAAATTATGAAGAGCAAAATATATTGTTGGGCTGGATGTTGTAGATTGAAAGGTCTGACTATGGAATTTGGGAGGCAATTAAGGAGGACTGTACGTTGTGCTGAGTGTGATGGGCATTCTAATATAATATGCTGTAGGGTTTCAGTTGACCCCGGACAAGTGTCGCACATGCCACTGGGGTCCCTCCCTATCTTCTACAAGTACCTCTTCGTGACCCCGTGGCCACTTCTCAGTCTTGTAATGGTCGTATAAAATTGTTTTCGTGAGTGGTGACTGGTAACCTTTAAACCACGGAGAAAATGATATTTTTGGGATGATCTCCTTATACTGAACCCCAGCTGGGTAACTGGAGAATAGTCGATTGATTTGAAACACGCGTTTAAAATTTTGTAGTATTTAAATTTATTTGTATAATCTATTATCACAAGCAATTGCCGTAAATACTTAAAATTATAATAAGTATGTAAATCAGTGGATATCAAATACAAGTACAGTTACCAAGGCAGGAGTACTTTCCCCATTTCCATATTTTTTACGTCCAGCAGTGACATCTAGATTTCAAAACATCAGGCGCAGGTCAGTTTTATAAGTCCATTCAAACATACCCCCCTCGGAAGCCATGGTTTATGAAACTACTAGACACCCCCAGGTCCATGTCAACCACTATTTGCCGGCTCAGGTCCAACCATGGACTAAGCCCGAGATATATGTACCAACCATTACAGCTAAGAACAAACCCCTCATGCACTCACTGCGGAGAAATGTACCTCAAAACCTGATCATGGCCGAATGATATTTTCAAGGGCAAAAACAAGTACGCAAATACCGCTATTACTAATATCTATCCAGTACCCATACATGTAAAATAATTAATTTCCTATTTACGTTTTCCTTCAGAAACTCTAGTTCACCTTCATCGCAGCCGCCTGA
Organism: Psococerastis gibbosa; assembly: GCA_963971405.1. NCBI lineage: Eukaryota > Metazoa > Arthropoda > Insecta > Psocodea > Psocidae > Psococerastis > Psococerastis gibbosa. Next base: position 40,453,148 of record OZ020489.1, on the reverse strand, counting down.
AAAACCATAATTAAAATGAAGAATGCAACGCATTTGCTTACTTGCCTGCTCTCGCTAGTGACATTGGCATTGGCGACTACAGCAGTCACACCAAAATTCGAAGAAGTTGCTAAAGCTAACTCCGCAGTCTACACACTTTCTGCACTTGGCGACTTAATATACTTTGGATTGGTAGACGGCACCCTTCACAGTTATTCACCTACAACTGGACAACAGGAAACCATCGGCGAAATTCCTTTGAATGAGTATTCCTCTTCTGCGGTATTAAATAACATTCTATACATTGGGTCAAATAACAGTGCTCTTTGGAAGTACAATCCCTCAGATAAAATTCTCAGTGAAGTTGCCCAAGCCGATTCGGGGGTCCAGCGAGTTACATCATTGAATGGCAAAATATATTTCGGAACTGATCAAGGTTCGCTTTATGAATTCGATCCGACAAATCAAGCGTCCAAAGTTGTCGCTAATGTAAAATCAAGTGTAACCGGTCTTGGGGCAGTGGATAAGGTCAGTAAAGTGTACATTGGTACTTATGATTATAAATTATATGAATTTGACCCAACAACTGGACAGACCAAACTGCTGTTCCTTACAGATGGTAAAATATTTGCCATAGTGGAATTGAATGACGAAGTATATCTTGTTAATGACGAACGATTTCTCTTAAGATATATTCCAGAAACGGGAGCGCGTGGAACTTTGTGCTTCTTCTCTGGCCTGAACGATTGGCCCAGGGCATTGACCACTTATAATGGTCAAGTATATCTCGGACTGTTCTCTCCACAAAAACTGTGGAGATATGATCCTAATCGGGAAAGTGACAGCTGTGTTGCCATAACGGGTACTAAAGACGGAGTTTTTGCCCTGACAACACTAGACAACAAAGTATACGCTGCTACTGGTTCAAGTGTTTACGCATATTATGAACTTTAGCAAGGCTAAGTAACTCCACCTACTCAAACTTACTGTATCAGTAATCCCTAGCTACTGTATACGAGTATATCAATTTTATTAATAAAAAAAATAAAAATAATTAAACTGCGTATTTGTTTATTCGGCGTTTGTAGTATTTCCTTTCATCTACAACTGTAAATATCATCGATATTTGGCACCTGCCTCTTTTGTTTTGTTACTGAATATTATGACACCTGCAGGCTGAACATGGCGATCGGTATTACTTTAATCCTGGGATTAAAACTGTACACAAACAAGGGTATTAAATAAACCCCGTGAAAGCTGTGCAGCCATAACGGATACTAAAGGCGGTGTTTTTGCCCTGACAATACTAGACAACAAAGTATACTAGTATATTATGAACTTTAGCAAGGCTATGTAACTCAACCTTCTCAAACATGCGGTATCAAAATCACTAGCCAATGTATGCGAGTATATCAATTATATTAATAATAAAAATTAAACTGTATGAGGCATGCATGTTCATTGTTAATATTATTTCTCTCATCTGCAGCTGTAAATGTCATAGACATTTGGCACTTGCCTCTTTTGTTTTGTTACTTTATATTTTGTCACCTGAAGTTGGAAAGCATCGTTAGAATGTCTCCGCAGAAAAATTAATTTGTAGTAATTTTTCATGAAAATTGAGTCTTTTTTGGCCCCCCAGAACAAAGCTTTCAAGGGGTACGTTACCTTTTTGGTGTTTTTACAAGTAATAACGAATACAATATAAGTATATACGTGAATTTATAGAAAATTGTTTAACCTACTTTTGAGAAAAAAATTGTTTTTAGCCCTACTTGGAGTTTTTGGATGGCAAAACCCCCAAAAATATAAAAAATAACCCGCGATATGATTTTTTTAACCGAGGCCTACATGAAAAATGTCATACAAATCCACCGAGTATATAGTTTGCCCACAAATCGACGAGCCAGACATACCTTTCGTAAAAACTCTCTTTTTGGGTTCCTGAGACCTCACAACGTCTAAATCCGTCGAAATGTCGGAATCAAAAATTTCAATCATCACAAAGCTTTTCTTTTTCTAAGGTATACATAGGAAAGCAATAAGCAATGTTTGGAAATTACACCAAGTGTCAGCAGTAAAAGTATTATCCGGAGATTAAAATCTGAAAATTTTGGATGCGATACCAAAATATTGAAAGTCGATAAACTGAAGATGCTTATATTTGCCATGAGATGTTCCGTTACCTCAATCACCATCTAGATGACATATACTGTGGATAGAATCAAAATATATACCTTGATTGGACGACAGTTGACCGACTGGGTTGGTCCGCTGAATTTTTGGTCCCGGCCTGTTCAGAACATCCGAATTTCAGTGTTTTCCATTTATTTGGGAAATTTGACTTTTAAAAACCTTACAAAGTGTAAGGTATCAAAATGCTTACGGCAGAGGGCCTACTATGGCGCTTAGTATTAACTTAGTTCTACACAACAATTTCGAATTGCTCTATATACATTATATTGCATGTATATATATATGTATATATATATTGTATATACTAAACACTGACGTTAAGTTAAATTTGGTTGAAGAGATAACTTCCTTGTTATAGCTGAAATGAGAGGATATAAAAAAACTGGACTTGGTGGTATTCGAACCCAAAATTATAAGTGGAGGATATAGAAGGCACTGTACTCGTCGGGCTTGTGATCCAGCGGTTAAGAAGAATGAAGATGCCCCGGATAGGCGTGGATCGTGGGTTCGAATCTCGCCAAGTCCAGTCTTTTCTGTGTCCTCAAATTTCGGCTACTTTCCATTCTAAAATTATCTTTTCTAAATTGTTTCACCCCGGGTAAAAATTAAAAATAATCGCTATAGCAGGCCCGCAACACTGTAAACTGTGCAGTATACGGTCCTCAGAACTTGGCTTCGCTGATGAACGCTGCTGAGCTGCCTAGTACAGCTGCTAATTAGAAGTTGAGCTTCCGGTAAAGTGCATTGTTTTGCCCGCAGCGCTGCATGATTGCTTCCTGTCGCCGCTCACTACTGCCTTAGGCCTGTCTGCATTCCTGCTGCTAATATCCGTCCAACTTTAGCTGACTTCCGGTCTGAAAAGTTCATGGTTGAATAAGCTGTAAGCCTTTGATGAGGGAAATGAACGGAATAAAAACAAACTAATCAAAAATGCCCAATGAGGGACTGATCTATTCGGGATGTAATAAGCAAACATGACCGCCAGCCGCGTTTTCCCCTACCAGGATTTAAGAAAAAATTGTTTTGGCACACTCGAATGTCCGATCTCCCTTTGTATGGAACTCTAATCCGAGCTGTGATTACCTAGAGCTTGTCAGAACAGCAGTCTACAAGGTCCAGTTCGGCATGATATCGCCAATATTCCAATATTCGGTAGGAAAGGCATTTAAAGCAGAAGATCGGAAAGGGGTGTTACATATGATCTTCTCACATTCCTACTTTATCTTTGCCCATGGATGAATCAGTGGCGGATCCAGCCCTTTTCTTGGAGGGGAGAGGGGTTATTGTGGATCAAAACAGAGAAATACAAAATATATATATATCAATGAATGAATTAATGAAAAATGTCTTAATACTAGGCGAGCTTTAGCTCCGGATGGCTCCTCAACCTATTTTGTTTTACATATTATTTTACACATTCATAGGAATCATATTTTTCCTGTAAAAAAGACAACAAAAAGAAATATAAAAAAAATATTAGTCCAACAAATCAGGCACTCATTCATTCACTCTCACTTCACTCCCCAGAAACTGATGGCAGGCTCTCCTAAATCTCCTCAAATTATTCTGTGTCTTAGTTTCTTCTGGCAAGAATTTGGTTAGAAGTATCGATTAAATTAGTGTAATTAGGGTAATATATATTATTTTTTTTTTTTGGGGAGGGGGGGAGGCAGCTACCACCTGCCCTGTATCGTCCATGGGTTGCATGCTATTCAAAAGTGATTGTTGAATTATTAACATGGTTCCCTGTAATATTTGTATAGGCCTAAACGTTTCACTTTTATCATGATTGTCTACTAAATTTTTTGTTTAATTATAACAGCCAAATTCGGTATGGCTGATTTGCATATTAAGATTAGGTACCTACTAACAGTCGAGATGATAATACTAGCTATGATTTATCTGATATCTTACGCATTGATTACTGATCTTTACAGATAACCGGTTAAAAATTCATCCATTGTTACCCAGTTATTAGCCAGCAATAACACGTGTACGTGTCACGTGTACGTGACACGTGTCATAGTCTGGAGTGCGGTGAAGCCAGAAAGGTACTCAACCTTACCAAGGTCTTGCTAAGACTGCCGGCTGTTCATAGCAGCAGCAGTGTTGGTGTGATCTTTACAAATCTTGGTTTATATAACAAGATAAATACGGAGGACTGGAGGATCTTGAACTGTAGCAAAAATGAAAGAGGGGTGACCATAGTTGCTACAGTTACCGAAAGAGACCTTGCAGTTCTCAAAGAAAAACAATTGAAACTGTACCTGGGCTTTGGACAGTATCAAGTTAAAGTACTGGGAAAGCGAACGGCTGACTTGAAGGGAGATGAAATTTCTTCAGATAAACCTCCAACATAAGAGGTTAGCCGTTGCGAATCTTATGAGGAAGCTACAAGCCAGTCACTACGATGTGGTTCTTATACAAGAACCATGGGTAGTGAGAGGCAGGGTAGCAGGCCTTAATACTAATGGAGGAAAGCTAATATACAGCACAAACTGTACGGTAGCAGAGCCTCCAAGAGCTTGTTTAATAATAAACAAAAACTTGAAATTTTTACTGTTGCAAGAATACTGTACCAGAGATCTTGTAGCAATTAAGGTCAAGACTTCGGATAGGGAAGTAACAATAGCTTCTGCCTATTTTCCGCACAACTCTGATGGCTTACCCCCTACGGAAGAAGCAAAGAGGCTAATCATCGCAACCAGAAGCAGAGGAGAACAGCTAATTCTTGGATGCGATGCCAATTCACATCACACAGTCTGGGGAAGTACAGACTGTAACAAGAGAGGTGAGTCATTACTTGAATTTATTTTATGTAATAACCTAGCTGTTATGAATGTAGGAAACAAACCAACATTTATAACGGCTGTAAGGCGTGAGGTACTAGATGTAACCCTGTGCACCATGCAGATTGCTTCTCTGGTGGAAGACTGGAGTGTGCTGGAGCAGCCATCTATGGCAGACCACCAGTACATTGGTTTTTCCATTGGAGAGGGGGGTGAGATGCATGAGAGTACATTTAGAGATCCAAACAAAACCAACTGGAATAGTTATCGAGATGATCTAAAGAACCAGTTGAAAGTAACTCCATTAGAGAGTCTAAACTCATATGAAGATCTTGATATAAGAGTGGAACTCTTACAGAATGCTATCATGAAATCATATGAGAAAAACTGCCTGCCATAGACCGTTAAAACAAAGAGAGAGGTGAGATGGTGGAACGAGGAACTCAGTGGACTGAGGAAACAGGTGAGAAGGCAGTTTGTTATCGCAAGAAGAACAAACTGTTGGGCCAGTTATCACAGTCTATTGACAATCTATAATAAAAAGATTCGTGCGGCTAAAAGGACTTCGTGGAATAGGCACTGTGAAGCGGTAAACTCTACTGCAGAAGTAGCCAGATTACACAGAATCCTTAAAAGCAGCCACTGCAACCCTGTAGGTACAGTTCGGAGACCAGATGGGGGCCAGACAACATCTGGAGAAGAAACATTAAGTGTACTACTAGAATGTCATTTTCCAGAATCAAAAAATTTGAAAGACGCAAATCTGGCTGAATATGAGAGAGCTAGAAGGTGCGACTGGAACTATGCTAGGCGGGTTATAACTCAACATCATGTTAGATGGGCGATTAACTCGTTTCAGCCAATGAAAGCCCCGGGACTGGATGGTATATTTCCTAGACTTCTTCAAGAGGGAAGAGAAATAATTATTCCAGTCCTGACGGACATATACATATCAAGTCTAGCACTAGGATATGTCCCCAAGGCATGGGTCAGAGCGAAAGTGATCTTTATTCCTAAACCGGGTAAAAAGTCATATGCGGAAGCAAGTTCGTATAGACCAATATGCCTTAATTCATTCATGCTTAAAACTATGGAAAAAATTCTTGATAAAGAAATAAGAAAAATCTTGAAGAGGAACAATGATCTTCATGAAAATCAATTTGCATACAGACCAGGAAGATCAACTGAGGCTGCACTACACATGCTAGTCAGCAAGGTTGAAAAATCCTTGGAATGTAAAGAAATTGCTCTTGCAACATTCATGGACATAGAGGGTGCCTTCAACAACACTACCTATAGCTCAATGATAAGAGCAGTTAGGGAAGCTGGAGTTAAAGGTACAACTTGTCGATGGATAAAAAATATGCTCTATCGTAGAGAACTACAGGCCTCGTTGTTTGATACCGAGAAGGTAGTGTTGGCGACCAAAGGATGCGCTCAGGGGGGTGTTCTCTCACCTCTACTGTGGAATCTGGTGGCCGATAGACTTTTGGTAACTCTGAATGGGGAGGGACTGTACACACAAGCCTTTGCGGATGACTTTGTCATAGTGGTGGTGGGTAAATTCATCGCTACTGTGATGGAACTAATGCAAAGAGCTATTAAAATAGTAGAGAATTGGTGTCTGGAAGAATCCCTTAGAGTTAATCCTGCCAAAACTCACATTATCCCATTCACTCGCCAACAAAGGGTGAGTGATAGGGAACCTCCAATACTATTTGGAGAACAACTCAAATGGGCGAAGGAAGTCAAGTATTTGGGGGTCACTTTAGACCGGACTCTTACTTGGAATGCCCATCTAAAGTCTAGAGTAATCCAAGCGAAAAACTGCATGTTTGCATGCAGGAGAGCGATTGGGAAAACTTGGGGGATAAGGCCTAGAATGACTTACTGGCTATATACGGCTGTCATAAGGCCTATAATCTCATATGCTGCTGTAGTTTGGTGGCAGAAGGCAAATCAAACCACAGCGAAATTAACACTAAATAGTGTGCAGAGGTTGGCTTGCATAGGAATAACAGGTGCAATGTCTACCACTCCCACTGACGCCCTAGATACCCTTCTGGATCTCCCATCATTAAATTTATTTATTATGGGGCAGGCCAGAATGAGTGCGTACAGATTGGAGCAAGGAGGACTCTGGGAAAATTCCCTCAGAGGACACTGTGCTATAAAAAACTCAATTACTGAGGAAGGCATTAGTATGCCATCTGATCAGATGTTGCCTGAATATGACTTTAGGAGGCCCTTCGAATCCAGAATCTTAACTCGAGAAAGCTGGACGGAGGGTACGCTGAGCCAGGAGGCTGGCACACTGGTATGGTTTACTGATGGCTCTAAGACAGCAAATGGTACGGGTGCGGGAATTAACGGGGTGAACCCAGTTAAGTCCATCAGCATAAGCCTGGGAAAATTTTGCACGGTTTTTCAGGCTGAAGTCTGTGCCATTGCTGAGTGCTTAAGGGAAATTCTGAGAATGGAATATGAGAATAAGACCATTCACATTTTTTCTGATAGCCAGGCAGCTATTAAAGCTCTGGATTCTTACTGTACTAAATCAAAGTTAGTACGGGATTGTAAACAGCTCCTACTCAGAGTAAGTAAAAATAATAAACTTAAGTTGGAGTGGGTGCCGGGGCACTCTGGAGTAGAGGGAAATGAACGAGCCGATGCACTAGTAAATATAGGTTCGGACTCAATATTTGTTGGACCAGAGCCAACCTGTGGTATATCCTATGGAAGTGTACGCACTATAGTTGACAGATGGATCCAGACCAAGAAAATTGAATCCTGGCACAATATGACAGAAAAACGAAGTCTAAAAAGACTTGGAATAAAACCATCAAAAAAACTTACCCAAAATTTGCTATTACTTGGCAGATTAGAAATAAGGAATATTGTTGGTTTGCTCACAGGGCACTGCCACCTAAGGCATCATCTGTATAAACTCAAAGTCCACACGGGCAGTAGAGAATGTAGATGGTGTGAAATGGAGGACGAAACAGCAGAGCACGTTCTCTTAGAATGTGAAGCTCTGGCCAAAAACCGTTTCAGGATACTGGGAATACCAGGGTCAGAAACGAAGACGATTCGTGAAGATCCAGTAGGAAAAACCCGCTCTTTCATCAAGAAAGTGGGTATATTCCAGACATGAATCTCCATGACAAAGCGGCTGCAATAGATCTCAAAGGTCGACGCAACGAACCTTACCTTAAGGAGGCACCGCAAAAAAAAAAAAAAAAAAAAAAAAAAGGTCCAGTTCGGCATGATATCGCCAATATTCCAATATTCGGTAGGAAAGGCATTTAAAGCAGAAGATCGGAAAGGGGTGTTACATATGATCTTCTCACATTCCTACTTTATCTTTGCCCATGGATGAATCAGTGGCGGATCCAGCCCTTTTCTTGGAGGGGAGAGGGGTTATTGTGGATCAAAACAGAGAAATACAAAATATATATATATCAATGAATGAATTAATGAAAAATGTCTTAATACTAGGCGAGCTTTAGCTCCGGATGGCTCCTCAACCTATTTTGTTTTACATATTATTTTACATATTCATAGGAATCATATTTTTCCTGTAAAAAAGACAACAAAAAGAAATATAAAAAAAATATTAGTCCAACAAATCAGGCACTCATTCATTCACTCTCACTTCACTCCCCAGAAACTGATGGCAGGCTCTCCTAAATCTCCTCAAATTATTCTGTGTCTTAGTTTCTTCTGGCAAGAATTTGGTTAGAAGTATCGATTAAATTAGTGTAATTAGGGTAATATATATTATTTTTTTTTTTGGGGGAGGGGGGGAGGCAGCTACCACCTGCCCTGTATCGTCCATGGGTTGCATGCTATTCAAAAGTGATTGTTGAATTATTAACATGGTTCCCTGTAATATTTGTATAGGCCTAAACGTTTCACTTTTATCATGATTGTCTACTAAATTTTTTGTTTAATTATAACAGCCAAATTCGGTATGGCTGATTTGCATATTAAGATTAGGTACCTACTAACAGTCGAGATGATAATACTAGCTATGATTTATCTGATATCTTACGCATTGATTACTGATCTTTACAGATAACCGGTTAAAAATTCATCCATTGTTACCCAGTTATTAGCCAGCAATAACACGTGTACACGGTACCCAATGCTGGGAGGTAAGCATCGATATATTTATGGTCCAAAACTTAGAAAGTCACGCCCAGAAATGCCTCGATAAATAAATAAATACATATTATGTATATCTTCGATGGTCAGTTGATGGTAACGTGCTTGCAGTGCTTGCACATATGCGAGTCTTTACACGCCATGCGATTGGAGACGCGTCTACTAGGTACTAACCTACAGAGGCGATTGAAGAGGACAATCGGATACATTCATTAAATTGTTTGCATGCGATTAACCTTTTAGAGAATGATAGAAGAAAATCTGTCAAATTATACAATCAAGAAATCAATAACTAATCACACGGATAATCCTACGCCCCCCGGGAGTGCGAGTCGGACACTCAGACAAAGGTTCCTATAACCTATATACATGTATACACCGCAGGCACATTCGCAATGCAATGGCAGGCCCCTGGAATCCCCGAAGGTTTAACCAGGCTTCAATGACAAGGTTGCAGGGTGGTTGTGCTCGCGCTAGTCTCTACATGCTATACGATCGAACGAGTGTCGTAACTCAACACAGGTACTAACCTACAGAGGGGACTGAAGAGGTCAATCGGATATATTCGTTGATCTTGTATGCGATTAAGCTAAAAAAAAAAATGTTAAGAGAGTTCTACTAGCCAATACGAAATGTCCCGCACTTCCATTATTATTTGAAGAGCCTTTTATATGCGTTTTATAAGCCTTTTATGTGGGTAATTGAACCTGCCGTGCCAATGACCCCATCGGTTTTCAGCCATTATTGTTTCCGAATGAATTTATTGCCTTTGGCAAACTGTTTCACGTACTCGATGTTAACCTACACCAAGTACTAGTGACAATGGGCAAACTCAGACATGCTTACCATTTACATTGTAACAGGCGTTAATGTCAATAAATCATGTCAATATGTGTTTATAAGTACGGGATTTAGAGGGAGCTGCGCTTGGTGGGCCATTTAGTCCAAAGGTTAAGACGACGCCTCGGTTAGGCGTAGATCATGGGTTCAAATCCCGCCAAGTACAGTTTTTTCGATATCTACTAATTTTGGTTAACAAAATAAAGTTAATATAATGCCAGTGTTACAATAGAAATAATGTGTTAACACTTAGCACGCGAAATATAACTTACTTAAGTCCGAGATAAAGTCTTATTCTTGTTCATCTTGCCCATGAGCCTTTTTTTTTCAGAAAATTCAAATTTTCTTCACCATTGATCTCAGCATCTTCTGTCTTTATTATCAAAATAAAGTTTGCATACCTATTGCTGACTAATTTAATACTAGTAGCCACTTTTAAAGTAGCTACGACAGTGGCCAAATCGTATTTATCTTAAATAGTCACTAATGGTGCAGCAATTAACGCACTAACAGCTTTTGGTGACTCGATTTACTATGTGCGTCAGTATGCAAACTCATCGAGCGGCTTGCTGTTAAAATATTCACCTGCTACTGGAAAAGAAGAGATGATTAGCCTCGGGATTTCAACTGATGAGTCATCCCGTTCTCTAGTGTATGGCGATGACTTGTACATTGGATCAAATGGCGGTGTACACTTTACAAATTTAACACACTAAAAGGGATCAAAGTAATAACTGCGGGTGCTGGCGGACGTATGCTAGGAATCACAATTTTGGGGGACAAAATATACTTCGGGACTAGATATGGCTACTTGTATGAATACAACCCGGCAAATGAAGAATCAGCATTAGTCGCTGCTGTTGGATCAAGTGTGTCCGAGGTGGCTGCTCTGGACAAAGTCGGTAAAGTGTACTTTGGTAATTTTGACAATAAGTTACATGAATTCAACCCATTAACTGAGAGTTCCACAGTGATTTACGTTACGGAAGGTGTAATAAGGGTCATGGTTCAATTGAATGACGCTTTATATTTCGCTAATGATGAGCGACTTCTATTCAGATATGATCCCCAAACCAGATTGTGTGTTTCTTCCGTGGGGGTATTGGCTTGCCAAGTGCATTGGTCACAAGTGGAAATCAAATATATGTCGGGCTCTCAGCTCCAGGAAATTTTTTTAGGCTCAACACAAGCCAAGAAGAAGAGGCTTGTGTTGCCGTAGCTGGTACTCATTTTGGCGTGACTTCTCTAGCAACGCTGAATAGTTCAGTCTATGCAGCTGGTGAGCACATAAACGTTTTTGAATATTATGAAGATTGATGGTTGGATGCGTATCTTCAGAAAGTATCGAATTTTGCGTTCTAAACGCTTGTCAAATACAATACATGCGTCCGCACTGCATTTTACTAGTATATTGTATATTTTGAAAAAAATTACGTCTTAGAATAGAATAGAAAAAATTTTTATTACATCGTACACAGCCGTAGCCCTTATGTGTATAAATATTACATAATGTAAAGCGAAAAAACAACAACAGCAAAAATTCCTACTGTTTATAGCCTATTGTAACTTCTGATTAAATAATTTAAATTTATAAAAAAAACCTACCTAACTACCAAAGAACAACGTAATATATAAATATATCCTAACTACCATTCTTACAATAAAATTTGGTTACAAGTTCCTCTGAATAATTCCAAGCTTTGCATAAATGGATCTAAGGTGTCATGATCATTTAGTAATAAATGAGTGAGCCTGTTTATTGGAGAATTTATGGCTACGTCAATCCTGTTTTGCGGCTGGTAAAATAAGTTAAAATTTCTTGTTGGAAACTGGGGTACAATAAAATTTAGTTTGCTCAAGAAATTTTGATTGTCTTCTAGGCCATTTAATACTTTATAGATATATATGGCATCAGCAATTTTACGTCGTGTGCACAGACTCTTTGTCTTTGTCAATATTACATAAAAAACTACAAATAGGAAGTTTTTCAAGTCAAGTGTCATCATCATAAGGTCGAAACCGGTCGTGGTTTTTTAGTTTTATATGTAATATTGACAATGATATAATTTATTTTCTTAAATATGTCGCTCATGCACGAGAAAAGTGACACATTTCTAAATATTGACTTTTGAGATAATTCAAATTTTAGTTCTGACCATTTTTTAGTTTTTACTTGTAGTACTATCGAGGCCCTTAATACTTTTGAGATGTGACAATTCACTTGAAAGAGAAGAGTAATTACCACGTCAACGCCTGGAGCACATTCCGAATTATGTCAGTATTGCCAAACCCGAAGTAGTCAAACTTGACAATGGATCAGTGACAAAACGCAATCTTATGGAAACAAATTAAACTAGATATGTGACACTACATTTATAAAATTCGCTATATTTTCGTCGACATTTTTGTATAAATAACTCAATTTTGCAATTTTTTGAAATGTGTCACTTTTCTCGTGCATGAGCGATGTGTTCAAAATATTACAATGTTAAAAAGGAGACGATTTTATTTACTATATTTTATGTCCCTAAACAATGAAAAATCCTAGGTGAGCTCTAATTTCAAATTTATTTAAATAAATTGTATATTTTGTAAATATGTATCAAAAACATGACTTCAGTGGATTTTCATAACAAAATACAGCATTTCGAATACCAGGAGCTCTTTATTTTTATGATAAGTTTGGACTGTGAAGTAAAGTTATATTGTGAATAAAATGATATCATTTCGCAATGGATTCCTATACAAAAGTTCTCCATTCATACCGCCACAGCAGCTGATACTGTAGGTTTCCCCACAATAACATATACTGTATGCATGCATATCATATCCCACCATGTTCCCCTGCCAACGCTGTGCGCACTACCATGTTTGCCGCAGTTTGGAACAGGTTCTGTTCTGGTTAAATCAACATGGTAAGGCCGTTGGCACATTCATAAGTTTAGTCATACCAATATCTAACAGTCATAGTCATCAAGTTGAGTCATCATGGTATAGAAAATGTTTACCGAAACAACTAAAGTCGCTACATATCCGAGTACCCCAACAATTTTTTTAAGTCACCACTAATGTGCTGAATTCTCTTAAGGACAGAGTTATGAATATTTTGCCAAGACTCCCTATGGACATATTAGAGAAAGCGTTAACGGATTGAAGTGAGAATAGCAATTACAAGAGAAAGGTGTGTCTAACCCCTTTGTTACGCATTCCTGGAGCTTTTGAATAATGAGCAGGTATTTGGGGAGCTATAGGTTTCCCTAGGAGGTGAACCCCACTATTTAGCACACTGTCTCTGGACTTTAGAATCATTATAGAATCATTATACTTTGTCTAATATTGTACAATAGAAAGGATGTCGGTAGGACATCGCCAACGGCCTTACCATGTTGATTCCATTAGAGCAGAGCATGTTTCAAACTGCGGCAACTTGGTAGTGTGCACAGCGTTGGCAGGGGAACCTGGTGGGACATGATAACTCGCTCAGGCAGTATAAGTCGAGTCCTGGTCACCTCCGATTTAATCGTGTGACTTTACCATGTTCCCCAAGTGGTTCGGAATCCACTATAATCAGGAGGTCCACCCTGTTAGTCAACTCCCCTTTCCCCGAGGTGAAAGAGTCTGCCCTTAGGGTGCCTCAAGTTAACAAACAGACTCACTCCCCCCGCCAGGCTGACAGGGTTGCTTAAAGCAGAAATGCTGAAAGCAGGCGTTAGAAACAACAGGACATAAGGGAACGTCAAGCATAGTCTGATGGATACAGGGCGGGAGGGAGAAGAGGGGGGGGGGGGGGGGTAGCTGCCCTCCAAAAATTCCACAAAAATAAAAATAAAATTATTGAATTTTATATTTTGTGCCAAAAACTATTGGTGTGGATGTCCTGAAGACGGAGTTCAAGACCTGTGGCCAATTAGTGCTAGTGAAGGCCACAAGCAATGTATCCAAAAGTAGAGGAGCATTTCTGCTCATTTAAGGGATATTTTGACGCGGCTCTACGATGGTTCGTTCCTTTGAAAATAAATAAATATTGACTTTTTCTTCTACTACTAAGCCAACTTAGCGGAGTTAGAGCTATATATCCCTCTCTTATAGACTCAAATAGGAAAGCCCGGGACCGTCTGATTTACATATTCTCCGAAGCATGGCTAGAAAATGTAGCAAGTGTGGGACTCGAACCAACAATCTTTTGGGTGAAAGTTGGAGTCTATACCACTACTCTACTTGTTCTGAATTTGTATACCGTTCGAAAATCGCGTAGCGAAGTTATTTCGGTTTTACGCGAAACCTGTTAACCAAAAAACATTCCCATAATAAAAATACCCGCTGTAAACAGAATGCTAACTGAAGATTAAAGAGTCGGATTAAATTGGTGCAGGTATCAGGTACAGAGCTTAGTATAAGTAGCCCAGGCATTACTGAAAATGCACAGAGGGGGGGGGGGGGGGTATCTGTAATGAACTAATCCAGTTGCCCGACTTTATCCCACACCCAGTGCGGATTTAATGTTTTTTACCTCTAAACTAGAATGATTTTGAGTTTGTTTGCTTGTTGTAGTTTTAATACCGTCTGCTTAAAAAAGGAATTCACCTGTGTGAACCCCAGTGGGGCATTTTTAGACCCCTATATTCTGTGACTTTTGGCTCGAGCGGGGCAATCCAATGAGAATGGTTTTGTAGTTTTAATCTTTCTGAATTTTGGCATAGTGTTAGACTGGACTGAGAAATTAATTAATATGCTCTCGCCCCGTATTAATAGAACCGTTCCGAGTTTACTCGAACATACTTTCCAATTTATAAAGTAGTAGATGGACTTAATGTGTCATTTCATTGTAAATAATTTCCCTATGGTCAACTTTCGGATCCCTCGGGGGGCTCACCTCAATATATTAAAAAACCCTTCAAACTCAATTGCATATTCTGGAACGAACATACCAATACATTGTAACAGTAGTAACAATAACAAGGCACGCAATGTATTGGAAAGTGAATTTTCCATAATTTATTCAAAAAAGACTTTTTTGCACAGAACCAAATATTTTTTTTGGAATACAACCTATTCGGTTTTGTTACATTTTGTTACTCAATTGAACACCTAAAACATATCTATCTGAAGGTAGAAATCATCGATAGAAAGGCTCCACAGAAAAGTTATTTTTAAGTCATTTTTCATGAAAATTGAGTTATTTTTATTTTTTTACCCCCAGAAGCAAACTATCAAGGGGCAAGCAACCCATTGAAATTCGTTGACATTAATAACGACTACAAAATATATAAATTTAAAAGAAATAGTTGGAGCAGGTTTTGAGAAATAACTTTTTTAGACGTTTTTTTTTAGTTTTTTGAGAATAAAACCCCCGCAAATTGAGTTTAGCCCAAAATAAAAAAATTCGGAGATATGATTTTTGTAAACCTACATGCCGAATTTCATCAAAATCGACCCAGTATTTTGCCCGGAAATCGATGAAGAGACAGAGCGACAGATAGATATTTCGTAAAAACAACTTTTTGGGGTTCCTGGGACCTCAAACCGTGTAAATCCGTTGAAATCTCGCAATCGAAAATTTCGACCATCACAAAGCTTTCCTTATAGCCTACTAGCCTACGTATACATTGGAAAGCAAAAATGGGAAGATTATTTTGAATGTATCATTGTACCTATAATTCTAAAATTATATGCTGTTTTAAATTAATAGGGGGCTCCAGCACGGGTTAATTGTTTGGGGTACCCTTACCACCTATTAATGTAACAAGCTCTGATATAATTCCTAAAAAAAATATTATAGGCCCATTATATTAATATTATTATTAATACCGTTTACTAAATACAGAAAGAATGTATCTGCAGAAGCCATTATGAGTCGATATTCAATGACGGACCGGCATCGGTCCAACGAAACGATCTAAAGAACTAATCCAGTTACATAACTTCATCCCAAAGTTCGTGTTGATTTAAAGTGTTAACCTCTAAAGGCTCGTTTACTGCAGGTGGCTGCGGGAGCGGGTCTGGCGTAAAATAAACATAGGTTAAGCTTGTCATTCCGTGTGTACAATGAGTTTCCTTCTTCTTGTGAAGCTTTTCTATATAAAAGCGACTATACCTTCTATGTAAATAAGCAAACTTCAACGTATACATACTGTTATGTTTATTCTACGCCAGACCCGCTCGCGCTACCACATGCTGTAAACGGGCCCCAAACTAGAATGGATTCGAGTTTGTTCATAGCAAGCGTTTGCAGGAACGGGTCTAGCTTTAAATAAAGATAGGATAAGCTTGTCATTCCGTGTGTACAATGAGTTTCCTTCTTATAAGCCGTGTGAAGCTTTTCTAATTAAAAGCGACTATGCTTTCTATGTAAAGAACCGGTTCGAGTTTACTCGAACATGCTTTCCAATTTATCAAAATTAGTAGATAGAGAAAATGAGTAATTTCATAGTAAATAATTTTCCTATAGTTAAATTTCCGCGATATCTCGGGGGGGGGGGGGGGGTGGGTTGTCCATCTAACGTCACTGGAGGGGAGGTAAATTTTAGATAGGTCAGACAAACACATTACCACACAGTAATAATGGCAGAGCACGCATTGCAGTTGAGCATGAATTTTCTATCATTTTTTCAAAAAAACATTTTTTTGTCTCAAAACCAAATAGTTTTTTTGGGAAAGTAACCTGCTCCGTTTCGTTACTCAATTTAACACCTAATACATGCCTGAAGGTAGAAATCATCGATAGAAAGGTTTCGCAGAAAAATTATTTTTTAGTCATTTTTCATTAAAATTTAGGTAGGTATTTTTATTTTTTTACCCCCAGAAGCAAACTTTCAAGGGGCAATCGACCCCCTGAATTTTATCAATATTAATAACGACTACAATATATGTGAATTTAAGAGAAATCGTTGCAGCCGTTTTTGAGAAATAATTTTTTTAGACGTTTTTTGGAGTTTTTTGAGAATAAAACCCCCCTAAATTGAATTGGCCCTAAATAAAAAAAATTATCCCGAGGTATGATTTTTGTGAACCTACATGCCGTTTTCATCATAATCGACCAAGTGGTTTGCCCGGAAATCGACGAACAGATAGCAGACAGACAGACAGACAGACAGACAGACAGACAGACAGACAGACAGACAGACAGACATTTCGTAAAAACCACTTTTTTGGGTTCCTGGGACCTCAAAAAGTGTAATTCCGTTGAAATCCCGGAATCGAAAATTTGGACCGTCACAAAGCTTTCCTTATACTACGTATAAATTGGAAAGCAATAAACCAACTTATACAAACCTATACTTATATCTTTATTCAACGCCAGACCCATTCCCGCAACCACATGCTGTAAACGGGCCCTAAACTAGAATGGATTCGAGTTTGTTCATAGCAGGCGTTTGCAGGAACGGGTCTAGCTTTAAATAAAGATAGAATAAGCTTGTCATTCCGTGTGTACAATGAGTTTCCTTCTGTCCTTCGTCGTGTGAAGCTTTTCTAATTAAAAGCGACCATGCTTGCTATGTAAATAAACCAACTTATACAAACCTATACTTATATCTTTATTCAACGCCAGACCCATTCCCGCAACCACATGCTGTAAACGGGCCCTAAACTAGAATGGATTCGAGTTTGTTCATAGCAGGCGTTTGCAGGAACGGGTCTAGCTTTAAATAAAGATAGAATAAGCTTGTCATTCCGTGTGTACAATGAGTTTCCTTCTGTCCTTCGTCGTGTGAAGCTTTTCTAATTAAAAGCGACCATGCTTGCTATGTATATAAACCAACTTATACAAACCTATACTTATATCTTTATTCAACGCCAGACCCATTCCCGCAACCACATGCTGTAAACGGGCCCTAAACTAGAATGGATTCGAGTTTGTTCATAGCAGGCGTTTGCAGGAACGGGTCTAGCTTTAAATAAAGATAGAATAAGCTTGTCATTCCGTGTGTACAATGAGTTTCCTTCTGTCCTTCGTCGTGTGAAGCTTTTCTAATTAAAAGCGACCATGCTTGCTATGTAAATAAACCAACTTATACAAACCTATACTTATATCTTTATTCAACGCCAGACCCATTCCCGCAACCACATGCTGTAAACGGGCCCTAAACTAGAATGGATTCGAATTTGTTCATAGCAGGCGTTTGCAGGAACGGGTCTAGCTTTAAATAAAGATAGGATAAGCTTGTCATTCCGTGTGTACAATGAGTTTCCTTCTTATAAGCCGTGTGAAGCTTTTCTAATTAAAAACCACAATGCTTGCTATGTAAATAAACCAACTTATACAAACCTATACGTATATCTTCATTCTACGCCAGACGCGTTCCCGCAACCATATGCTGTAAACGGGCCCTAAACTAGAGTGAATTCAAGTTTGTTTGCGTTTTGTAGTTTTAATACCTTCTACTTGCAGGAGAAATTTAGCTGAGTAAACCCCCATGGGGGTATTTAAGACCCCTATTATCTGATTGCTCTGTCCAGTGAGACAATCCAAAGGGAATAGTTTTGTAGTTTGCCGTTCCCATATATAAGCATACTTAATTCAGCTATGTAAACCCCTATAGGGTATGTTAAGGTCCCTATTCACAGGGGGACATTCCGAAGTGAATTGAAGATAAAACAATTTGCAATTTAATTATTATCCGCTTTAATTCCCGTTAGTTAATTTATATTCCAATAGTGCTAGGCCTGCAGTTGAATTCTGGCCCTGACTCCTTAAGAGGAGAGTCAGCATCTTGATGGAATTCGTCCCTTTTTGTTTTTGCTCACACTTAAAAAAAAAAAAAAAAAAAAAAAAAAAAAAAAAAAAAAAGGTTAATCGCATGCAAGCAATTTAATGAATGTATCCGGATGGCCTTTTCAGTCACCTCTGTAGGTTAGTACCCGTGGTGAGTTACGACACGTCTCCGATCGCATGACATGTAGAGATTTGAGACAAGTAGATTTTTTTTCCCATCCCAACCCATCCCAGTAAGTAGATCTTTCTTCTTCGATTGCCGGATCCTTGTTCCGACTGTTTGGAACGATTTATTTTTCTATTGCACATTGCATTGCTATACTGTAACTTAACGTAATTTAAGCAAAACCTATATAATCTGCTATCTTTTTTTCAGGAACCATCACCGGCTAGGCCTATGGCCTAATGGGTCCAAATTGTAAATTGTAATGTTTAGTTAAAAACCGTTTAACTAGCAATGAAAAAGAGGTTAAGATTGCTGTTATTAAATTAGTACACCACTCATTGTATGGGACGAATAAGTATCGCAGTAGCAGTACCTACTCTAGTGATACGTAGCTCCAGGTGGAATTAATTCCTATGGACTGAATCCGATGTAACTCCACTAGTCCGATTCCGATTCCTTTTCCATTAAATCCAGCTCCAACTTATATTAACCGAGTTAGCGGATTGCACCATCTCAACGCATGTACACTGGCCTTTGACTAGCCGAGCCAAAGGACTCGATGCATCGGATGCAGCTCCGGTAGGTCAGCGATTCTACCACGCGTCTACTGTTCATTGTATCTTAAGATGGACAACGCGTGCATTTAAAAGTGTAAATGTTGATGTTGATGGATTAAAAATTTCTGATGATAAGGTAAGTATAGGGCATAAATAAAAAATAAAATAAATAAGGACTTTTGTTCTATTACTAAGCCAACTTAGCGGAACTAGGGCTATGAAGCCCCCTCTTACACTCAACTAGGAAGACCTGGGACATAATTATTATTTTAATTTTGAGGGTCACGCGACAAGTACTGTGCCAGCGTGTTGAGTATTTCTGGGCTCAATGTTGATTAGTAATACTAATTTATTAGTAATTAGTATTACTAATCAAAACAGGCAGACCGCACACTTGCAGACCGTTGGATTCAGTCCGTTGGATTCCATCCACTGCTGGTGGCTGCACATCCGGACTTAAGTCCACAAAATGTGTGAAGTAACACATCACTACAGTACTCAGTGAGGAAAAAATGCTGTCCTCTGCAGTCTACATCTCTACATCAGTAATCTCGTTTCCTCATTCAATCTTATTGTTGCCAGAATGAATGAGCCGTATTGTGCAACCCAAGCTAGGTAGAACATGGAAGCTTTGAAGGAAATGAAGTTTTCCACTAAAGCGACTTTGTTGGCTGTTGCTTAATAAAAGTTACTCACATGTAAGCAATCGTGGAAAATGACTGAGATCGTTACAAGTTTCAGCAACTTGTCTTAACTAGGATTTTCTTGTTGCTGATGGTAAAGTTTGTTGCTGAGAGACAGATTGTCAAGATGTTGGAGCAAAGGGTTTATTATTAACTGTACTTGAAGCTTGTCGATCAAAATATCAAAGTTTGTTCGGTTAAAGTGGGGAGGGGAGTTTTATTCGTAATTTGTTATTAAAATATCGTGCTCTGTCTTTTTACTGTTCACATTTTAGGATAATTCCCTCCAAGTATCTATTTTAGTATATTTATTATCTGGTATCTAAGTATATTCCGTAAGTATATTATACAGAGTGGCGTATTTGTAGAAATGACGAGCTCTACGCGATACCGAGAATTAACCTGCGATAGTAGCCGAAATCAAAAAAGCCCGCAGCAGGTGGCTAGGGCACGTAGAACGAATGTCAGAAAATAGGGCAACAAGAGCAGCCTTACACAAGGTGCCCCAAGGGAGAAAACGTGTGGGGCAACCACGGATGCGATGGCTGGACGACGTCGAGGTGGATCTGGTGACTCTTGGCGTCAATGGCTGGCGAGTGACGAAGGATAGCGCAGAACCGCGAAGGCTGCCGCGATGTGGCAGAGCTGGTGGGATTTCAGTGGATTTACATGCTTGGAACCCAAAAAAGTGGTGTTTACCACCTCTTGCACGTGCCTCAGGCCACCACTGTATATAAGCCAGCAAATGGATACCGTAGTGGTTAGGTTTGGCCAAGCCGGCCGCCATACCAAGTTGAATCCAGCGGACCAGAGCAGGTTCAAAGCTGCAGATAAATTGGTCGTGTGCATAGTGCCGGTAGGGAAACATGGTAGGACTTGTCCTGGTCACCTCCGAACTAATCGTGTGACTTCACTGTGTTTCCCAGGTGGTTCGGAATCCACTATAATCAGGAGGACCACTGGAGTCCTATGGGCCCACACCGTGGCCTGGGACTGTGTCAAACCATACTACTACGTATGGCCATGGCTATACGTAGGCCTAGTACTAATTCCTTTCTTTGCCGTTTCCACAGGCTCTGTATGAGTAGACTTTGATGTTCTAACTGGACTATTCCCGACCATTCTGTACCGCATTTGTCCGGTTCATAGAAACGCAACGCAAAAGATGGCAGGGACACGTCGTAAGAATGTCAAACGACCGCATGCCGAAAATGGTGTACAAAGCAAGCATGACAGGACTGGCTGGACGTTCTCGAAAACGCTGGAAGGATGAGATGGAAACTGACCTTCGCCAGTTGGGAGTCCGTAGATGGTGGAGCGTGTTATAAAATCGAGATGAATGGAGGAGTATTATCGAGCAGGCCAAAGCTCATCAAGAGCTACACAGTCAGATGAAGAAGAAGAAGAAGAAGAAGAAGAAGAAGCAGAAGAAGAAGAAAAAGAAGAAGCAGAAGAAGAAGAAGCAGAAGCAGAAGAAGAAGAAGAAGAAGAAGAAAAAGAAGAAGAAAAAGAAGAAGAAAAAGAAGAAGAAGAAGAAGAAGCAGAAGCAGAAGAAGCAGATGAAGAAGAAGAAGAAGATACTGTATCGCGTTTAGGCATAAGAAAAAAAAATCAAGAACCCATTTCGGCTACCTACTCGGCTACTCGTATTCTAGCGGATATGGATGGGGTTTCGAAAGGTTGAAAAATGGCTTCCTTCAGGGATTTCGCCCAAATTCAGTGTTTTCCTTTCCAAGATTTATCTACAGCGATAAAATTATATTTTTTAAAGTTGGTATAATGAAAATTTTCAGACGGGACTTGAAATTTTAATCAGATCCTCTCAGACAATGGAAATTTTCCCAAGTTTTTTTGCTTCAATAGACTTTTTTTTAATATTATTTTTGTCTGCACTACGTTGTTGTAAAACTTACTTGCTAATATTATTATTGTTATTCACAAATTGAAAAATTAATAATAAACTGGTTTTACAGTAACTAACGTACAATGTCTTCTTTGCTTACTGCAAATGAACAAATAATAGTCTTTTCAGTAAATGTCTATTAGTAAAGGATAACTTAGGGTTTATATTTAATATTTGGAAACTTTAAAACAAAACTTAATTATGTTTTGATGTAAAATGCATTTGAAAATCTTTTCTTTTTCTGTCTGAGGTGACATCTTGCATTCACACTAGCCCAGACAAACCCCTCAGGGGGGTTTTCGTACTCTATGAAAATTGTATGCTTTGTATTGTATAGTTTCTGTTGATTATATCCCCTTGGTCCGTGGAGTAACGGACGAAGGAAAAAAAATGTATTTACTTGTAAACAAACATTGTCATGTCGGGGTGTTTTTTTTTTTCGACGCCTGCTTTCAGCATTTCATTTCTGCTTTAAGCAAACCCTTCAGCCTAGCGGGGGGAGTGAGTCTGTTTTTCAACTTGAGACACCCTAAGGGCAGACTTCTTCACCTCGGGGAGAAGGGGAGTTGACTGACAGGGTGGACCTCTGATTATAGCGGATTCCAAACAACTTGGGAAACATAGTAAAGTTTCACAATTAATTCGGAGGTGACCAGGACGCGACACGCACTTCGACTAACTGGTATAGTCTCAGCGCGTTATCATGTTACCAAGTTGACGCAGTTTGAAACACGCTCTGCTCTCGTGGATTAGTAAGGCCGTTGGCGCGAAAATATGTAATTTTCAGGACTTGTGCCCTTGTGGCACGGATGGAAAGGTGGTTGGTTCGAGTCCCCCACTATATAGCCGAACATAGAGCTAGTAAAAAAAAAAATTACTTACAATTATCATGAGATATAACCGAAATCAGAGCTAACCGGGCGTCGTCTTAACCTGTCGACCACAAGCCACAATTGTTTGTAGGCTATGCGATTAATCTTTTATTAAAAAATAAATAAAAATACTATTAATATCTGACGGGGTCATGGGGGAGGGCGAGGTTCAGTAAGTCTGTACTAGTAGGCTTACGTCCATTAAGAACCAATCCAAAAAATACTGCTTTGTATTTAGTCTATTCATCTTTCAAAATTGTCTCTTTTTGACTGTTTATTCTTGTTTCTGAATTCTAATGGTTTAATATAAGTTAAGATTGAGAAAAGTTACAAACCAAATAATTAACGAGGACGAAGTTCCTTCATAATTTCAAATTGTCTTCTTTAGAGTACTATATATAAGGGATGGGATATTTTCTCCCACCATCGATATTTTTAATTTCTGGGAGACCCGCCATCATCGACAAATCGGAGCAGGGCTTGAAGTCATGGCGGGGTTCGTTGGATTTGTTGTTGTTGTTCTGGTTTGTCAAAATAGACGTAGTAGATTACACCGGAAATCAAAAAATATAAATAAATACAAATTGGCTCTTTGTGTAATATTACTACAAGCCAACCTAGCGGATTTAGGGCTAGCCCTCTCTTACACTCAACTAGGGGACCGCTTGTTTTACGTGCCTTCCGAAATATGACCATAATTTTTAGTACACCTGTTTTTTTTATGATTTCAGGTAAGAGCTGAGTATGCCTATCTGCTATTTGCCATCTACCTAGCCTAACAGTACCTAGGTATTAACAGGTAAGGTCGGGTTCGTAATAGTCTAGTTTCAACCCATGCAATGCACAACAAGTCGAAGATGAGCCAAAAATCGAAAAAAAATCATTTAAAATAATAAAATAATAACTTTTAAGAAGAAATTAGTAAAAAAAATCAAGATTTCAAAATAATTTTTAATTTACACGCCTTAAATATTATTGTTACCATAGAAAAACACGAAAAAGGGCATTAAACCCGATTTTATAGAACAGTCAGAAATCATTCGTGTGGGAAAAATCGTCTACATTTTTTTAAAGCTTGTAATTTTTACGAATTTTTCATAAGACTATTTTCATATCTAAATAAATCAATAAATAGTGACTTTTGGGCTACTAAAATAAGTCAATATAAAACGAGGCTTTCACGGCCGGAGTCTAATGAGGGGACAGAAGAATCCGGGCTAATAGGCTGTGGTCGATTTGATGGAAGCTTACTTTCAAATCGACCGCGGCCTATTAGCCCGGATTCTTCTGTCCCCTCATTAGACTCCGGCCGTGAAAGCCTTCGTTTTATATTGACTTATTTTAGTAGCACAAAAGTCACTATTTATTGATTTATTTAGATATGAAAAAGTCTTATGATTGACCGCGGCATATTAGCCCAGATTCTTCTGTCCCCTTATTAATAAAATAGGTCAACCTATTGGAGGGCTATAAAACCCTTTCATACACTCAACTGGGAAGGCTCGGGACCGTTTGCTTTACATGCCCTCCATGCGTGACAGTAAAATATAGTGTGGGAACCTATCGGGAGAACGTTGAAGTCCGTACCACCACTCTATGTACAATAAATGTCCATATCTATACGGCTGAGGAAATATATATTAATTAATTTCTTCAAATACTGAGACACCTTTTGTGTACAAAACATATGGAGTTCTCCGACTTAATTATATTCCTGCACCAGCCCACTAGCATATCGACTTCGATGGCGAGGTGGATGGTAACGTGCTTGCACTTGTGCGAGTATTGAAACGCCATGCGATCGAAGTCGTGTCGTAACTCAACACGGGTATTAACCTAAAGAGGCTACTCAAGAGGTCAATCGGATACATTCATTAAATTGTTTGTAACATGCGATTAACCTTTAAAAAGAAATAGACTATCACATAATTACCTAACTTACCGTACACTGAACTATAGTTGCTAGACCACGACCCCGTTCTTAACAAGCTTTTCAAAACGTAGTCAAAAAATTAGCAAGTGTGGGACTCGAACCAACAATATTTCGGGCAAAATTTGGAGTCCGTACCCCTACACTGCATCTTAAATGAAAAGTAGATAAGAATTAGGTGAGCAAGAGACTGTTGTTTGCTCAGTAGGTGATAAACTTTTCACTCCTGTCCCTGATTAACATTTTAGAGGAAAACTTTTCGTTTTCTTCCCACCTAATTTTCATTCTCATTTGCAAGTTTTCCTGTTGAATTGCACAAAGGAGCTGAATGTGTAATGGAGGATTTATAATGGAAAATGTAACTACAAACTTGGTCCGCCACTCTTTCTGGGTACACAAAAACTAATATTAAAGGTTATGCTGCGGAAACCTCGCCGCTACCCATCGGACGAACTTTTTGAGGAGGCGCGTATTCTGGATCTAAGGCAGTTATACACTAAAACTCATACGTTTCCAAGACCTCAAAGACGAAGCGCAAAAGAGAGACCACTGTCACGACACTCGGCAAAGAGACGCACTCCTACTACCAAAACAAAATCTCAGCTTGGCAAAACGTAGCTACACATACCTGGCACCAAAAATATTTAACCTGATCCCCGTAGACATAAAAAGTTGTACAATGAAAACTTCTTTTAAACACCTACTAAACTTATGGCTTCATGAGAAAAAAAAAACAGATTTAGAAAATTTACTATTTCATGTAGAACAATAAAAACATATTTTCATCAACATTTTTTTTACTCAACTTAAAGATCATAATTTATATTTTCTATTAACTCTTTTCTAACATATACACTTTTACATATACGTAACACATACCTGCACACTGTCGTAACAAATCTGAGTTAAACTGAAATGCTGTACCGGCCCTAGCACGTGGAAATACAGTTGGGCTGGTTATAATTCCTTGTAACGTATTGAATGTAATATAAGTTAATTTAACTTAGCGTATTTAAAGTTAATTTTAATTTTGTCATTTTATGTATACTTGTCTTGTTGAAAAAATTGGAATAAATATATTTGATTGATTGATTGATTGATTGATTGATTGATTGACCTAGTTGTTGTCAGCAACATGCCAAGCAGCCCCGTTTTCCCGATAACAGTGGGTGTATCCATTCATTAGGGTTGGTAGTCCTTGGATCGATGTGCATATTTTGTTTTCCTCTTTAGCCTGTAAGTAGTTTTGTGATGGTAAAAATTTTTAATTTCGAGATTGCAATGGATTTACACGTTTTGAGGTCCCAGGAAAAAAAGTGGTTTTTACCAAATATCTGTCTGTCTGTGTGTCTGTCTGTCTGTCAGTTCTTGAATAAACTACTCATTGCATATGGCTATTTGGCAAGTAGGTTCACATAAATTATACCACGAGATAGCTTTTTATTATTTTGGGCTATCACAATTGCGGGGGGGGGGGGGGGGGCTTGACCCTCAAAAACTAAAACAATTGCTAAAAAGATAATTAACTCCAAAAGACTTCAACGATAATGTAGGCCTATACAAATTTTGTTCGTGGCAAAAAATAAAAAATAAACGTTAAAAAAACTCATTTGGATCACACAATCAGTTTAATAATAAAATAAAATCATATATTTTCGATAACACCTAGACCCTGTTACCTGGCCTCGTAGCAGTACAAACAATGGACCCCCCCCCCCCCCTATACCCCCTCTTTCTTTACCTTCTTTCCCCCTTTTTATATTCCTTATATACGATAATTTAAGTTATATTTACTATGTATACTGTTTTTAAGTTATGGTTAACATGAAAAAAAGACTTTATAGTCTTATTGTTCGCCATTTGTATTGCAATAAAGTCGTTTATTCATTCCTTCATTTTTCATGAAAAATGACTAAAAAATAATATTTCTGCGGAACATTACAATCGATGTTTTCTAAATTTTGGTATGTTTTAGGTGTGAATTATAAATAAATAATAATAAATAAATTAATAATAATAATAGAAAACCGAACAGGTTGCTCATGTAAAACTTTGGTTTTAATATAAAAAAAATGTTATTTTAAATAAATTATGGATAGGCCCTAATTCATGACACATTCCCAATCCGGGTCTAAACCTGAGAACTGGTGGGGGAACCTCCCACTTGGCCACTGTTGAAGGTGCCCATTAGGATTGGGTGAACCCTGGCCAGGGGGAAGCAATTTTATTTCTTGCTGAGTCTCAAACCTTCACCTACTATTTCATAGTTCACTTTTGCACGACCTGCATAACGATAGTTCCAAGACAATGGCCCGTCATTTACCATGAATCTCACGGGCAAAAAGGTCCCAACTGCAATCCATCTCTTTAAATAGCGAGATAAACGGAGAGTTGTATAGAGTCTAAATGGTATTTCATTTTCTTCTGCTCCTTTGTCTGAAATGTTATCGTAACTCGAGTTACTGGGAGATTTCGAGCGCTTTTTGCTGACACTCCCCTGTGTGCCAGATAGGCTGCAGTTACGTCTCTTTATGGAGGCCATAATCACGTAACATTGTACTGAGTATTGTACAATTAATGTGTGTCGTGCAATTCCCAGGTTATACATGTAAAGTGACTGCTTAACCTACTTGTATTGTAGGTGTTGAAAAGGTTATCTCCATTTTGGCGAATTTAAATCATAAGGCATAAGAGGGGATCCAGCGGAAAAATTAGGGGGGGGGGGGGTCACAAGTTATATATAAGTTTTAAAAGTAATTTGTTTGTTGAAAAGTTGAGTTTTATTCATTTTTTTTAATATCTTATGAATTTACAAATTATGGGGGGGGGGGGGATCATTTATTTATCATTATAGACTTTATTATTATTACCCCCTTCGATTGTCAGATAATACAGCGAGGATCCTCTACCGCGTTTCTCCGGCCTGGACTTCATTGTGTTGTGGTGTCACGACGTTTTTGTAATCGGGATTGTGTATTATTGCTATCCAATTTATACGTAGTATACAGAAAGCTTTGTGATGGTCGAAATTTTCGATTCCGAGATTTCAACGAATTTACTCGTTTTGAGGTCCCAGGAACCCAAAAAATTGGGTTTTACGAAATGTCTGTCTTTCGCTCTGTCTGTTTGTTTGTATGTCTGTCTGTATGTCTGTCTGTTCATCGATTTCCGAGCAAACGACTCGATCGATTTTGATGAAATTTAGCATGTAGGTTTAAAAATATTATATCTCGAGACTGTTTTTTATTTATTTTGGGCTAATTCAATTTGGGGGGGGGGGGGGTTTATTCTCAAAAAACTCCAAAAAAAACGTCTAAAAAAATTATTTATCCAAAACGGCTCCAACTATTTCATTTAAATTTTCACAAATATTGTAGCTGTTATTAATGTTAATAAAATGCGGGGGGTCGCTTGCCCCTTGACAGTGTGTGCTTTTGGGGTTAAAAAAAATAAAAATAACTATATTTTAATGAATAATGACTAAAAAATAATTTTTCTGCGAAACCTTTCTATCGATGATTTCTACCTTCAGGCATGTTGTAGGAGTTAAAAATTGAGTAACGAAACCGGACAGGTTGCTTTCGCAAAAAACTATTTGGTTTTGTGCAAAAAAAGTTTTTTTTGAAAAATGATAGAAAATTCACGGTCAAATGCATTGCGTGCCCTGCCATTATTACTGTGTGGGAATGTGTTGGTCTGACCTATCTTGAATTTACCTCACCTCTAGTGACGTCAGGTGGACAGCCCCCCCTCCCTCCCCCCCCCCCCCCCCGAGATATCCGAAATTTTACCATAGGAAAATTATTTACCATGAAATTACTCATTTTCTCTATCTACTAATTGATGAATTGGAAAGCATGTTCGAGTAAACTCGGACAGGTTCTTCGAATAGGATCTTTAGACCTAAATACAATTGGAAGGTTGATGAAATATAAGACTCACAATATTAAGAACCGCTGTAGAGGAATTTTAAACTGAAGGCCTGGGGCGTTCTGGAGTCGGGGGTTTTGCCAAAAGTAATTAATTACCGGGTCCAAGGCTTCATACATCTAAGAATAGTATTTTGCAGACTTCATTAAAATACCTACTTTCGCAAGACATAGACTATTTTCCCAGTGGACTTACTGCTATTCTATGAAATCTGTGTAATGCACTATATCGTTTTTTTTTTAGATTAATAATTTTTCAGGTGAGAAAATTGAAATTTACCGAGAATCCTTGTATTTTTTCTTTCCTATTTATACCTAGTAGCCTATATGGAAAGCTTTGTGATGGTTGAAATTTTCTATTTCAGTGGATTTACACGTTTTACACTAAAAAGGTTTTTACGAAATTTCTGTCAGTCCGAATTAACCGTGTGACTTTGCTAAGTTCCCCATGTGGTTTGGAATCCACTATAATCAGGAGGTCCACCCTGTCAGTCAACTCTCCTTCGCCCCGAGGTGATGTTAGGTTAGGTTGCCTCAAGTTAAAAAACAGACTCAAAATCAGCGAACTCCCCTTTTTTTTGTTTTAGAGTTATGCAAATGATGAAATAAGTTTGCAGTGTCAAAATCAACATTCTGGTAGGTACTAAAAAATGACATTGATATCAAAATGAGCAGAACCGGGTTACAGTTTTTAGTGATTCCTGAATAAAGTGTCTGAGTGGAGATTGCCGATTTTGATACTAGAGGGCTCACTACATGATTTACTGAGTTGCTTACAAGTATAATACTTATCTATTAACTGATGCTCATTAAGTTAGTTAGGTATTAGGTAATTAAATTCGTGACGTAAGGGAAAAGGGGTTCGTTACACTGCGGTGAATTTTAAATCAATGTAAAGCTTAAAACTTGTTAAAAATATAACCAACGGAATTATAATGAATATTCATGCATGCAAAATCTATTTGACGGTTTTTAATCATAACATGCAGTGTTTACCTTTAGTTCAGATTTCAGTTTAACTACGAGCTACTGAATTTCAGATTCATAAGCTGTAAGATAGCGATGCAAGTAAAAAATGGCTTGGAAGTTTTAATTCACTTATAGCCAATCTGTATAAGAAGAAATGGTTAGGAGGGTTAAATATACCCTACATAAACTTTGATAACCCTCTGAAGTTGAAACCCTATTTTGTATGACATCCTAAATAGAAAATTAGCTCCCTAAAATCTGTTGTTTTTATTGACTTTTTTTTAAATTAATTAACAAAGCTAGTTTATAAAGATTTGACTCACGTAAGTTGTATAAGACTACTTCATGCACCATATAATAGGAAGTATTAAATTTTTGGTAGCCTACCTTAGCTCTTTCATAAAAACCATAGGGGACTAAAATTTCTGGGATTTTTGGAAAAACTACAAAACTGAAAAGTAAAAATACTCGATTATATGATGCACGAAGTAGTCTTCTACAACTTAAATGAGCCAAATTTTTAAGAACTTGCTGAGTTAATAAAGTAAAAATGAATAGTAATTAATTTTGTGGTGTCTATTTTCTACGTAGCATAACTAATTATATTATTCTTTTTTTTATTCTTTTATTTAGAAAAGGTTAATTCCATACAGACAATTTAATGAATGTTTCCGATTGACCTCTTCAGTCGCCTCGGTAGGTTAGTACCCGTGTTGAGTTACGACACGTCTCCGATCGCATGGCTTGTAGAGACTCGCACAAGTACGAGTACGCTAACACCTTGCCATCGAAGTCCTCTTAATGTTTTATTTAAGAGTGTACGCCCTGTATGAAATTGACAGCCCGAAATTTAATAATTCTTATTTATTACTAAATTAATTATGTAAGTTATTAAAAAAATTAGTTCAATTAAGTTGTAGAAGGCTACAGGAGTCATAACATTTTAATTTTAATTAGTTTAGTTTAATTTAGTTTTAATTACTTTTGGTTTTGTAGTTTTTTAATAGTATTTATTTTACGTTAAAATTCAGTCCAGTGGAAAAATCTACGATACCAAAAATTAAAATATCCTATTATACGTATTGTATGATGCATGAAGTAGTCTTCCGGTTTCAATCAGAGCCCAATAACCAATCCTTCAAGACCAATGAAATCCCTTTTTATCAGGTTGATTTTCAAATAATGGGACAAGCAGAGAGCGACAGCAGCTGTTAGATTGACAGCCAAATAACTCATACTGCTGACAACCTCTAAAGGTACGTGGAGCCTTTTGTCAGCTCAGAAGACGCCTTTTCATCAGCCTGCGAGTCAGCTGTCATATCCAGCTCCCTCCCCTTAATAAGAAATTACTCCAAATGTTAGCAGTCACCCCCTCAAAACCTAAGACGCCGCTACCCCTCTCTGCCCCCTCCTGAATTTAATCAACAGAAGCAGCATGTGTTCCACGCCACAATCTTCCGAGAGAATGTGTTAAGTTGCGGAATGGCAGACAGGGGTTAAAGTTAAGACAGGAAAAAGGGGTGGTATGTGAAAAGGAAATTTTATAGTTGACAGTATTGTTTAAGAGTGTACAGCCCGTAGGAAATTGGCAGCCCGAAATTTAGTACTTATTATTTTTTATTTAATTAACTAAAAGCAAGTTTATCAAAGAGTAGGCTCATTTATATTGCAGAAGACTACTTCATGCATCACATAATAAGGTATTTTTAATTTTCGAAATTGTATTTTTTTCATATACACGATAATAATTTATAAACAATAACTTATAATACATATTAGATATATAGATTAGATTAGATTAGATACTATGGAAAAACTACAATTTCGAAAATTAAAAATACCTTATTATATGATGCATGAGCTAGTCTTCTACAACTTAAGATCTTTAATAACTTGCTTAGTAAATTAAATAAAAAATAAAAATTATTAAATTTCGGGCTGCACTCTTAAAGATAAGTTCATAGCATTATTATCAAATCCGGTAGCTGTTCCAAATCTTCAACCCCATGGGATGTCGTGAGAGACAATCAGGCGCCCCCACAATGTTTAAAAAAAAAATTGGTCCAATATCACAAGAAATATCAATAGGTGTCATAAATTAGAGGAAATGTCCCTCTACATATACATATACATAGGGTTCATTGTAAGATTCGCCCATTTGGAAAATATAGACCATTTTCTTTCTTCTTTCTTTCTTTCATAGTATGTGGCTGTCATCAACACCAATTGGCTACAGTTTTCGAACACCTTCGACCTGACATCTTCAGTGACCGCAATTTTTCATAAGTCAAATTCAATAAATGTTACCGTTCAGTGTCAATGACGGCAAAGGCAAAAAATGGTGTTGGAACATTTCTTCTATACTTCTTCAGGAGAAAATAACAAATCTAAAAAACTTACTATTCCTTATTATCTTTTTTTAGATTATATCACGTTATTTATTTTGTATCTTTGTAAAAGGGGGGCCCAGCACGGGATATCCTTTGGGCCCCCCTTCCAATTGCAACAAAATTGTACTTATTTAACATTCTTTTTTAAAAATATATTTATTCATTCATTCATTCCATGTAGAGCAATAAAAATATATTTTAATCAACATCAAGAACAAAACTTATCTTTATTAACTTTCTTTTAAACTATGCATACATACCGCTACTTCGGAAGAAAAAGGACACGACTCTAAATCTATCAATTTACAGAAATTGAAGTTAATGTTTTTTCAAATAATGAATTGCCTGACAGTTCCGCCAAAACAACTGCTCTCCTGCGGAAATGCGGAAAATATACAAACTACATTTAAACGCAGTTCTTCTAGCAAAATGCAGATTTTAAAAATATATATTAGCATTATTAACAAATTTTTGAGTTGTCACACATCTACACACCTTCGAAACAACGCAGTCCCACACTTGATACATTTTCTGGGCATGCTTTGGAGGGCATGGAAAGCAGGCAGTCCCGGGTCTTCCTAGTTGAGTGCGAGAGAAGGCTTTATAGCCCTAACTCCGCTAGGTTGGCTTAGTAATAGAACAAAAAAAGTTTATTTACAAAATAGCACTATAAGAAGTAGGATGATGATTTCCCGTGCTGTATTTTTCAGTATTTACTAAAACTTCATGAAATGTTGTTGCATTAGCGTATAGCAGGAAGCTCATTGAAGCAAAGTCTTCGCTGAAAAGTTGCCACGACACTGAATGAATAACAGATTGAAAATTCCGTACGGTACAGTATTGGCGTATTGTTTTCGTGTAACCGGTTCTTGACTTTAAATGTCGTGCCAGCATAAATCAGCTGCTGCGAGGAAAATTATGTTTACTGCGGGAGAGATTTACTACGTTAGTTTTTAAAATGGGGTATCTCATAATATGTGACAGTTTAGTTTTTGTTGTTTCCTATACTGTTTGTTGGAGATTGTTACCAGCTATCGTGTGCATAGTTGTTGAATTCAATAATACGAATATAAAACTGTACATAGCTCAGTCATACTTTCGCCTGTTTCATTGCGTCAATGGTCAGCTTGTCTCAACGTGACCATTACAGTTGAAGAGTACACTAGAAAAAGTGGAGTTTTTAATATACATATAAATAAATAAATAAATAAATAATAAAAAAAGGATTTTTGTTGTTTCTATTACTAAGCCAACCTAGCGGAGCTAGGGCTATAAATCCCTCTCTTACACTCAACACACAACACTCAACACACAACACTAGGAAGGTTACCTCACCTCTGGTAACGTCAAATGGACCGCTGCCGAAAAAAATTTCTGCCCACCGCCTTGGCTGCGATCTTCCTTATCTAGGGAGTCTCTCTGGCGATAGACATTTCGAAAAAAACAATAACTATATAGGTAATGTCCAAAAATGGATGAGTTTGTCAGCAGGGCGAGGTTCAACGCACCACAAAATATCCTTAAAAGTCCTTAAGCGAATAAAAGAAGTTGGGTAAATTGGGTAATTAGGGTAGAGTCATGGGACATTAGTGGTGGGTTGTGGGGGGAGGGGGGGAGGGGGTGGGACAAAGTGAGTGAATTAAATAAGATAAACGACGGCAAGAGAAGCTTATGGGGGGCTAGGTTCGTGAGCCGGTGGTGGGGACTTGGGATAGGAATATAAATGCGACGAAATAGTTTTGGGTAGCCCCAACCGTTTGCTGGTACAGTCATAGGCGGGTCAAGGATTTTCTTCAGGGGAGGGGTCTCGAGTAGGAATGAACACCCCAGTGTCCGATTAACCCATGGGCACTTGGGGCACAGACCCCCGGCCACCCCCCCCAGAAATGCCTAAAATTCCGGCCCCCCCAGAATGAGATTTTTTTTTAGATAAAAATTAAAAATTAAAATTAAAATCAAAAGTTTTGAAATTGGCGGAGAATAGTGATTTTTGTTTTTGTTTTTTGCTGCAATGCTGGTAGATTTATGAATTTTAGAGGAGGTTATATTCTTTGCCTCTAAAATCTAAGTGTTACTGCACTCAAAATCCGTAAAACCCCACTATTTTCGCCCTATTTTTCAAACATTTTCTCTCGGGGGACACCCCCGGGCCCCCCTTGTTAGCAATTATATTAATTGCCTGTTTAACCACAGTTAAACTCAAGTTACTACTTTCAAAATGCGTAAAATCAAACTATTTCAGGTCTGTTTTCGCTAAATTTCTCCCCCGTGGGAGACCCCCGGACCCCCCTTCATAGCCACCGAACCGAACTAAGGTCATTATTTTAAAAGAGATTCGGGTTCAAATTCCGTCTATTTATTCTCTTTCTCTATGGCAAAAACGCTAGAGCGCTGATAAAATTGCACAACAATGCGAATACCGAAGTTGTATTACACACACAACTGTAATCCAATTTGAATGAATAAGGGGAAATTACCGGCAGAATGCAATAGTAGTGCAATCACAAATGTAAAATGGTGATATAGACTGGGGGGGGGGGGAGGGGGTGGCGAGGGAGGGTGGTATTTAAATGACATCGATTTGGAATCGGATTACTGTGTCAAATATAAATGGTGGGGGGGGAGTCAATTACCACCCAGTACACAAACGAAATCACTGACAATTCAATTATAATAGACTGCACCGGTACTTTACATGCACGGGGGGGGGGGGGGGAGGGGGGAGGTTACTTACCCTGATCTATTATTTTCTGATTTGTGAATTTCCCATTCAAAATAATGTCTGATGGGAAAAAAGGTTGACTGAACTTACTTTAATCCGCACTTGGTTAAGTCATTAAGTAAGCATGTCTCGGATTGTCCGTTATTGCTTGTAGCTGGTGTGGGTTGACATCGATGACGTATGCTAAGGTATTTAGGTTATTTTTTTAAGGACTTTTTATGGAACCAGGGATACTTATAGTGGCCAATACGAGCATGTCCCTTGTTCAATGCCGGACCTTACTTACTGTATATTGTTTCCGTTTGAATTTTTGGCCATTGGCAAACTGGTATACGTTCTAGGTGTCAACCTACACCGACTATAAGCGAAAATGGACAAGCTGAGACCAGCTTACCATTAACGCAATGAAACTGGTGAAAGCATTACTTAACCAAGTACAGGTACGAGTCGACGACGTATGTATTTATGCTATGTAGTTTGCCAGTGACCAAAAATTTATACTTTAAAATTATTGCAGGGTAACTATTGTACATGCTTAGGCTTGTTTATTCGACGACCGAGTTGTTAGTGAAGTGTTGGTATGCAGGGAGACGGGTCAAACCCATTGGGGGGGGGGGGGGTCAAAATAAAACAGTATCTGGTCCAGCACTCCTGCTGCACAGAGACTTCAGCTGCACGACCTAAAGGGACCTGAAGAGGAACCCGAGGACAGAACGAAATAGAGGATCCGGAGAGTGTTACTGCAAGCCAACCTCTAGTGGTTGTTCACCAGAAGAAGAACTGCGCTATGTTTTTTTTTACAAGTTATTCTCAGCTTAATGTTCTTGTTAATAGCAACTCTTAAGTCACTGCAGGCATTTTCGCAGAGCATTTTGAATGTGACCTCTGCAGGCTGATAATGGCGATTTTAATCCCGGGAGTAATACATAGAAATACATTAACTGGAGCGGCGGGAGCCATAATATGCCTTACGAGGCACCCGTTAACCATAAGTCAACTATCAGAGATAAGTACCAATGCAAAAAATATCGAAGTCTTACACATTGCAGCATAGCAAAACGGATACCTGGACCCGGTCAAAAACTCTGTACTTAGTTTGTGCAGGCTACACTAATCAGTGCTTTTCCCCGCCAAATTGCGTACTTATCTTGTGCAGGGTACACTAGCAGCCATATTGATAACGGTCTCCAGCCCCGGGATTGAGTAATATAATACCATGTCACGTGATGGTATTAATTCAATTGTTTAAAATAAATGAACTACAAATTTCAGAATTTTTTAATTTTTGGTGTTGGTAATCGTCGCAAGAGTGCAAAGCGCGGAAAATTCAAATTGTGTCTATTTAAACAATTGAATATATTTTCTTCATTTTTTTCTGCCTTAGATTTAGACAAATTATTTATAATCCTTAATATATTAATTCAAAATTAAAACTTGTTTATATCGAGGGAGATGTGTTTATATGTGCTATTTATATTTGCTACGGCAGCGCTTGGAGCTAATAAAACTATGGAGCCACCATGTCGTATTTCGGCTGTGCTGGAGGACTGAAGCCACGACCATGCCCCCTCATAAGTGCATTTTGGCGGGAAATTCAAATTTATTAGTTTTATTATATGTTTTCTTTATAGTTTTCGTTGTTGTTTCATATATAATTATATTTATTATTTACATTTATTATATATATTGTTTAAAATTTAAATTCAAAGTACTGAAAGATCTGCATTACAAAAAATTTATTTTTATCTAAAAGTAGGGAAAACTTAGCTAAAAATATTGTTTAAAATGTAAATTAAAAGTACTCCAAGTTCTGCATAAAAATATTGCTGGTTAGCTGGCATGATTTTCCGTTCTAAATAATCTTTAAATAATCAAATAAAAAATAAAATGTTAACATGGTATCAAATGGCAAAAGGCTCAATCTGGTCCTATACTACGGAAATAGCCGAAGTCAAGCGGCTTCAACCCGAATGTTTACGATGAGTCTATAGTTTTACTATGTCTATGCGGCAGCGTCGCGTCATTGCAGTTCTTCAGTATCGCCACATCACAATTTAAAAAAATTCTGAAATTTGCTGTTCATTTATTTTAAATAATTGAATTAATACCATCACGTGACATGGTATTATATTACCCCCGGTATTATAATCGCCTCAATCATGCTGCAGGCTGCTGGTCCTCCGGCCCTCCGGTTCGCAAACACTGATAAAAAGTATAATAAATCCTAATTTGGAAACACATTTCCGCAAAATGGCTCATAAATAATAAAGAGATATATGGTACTGGTAATTTAATTATATCCTATACAATAGCAGAAAATTATGGCTCTTTCCTTTCAGCTCACGAACCAGTTTATTTTCTACATGCTCGGCGAAAAAATACTATCATATGATTTCCATCATAAAGTGCTAAAGTTATGAAAATTGAAAACCAAAAAAACTCATTTCATAATACGAGATTTTGACTTGATACAATCTCGAAATTTGCATAATGCGATCGTTTTTAGAGTAGTTTGGGAAAACGGTGAATTGCATTTTTAAAAGAAAGGAGAAAAGAGTTGGAAATTTGAGTGAATGAATGAATGCATTGGTGTGGACATTTTTTTAGTGTTTCGTGTTGATTTGCATGGTAAAGTCGATTTTTTTTTTAAATTTTCTAGCAGACACCCTTGTTCCTGATGTATATTGACGCACTATTAACATTACCACAATGATTTGACCTGCACCTATATGCACTTCTTTCCTCTAATACGACAGCCAGGGGCGGGATTCAGGGGTCCTCCCCCCCGTCGTGAAAAATTAAAAATTACTTTCTGCTTGAGGCTAAACAAACTAGATTCTAATAATTTTGGCCACTATACCTGTGTCCGCCGGTACTGCCGAAAGAATGTTTTCCACGATGAAACACCTGAAGAGTTGTACAACATGGCGGACAACCCTCTAAAAAACGGCATGGCGTTGCTCAGGGTGCACAGGGAGATTATAGTCGACGATGATGCAGTAGTAAGCCAGCTGGCTTCTAAGAGGAAGCGCTTCAATTTAATCATATAAATTTGTTCTCTTCTTTTTACTCGTAGCCTATATATTTCTATACTTGTTGTATTTACCAAAATTCAGTTTTTTCTTTCTTAAGCTCGGTATAAACTATACTACTGTAGCTTCAGGCCTTAGGCTAATTTATCCCATCCCTGCCACACTCTAGAGTCTAGACTTTGACCCCCTCCCCCACACACACCGTCGCAAATCTAGGCTATAGCTACGGCCTTGATGACAGCTGTTGATGTCCTTGAATGCAAGCTGATTGTAAAATATTATAGTATACAATGGGAGTTCTCAGTATTTTTGGAGACTGTGACATTACCTCGCCGGGCATTACATCGCTGGACAGTACATCGCCGGGCACTTCCTCGCGTGACAGAGCATCGCCAGACAAATCTCTTTTCTTACATTAAACCTAGCATGGACAAGGCATCGCCTTTATGCAAATTTCGGTCACTGCGTCGCCGGTCATTACCTCGCTGACAAGTACATCGCCAAAATTGAAATATCGGGCGTTGCATCGCCAGACAAGTCTCTTTTCTTACAATAAATCGAATACGGACAACACATCGCTGTTTATGCAAATTTTGGTCATTGCAACGCCGAGCTTCTCATCTCAACCACCAGGTGGCGACACTGCCCTCTCTTCTAACATTTTTTTAAAACAAGGGCTGTCGCACGATTTTGGATCATGGCAGTCTAATCCTAAGCCAAAACATGCCCGCAATGTTGTCTTCTTATAATGTTTCATAACTCCATACCGGGAATATACTTGGGATATATCAGGTTTTCATTTTAGAGAGCATCCATAAATTGCGTATCGCTTCTGGTGGGGGGTCCCATCAGGGTTATGCTTCGTTAGGCGCCCATTCCACATACGTACAACGTCAATGAAAATTATGAAATTGAAGGTGGTAGCAGAATTTTTAGTATGTCTTTAATGTCTGCTACCACCTTCAATTTCATAATTTTCATTGACGTTGTACGTATGTGGAATGGGCACCTTACGATAGGGTCTTCAATTATGAGCGACTCGCGATGCTATTTTAATCATATTATGCTGCTAGTAATACCCTCTCTTGACTATAATGTGTACCTATTCTAATCGCTTTCCGAGCCTGCCTTAATCCTGTCATGCAGATGGTAGGATTTTCAATAACTGCAAAAAACTGTCGAAATATGGTTTTATTACGGTATGCAATAAAAAATCCCTTTCGGCTCTGGCCGATCAGGAGTAGTGAGATTCTGCAGACCCTGCTTTTCTTCTACGCTACCTACTGTACGCTATGTATGCAATAAAAAATTAAAAGTACTTCATTATTTTCCCGACCACAACATAAACACTCTTGTGTTCCAAACAATGACGACTACGAACTTTTACTTATTAAATAATTTACTTACTTTTACTTTGAATGGACGTCATCTTGAAATCGTTGATTTGTCGTAAAAAGTGTTGATAACCATTATCGTAGATAATAATACGAGTTTCTGTCAGATTTTAGTTCATTCCTTTGCGACCAATATTAACTGAGATATGAATTATATGAGGTTTCAATCGGCCACTATCTTGTAACTTAATAGTGGATCTACTGTAGCTGGTTAACGAAATCCATCATGACATTTGTATGATCAATTTTTGTGCCAAGTTTCATCAGTCAGATAATATTTTCGGAAGTTAGAGTGTTTCCTAAACATACATAAACAGTACATATTATATATACTGTAGCCTATATAACATTTTGGACGGAGGGTGGTTTTAGGCTCAGGGGGTCATGAAATGAAAAGTTGTGATGATATTTTTGGAAATTTGCCGAACATTGGTCGCCATCTCAATAGGTAGATAAATCTCCCTAAAACAGATTAAGCCTACATAACATTTTAATATTCAATATATACAAATAAATAGAACCTGAAATACTGAAATATATCTTACTTACAGTATATACGGCAGTATAAGTTCTTACATAGCAGGTACGAGAAATACGCATGCCACAACAAATATTTCGGTTTTTTTTTTCTATTGTTTGACAATAAATTATTAAAGGTAGGCTATACCAGTGACGGTAAAACATATGACATAATGTAGATGACAGATGTTATACTTAAAATGTAAGGCTACTGAATTGCTATAATGATTCTCCCACTTCCAAAGTTTCATTTTAGCTTATTTCCCACTTTACCACATGGGACTCCATTTAAATATTATTAAATTGGATATATTAGCCCAGAGTGGAAATAAAATCATATTGAGCTTATTTGCTTTTTGAGTTCTATTTGAACTACCGATTGAGTTTTCCACGTCATCATAGTAATCATAATATACTGCCTATGAGCTATGAGCCTATGGCCCTCTCCTTCACCTAACTGTACATATCAACAACAGTTTAAAATTGCAATATAGGTTAATAATAATACAATACGTTTTGTATTGTTCATGAATTAAGTAAATAAATATGAGTGTCTTAGCTGTCGATTACAAAAGCCAGAACGCCAACAGACATCCGATTACTACTTATAATAATACGAGTACTGCTAATCGCGGCATCACTATACATGAAGTTACATTCTACTGTCATTTTTCACCCATTTTAACAAACAAATTTAAATTCATGGGAAGAAATCATTCTTTTCCCTACTACTAACAATGACATTTTCATTAAAAAAAATAATTTTAAGGGGATAAAATAGATTTTCAAACATTGTCAAGTAGCCTCTTTGTTAACATTACCCTCACTGCTGCTGTTTTTTTCTATTCAAATATATTCTTAAATTCCCCTTGTTTGCCATAGATACTGTAATTAGTGCAAAAATGCATTCTTATTATTCTGCGGTATATTATATTGTAACATACTGTATGTTTGTTGTTTTGACTGGACCTACCTATACCAGAGCGTAAGGTGGCCTACATAAGTTCAATTTGAGCAACCTAAAAGTATACTGAACAGAAACAAGAATAATATGCCTCTTCTTGTTGAAATAATGGCCA
This sequence comes from Psococerastis gibbosa, assembly GCA_963971405.1. Taxonomy (NCBI): domain Eukaryota; kingdom Metazoa; phylum Arthropoda; class Insecta; order Psocodea; family Psocidae; genus Psococerastis; species Psococerastis gibbosa. Next base: position 40,412,319 of record OZ020489.1, on the reverse strand, counting down.
TAATAGCTCTTTTTTCGTTTATTCCATGGAGCACTTCTTCGTTGGTTATGTGGTTTCTCCATGGGATTTTCATGATTCTTCTGTATCAACACAACTCAAAGGCTTCCAGCTTTTTTTTCATGTTCGTAAATGCACCATGTCTCACTTCCGTACAAGAGCACACTCCACACTAGAGTTTTGAGAAGTATTTTCCTTATTTCCAAGTCGATGTTATTAGATTCGAATATCTTTGACTTTATGTTAAAAGCTAGTCTGGCTAAGTTAGACTTGATAGGGTACCCAAAAACACTTTCAACTTTACATGTTAAAGACAATTACATAGATTATACTGTTGGCTAAACAGCTCATTATAAAAAAAATTACTGCAGCAAAAAAGATTTACCTAGGCCTATTCTGCCGTGCTAAAACTTAACCTAACACTATAACCATAAAAACGAAAAAAACGTTTTTGTTAATATGAATCATGGATTTGACACTTGAGAGGACTTTTGGTTGGTGGAAATAGTTTTTTAATCATGAATGTACTGTTTTTTTTATAAGAAAATGGAGTTAGGGTACGTTGACTGAATTTTTGTACAATTTCCTGCTGCGAGATATGGACTGAACAGTGAACACACTAACTTTCGATATTACCCATGATTTTTTTATGCAATGTCGAAGTAGAGGAGAATGCGCTAACTCAACTATAACCACGCTAAATGAGAAAGAAGCCCCATGTATCGGTCATTCTATTTGAAATGAAAATATCTGATTTATTTATAAAAGTTTTGTCAGGAGTTGGTTTTAAATTATGATTGCTTCAATAATAATCAGCGGTTTAACTTAATGACTCTTAATTTAAACGCCTGAATGTTTTCCCGGTCTCAAACAAAAGGTGTCTATGCGTTGTTTTTGATTCATAATGTATTCTTTCAACATTAACAATCTGATACTCATGTTAGGGCAAACACAAATTGTCGAATGTGTCAGGAAATAATTTTATTTATGGCCTACTATTGCGCTTTGGAAAGATGTGTATACCTCATCGGAATTAAAAGATGCCAAAATATAAAATGGAAAATAGATCAGGGTCTTCTAGCTTAGCACGGCAGTATTGGCCAACTCTTACGTTATTGCGTTCACCTAGTACACAAAGTAGGCTATGCCATTTTAGAAAGAAATAACATTATTTTTAATTTCATTATGAGCGCATTTTTGTCCTTTCCGCCCACTCTTACAATTAACTGATTTTAATGCATGATGTATAATTTAACCCACTTCTCAACTTATTAACATAGAAAAAAAAGTACCTAGCAGGAAGATATAAGTGAACTGTTTTAGACGGGCCCAATGCGCTACGGATAACAGTTTGTTCAAAATAACTTAGAGTAAACAGGTTACACAAAGAAATGGTGATGGCTGTGTGTCCCCATTCCTCTTTCAAAAAAAGCGAACAAAAATATTTCAGGCCACTTTGTTCAAACAATTTCTCCAGGGGCACCATCGGGCATCGGACCCTCGTGTTTGCAGTTATACAAATCTTCATTTGTTAGAAATTAAACCTCACGTTACTGCTTCAAAATGAGTAAAACACAATCAGGTTTAACATGTGTGTCAGTTACTTATACTTGGAACTTGACTATATAGGCTATAATTTTACAACATGTCGTATAAGTATTGTACTATTGACAGATCCCCCTTTCCAAATTCCTGGGCAAGGTATTGGATGCCTGCTTAATTTTATTCTACGGGGTAATGGCTAGTCTTAAGCAACTCAGAAGTCTCATAATATAACTTGTTTAAAGTTAATACACCCTTCGGGTAATTGCTCATAATATAACTTGTTTAAAGTTAATACACCCTTCGGGTAATTGTTCATGGCGCGCAAATTTTATTTGTAGTTTAATTATACATTAGTTTTCATTCGTTCATTCGGTATACAGCATTGGCTAATAACAATAATATTTTTTACAATTTCAGTAGTCCTATCCAATATTTTACTCAAAACTTTGGTCTGATGGTTTCTGCAATACAATAAAAATAGCCGCAACTGAAATCTTCTCTCCACAGGTTCCGTGGTCTTCCTTGCCGCCTGAAGTCCTCCATTCTAGCTCTAAAATGACAATCCAAGTATCTGAAACAATTGCAATTCCAGCATTATTAATGTCAGTATATCCTATTTCAATGGCCGTAAGCAGTATGCCTAATAGCAAAGTTTCAAAAAGTTCACCTTAATTGTTAGCGGTGCCATTGTGATGTAGACCTATTTATAAGGTTGCAGTAAAATTAGAAAAATCAAATTTCACTCTTTTTTTTACACCTATAGCAAAAATACACTAGCTTACAGAATTTCACCCTTTTCGAAGTACGGTACTGTTCGTCGTGAAAAAAAATGTAAGACAGCATCTATGGATATGGCATACTAGCCTATACTTTTTAACGTAATGACAATAAATGCAGCCTTATTGGGATAATAGGGTGAGAGTAAGAATTTTGAATGTGTATTGCAGTGTAAGCTTCTAAGCTATTAGCCTACAGTACATCAGTGGTTCTCTTTTTTGAAGGCGGTGCCTTTTTTTACAGGAATTTAGTAAGCGGTGCCCAGCATGGCCCGAATGCATATATTCTTAATTGTACATGTAGGTCTACATACGAACAAATCCTACCGACCCTGCCTTTTTGAACCTATCCTAAATACTTGTAACACCTCGATATCATGAACTTGGGCTTAAATAATAATAAAAATAACAACAAATCGTCTTTATTCAACAGCGTAGATAGCGCCAATGGCCCTTTCTTACACTAAACTGCATTTGCAAGTTGGAGAGTATTTTTAATGGGATTTACGAACCTCATGGACGTATGCAGCTTTTAAATTAATGTCCTCAGCGCAGGAGCCAGAGGGTTTGGGAGATATGAAGGGGGTCTCCCACGGGGGAGAAGTTTGGAGAAAACAGACCTGAAATAAATTAGTCTGATTTTAAGCATTTTGATAGCAGCAATAACATCATTTTACAGGCAAATAGTATAATTGCGAACAAGGGGGGGGGGGGGGCCGGGGGTCGCCCGCGGGTGAAAATTTTTGTAAAATAGGGCTGGGATATTGGGGTTTTACGCATTTTGAGTGCAGTAACACTTGGATTTTAGAGGCAAAGATTAAGAGAAAAAGAAAATACTTTTATATTTTTAAATTATCGATTATTAATGTTTCACCTAGTCTAAATTCTAACATTGGAATTAAATTTATCCCATGGCGCCGCGGTGCCCCTAGCAAGTTGTCGCGGTGCCTTATAGTTAGGGCACCGCGGTGTACAGTTTGGGAACTACTGGCATATATCAATGAAAATGCTAACATCGAATATTGAACAAAATAATTGTGTAAGCAATTTATGCAGTTATACACAATAGCCACCTTATTAACTTTATGAAACTTAATGTCACTCGTTTTATTTTGGAATACTTTGGGTCCCATCTGAGGACTTGTTAATGTTACGCTCATCACTTACCCGTTAATGTTAACCTGTATATATTTTGTCCATTGACTCTCGCGGGCAAGGTGGGGGCTTGGCTGTTTGAATTCCAATATGGCCCCAAATTTTTTATATCTTCATTTCCCTAAATAACTTGTTCGTATGTTCGTAAGCTATCGCCCGAATAGGTAGTATTAATTTCTTCAACATTGAGGAATACAATCATGTCCTGGTCGCTTCTGGTGATTCCTGCAAGGAAAAGAAAAATAAATTAGGTATACCGAGCAGTTTTATTTAATAGTTTTTGTACAATAATGTGTTTGATAATAATTATGATTACAGTACCGGTAATCAAATTAATTAATGACGGTATTTACAATTAATTAACACGACCCCCCCCCCTAAAGATTTGACGAGTTAACACTAGATAGGGTTTCTTTGATGAATTTGCCCAAATTTGGTTTTCATTAAAAAATAATTTGTTGATGAAATTATGGATAATTCATATGACATAGCCTACCCTGGCTTGCTGTCACTGTGTATTATCATTACGTATTATTACATTGATCTGCTCGTCTATGTACAATAATATCGTGATTCAGTGATTTAGGGATAGGGAATTGAGGCAACCGAACTTTATCTCAAATGCTATATTATTTACCATGGAACTACTCATATTATGCATTACATTTACGGTACCGACAGTATACTAATTGATGTATAAGAAAGCATGTACGGGTTCAATCGAACTCGTTCTAAGTGCAGAATGAAAAAATTGCCCTAAAGGGACTCGAACTGCCCTTCTGGTAGGCAACCATGCGGCATGCGTATATTACGAATGAAATAATCGGTCAGTCGACCCCATGTTTACTGTTTCCAAACTTTTTTTTAGGAAGCAATACTCCAGATCTCCCTTGATTTTGCAGTAGGCCTAATATACTGCTATTGACTGATTAAAATTAAAACTTTCCAAGTTCCTTTATTGTAGTAGGGCCTATACTTGTTATTATAAATGCTTTGAGCCCAATATTTTCGTAGTCAAAATGTTTCATACCGGTACTTGTATTTTTCTAGAGCTGGGATGGGGATCAATTCTCAATGTATTGGTAGATTTAGGAGGGTTTTGGGAGTTTATACCCCCTCCCCCGAAAATGTGGCATGGATAAAATTTACAAATAGGCCTAATTCATACAAACGAAAAATTAGTGCTTCTGGGTAATGGTAAAATAAAATAAAATTCTTCTAAAATATACATTTGGCTGCTATAGGCCTACTAAATTGCGCAAATTCCCACTATTGTTTTAAATCCCCTATTTAGAATATTTTTATAAGTCATCTGTCAAATCTAAACTTGAAATGTACAAACGAACTCCCACTGCTTCAGGACTATTCTAATGATTTGACATTTTTTTACAAAAAGGTTAAATCGCGTACTTAAGCAATTTAATGAATGTATTCGATTAACCTCTTCAATAGCCTCACTAAGTCACTTGATAGGTAGGTACTTGTGTCGAGTCACGAAACGTCTCCGACCGCAAGGTGTGTAGAGACTCGCACAAGTACAAGCATGCTACCACCTTGCCACCGAAGTCGCTGATCATAACATCGTTTTATCATAACCCTTCGTCACTCAAATCTAAACTGCTCTCAAAATGTGTTAGGTCCCACTATTTCAGGTCTATTTATAAAATGATGTCAACATCCGAAAAACCCCACTGTTCCATAATCATATATTTAGCAAAAAAAAATAAAAAAATCAGAGAGGCGTACCCTGGACTCAGGCCCGTACCCAGAATTTAATTTGGGGGGGGGGGCAAGTACATTTTTTTAAATAAATGATAGGTACATCCGTAGTGATTTTAGTAGTTTTAGCTAAAACCCTTACATTACGGTATTATTTTTTTATCAAATTTGGGGGGGGGGGCACGGCCCCTTTGGCTCACCCTTGGGAACGGGCCTGCTGGACTCCCTACTTTGCATTTCTATAAGACTTTCCTTGGAATGTTCTTTTTTCAAATTGTGTAGGCGCGCCTATACAATATGCATACAATTGTATGGTGGGGGGTACCCTCATCGTAAATTACACTCAAGACCCCCCTCTTATTGAGCTGATAACCAACGACCCTTAATGGTGCCCCTGCCCCTAGCCTGAGAACTGTCTACGCACTTGACGTCTCGGACTCCCCCGTTCGTCTCGTCCCTCCTCTGACTCAGCCATTTAATTATTAGTTTACCTTCACCTCACCTCACCTACCTACGATTCCTTCATCTGTAAAAACGAGCCTTGCTCAAAAGAAGGTGGGTAGTGGACACTAATCTTGTCTATGGGCCTGGGGTGTGTGCGAAATATCTATTTTCGGTTCTACACTCCATTTCAACAAACATTTAATTTCGATTTTCGATAATGGCTGGGACAGTACATGTACAACGATATATAGTGTATAAGGCACTATATACCCTAATATAGAGCCCTAATAGTGTAGAAACAAGGGCCAAGGTGTTTATCTAGGGTGTCAGGTGACGCCGGATACAATGTTTTCAAAAAGGAATGCACAATGCACCCGCCACCCAGCACCCTCCTTTTTGTCAAACACCCCTGGTAATTGGTATATACAATCTTGTAGTCTTGTACTGCAGTGTTGCCATGCAGGATAACGGTAAACAATTAGTACAATGGTGAATGGTCTTGACCTGCGTTGCGCCGTTGCTACGCTTCATGTATACCTAGCAAGTACCAACTACCTGAACTCTGAAATACCAACATCAGGGTTGCCGTTTTGCGTGAAAAATCACGAAATGCGTGTATTTTCAGAGCATGCGTGATGTGCGTGTAAAGTGCGTGTATTTTAGACAAAATTGATTTTATAATTAAATAAAAATATTGAAATTTAAACCAATAAAATAATAAAAAAATTAAAACCCAGGAAAAATGAAGAAAAAAAAATGCCGAAAAATGCTGTTTACCTCACCTGATCTAGGACCACAGACCACAAGTGACAAGACCCCAACACAACTCCAAAAATCAAATTCCAAATCTACTCGGCCGGCGGGCGGCCATTGTGATTTGCCCATTATTTCATATTTGTCTGCCTCTGCGCCACATGGGCGCAAAATCGAACAAGATAATAAACATGCATACATATTATAGAACAAAGAAATGCCACGTGTGAGAGGTCTTTCTCTGATTGAAAATTAATAAAAAAAACTACTTATTTACGAACCACAATGTCTGAAAAGAGTTTGAACTCTTTTGTTCAAGCGAATAAGGCGACCACACCTTAAAACCCCACGATTTTATAGAAAGTCAATATTTTGGGCCGAATTATTTAAAAAGTAATAACATAATAAAGTTCTCATCTGAAAAATCTAAACATTTTTGGCAAGATGCGTAAAGCCCCGTATTTCAGGTCTATTTAACAAACATCTTCTCCCGGGGGAGACCCCTGGACCCCCTCGTTTGGAATTAGCCTATGTTCATCGCCTGTAAACATCGAAACGTTACTCCTATCAAAATGCATGAAACCCACCATTTCATGCTCATCTTTCAAGAATTTGCTCGTAATTGGATTCATTGCCTGTAAAATCTAAACATTAACCTATCAAAATGCCTAAAACCCCACTGTTTCAGACCTATTTAAAAAAAAAAAACACCCGGGGAGACCCCGATCTCCCTTGTATGTAGTTATATTCATCGTCCGTACAATTGAAACATTAGTCCTATCAAAATGCGTAAAACCCTTACCATTTCAGCCCTATTTTAAAAAAAAATTCACCCGGGGGGGACCCCCGGCCCCCCTTGCTTGTAATTATATTCATTGTCTGTAAAATCATCAAAACGTAACAACTTAATAAAGTCGTTATCTACAAAATCTAAAAATTTTTGGCAAGATGCGTAAAACTCCGTATTTCAGGTATTTTACAAAAATCTTCACCCGGGGGAGACCCCCAGACTCCCTCGTTCGTATTTAGCCTATATACATTGCCTGTAAAAATCGAAACATTACTCCTATCATCATCATATATCATATATCCATCATTTCAGGCTTATTTTTCAAAAATTTTGACCGGGGCCCCCCTTGCTTTTATTTATATTCATTACGACCCTTGGGGCCCCCGTTCACGTCTCCCGAACCCCCGGGCCCCTGGGCGACGGACAGTAATGTCATTAATTTAAATGCTGCGAAAGTCCTTGAGAACGGTTTCCCCCTTATTCTACACTATCATGAAAATGGGGGGGGGGGGCGAATTAAACACCGCCACCCTCGAAAAACTATCGTTACGCCACTGGAAGTAAGAAAAATAATTCACACAGATTTTTCAGCCCCACTACAAGCTAAGCATAGAAGTTGTTAGATAAAATTAGCAAAACAAATGACATATTTTTTAGTTACCATATTAAAAAATTTAATATAAATTATGTATTATATATATATATATTATATTAATATGCATATATATTAGCCAATTAGTTGCTTGCGTGATATGTCGTGAATTTTGAACGTCAGTGGCGTGATATTTCATATGACACGTCCGGCAACACTGACCAACATTCAGTTTCTAGTTTCAACCTCAATCCTCATCTTAAACGAGTTCTTACTTCTTTTGGATTTTGAACCGAAATGAATTTGTAAAACGTGGTTCATAACTTCTTCATAACATTTCTCAAAGGGACATGCAATTACATATTATATTGCAGTATTATATGGTGTACACAACACTGACATTTAATTAGCTTTGGTTGAAGAGGTAACCTTTATTTATTTATTTTATTTATTTAAACTCCACGTAATAACCGAACTGTTATTAAATCGAAAGATGTAAATTAAACAAGCTTACTTTTTCGCCGCCTAATAAATACAATAGGCCCTAAAAGACCGTAGGCAAGGTGGGGGGGCTGATTGGGCTGCAGTCCCCCGCCCCCCCCCCCCCCCGAAATGAAAAGTTGAGAATTTAACAAATCTAGTACGGTCACATGAATACCTACATATGTCTTCCTAACTTCCTAACATTGTAAAATATACAACCCCAATATTTCGGACATACGTATTTTTCAAAAAATTTCCACCGTAGGAGACACCTTCCCCCCCCCCCCATTTACAGTAATATGTATATGTATATAAGCATTCCTTTTTTAGCTTTGAGCTTTGTAAAATCTAGAGCTATACTTTACTGTTATTGAAAACCCCACTATGTTGCACTTATGCGTACTTTCAAATTTTTCCCCCGGGGGAGCCCCCCTGTTTGGTTGAATCCAACGTTATTTCTATACAATCAAATCCGTTGTAATGATAACATTACGATTTAGTCTGCACAGTCTCAAATTATTATCTGCCTGTGCAGGCCCGGATTTAGGAATAGGCAGAGTAGGCAGCTGCCTAGGGACCCCCACACGAAGGGGGCCTACAAAATTAAAAAAAAACGAATTTAAAAAGTAAGAAATAAGTAAATTTCTTATGACAAAAATAATTTTCAATTTTTATTATGGTGGGAAATTTAGTGTCGTGACAGTGACCGTTACAAAAATGAAATGTAAGGACATGTATTATGCTCTTATTTTTATTGTTCCCACTTTTCCTAATACCTACTGTACTCTACATCTGCAGTGCAACAGTGAAGGAAAGCCAATGGAGCTGCTTCTTTTGGGAGGGCCACCATAGAGAACTGTGGCTAAGGGCAGTGCCGGGCCGAGGTACTTTAGCGCTGGTGGCAAGTTGAAGAATTTGCGCCCTCGAATATATTCTCCTTCTTTTAATGCCTCTTGCCAGGATGATCAGGTCGAGCCAAGGCCGTAACTAGGAATTTTTGCCATTTTGGCGACTGTATAATACTATATTTGGAGTAAATTGTTTTCTTGATCACTCAATTGTATGCTGTGTCTTCTTTACGAGTTATGGTGCAACTAGCTCGTATATAGGTACATGACCAAGCCCGTAGCCAGGACTTTTTTTTGGGGGTGGCTGTGGCGACTGTGATTCTATCTAGTGTAAATTTATTTCTTGAGAATTCAATTGTGTCTAGTGTATTGGTTATGGTGTTACTCTTATCCAGTATATGATAGCATAGGCAATTTATTGGAGGTTTTAGCCTCGGTGCGAATACAAGCTATATATAATAATATTTTGCGGATAAGCGGAATAAACCGTAATGTTATCATTACAACGGTTTAGATAGTTTAGAAATAATATTGCATTTAACCCAAAGATGGGGCCCGGGGGAAAAATTTGAAAATATAAGTGCAAAATAATGGGGGTTTTACGCATATTAACAGTAGTAAAGTATGGATTTTACAAAGCTTACAAAAGAATGCATATTAATAAAAATTAACCCCATGGGAAAAAGGAAGACGTACTCATGCTACCGAACTAAATTTATTTAATTCCCCCAACTTTTCATTTCGGGGGGGGGGGGGGCTGCACTCCAATAAGCCCCCCCCCTTGGGGCTTGGGTACGACCTTGATACATGATAGAATAGGCACATCAAACGTCAAATTATTGGCGGATTTATAGCATTCGCGCGGGCACAGGCAGATAATATTTTGCCGAAATGCGGACCAAATATCAACGATTTCAGTATGACGGTATATAAATAAAATAAATAAGGACTCTTTTTGTTCTATTACTAAGCCGACCTGGCAGAGTTAGGGCTATAAAGCCCTCTCTTACACTCAACTAGGAAGGCCCGGGACCACCTGCTTTACATGCCCTCCGAAGCATGGCCAGAAAACGTAGGAAGTGTAGGACTCGAACCAACAACCTATATAGATAGCACAGAAATAATATTGCATTTAACTGAAAGAGGAGGGCCCGGGGGAGACGCCCGGGGTTCTCCCCCGGGTAGGGGGGGGGGGATTTTGTAAATATAAGAGCGAAACAGTGGGGGTTAACGCATTTTAAAAGCAGTAACGTGTAGATTTAACAAAACGTACAAAGAAATTCCTATTCATATTACGGCGAACAGGGGGGGGGGTCTCCACCTGAGGAAACGTTTTGATAAAAATTTGAACAGCAGTAAAGTTTATAATTCACGGAGGAAGGCTTCGGAGGCCCCTAGGCTAGGGCCTAAATCCGGCTCTGTGCCTGTGTCCGCTCCAAAGCTGAATCCGCCAATAAATTGACGTTTATTGTGCCTACACTATATACGAGTAACACCATAACCTTTAAAGGATACAGTAGCTATACAATTGAGTTCTCAAGAAAACAGTTTACATTAGATAGGATCACAGTCGCCACAGGCCCCCCTCTCACGGAAATAAATCTTGGCTACGCCCTTGAGATCCGACATCATTCAAAGTTCTGAACTATCAAACGCTTTAAATTTTTGTGAATCGAAAATCCCATTCTCGACCTAACATAGCCTATAACAGGGTCTAGAACGCTAAAAATTGCAAATAAATACCTCTATTATGGTGCATAGATCCAGTGGCAAAATACATTTTTTGGGAGTATCCTATCTTAAACCACCGCAAAATTAAACAATAGCGCCATCATAAAAGAACCGATCGGATTTTAATCAAACATGCCTTCCTATTTATCAAATTAGTATAGGTACCGAGATAAAAAATATTATTTACTACGTCTATATAGTAAATAATTTTCCCAGGGTTAAATCTCGGTTGCCTCGAAATACCTGATCCTAAAGCACACTGAATTGTTCGATGAGACGCAGCCCGTAACCACGATTTCATTTCAGGTAGGAATGCCAATGCTATCCTATAATACAGTCACTATAGTACAGTCACTCAAATCGCGTAAAACCCCACTATTTCAGCCCTATTTTTCAAAAAAAAAAAAAAAAAAAAAAAAAAAAAAAAAGAGACCTCGGCCCCCCTTCCCCCTATTCGCCAATATATTCATTGCCCGTAAAGTATAAAACGTATTACTCTCAATATGTGTAAGACCCCAATAATTTAGCTCTATTTTTCAAAAGCCCCCCCCCCCCAGGCCTACTGCCTATTGCCTTTTTTTTAACATAAATGAAAACTACAATATAATTATGTGAATTTAAAGAAAATCGTTGGAGCCGTTTTCGAGAAAACTATTTTTTAGCCGTTTTCTTTTAGTTTTTTTGAGAGCGAAACCCCCCAAAATAACCGGTACGTGTTGATTACTTGATAGTATAATTTTATAATTTAACAGAAATACACACTTATTTATTTAGAAGTAATGGGACAATTTTAGTAGATATTTTTGTGATATAGTCCTAATTTAGTGGCCTAATTTAATGACCTCGTCTTGAATAAATAATAATAGTAATAATAATAATAATAATGCGTGTATTTATCAAAAGGCATTACAAATTATACTGAAACCAAAGCCAAAAAAACGCATTGGGATCACCACACAATTTACAGTAGGCCTAGTAAAATTATTTGTCCGTGCCACTAGCATTACTTTTACTTTTATACTGTGCCTTTGAGTTTGAGTAGACTTCATGGCCCTGCCCCCCCCCCCCCCGAAAAGGGATTTATGGGACTTTTGTCTATCAAACTAAATTGACCCCTCCTTAACGAACAAGACTGCGTCAGCATCAATACCATTCTATTTGCGCAATCGGGGGCTACAATTGTCTTTCAAACTTAAAATCTGACCTGGTGACGGACAGATTAGGAATCGACAGGGTCGGATTTGCAAAAAAAAAAAACACAACAAGAAAGTGAGGGGGAGGGGGGGGCTGTGGTGACTACAATCCTATCTAGTGTAAAATGGTCTTTTGGGAGCTCAATTGTATCCTGTGTGTATTCTCTATATAAAGTTATGGTGTTACTCGAATATATTGTATAATAGGAAAGGCATATCAAACGTCAATTTATTGGCGGACTTATAGCTTTGGTGCAGACACAGGCAGATAATATTTTGCGGCTATGCGGACTAAATCAGTAAAACGTAGTGTAATTAATTATTACAACGGTTTAGATTGTATAGAAATACTATTGGATTTAACTGCCGGGGGAAAAATTGGAAACTATAAGCTAGTGCAAAATAGTGGGGGTTTACGCATTTTAACAGTAAGCAGAGTATAGATTTTAAAAAGCTTACGAAGGAATGGTTATTCATATTGATGCAAACCCCCCTGTTTGCTGCCCGGGGGTCTACCCAGGGGGAAATATTAATTTTTGAAAAATAGGTAGGAAAAATATTGAGATTTTACTATTTTAACAGTAGTAAAGCTTATAATTTACAGAGGAAGGCATATTCATGTCACTGCACTAGATTTATTTATTTATCAACTTTTAATTTCGGAAAAGGGGAGCTACAGCCTGCAGCCCAATAAGCCCCCTTGCCTACGGCCTTGGTGTAGTCAATCTTTTGGTGGCAAAGGCAACATATTTCTGGGAACATGGGGAAATTCAAATGCTCCAGCTGGTTCCTTTTTCATGTTTCTATATTCACATACCGTATGTTAGTGTGTACCATGCGTAATGCAGGGCCTCCATCGTAAAATTGATCCTAAATAGTTGAAATAGTAACCTAAACTTTGAAAAAAGTAACTTTTTAGTAACCAGGCTACATCACTGTAAAACCTGGTCAGGGGTTTCATACGCTAATAAGCAATATAAAATCAATGAACTTTGACGAACTTGAAATTTGTAGGGCAATAAAATTCTATATTAATTAAGGACAGTGTTTCAATTTTGGGAAACTTTGCAACTCCATGCACACCTACGCCCTAAAAAATTTAACTCTCTTCTTCAGTGTTGTCAGATTCAGGGAAGTACAATAATAATTACTATCAATTTTACGAAGTTTAAATTGAATTTTCTGTATTTTTTTAATGAAGTGACTGAAATCAAAATTGCAACGTTAATGCCGAATGGAAAAAACATTTTTAACTTTGTATTAATTATTTATTACTTTGGTTATAAATTTTATTCGTTTTTTGCATTGTCCGGTTCGTCCACAAATTTTCAGCCGGATTGGGGACCGGGGACTGGGTGTCTCCAGCCCAATAAGCCCCCTCCAACCCCCCCCCCCCCCGAAATGAAAAGTTGAGAATGAAATAAATCTAGTTCGGTAACATAAATGGGTCTTCCTCAGTAAATTATAAACTTTACTGCAGTTAAAATCGTAAAACCTCACTTTTTTGGACCTACTTTTTCAAAAAAATTCCCCCGGGGAAGACCCCCTGTCCCCTGTTTGGAGAAATATGAATATGCATTCCTTTGCAAGCTTTCCTGACGTAACCGCCCACTTTTTTGCACTTTTTCATCTTCAAATTTTTCCCGGGGGGTCTCCCCTTTTTGAGTGAAATGCAATATTATTTCAATGAATAAGACTTCTGTTGGGGGGGGGGGGCTGCAGCCCAATAAGCCCATCCCCCTTGGCTATGGCCTTCGAAAACCCGGACGTCTGGCGGCCTTGCTCTTTTTATATGTCAGGAGCTACACTGCATTTTCTCGCCATGCTTTGGAGGGCATGTAAAGCAGGCGGTCCCGGGCTCTTCTAGTTGATTGTAAGAGAGGGCTTTATAGCCCTAACTCCGCTTACAGTACAGCGCAGTTACTGACTTAACACTTACTGACTACTGTAGCGGATAATCCACAGTCCATGTCCATAAGGCGCCCATTCCACATAAGTACATCGTCAATGAAAATTATGAAATTGAAGGACATTTCAATTTTACTCTATGCCATTGTTAAAATTGATCAATTATCAATTGATCATAGAGTAAAATATTAGAATATTAGAAGTTCTTTCCTTCTTTGGTAAAATCACAAACAAACAAACTAAAATTAAAAAATGGCGTCATGGGATATGACAAGTAAAACTATTTTAATTGATTTCTTTAAAAAGAACGCATTTCTGTATAAAAATTATAATAAGGAATAAATAATAAGGCGACGAGGAAAACAAATGCAAACAAATTTCAAAAATTTCACGCATACGCTTCAATTGAAAATTGTCAATTTTTGAAAAAACATATGGAATGGCCCCCATCAATGAGAAATTGAAATGTCCTTCAATTTCATAATTTTCATTGACGTTGTACGTATGCGGAATACCCGCCTAAGCTAAGGCGTTAAGCCGAGGGGGTAGTTCCAGAGGGCAGAGAGGTGGAGCGAGGCCTCGCCAGGACAGGCCAGGTACTGAGTTGCCACTTATGAATGGGGGTTGCGTGACCTTGTTTGGCTTTTGTATTTTGTGTAGACTGCTGTGTGCAGACTGCAGACCCCACAATACCATTTTAAATATTAACGCCGACGCCAAATTTTAAGTTGCACGTGATTGCAAGAAACACAATTTTTATTTCTTGAAAAAATTAAAAATATGTCAAAAACCCCTCAAAAAAGTAACCAAATATGAAAAAAGTTACCTAGATTGAAAAAAAGTAACCAATAGTTGAAAAAGTGACCAAGTGGAGGCCCTGCACGATAATGAAAATGTGGATGTGACCCACGTCCCACATTTGGCAAGCATGTCTTGGTAGCCTATTCATATATTATTTATTATTATTATATTTATTTATATATATATTTTATATTATATTTATTATATTTCAATCAATAAAGAAATTATGGGCGGCCATAGACTTGCCCATTGGATGGCTTTATTTTACCTAGTTTGACCATTGCAAATGTAACCTGCATCGGTCAAGACTCAAGGCGTAGGTACCTATGAAGGGTGGCCTACAGACGACAAATAAAAGAAAATTTCTTAGCTATCCTTGTTCGTCTATGGGACTGCGACTACAGAACTGATATAAGTTATATGATATGGTCTATGACGTATTTTACGTTTATAACCGGATATTTATAATAAAAAAATGATAAAAAACTTACCTTTATTTATGCCAACGAACAACTTTCCCATTATATCCATAGCGCAATAGTTGTCCTGAAAGAACACATCACACACTCGCAGCTTTAAGTAATCGTTATAGACGTTAATACTACGATATAAAAATAAATGCGATGCGAAATTGCGGATTGTGAAGGTAGCCAGACTGCCAGAGGGAATGGAAATTCGGGAAGGGCTGGCCGCTGGAGCAGGGTGCACTTGCCACTTGGAAGTTGGAACGTGGCGGGCGCGTCTTGAAAATCAGGACTTTCAGGAGGGTAAAATCACTAAAATCTAAAATTAGAGCCTGGAGGGAGTGGACCAGCCCACCAGCGCAGCGCATGCGTAACCTCAAGGCCAGGCCAACACCCTACAAAGTACAATGGAAACAATATATCCCTATTATTTTTTACTTTTTACCTGTATTGGGCATTGGCTGTATTTGCTGGTGCCGTTGGTGCCTGCCTGCCTGGTGGGTTTGCACCGTTAGTTATTTGTCTATGGTTTGCACCGTATGCGTATACGCTATATGGCCTATGTGACATAGCATTGAATATAATATAGTATTATGTAGGCTAGCTAGACGAGTTGGCGGAGTTGCCATATTAGTTTATTTGTCTATGGGAGTTGCCCATAGAAATTTAGTAATTTTTTCAGGAGCCACATAATATAATTTATATTGTCAAGTGCCGTAGACCTTGTCAGTTTAAAGTATTTGTCAATTCTGGCATTCAAAGACTATACCGTATTCAATTTTGGTGTAATTAACACTATAGGGGTTCACACAAAAAACAACCCAATGTGGACTGATCCCTAATGACCACTGCGTTATTGGGGAAGTTGCAGTCAGCAACATGACCAACAGCCGCGTTCTTCCCCTGTTCTACCAATCAACCCACTTTAAAGTTGGCTGGACCCAGGCTGGGCAAGTCTTGACCTTTGACCTTCCGTATCATAGAGCTAGTCATCCAATTCTCTGGCAAATGGATTGCTCTGACCAGGCAATCGGACGGTAATACAATAAAGGTCAATAGAATGGATTGCTAAAAGCAATATTTTAATTCTATTTCTAGATGACATGACAAAAGAGAATACTATGCTACATGACCTATTGAAGTCGGTACATACTGTATATAGAAGCCTGGCGATCAGGGTTGATGTTCAGGCCTATAGTTACCATGTCAGATTCAAATTTAGGCCAGCCCTTAAGTGCTGTAGGCTAAACCTCGAAACTCACCAAAACTTGTATATGCAAAATGATAACATACTCACTATCTTAGGGCAGAGTTATTAGTAAGCGTCGGGAACCTTTAATGAAACAAGCTGCACACGGCTACACGGATATCAAAAGTCCAAGAATTTATTGATTTTGACTAAAGACTTTTAAGGCTTAGCTAATCCAAAAGAAATTGGCTATGCTGCATGCCCAAGTTAGAAATAGAAAAATTAGCCGAAATGCAATAATACTGTTATTTTCTAATATAGTTTTCTATTTGATTAATTTCCATTTTCCTGTACTTACAAAGTACGGTACTCTTTAAAGAACAAAGAACCTCACGTTGTGTAATGTTTAAATGTGATGATTTTTAATGGATTAAATCAAATTAACTAGTATCAAAATGAGCGCAAGTAAAATTTGAAAACGGCGCGATTCTGAGAAATCATAATGCGCATGCACCGCGACAGAAATGCCTGTGGTATACATTGCTTGCAGAGCCTTAATTTTGCAGTATTACCCTATGCAGGCAATTATAACTCCTAGAGAAGGCGAGTTACATTCATGCTGAACAAGGCTTTACTTTTACAATGTTACGATTATTACCCTCATATTGATGTTAAGCGCAACCTTAAAATTATCGGTGCATTTAGGACAATATTATTTCCATAATTTTATACTCCAACGAACAATTTGACCTAATCTGACAGTAATGTGTTAACTGTGTTCGACCAATTTCGATCGATTGCACGAAAGTCTGGGCACATTATTGTTTAAGACTCTTAAGATATTATGCTCATAAATATTTTTAGTTTACTTTACTATCAAATTATTATACTTATTAGCCTACTTACCGGGTTACATATTTTATGTAGTTCATTGCAATAAGTCAATATCACCACCCAATTGAAACGGTAATTTTTTAACAGCCTATGTATAAATAAGTAATTATTTGAAAATGCAATTCTCCTATCAAGCTTGATGATGTAAATGTACGATACACACAATTTAGATGACATCGCGAGAGGAGCGAAACAAGAGCGTGCTCCGAATATGCGCTCAAAACAAGAGAGGGAGAGGCTAAAAATCGAAGCGCTCTATCGCCTCATCTTTGATCTTTCAATAAGTATTCAGTTGAATTCATAGTTTCCCTATCTAATTACGGTACGTACAAATCCTACAAAAATGAAACTATGCTAGCCTAGGAATAACGTAAAGGTGGTCTTGCCCGCCGACCGCCTCACCCCCAGCCTGGTGGCAAAACCGTATAATTCCATTTTGTATTCAGTTGCACAGAGCCAATTTTGAAAAATTTAAAAAGAGAGGGCAGTGTCGCGACCTGGTGGTTGAGATGAGAAGCTCGGCGTTGTAATGACCAAAATTTGCATAAACAGCGATGTGTTGTCCGTATTCGATTTATTGTAAGAAAAGAGACTTGTCTGGCGATGCAACGCCCGATATTTCAATTTTGGCGATGTACTTGTCAGCGAGGTAATGGCTGGCGATGCAGTGACCGAAATTTGCATATACGCCATGCCTTGTCCATGTTAGGTTTAATGTAAGAAAAGAGATTTGTCTGGCGATGCTCTGTCACGCGAGGAAGTGCCCGGCGATGTACTGTCCAGCGATGTAATGCCCGGCGAGGTAATGTCACAGTCTCGTATTTTTGAGGACCGGAGCCCTTTTCTGAGTTCACAGGGACCTATGAAGCTGGACGGACAATTATGAAAATGAATAAAGAGAAAAAATGAGGTATCGACAATGTGTCTAAATTTATTTTGCCCACGATTTAAAAAAAATCCCTTTCGGCTCAGGCCAATCAGGTGTAGGGAGATTTCATAAAAATTGATAACATATGTACATATGTACCCTCAAACAATTTTCGCACCCCGCTTCCGGATAAAAAAATTAGTTTACCTGTATATTCTACTCCTAAAAGGATACTAGTGAGTGGGACAAGAGTTAAACTCAAAATAAGTGAAATATTACTCACTAGATCAGGTTAGACCGAATAACTATAATTATAATATAATGTATAATAATATAATATAGGCCAATTGAGAATGCAAAAAAAAAAAAAAAAAATCGGGTGATTGCTTGGTTGTTGGCCGTAGAAGATCTGGGTTTTGTTGCTCCTCCAAATATTTTATGTTTACTTATTTATTTATTATTTTTTAAAAAAAGGGTTAAATCACGTACAAACAATTTAATGAATGATTCCGATTAACCTCTTCAATCGTCTCACTAAGTAACTAAGGCGCCCATTCCACCGACCGGCTAGGGCTATTTACAAAAACAGTGACGTGGTAGCAGACATTCAAGACATAGGCGGGGTTTCCACCGACCTCGCATTGCAGAATTGACGGAAATGTTTATTTTCCTCTATGCCATAGTTATAATTGATCAATGATCATACAGTAAAATCACAAACAAACAAACTAAAATTAAAAAATGGCGTCATGGGATATGTTAAGTACAAACATTTTAATAGATTTCTATAAAAAGAAATACAAACATTTCCGTCAATGTCACGCCACCTATGTCTTGAATGTCTGCTACCACGTCACCGTTTTTGTAAATAGCCCTAGCCGGTCGGTGGAATGGGCGCCTAATAGGTACTTGTGTCAAGTTACGACACGTCTCCAACCGCAAGGTGTGTAGATACTCACATAAGTACAAGCACGCTACCACCTTGCCACCGAAGTCGCTTAATAGGGCCTACGCCACTGATTTCAGTTTTTGTGCCGCAAAAGAAAGCGATTTAGTACAGAGGGGACTATTAATTTGTGACCTTGGCATTAGTAGTCTATTTGTTTATAAAATGTGCAGAAAGATACTGGTTACATCTGGCATTGTTATTTGGCTGTTTATACATCGTTGCATTCCAAAAATAGAACCGAACTATGCGTAAATCAGAGAATCGGCATTTCTTTCAGCGAATAAATAATATTATAAAGCTGACTGCTTACCGCGAAACGAGTTGGATCCAATTCAAAATCAACAATATCAAAAAGAATCTCAGTGCTTACAATTTTAAGATTTCCAATTTCCATGCCTCAAAAATAACACTTTGAGGCTATTCAATGGACTGATGAGGTTTGAGCTTATCAAAAGAGACGACAGAGGGTCAAGGGCTGGGAACTGGCTGATAAGGACATGAAGGGTAGTGGTACAGCCTCCGACTTTCACTCGAAAGGTTGTTGGTTCAAGTCTCACACTTGCTATATTTTCTGGTCATGCTTCGGAGGGTATGTAAAGCAGGTGGTCCCGGGCCTTCCTAGTTGAGTGTAAGAGAGGTCTTTATTACAATGGTAGAAATAACACCCCCGTAACCCCCGTGGTGGGGGGGGGGGGGACGCAGTATTGCTGTAGGCGCACTTCGGCTCACAGTTCCAGGTTTGTACTAAGAAAACTTATAGATGGAATTAAATCATCCCAGTATTTCAGCCTTATCCTTGATACAATGCTCAAAATGCATATAACCCCACTGTTTCAGGCCTTTTTTTACAAAAATTTTCACGCGGGGGAGACCCCCAGGCCCCCTTGTTTGCAATTATATTCATCGCCGTAACTTTGAAGTTATTGCTCTCAAAATGCGTAAAACCCTACAATTTCAGGCCTATTTTACAAAAGGAAAAAAAAACCGGGCCCCCCTTATTAGCAATTGTGTTAGTGACCTGTAAATTTTAATAGATACTGCTATTTTTCCGCCCTATATTTCCGAAACATCTCCACCGGGGGAGACTCCCAAGTCCCAGGCCTCCCTTTACACCCCCCGCCCCTCGAAATTCTATCGTTACGCCAATGGATAGGGCGCACCAAAGGTCTTGTGGGGGGGGGGGGGCAGCAAAAGTTATTTACGCTATTGGCTTTATAGCCCTAACTCCGTTAGGTTGGCTTAGTAATAGAACGAAAAGCCAATATTTATTTATGTATTTATTTGGATTTGGTGGGATGGTGGAAGGTGGTAGCGTGCTTGTGTGAGTCTCTGTACCTTATTATGCGATCGAAGACGTGTCGTAACTCACAAGACTGGTATTAATTACCTGTACAATTGTTGCATGAAAACCAGCCCCCCCCCCCTAAAAAAATCTGGTTTTTAGCTAAGTGAATAGTCAATTTTTGGGGTGAGGGCTTCGGTCAATGTACGAACAAGCCCACATGCAGGCTTGAGAACTTTTTATAACAGTTATAGAAAAAAATTACTATTAAAGGCAATGGTGGCTAGAGTTATTATAGATGTAGGGGCGTATCTCCACCGTTCGGTGGTTTAGACAGTTTTAACGAGCCCCCCCCCCCCCCCCCCATCCTAAACGAATGACAGCCAGTTGCTGCTTAGTTTCGGGAAAGTACTGAATCATCTACCTCCAAAGAAATCGGAAGTTTTTATCCTAATTTAAGTTAAAATGTCAAATCTGTTGTGGGACATTTTTTCTCGTTACATATATTTTTAAAATCAATATGTAGGCCGACTTTTATTTCCTTGATTTTGAAAGTTTGACGCCCGTTAAATTTTGGCGCCTTACGTATACCTGCGTATTGTGCGGCATGGGTATTACGTGCCTGTGGGGCGTGTTTTGTCACAGAAAACGTCTCTAAAAGCAATTTTTTCTGTAGATATGAGATAGTTTTTTGATTTTTTTTTATTAAATTTCTCCAATTATGCGTTCTGCGACCTAGTGACAATTTAAATATTGCCCTATTTAATATTTATTAAATTTTTTAATAATTAATTTATTTAAATTTGTATTATTTATTGTATTTAAATATATAATTAAATATAGGAAAACGCCAGGTACCGAGCTCGGGAAAGGCTGCACCATCTATAATTCTATAGTAACTAGTAAGAGAACAATTAATTACAATTTCAGTAAGTAAAATCAATTCATCTTTCATAATAGGCCTACTCCTTTTTTTTTTTTTTTTTTTTTTTACGTTGGCGATGGGGAGCCATTCAGCCACTAATGAGCGACATTAATCCAGGTCATTCTTAAATAGTTTTTTTTACTGTTTTTTAAAAAAGTAAGTAAAGCAAAATATATTGTTGGGCTGCATGTTTCTAGAATCGAAAGTAGATTGAAAGGTCTGACTATGGAATTTAGGAGGCAATTGAGGAGGACTGTACGCTGTGCTGAGTGTGATGGGCATTCCAATATGATATGCTGTAGGGTTTCAGTTGACCCCGGACAAGTGTCGCACATGCTGGGGTCCCTACCAATCTTCCACAAGTACCTCTTCGAGACCCCATGGCCACTTCTCAGTCTTGTAATGGTCGCATAATAATCTACATAATTATTATGAATTATTATCTACGACCTGTAACAGGATCTTTGTCCCGTCTCAGTAAACACCTCATAAAGGATTTTAAGGAATTTTATGATTATTTTTTTAATGATTGTAATGTGCATATACTGTATACTGTATATTGTCTTGGGAATAAATTCACTCATTCATTAAAAAAAATCTTATCACAAGTTAAACATGGCTTGTGAAATTCCGGAACATTCCGGGACTTAATTTACAACATTTCTGCGTATTTTTTTCGGGGACCGTTGCAGCTCAGTACAGGTTGTATAGAAACATTGTTACTCTACGGAACGGGACAATGGCTTAAAAAAAATGTGGGATGGTCAAAAAACCTAACCCATACCTCAAAGAAAAATCATTGGTTTTTTAGATTTTCCATAAATATCACCATATAAAAGGCAGAGTCTGCCTTATAAAGCAAAACCCTCGCCGCGACATTTAGAACCACATTTTGGACACCGTCCAGTACCGGGTGCTCCTTCAACCCCCCCCCCCCTCCCATTAAACCATCATTACCTTCTTCCAAACACTTTTCTGTTTAATTTCGTTTCCAAGCCACTTGCTTCCGTCATTTCAATCGTTTGTCTTCTGCAGCCGTCGAATAAAAGGACGGTTAACGAGCCGCCATTATTATGCTCCATTTTCTTTTTATTTCGAATAATTCTCCGGGGTAAAAGGGAGGGGGGGGGGGTGGGAGTTGAATGGGTTTGGAAATAAAATTTCACGCTAGAGATTTATGGCACAGATGGCTACTACTACTAAGGGTTTTCCCCGTCATAATATAATTAGTTTTTTTTGTTAACCTACTATTGCGCCTACTATTGTACGATATAAGTGGATGGTCGTTTTTTTTTAAACGCTTTTTCGACGTTCTGATATTTTGCTCTAGTTTAATAATAATAATCTTCTTCTTCTTCTTCGGCTGGTAATACCCTGCGCCGAATGGGTATATTTATAAATAAGTTATCAATTATACCCGGACTCGTATCTGAACTTGGTTAAGTCATGCTTTCGCCTGTTTCATTGCGTCAATGGTAAGCTTGTCTCAACTTGTCCATTATTGCTTGTAACCGGTGTAGGTTGACATCGAGAACGTATACCAGTTTGCCAATGGCCAAAAACTCATACGGAAACATTTCGAATATTGTCCGAAATCCATGGGGTCGTTGGTATTGGACAAGGGACCTATGGGCCATTATCCATTAACCATTAAAATCTGTTGATGACACTGCTGACAGTACGCTGTTGTTGTTGTTGATGTTGTTGTTGTTGTTTCCAACGCCTGCTTTCGGCATTTCTGCTTTAAGCAACCCTGTCAGTCTGGGGGGAGGAGTGAGTTTCTTTGTTAACTTGAGGCACCCTAAGGGCAGACTCCTTCACTTTGGGGGAAAGGGGAGTTCACTGACAGGGTGGACCTCCTGATTATAGTGGATTCCGAACCATTTGGGAAACATGGTCAAGTCACACGATTAAATCGGAGGTGACCAGGACTCGACACGCACGTAGACTGACTGGTAAAGTCTCAGCGCGTTATCACGTCCCACCATGTTCCCCTGCCAACGCTGTGCACACTACCAAGTTTGCCACAGTTTGAAACATGTTCTGCTCTCATGGAATCAACATGGTAAGGCCGTCGGCAAATACTGCTGACAATACAATACAATATTTATCGACTTCGATGGCCAGGTGGTAACGTGCTTGCACTTGTGCGAGTCTTTACACGCCATGCAATCGGAGACGTGTCGTACTACTCATCACGGGTAACAACCTACAGAGGCGACTGAAAAGGTCAATTGGATACATTCATTAAATTGTTTGTATGCGATTCATCTTTAAAAAAAAAAAAATACGCGCCGTGGTTTTTAAGAAAAACATGGAATCACTCAAAAATGTTTTTTTTTATTACGCCATATCTTTAGGCTTCCGCCATTAGCTTCCTTGCAGTTGCAGCCCAATAAAAAACATAATTTGGCGAGTCTCTGCTCCGTTTCTTGTTTTTCGACTCAAGGGCTTGGGCTACTGGCGAAGGTATAGACCATTCAGTCACAGTAACTTTATGAGATTTCTCTTCACACAATCTCTGCATCCATACCTAACCCCCCCCCACCCCTACTCAAAATTTTATTAAGCTCGATCTAGATATTGACATTTATCCCATTGTATGATTTGCATGTGTTACGACAACCCGTCTTTCAGCTGAAACCTTAAAATTCTAGTTCCATGAAATGTCTCGATGTGAAGCAGCCAACTGGATCTCCCTGATTTTATGTCGGTAATAATTCAAAACTTAATCGGTTATTACAGTATACTGCAGGGTGGTCCGCGGGTCATAAGGAGTAATTGAGGGTCTAAAAAAAATCGACAATATGCCAAGAATGTTGATTACTGATGTAAACAAGTCACCGTGATTCAACAGGCTTATGGACTGATGCCAACCAAGTAAAATTTTATGGAGCATTATTTTCCAGGGAATCTTATTTCTATTATAAATTTAAGGCTATTGAAGTTTTATAGTTCTTTTCAGAATGATTTACGGCATTATAACAAGTCCACGAATAAGTTTATCTGAGACGAACTCGGAGTGAAATTAGACCCTGTAGTATACAACAACCGAATGAGGGTCTAGACCTGAAAACTAATAAAGGATCTTATCACATTATCTTACAGTAGCCTATTATATGGAGTTTATAACACTGTGTGGAGTGTTTTATTGTACGGCTGTGAAACCTGGACTATAGCAGATAAGGAACTAAAGAAACTCGAAGCTTTCGAAATGCGGTGTTACAGAAGGATGCTACGGATCAGCTGGAGGGACCATGTGACAAATGAAAGAGTTCTAGACGCTATCGGGGAAGAAAGACAGTTAGCAGCCCAGATACGAATCAGGAGAGCAAAATGGATGGGGCATTTGCTAAGGCACGAAAATCTGGTACACACTATTATCGAGGGCACAGTAGAGGGAAATAACCGAAGAGGACGGCCGAAGAAGGAATTCATGGATCAAGTAAAAGAAGACGCAGGAGCAATATCATATCAAGAACTGAAGAGGAAGATCGAGGACCGAGTAAACTGGAGGACGATATGCAGGGAGTTGCTGCCAACCAATCGCTAAGATTGTAACCTTAAGAAGAAGATAACACTGACAATACTTTGGTTGAAGATGTAACCTCCACTTTATAACAGAAATTAGAGGATATAGAAAAACTTGGCTTGGCGGGACTCGAACCAATTACGAATCATGTCAATACGAGCATATAAGTAGAGGATATACATCAACTGTTCTTATGCGGGTTTGTGGTCGAGCGGTTAAGACGACGGCACGGTTAGGCGTAGATCGTGCGTTCGAGTCCCGCCAAGCCCAGTTTTTCTATATCCTCTAATTTCGAGGATTTTATCTCCTAACCACTGCAAAGCATTCGTGTTTTCCTCTCATTGGTGATGGGAGGCTACCTGTTAGGGCTGTGTGAGCCCAGGTCTGATGGAAAGTATTTCCTTTCGGATTCCCCTTTCCGTACATTTACGGAGTGGAAGGAACCTTCGAATTATATAACCACCAGTTAAATTTCAGGCAATTAAACGGAGTCTAGCGGGACAGACTAAGGTTAACAGACAGCCTTTTTTCGGGGTCGAAGAGCAGAGCGATAAGGTCCCATGATAAGCGAAAGGATCAACCTTCCAGTCTCATCAATCACCTTCTCTGGGGGCTCAAGTGTCTCGAAAAATCAGGATTCCTCATTTTACAGGGGAGGGGGGGGGGCCCATAGGGGAATGACCGATGACTGCCTCTCGAAGGGACCCGGTTTTTGCATTTACGGCTTATAACCTGAATTCGGATGGGGAGAAACGCGTAAATGGATTCGACTTGGCTTCATTATACAATAATAGCGGCCCCAACGAACTTCGTACCGCCGAACAGTCTATGCATGTTGTTCCAACTTTTAGCTCAGCTAAATTTCGAATTTAGGAGTACCTACCTGACTTATAAATGCCGTAACTACCTAACTAACTTTGTTTTGTTTAAGAAAATGCTGGCCGTACACATTGGCCACCCCTGGATCAGCATGAATCAAGTTGGTTTATATTTTTCACTTAAGTTAATACTTAAATTTATGACGATTTGATCTGCTCAATTCCTATAGGACTATTTCATACACCCTATTACAAGGGGTTTTTCATTTTTGTTGGTACAATTTTTCCATGAATTCGATAATTCGGTAAATCTCTGTCGGTTTCACGGAAAACCCCCTAGGCCAAAACTAAATAAATCTACGTAAAACTACGCATGAGATAGTCCTCTATAATTTTATTTTTTTATATATATAAAAGGTTAAATCGCATACAAACAATTTAATGAATGTATCCGAATAACCTCTTCAATCGCCTCACTAAGTCACCTAATAGGTACTTGTGTCGAGTTGCGACACGTCTCCGACCGCAAGGTGTGTAGAGACTCGCACAAGTACAAGCACGCTACCACCTTGCCACCGAAGTTGAGTAGACCAAATCTATGTAACTTGAAGTATTAACTTAAATAATGAAAAATGAAAATGAAAATGAAAAATGAAAATCGTATATATTTATATACATAAGCGTACGATTAATAATAAGGTAGTTTTAAAATTGTGAAGGGGGATCCCAAAGGAATGGTTCCCGTGCTGTATATATAATAAATATGTAATAATAAATATAAACCAACCTATTATAGGGTGATTCGGGGGTGACCAATGTTTACAGCCAGCTTCCTATTAATGCAGAATCAGAAGAAAAACTTTTGACCTTCGCAAATTACCTATAGCATAATACATATTTTTTTTCTTTGGTAGGTGATGATGAAACAAACATTGTATTATTTTCATCAATAATAAAATAAATAATAAATAAATAAATAAAACCTTTATTTTTAGCAGAGACCACCTTAACGAAGTTAGGGCCAAAAGGCCCTCTGCTACACTCAACTTTTGACCTTCGCATATTACCTATAGCATAATACATATTTTTTTTCTTTGGTAGGTGATGATGAAACAAACATTGTATTATTTTCATCAATAATAAAATAAATAATAAATAAATAAATAAAACCTTTATTTTTAGCAGAGACCACCTTAACGAAGTTAGGGCCAAAAGGCCCTCTGCTACACTCAACTAGGGGTAAGCAACAAAAACGGTAGTAAAACATACAATACCATTAATTAAATTCAAATTGATATTTCCTTTAAACAAACTAAGCACTCACTCACTCATACACGCAAGCATGGGGCTGTTCGAATAAATCCTAGCCTATATATATACAATACTATAGTTTAGTCGGGGCGGTCGGCAACATTTTTTAGCAGCTGTGACAAATTTAGAAATAACCAGATCTGTTAGAATAGCGCCACATCTCAAATCAAGAAATAAAACAGGAAAATTGATTAAAAAATCATTTTTATTATATTTTATATTGGTTTAATATTTGTGTATAGAACTAATAGCACCCAATGAGCCAAAGGTGAGCCGCGTGTGTCTTGCGAACTTCATATTACCGATTATGCCATAATGATAAATATCCATTCATGCAGAACCTTTATTTAACCTCAAAGTCATAAAATAAGAAAAAAAATGGAAAAAAATGAAGCAGACTCTTGCAAGTCGAGCCTTTTCGAATTTATCCTTCATCTTCTCGCAGTATCTGCAGCTGTTATTAATGCCGAGAAAAACGCCTTTTCTTCGCATTCGTTTTGAATTACAATTTTAGATGTTACTGCTTTCCCGGCTGTTCTATTATTTTTTCATTGTTATTATTGTTGGGGATAGAAACATTTGTTGTAAAAATCTTTCACAGCTTACCACGCCGGAAATAAACAATGAAAGATTTTTTCGTTTTTGTAATTCCTTCTTTTATTCATTTTTGTAAATGAATTCAGTTGATGAAGCTTAGAAGTGATTTGTAAAGTGGATTATGGAATGGGAGGGCGGCTTTTTTGGACTAAGGATTAATTTTTATTTATTTCAGCTCTAAAAACCTGTTATTTGGTTGAACATCGTGTTCTATTGTCTGAAGCAAAGCTTGGAGCAAGTTCAGAGTCCCAGCACATGTAGTAATGTCCTGAAGGACCTTTCATGGCCCATATTGGCCCCTTGTACAATGCCAACGACCCCATGGATTTCGGACACTATTTGAAATTTCCGTATTAATTTTTGGCCATTGGAAAACTGGTATACTTCTTTGATGTCTAGCTACGCCGGCTACAAGCTATAATGGACAAGCTGAGACAAGCTTACGATTGACGCAATGAAACAGACGAAAGCACGACTTAACCAAGTACAGATACGAGTCCAGTTGGTAGAGAACTAGACTATGAAACGGAAGCCCGATGTTCGAGACCGGAAGGGAAACATTTTCCACTGGACCCGGGGTCAACCATTATGGGTAGGGGAAAAGCGCGCCTTCTGGGCAGGTTGCTGACCACAACATGAGCCGTCGTCAAGAGAGATAATGACCTACCAGCAAGGCCGTAGCCAGAAAGTTTTTTCGGGGGGGGGGGGGGTTCAGAAATTTCATTGGATTTTACATAGTCGTCATCTCAAAATCCGATTATATCTAGTGTCAAGCCATTTCATTTCGAAGGGGGGGGGGGGGGGGTTTGAACCCCCGTGAACCCCCCTCCTCTTGGCCACGGCCTTGACGTCAAACGAGGTGGAAAGTCACATTCAGAAGCTATTGACGGCTTTGCAAAGGAAGGTAGGCAAAGAAATGCGCTGTCTGCAGCGAGGTGGTGTGGAAACTGAACACTTGCATCAGCATCTAGGAATAGAAGGATTATTTGAACATCGTATTAACCGAAATTAGAAGATATGAAAAAAACTTGGTTTGGCGGGATTCGAACCCACGATCCACGCCTTACCGGGGCGTCGTCTTAACCGCTGGACCACAAGCCACAAACTTCGTATTAATCAGATTTGTCTTAGAAACGGAAGGCAAAGGTCCTAGATATACCACCTGCATCGCAATGGAGTCCTTGCTGCTTCGGACATCTGCCCCCTGTGTAAGGAAGGCGAAATTAATGCAGAGCATCTGCCTAGCCCTGGTAGAAGACGGGGAAGACCAAAATGTCAACTTCTTCCGGGAGACAGCTAGGAGATATTCTGGTCAGCGCTAACCTGCCAAGGGTGGGCGTTGGCTAGTAAGTAAGTAAGACCATAGCTCAATACGGGCATCAGTGCCAAGAAAAAAGAATCTGTCGAATGCCAAGTTATATTATTTGAACATCATGATGGCCATACTTATCATAGGAAGAAAGACAAAGTACCGGAATGTCTGGAGAAAGGTAGTGCGAGAGGCCAAAGATCATACGGCGCATCAACGCCGAGGAAGAAGAAAAAAAAGGAGGAAGTAGAGGATGAAACAGAGGAAGTAGAAGAAGTATTTGTCGACAGCGAAGCTAAATTAGGTTAGTGTGCTGATGGCCAGACTTATCTAAGAAAACTAACTAAAAAAGAACAAGTAGGAAGTAGAGGATGAAAAAGAGGAAGTAGAAAAAGTAGATTGTTGTCAAGACCTAAGCTAAATTAGGTTAGAGGGCTGATGGACAGACTTATCATAGAGAGGAAGACAATGGGGCAGAATGTCTGAGGAAAGGTGGTGGGAGAGGCCAAAGATCATACCGTGCATCAGTGCCGACGAGGAAAAATAAAAAAAGAGGAAGTAGAAGAAGTATTTGTCGACAGCGAAGCTAAATTAGGTTAGTGTGCTGATGGCCAGATTTATCTAAGAAAACTAACTAAAAAAGAACAAGTTTGCAGGCAAAGTTTTAAGTTTGACAAATTAGACGAATTGGGATGATGAGAAATGATGGCACAGCGAGCACTTTACAAGATAACAAGTAATTAATGGTCGCACCATGCCACTCATTTCGCTATTTATAAATTTTGCCATGCTCCCCCATTAACTGAAAATTGAATGCATTCCGTTTGAGGGAGATTCATCTACCTATTCAGATACCAATGCCGACCAATGTTGGACTTGCGGAAAAATTCTTCACAATTTATCATTTCATGACCTCCTGAGCCTAACACCACCCTCCGTTCAAAATGTTATATGCATACATGTAGGTATCTGCTATATGTATGTGTATATGACTGTATGTATGAATCAATTTTAGGAAACACTGTAAATTCCGTAAATATTATCAGATTTTGATGAAACTTGGCACAAAAATTGATCATACAAATGTCTTGATAGAGTTTGTTAACCAGCTAGATCCACTATTTAGTTTCATGATGGCGGCTTAAAAAAACCTTATATATTTCATATCTCAGTTAATATTGGTCACAGAGGAATGAAATAAAATTTGACTGAAAGCCCGTATTATTATCTACGATAATGGTAATCACCATCTCTTACGACAAATCGACCATTTGAAGTCCAGTCAAAGTGAATATAATTTGATAAGTAAATGTTCATGGTCGTCATTTTTTGGAACACAAGAGTGTTTTGTGTGTTGATGTTGTGGCCAGGAAAAGAATGAAGTATTTTTATATTTTTATCTACATAGCGTAGCATATAATAAAAGCGGGGTCTGCGCTTGCATGGAATCTGCCTACACCTGATCGGCCAGAGCCGCAAGGGATCTTTTTACACTGTCCGCAACTTCACATGAAATATTGATAGCAGAGTTACAAACGAGCTGTTACATCTTAGAAGAGATGTTTCTCTTCATTTTGATAACGTTTGAGGCCGTTATTAACCTAGTTTGGCTGCAGTTTCGGAGGGGGAGGGTTTTAGAGAGATTCACCCACCTATTGAGACGGCAACCAATGTTCGACTTCCGGAAAATTTCTTCACAACTTTTCATTTCATCATAACCCCCTGAGCCTAAATTCACTAAAACCAAACTCCCCCCCCCCCCGCCATTAACCACTCTCCTCATCTTATCTTCTTCCAGCCCTTTGTCTTCTCTTCATGTCTTGTCTTCTCTTTATCTTCTCCAGTAGTTTGTCCCTCTGAAATGTTTGTTATAACCTGTAGCGTAAATAAAACCCCCGCGGTGCGGGGGGGGGGGGGCGCAGCAGAAATTGTTTACGCTAAAAAAAGACAATTTATGACAAAACAAAAATAGTACTCAGAAGAGTTAATTCCGAAATATCAATTTTTTTTTTAAATCTGGGTGGCTGTGGTGTCAATACATATTTAATCAAATAAATAATATAGCAAACAATTCACTGCGATGGTTTAATACAAGTATCGGCAAACTGCCCTTAGACGGCCACTGGGTAACCCGTTGTCCAATGCCCTCCTGATCGCAATTTGCCACACACCACCAACTCATACACACACAATGGGGTTCATTTGTGACGTCATTTTGTAGATGGCAGCACCAGTTGCAATGATATCAAAGCGTTGATTTTTCCATAAGCCTCAATACTATTTTAAAATTATTTTTAATTACGTATTATTTTAAAGTGATATTTTTCTATAAATCATGGAGAATATTTTTTTAATTTTAATTTTAATTAATATATACATTAAATTATATGCAGCGAAATAAGGTCCAGGCATAGTAAAAATATTATAAAAAATATTAAAAGAATTAATTAGATGCTAAGAGCTTAGCTTTCACATGCAAACGGCGGCCAATTTTGAATAATATGGATATCGGTTTGTCATCAGCGAACCTAGTGACCAAAACTGTCCCTACAGAACCTCATACAGACAACAACACCAGCAAACTAACTACAAACCAGAAAGCAGGGACGGATCCTTGGGGGGGGGGGGGGGGGCGGTGGGGGCGGTCGCCCCCAAATCTCATTTTTAGCCTTGTACAATTTTTTTCATTCAGTTAAAGCTTGGTTCATAAAAAAATGCCATGCTATAGGCGCTACCAGAGAATGAATGCATATATGAATTGTAAAATATTAGGCCGATAGGGCAGTGAATTGAACGCTGTAAGTTGTAAGTAAGAAGCAAATCTCATATTTAGCCTTGTATAATTTTTTTCATTCAGTTGAAGCTTGGATCATTAAAAAAATGACATGCTATAGGCGCTACCAGAGAATGAATGCATATGAGAAATGTAAAATATTAGGCCGATCGGGCAGTGAATTGAACGCTGTAAGTTGTAAGTAAGAATATAAAAAAAATATTATTATTTTATTACTTATGCTACAAATTGTTTTCCTCCCATTCCACTATTGACCTATTGACTATTGCCAATAAGAAAGATGATACCATGAGACAAGGCAGGGCGCACCAAAAGTCTTGGGGGGGGGGGGGCGCAGAAGTTATTTACGCTGGATATTAATTCCCGTTAAGAGTGTACAGTCCATAGGAAATTGGCAGCCCGAAATTTCATACTTTTTCATTTTTTATTTCATTAACTAAGCATGTTATTAAAGATTTAGCTCATCAAAGTTGTAGAAGACTTGTAGTATTTGTAGTAGTCGGGACCCAGGCCGCAATTTTTGGGCCCATGGGTCCCCCAGTCGCTCTAGTCGAGACCCACTGCTTCAGCGAATCTCGCCATGGCCACGGGTCGGACTTCTGGAACCCAGCCGTCAGTACATCCCAGATGTTCCAGTCTTGAGCGCCAGATCATGTGGCACTTGGCGAGAATGTGCCATCCACTCTCGGTCTCCATCGCACAATGTCGGCACAAGTCATTGTCCACTTGCACACCAATCCGGGCGAGGTGGTGCTTGAAGTTCCCGTGACCAGTGAGCAGGGATATCACCGGACGCACGTGCGTTCTATCCAGTGCTAGTAGGCTCTTAGCCCTTTTGGTTTCTGGATGTTTGATGAGGCGCTTCGTATGGATGCGGTTTCCTCTAGTCATTGGGTATAGAATTTCCTCCCAATATACTCCGAGATGAGCCCTCGAGAATTTTCCCAGGAAATCGGTAGAGTAGGCTCTGGTCCAATGGGTTGCAGCTCCGATCCTAGACGAGCCAGCTCGTCGGCTTGTTCATTTTCTTGAACACCACTATGACCAGGAACCCAAAACAATTCGGCATCGTTGTACCTAGTAGTGGTACGTTTTGATACATATACTTGCAGTCTCTGACTACTTCACGCATCGTATTATAAGATATTTTTAATTTCCGAAATTGTAGTTTTTTCATAAACATGCAAATATTTGAAAAGTAATTGTTTACAAAATATTGGCATATTTATGAAAAAATTACAATTTCGAAAATTAAAAATATTTTATAATATGATGCGTGAAGTAGTCTTCTACAACTTTGATGAGCCAAATCTTTAATAACATGCTTAGTTAATGAAATAAAAAATATTATATTTCGGGCTACCACTTTCCTACGGGCTGTAAAACTCTTAAAATCAACTCCAGAAACACTTTAAGCGTCCTCACCATTGTAGCTTCTTGCTCGCTATCTTCTCCTACACTTCACCCCCCTCAAATATTCATAATTAATAAAAAGCCTTTAAAAGGCAATTCTCAATAAAAAATTGAAACCGTTGTATAAGCACACAATAAATCTTGTATTTATATAACAGCAGTTGTGTGTTTAGAGCAAATCCCACATTCGAACCCCCTCCCTCCCTTCGCCCAAGGCCAGAGAAAAAAACAATCCCCACGGCCAAGAAATATTTTCCTAACGCGTTCCACTTTATTTATTTTATCGCATAAGTAAAAGAAAAAATACCAATAAAAAGGAAAAATATTCGGGGTTGATATTCCCTATTAGCGCTTTGAAAGTTTTTCTTTAAAAGGCACAGTCTTAGAAGTACAGCTTTAGAGGGACACTATGTAGAGGCAGCAGTTTTAAACGTTTGTGTTATTTACGAAGGCTAATGTAAGTTTTTAGTACTTAATTTCCTTTTCCTATTTTTTTCAATTCTTTTTTTAATTTTCTTGCCCAGCAGTTAGTACCTACTACTGCAGCCCAATCGTGGCGATTTGGCATTATTATAATACCGCGGGGTTCACATAATACCGTAGTAGTAAGGTGTCACGCAACGCCATTGCCTTTTTTCGGTAGAGGTCCATCTGACGTCATGGAAGGTAGTAGTAGTATGGTTTGACACAGTCCCAGGCCACGGTGTGGGCCCATAGGACTCCAGTGGAC